>JANRGV010000073.1:66358556-66399026 GCA_024734035.1 Alethe castanea
GCCCCGCGCGCGGCGTCCGGCAGCGCTCGCTCCCTGCGGGCGGGTGAGGAGGATCCTGCCGGAGCGGCCGCGGAGCGGGAAGCGCCGGAGGGAGCGGCCCGGGGTCAGGCTGCGCGCGGGGCAGCCCGCGCAGGAGGGGCCTCGCGGGGCGGAAGCGGCGCTGGCGGTGATGGCGGCGGGGAGGACGAGAGGCGTTAGTGCCGGGATCGCGAGGGAGGGGGGAGGGCGGTGATCGGGATCGGGAGCTGCGAGCGGGGAAAAGGGGCGCGAACCGATCTTTGGGAGCGAGGCTGGGTGGGATAGGATGGGATGTTCGGGCCTATCCCTTCCCCGGGGTCGCGGGGCCTCCGCCTCCCCCAGGGCGCGCGAGGCGAGGAGGCCCCGGCGGCGCTTGGGCCGTGGTACCAGAGAACCAGCCCCTCCCCAGCCCCGGGCCTCGCCGGCTTTTATTGTTATTTCGGCGGGTCGTTTGGCGTTTTTACATTAGTTAATTTCTTATCGCGTAGTACAATAAGCGGGAAGCGCGGCCCTGGCGCCAGTGTGGCCGCTTGCGGAGGGCCGCGGCCGGGCGGGGCGCACTTGTGGTCGGGCTCTTCCCGTCGTGCCGAGTGGCTCGGTTAGAGAAATGCGTCACGGCTCGGGCCTGGGCTCGGCCCGGGCCACCGCGCCGGAGCTCCCTCATCCCCGTACCCTGACCCAGCGCCTCATATGAGCGAAATTTGTGTTGAAGGAAGCGGGAGAGAAATTGCCCGCTGCCTGCGTGAGCGGTGTTTGCACGGGCGATTCAGACCGTGAACAGCTTCGCCCACTTTTTCCCCGTATGAACGCAATAATGCAAAAACGTGGAATAAAATAAAAAGCTGCTATGAGGTGTGTGTAATCCAGTTAGGGATGTGTTTGAGCTCTGGAGGTTGAAGCTGCCCCACTGCTTAAACGAATGCGAGTCGTGACTGTAGATGTAGTTAAAGCAAGTATAGAAAACGTGGCGTATTAATACATGCTGTTTTAACTGCTTTTAAAATGTTTCCGTTTTCTAGTGAAAAGGTCACCATCGGACAGGGAAGTGTACAAAACCGGTTCTGCATAAAAGTTGGTGATTACCAACCGAAAAGCAGTTGCATCACTTTTCCTCCTGATAGCCTCTTGTAACAGGAGCACTGTGTCGTGCGTGCCATCTTCCATTTGGTCTGCACGAGTGAAAAGTGGTAAGTTTAAAAAAAGTTACTGCACAACTGTGAATTCAGAAATCAGTGTTTGAGTGTTGCCAGCATGAAGGAGTTTACAGTTCCTTCTACTAAAAACTAATGTTAGAGGAACATTGTTACGTGGATATTTGCATTAATAATGACTGCCCTTAACAGAAAGAAGTTGCTGCTGATAATTCTTTATAATGAACACAATTACTTTCAGTTAGCATGTGCTCAGTTTCGCATACACTAAACTTACTAGTATTTTCGGCCTGTATTTTAAGGGCTTGTTTGTACTTGACTCTTTTCCTGGCTTTACAATGGCTGTGGGGATTAAGTCCATAGTAATCCTGAACAGCACCATGCATGGATGCTCTAATTATGTTTTATGGCTATCTTATGTCAGGTTAGTCTAATCCATTCTCAGAGGTAGTGCTTGAATTGCTCCACTCTGCAGACAAGCCTTTAAGGCATTGTAGATGTACTGTATTTTACTGCATTATGTGGCTGTGGATTTAATCAGCCAAAATGAAAAACATTATATAATTCTTGCATGGAAATGGGAACTAAAACTTCAGCAGTCACGTATCTGCACAGGAGTTACACCAGATGTGAAGAAAGCGGCGGGGTGAATTGGCCTGTGTGTGAAAGTAAATGCAGAATACTTTGAAAATGAAGTTGAGTTTTGCACTGATTTGTATTTGCTGGATGACTAGGGGGAAAAAGCCTAAAGAAAGGATATTGGGCTCAACAAAGATACATAGCTCTTCAGGAAAGTGTGTCCACTGGTTTAGTGATGGCAGTAAAACGTCATTTGCTGTTTTTGGTTTCGATGGTAATGAGTGAAATGTGTATGTGGAAAAGGTGAGAGGGAGGAGAAAAGGTTCAGAGAAAGATCATGTTTGCTTGTACTGTGCCCCCGTCCTGCTTTTATTTCTCATATTCTTTAGCACATAGGAAGTACCACTGCTTGTTTTCAGCTGCATAGTTTGTGGTACAAATAAATTTAAGTTTGGCTAAAAGGGGAAGAAACTAGGGGAGGTTGTACAAAACATACTGGAGCCTGTATATTTTGCCTTGCTTTTAAGTATTTTAGAATCTTCAGGATTACTGGGTTATTATATGTAGGTATTTCATAATTAAGGGTAAGGTATACGTGACTTAAAAGATCTCTAGAATTTTCTGCTGCTTTGGACAAGGGAAAACTTTGTAGTCTGTTACAGTTTAGGACAGTGAAGATTACATCTAATCATAATCCTGTTGGCCATATATCCTTTTTATGTCCGTTGTTCTAGCAGTGACAAGTCAGAACTTAAGTTTTTAAGTTCTGAATTAATAACATTAAGGCATATGGTGGAGTAAACATATTTGGAAGTAATTAATATTGACGATAAAATACTTCATCTTTTTCCGCCCCACATTTTTTTCAGCTGAAGGATTGTAATAAATTGAACCTGTGCAGTCATACTGGTCAAGAAAGACAGAAGACAGTTTGAACCATGGCAAGCCAGGTAAGATCATTTAGTCAGAAATACAGGCTTGCAGTGCCTAAATGGAATCCAGAACCGTACTCAGAATTCCTAATAAATGTAAAGCTGACATAGCTAGCTTGCTCTGAGTTGGGTGTCCTTTTAGTCCTGTGATTTCTTCCAGCAATGTGGCTGTCCTCAGGACACTTAATTGTGTCAACTCAAGCAGGTTGGGGGACATTACATTAAGCTTTGCAGTTTGCACTATTTGAGCGCGGGTTCTTCTGAAGGACCTTGCGCATAACACTGTGTAAGATACACGTGGAGATGTTATAGAAGAACATTAAAGCCTGCGTAAGTAAATGCTGTGGAACATCATTCTTATTTTTGGAAGTCCTTGTTCTTCAGAATCTTAATTGAGGGAGGCATCTGGTGTTAATAAGGCTATTTCCACTTCTCTTCTGTGTAGTTGCCCCACTCACTTCCTTTTTGAACTGTGGTTTTTGGGGTTTTAGTTTTGGTGTTTTTGAGGTTTTTTTAGTTGTTTTTGGTTTTGATTTTTTTCTTTTTTAAATTTTTTTTTTCTTCCCTGAGAGGCACTTTTTATGCCTCTTTCTTCCTGGCCTTGTGTCTGGGTTCGAATTTTCCTTCAGCCAAGCTAGTGCCTGTTCCTGGTCTGCTTTCTCCTTAAATTCTGTTAATTGGCCTCTTGTTGTTCCTGGCCTGGGAGAGTGACTCACTGCTGGGTAGTGAGGAAAGGCATCTTACAGAAGAAGAATTCCTAGGTGAGGAGAGATAGGGGCAGCGGAGATCCCTTCTAGGCAAGAGTGACGATTTCCCCGCCTCTTCATCACGCAGATCGTGCTGCGGCAGGGCTTTTTGCGTCCTGGAGCTCAAGTGGAACACAGTCCAGTCCTGAAGCTACTTAACATTTAGGATTGGCCAGCATCAAAGGGCTATCTGGTTTGTCCCTAGTTCCCAGAGGAAGCTGTCAATCCTTTAGCCAGCTTGACAAGTCAGGGGAATATGGCTGTTCATACAATCCTTTGGCTCTGTTATTTTTGCCAGGCGTTTTCCCCAGAGGCTGCTTTCCCTCATGGGAGGCGGAGGGAGAAATGGGACCCCAGGCTTCTTTCAAGGGCAAGGTGAATATGGGGAAATCACCTGTGGTGATGGGGAGTGGGAGGGAGGAATGTAAATGAGGCTAAATACTATAAAGGCAATTTTTTTTCTCCCTACAGGACTTGATGGCAAAAAAAAGAGAATGTCTCCAGGCCTACAGCTGGTGGAGAACACCGCAGAAGAAGCGGAAGAAAAAGAACAAAATAAAGCCCGGAAGAATAGAGTTTGTCCCAAGTAGTACTAACACAACCAGGTAAAGACCTTTAGAAAGGAGCACCTCTGACCCTTTATCTGTTTAAATTGCTAATGACTAGCAAATGCCATCAATTATTTTAAAACTATTGAAATGTGACACCTTTTGCCTATATACTAAGTATTGCTTGTGGAATTGAATTGCCATTTGAATAATTAAGATTTTTTTCTTAGTTTGTCTCTCATAATTGCTTGAGATGTGGTGTCTAAATAGTCTTAGTTCTATTTGAATTCTGACTTAATTTTTTTTTTCTTGGTATTTTTGGGTGTCCTGCCCTTCAGACAACAAATAATACTTTCTAACACTTCTAAAAGCATTCTTTAATAAATTTTTGTCTTTGTTGAAATGCTTGCAAAAGCTGTAGAATGGACTCAGTGGTGGAGTGGTGGCATTCCTTCTCAGTCATGCAGTTCTGTACTGCTCAGCAGAGTTTTGCAGTTAATCCTCCCTTCATATTTAGTCTCCTTATTTGTCCAGTAATAACTACTTGCTTGTATATTAGGGACTTCAATACTGAAATTACCTGTGGTGTTCTCCAAGTTAATGGTGTTTCTCTTATCTTTTTAAAGACCAGATTATTCAATATTTGTTGGGGAGCTGACTCCAGAAGTAGATGATTTTCAGCTCTATGACTATTTCCTAAAGAGGTACCCATCATGTATTGACTGCAAAATAGCAACAGACCTGCTGGGATATTCCAGGTAATGCCCTGTGAAAATGTGTTAATGCTGTCAATATGTTTATTGCCATAAGTAATATAGAAGAACTTACATTTGAACTGGTTTTAAATTTTTTTCAGAAGCAGGAAGAGAGATTTGTCTCTGGCATTATTTAACAACAGATTCTTGTGGTTCTAAAACTTTATGGTTAGTTTTAGCTGTTAATGTGTTAAGCTTCAATTCAGCCAAATGTATGTCTGCATGAAAACAGTTAGATAGTGGAAGAAGGGAGAGCTCTGCATGGACATCTGTGCTTACCTACAGCAGTGTGTCCACTTAGTTATGTGTAGTACTGAGGACAAAATAATTCCCTTTTTACATGTGGAACAGAAGGAAGGCCTAGCAAACAAACCATAAGGGGGTTGGGAGATGGGACTTCTAATATTAGTAAATAAAGCTTAGTAGAAGTTACACTGGCCAGGCAGAGTGTGAAGCAGGAATGGGTGAGTTTGCTGTTCAGAAAATACTGGCTGTAATGGACTAATTTATAAGAAGCTTTAAAAAAAAGAAAAGGAAATCTGAGAGAGCAAATTTAGATAGCATGTTAGAGCTGTAGAGCAGTAGGAATGGGTTAATACTGATACATTAACTGCTGTAAGTGCATAAATACAGAATCTGATTACTTACACAGATAGCAGTTAACTTGTATTGTTTTGCTGGCTTTCAGCCAGTTGAATCTTAATGCTGTCAACAAAGCTTTTTGCTTTTGGCCCAAGTTTTTAATTTTGTGAAAGCATCTTCTGTGCATGTGCACATGCCAGAGAGATTGCTTAAGCAGTAGAAGCTATAGTAGCTACTATTTTCTGTTTTCATGAAGACAGAAATTGAATTAATTGGCTTTGTAACTGTCATGAATACTAGAATTTGTTTTCTCCTTTTGAAAATTGTAGAGGGTATGCCTTTGTCAGATTTGGTGAGCAAGGTGATCAGATGAGGGCACTGCAAGACTGCCAGAATGCACCAGGTCTGGGGGGAAAACGAATCCGGCTGAGCATAGGAATTTCTAAAAGGTAACAAATGAGTTGTGCATTGATACAGAAATTCTAAATAATCGGATTCTTTTAGCTCTGCCTTTGTAAAGACTGTGGCCCTTCCTATAATGGCTATACACGATGCAAAATCAAAATCACAGAAGCATTATGTTTTGACTGCCTGGATCCATCAACCTCTTTGAGGATTGTTGGGGAAAATTCAACTCTTAAGTCTAGCCAGATTATATAACTTGGGTTTAGCTGCTGTTGTGACCAGCCTGAATGCTTACAGTAGTGAAGATGAATACATTTGTAAGTATTTCATGTTTGGGTCTGAAGAAGGTAGAAGGGACAAGAAGTGTTTGTTTTTATGCTAGGAAGCTTTTCTTCTAGGCCTTTCTCCTTGGCTTGAACAAGGTAGCACTTTGTTGGTTCTAAAGTAGGCTGGCAGAGGAAGGAACTCTTTAGTGCAAAAATACAGAACATAGGGGGAAGAAGTTGCTTGAGCAGTTTGTTTAGAATACTACTCTTTGCTTCTTCAAGTGATTAGGGTAGCAGGAAATTTAAGTTGATTGGGTTTGAGAGGGGTTGTTTTTTTTTTCTGCCAGCTCAATTCTCTGTCAGTTAAGACAATCCAGTTAGAGACTTGATACCAAATTTGATAAACTTTGATCCAGAATACAGACAAAAATAGAACTTTCCATGAAACAATTTCAGTATATATTCATGAGAGTAGCGTGTGTGTTCTGTTAGAAGGCTAAAAATAACAGCTCCTGCTTCTTTTCCCTGGATAATTTTGCCAATGTTCCCTCATTGTTTTGGAGCAGAAGTGCCCTTACCCAAGAGAGAACTGTCAAGATTTGCTTTGACTAACTTGCTTTGAAAATGAGGTCCCAAAAAGAGTTTCCCTTGCTTCTGCTATCCAGAAGAATGTCAGCAGTATCTTTAGATTTTTCTTTCCTACAGAGATGATGTAGGAGAGAAGTTGGAAGCAGAAGACTTCTGACACATAATGAAGTCATTTGTTTACTACAGTAGTAAGACAATAAAATACCTATTTATTAGAATGTATGTGTAGCTTCACATTAATGAAGCAAAAATGTAATGTGGGAATTGAAATACACACCACTAATCTATACCTTTTTCCAAATGGCTGAGTACTGTGCTCTCACAGCATTCAAAAATCCAGCTGTTGGAGTAGTTTGTCATTAAGTCACTTATGTTGGAAATGATTTCTGAGCTCCTTCAGTTAGTGTTCTTGGCAAAAAGCCCCAATCTGAATTTTCTGTAGCAAAGTGGTGATGAAGAGACATCGCACACTTCAAACACAGGAGGTCTGCTTGTATGTAATCAGTGAGGAAATGTCTAAGCATAGGGGATTTCTTGGAATGTGCAGCTGATTTATCCCAAATTTTTTCATGTAGTGTATCTCTGTTTTAGAACAGACTATTCTTGTTTAATGATACTTGTCTTTAGTCCACTTGAAGTTTTCCCTGGGAAAAATCTGCTCAGGAGAGGGAAAGCAGTGAAAACTAATCACCTGGCCCTTTGGTCTTCATAACTAATGAGTTTTGTCATTTTCCTGCTGCTTTGTCTTCATTCTGGATAACGACAGTGCTGACTTCACCTGACAGCTAACTTTGGCAACTGTTGATGGACCAAAACCTGAGAAGGTGAAGGTAGACATGGTTGACAGGCAGTGTCAGATGCTCCTCTGAAACAGATAATCTGACTTTACCCCATTGTTTCTGGAAATTACAAGATTTTGTATTAACAAAACAAAAGATGGAAAGACTAATTAAATTTTTAAAGTGTCTTTTAAAACAGCAGTGCTTGGTAAAGGTCTCTGATCTTAATGAATCATTTTATCAGTAGCTTGCTTAAAAAGATACCAAAAGTATCCAAACTGAATACAGAGAAATGTAACTTGAGTTAATCCATAGAAATAATAACTTTTGGCATTGGTGAAGGTGAGCATTTGCTTTCCTCATAAACACGAGGTATTGTGCTGTGACATTAAACTTAGGCAACTATTTGGAGAAGTTTCCTCATAAACTTGGAAGCATGTGAAATTGTTTAACTTCAACACTGGATTTACAGTTGTTTGTTCTCAAACTCTGAACTGTATATACTTTCTCGTGTTTCAGGCTGAAAGCAGAATTCCAGCGGTACCAGTCATATAACTATAATGACTATTACCAAGATTATCAGAACTACTATTCACAGTGGAATTACGATCCTTATGCTGACTACAACTACAGCTCCTATACTCCCTATGATAACATGCAAGCTGTTGGAGACTGCTCTTTAGGAGATGCTGTTATGGCTCCAGCTGTTTTTGAGGTAAAGATACTACACAATTAAAAAAAAAAAAAAGACAGCTAACAAGTCATATGGATTGTGTAAATCAGAGAAAAAAGTCCTAAAACTGGAATCATGCAGTCACGTAAATCTGAAGGTTATGTTCAGCATTTTGGATTTAAGTGCTTGAGTACATCTATAGAATTAGATATTTATGCAGCAATATTTGTTCATGTATGTCAAATAACAGTTCTGACAGCAAATTTTTGTAGTGTTTCTCTCATCCTGTGTTTTGATGTATTTCACTTAAAGCAAAATAAAGAATTGTTGTAAGATGATCATATCTAGGTCAGCCAGTTGATCAATTACAACTTCCAAAAGTGCCTTTCAAGTGGAACTGTACTATGGTTTTCCTAAAAAAAACCCAACCAAAGCATTAAAAAGCAACAAACACCCACAATAAATCCTTTCCCAACAAACACCACCAGCTGCTGTTTATTTTATAGTTGTGGTAGGAGGGGAATATTTGGGAGCAAAAATTATTTTGGATTTGTGGTGCTTTCTGAAACTGACTATGATTAAATCTTCTTTTTTAGGAAGCTTCAACTATGACTGAAATCAATGATGACCTATTAACTGAAGGTAATGATAATTCCATCACTGTAATTTGAATGTAGCCATACTTCTGCCCTTTAACAATACAAGCCAGTCACTGTTGGATAAAGAATGGGTTATAGCTAAGATGAGCTAGGATTTTAAAGCTAGTAGTGTACACCATGTCAAGTAGAATGGGACGTTGTCAACAACGCTTTGCAGTAGGCTTCTTGTAACTTTGCCTGCATTCTTCCAGAAGCATCTGTTGAAGAAGTTACTATATCTGATATAGTGATTCTGCTAAGATTATTGTATGTTAAGCTCATTAGTAGAGACTTCCTGTAATAGTGTCCAAAAATTTTAATTGTTCCTGAATCTCTGCTTCATCTGGAAATACCAATATAGTTCTAGTGTTTGAATACACTAATTCCAAACAAAGCTTGACTTGTTAGCTTTGTTAAAATTCTAGATGAATAAACATCTCACTAGATTATTAGGTTTGTTAAATCATTAAATTTAAAGTGCTCTTTATTAAGCACTTACTTCAGGTTTTCATATGCAAGCCTCCCAAGTTCTGACACTTGTACTTACCAGGCTTTTATTTTCAGATCCACAGCTATACTTGGATGTTGATGAAATGAACAGACAATTTATGGAGACAAGTGAAGAACTTTATGATGCCCTCATGAATTGTCACTGGCAACCTCTGGATACGGTCACTTCTGACATCCCCTCTGCTATCTAAGTGTCTTATATAGCATGACCGTTATGACCAAGGTGCTAAAATTACATTTCTTCTACATTACTCTAGATCATAAGTTTTAAAGCACAATGATAGGTTGGGGTTTTTTTTTGCTATGCTTTTGGCAGTTTCTGTAATTTTTTTTGTTTTGTTCATCACTTGGAGCATCTTGAAATCATGTAAATATTCTAGAAATGTAAAGAGTTCAACGGGGTCTAAAGATAGACTTGCCTGTGTAAATAAAATTTTGTTTCTGCAAACTGGCCAGTAAGGGATTTTACTTACGTATGTGAAACACCTTCTCTTCTGGCTTGTGGAATTGAGCTGGAGGCAGTAGGGCTATTTCACTTGTCTTTGGTGTGGGCATCATCACTAGCTAGAACTAGCGTTCACATCTTTCCAGGATACCTAGGCAATCTTTCAAGCTCTTAATCTTAACATGCTGTACAGTTTTAACATACAGAAGAGTAAACTTTGAGCTGCTGTAGCTGCAGTCATTCCAAAGACTAAGGATGATACCTACTGATAATTTTATTTTTACTCATCTTGTTAGTCTTCTTGTCTGACCCTTTACAGCAAAGAAACTAGTGTAATATGATCCCTGTTCTTACACAAAATCCTTGGAGAAAATCCTGTGGTTTAAAGGAGGTAGAAAAACCCATCAGGAATTAAAGCATCCCAGTATCCTCTTCAGCTAAGTTGCACCCTATCCTAAACATATGTTATATGTTCAGTCTTCATGTTCAGATGTTTCATAGTGAAGAGGTTTATAACATTTTATTAGGATGACAGTTCTCAGTATTCAAGTCAAAAGAGGTTAGGGGAGATGGCAATGAAGAAAGTTCTGCTTTAAGTTAGCAACTTCTGAGTGGCTTCCTCTAAACTGTTCTTATCTGAAAGGATATAAAGTATTTTACAGTCATAGGGACATCTTAAGCTCCTGTTACTACTTAATGTATTAAAAACAAGAAAATAATACTTTTTGAAGACAAAAAGGTAGAAATTATCCTATAGCTAATACATGTGAAAGGTTCTAAAGCTACTCAAGGCATTTTGGTACTGCCATGTGTATTTTGGGGGCAGCCTAAACCATAAGTGCTAGGATGGCAATTTCTTTTTAATGACTTAATTATATTAAAGGGGTGGTCATAACCTATATACTGTTCTTAAATGTGAAACTAGTACTGCATTGCAGAGTGATGACTTGGGATGGCAAGTCCCTTCTACCTGCTCACTAGAATCTCCCTCTTTTTGCAGTTTAATTTCAGCTGGGATTTTTTAAGTCCAAATGCTCTGAACTAGAGCATTCCAGATTAAGTCCAGATGCTCTGAACTAGAAAGGTCTTTTGGTGTGATATAGGAACTTCATTATTCCTGGATTTTTATCATTGTATATCTAGAAGGACAGAAAACAAACCCCCCTTGTTTAGGCAGGGAGATTACTATCACAGTCTTAGAAACTGTTTCCCTGCTTTGGAGAGAACTAGTTGCAGTGTGGCTGAAAATGGATTTTGTAGGCGAATGTTTCCCTGGCGTGAACTGGTCAGTCTTTGGAGGGTCGTAGTAGGGAGATTATTAATGGGAATGTGACAGAAAATGGAATAAATGAAGCAAAGAGAATCTGAATGGGAAAGGGATTGACTTGTGTGCCTGCATGGAATTGTTTCACAGGATTGCAGAAGGGAGGAAACTCAAGATAGTAGATGTAGGCCCCTTGAATTTCGATGTGGGGGTGTTAAACTTTAAAACCATGCTGGATTTGATGTCATTTCAGTTGTAGTGCACAGATGTGGTGCCTGAGCTTGGTAGTAGAAACCAGTTGCTAGGCAAAGGATTTTGTATCTAGCAAGCACTGTCATCACAAGCTGGAAGATTATAACCCAGGCACAGACCTTGAAGCTTCCTGCTTTGAAGTGCATATCCTGCTTTGCGTAGTGTTACCGTAACACCATACTTAAGCTGCAGTGAGTAGTTTGTGCAAACCTTTTATTGTGTTACCAGATGCTAAGGGTGCATGTTGGCTTCGTAGAAATCCTGTAGAATATCCATCGATTTTTAGCTTTTGGGAGGTTGATCCATTTGTGAATTATGTAGTGAGGAGCCCATGTAGTTTTATGATTTCCCTTAGATCAAGCACTGTATCACCACAGCTTATAAACCTCAGAATCTATAGTCACAGTATTTATGCAGATTTTACATGTTAGCGAGGTCTCTGCACTCTTCATTCGAGACTGTGTTCAGACATGCACCTTCTGTTCTGGCCTGTAAAGTATCCATATAGTGAAAATACTGTTTATGAAAAAAAAGAGCTTGTTTGGGCCATTAGTTCTGCAAACCTGAGAAATGTAGGGGAATAGATTTTCTTTAGTCATCACAGAAGAAAAGTGAGGTAAAGAAGGGAGTCTGGTGGCTGCAGCCCTTGTGATACTGTTTTAAATACCTCTGACTTTGTTTTCTGTCTTCTGAGCCTTTCTAGTCTATACTGCTTACCAGTTAGGAGTGCATATATGGGATCAAGATAGTCTCTGCAGCACACATTCTTTACTGTAAAGGCACACTGAAAACTTTTCTGTATTGGTGTAAGCACAAATTTTGGGAAAAAGTGAGCACATCAGATCTGCTGGCATTCATTTTATCTGAGGAAACTTCCAGCACTGGTCCAACTACTGCCTGCATTAGTGAGCTTACACAAAGACCTGAACATGTCCATCATGCAGATGTCTGCCCTCAGATCTACAAAGAGCTGATTGCAGTAGAAACATTAAAAAAAAAAAAAGTACTGGGAGCAATGTTTTCAACATCATACTATTTCACTTTGGTTGTGTTTTGTCTGTTTTACCCAGCTGTAATGTTGTGGGGTTTTTTAAGTCTGATGAAGGGGTTTTTTTGAAGAATATCTAGTATTGGCTTTATAAACTCATTAGACCTAGCTGTGATAGATAGATAGTGCCTTTACCTAAAACCCACTTATTTCTTGAAGAAGAGTAATGTTTTTGTTTTCTACTTATCTGAACAGAAGAGCTTTAGTACCATGGTTTGAGGGGCTAATGATCCTGCAGTCAGTGATTAGGGAGAAAGAAACAGGCTAAAAACCAGTGAAGACTGAAAAATGTAAGGTTAAATGGTACTTAAGCCGTGAATGTTTCTTTTTGCAGGGATGCTCTTGGACCAACAGCTTCTTTCTAGCGCTACCTCAAAGTAACTTGCAGATATAACTCACAGGGAAGATTGATCAAATGGTGATGATCACTATCATTCTGCTGGAGATATATATATATGCCTTTTGTTTTGTCTCATTTTTAATGACATTTATTTAACTTTAGTGACTCATGTCAATAGATGTTGTTTGACTACATCAACAAGTATTTCTGAGTCATGAGTTTCTTTAAAGGTATGTCACCATATGGAAATTGTTCTAAATAAGTAAATAAAGCAGCACTTGAATTTACAGAGCAAACATAGTGTAGCTGCATTTGACATGTATGCGGAAGAGAAAATTGTGTTTCCAGCTTACCTTAATACTCTTAGCATGCATAAAGAGGGAAGCTTATTTTGAATTTGCCCAACTCATGGCGAGCACAGGAATGATTTTAGTTAGTTCCCCACACAGGTACCATTTTAGAAGCCAGCATTGTTACTAATGAGTGTCTGTTACCAGTGGGCAGAGTTTCCATCCGTCTGTAAATCTAGGTCTTCGCATAATGGAAGCACATTATGCTTGCCTTCCTTCCCCTCTTAAGCTGAAAGCTAGTATGGTAATTGCTTCCTGGGCAAAATGAGTTACAAATCCAGGCTTAAATGCAATTTTTAATGTTTTGATAATTATATTGATGTAGATCTTGACGATGTAGAAGCAGGCCATCATCCTAAAATTAGTCAGCAGCTGTAGCATACCAGCCATTTACACAAAATGAAGTGGTTCTTGCAGGTGACTTCAAACATGCATGTTCCTGGATAGGGGATTGTCTATCACTGCAGTCATCTCCCTACATGTAAATTTGTATTCACAACTGTGGGGCAGGAGAGTAAGAGTGTAGTTTATGAGGAGGAATTCCACCCTCTTGGGTATTGGATAATTGTTATACAAAGAAATTGAGGAGTTAAGCCATGTAGGAGAGCTGGGAAGACCCTGATGAAGTTAAAAAAAAAACAAACCAGTATGAAGCAGAGATGAGGCAGTACAAAATTCCCCAGTACCATTTCTTCTTATAGCTGTTCCTCTGTAGCTGCTGCCTGTTTACTGCAGGCTTTCAGAATCCACCCTTGTTTGAACTCCTCATAATCCTCTCCCAGTTCCACACACCCTTTCTTCAGGTGTTTGCTGGGATAAATGCTTTTCTTTTTGTGGTGGAAGGGGTGTGTGGTGCATCAGGGCTCTATCCTGAGTAATATTTTTATTGACTTGCACAGAGGCAAGGTGCTTGTGCTTTTCTGCACTACTCAGCTCCATCCTTTCATGGCCCGTTGATGCTACAAATAAAATGCAAACCCACAGATTTTCTTCTACTTTCAGTAGAATTTGAAAAAAACACACATTTTTATGTATTTTAACTTTGTAATGGGACTGCACTCTTCCTCATGTTTTGAGGAAGTAAAAGCTGTGTTGAAGCTTCCCCCCCGTACCTCCTTTCCAAATGCCAATACTGAGCGATGAAAATACTCAATCTCCTCTTGTTTACACAAACCCAGTCGCTGGTGGCAGCCTGGGGGAGCACCGCAGCCCTCCAGGTGCCGTTTTTCCTGCTGCGTTCTCCACGCTGTTCCTCGTCAGGGACAAGGGAACATTCCCTCTCGAGCTATCCCTTGGGGGAGGTTCCGTGTGGGGTGAGTTCTGTCCTTGAGGCAGAGTGTCTGGAGGCTGGAGCCAGGCTCTGCTCGGAGGTGCCAAAGCAGCACGTCAAAAGGGAGCGGGCAGAAACCGATGCACAGGATATTCCACCTAAATAGGAGGAAAAAAATTCTTTACTGTGCGAATAACCGCGGACTGGAACAGAGTGCCCACAAAGGTTGTGGTGTCTCCCTCACTGCCGAAATTCAGGAACTGTCCGGGTGCAATCCTGTGCTATGAGCGAGGTCGGCCCAGATGACTCACTGTGGTCCCTTTCAACCTGAGCCATTCTGTGAAACGCCGCGGGAAGAGGGGAGAAAGCGGTGGAATCAGCCGCGGCGGGACCCCGGCACGAACTCCGCTCTCAGCCCTGAATGCGTCCCTACGCTGCGGCCGGGAGTGGACATTTCCCCGGCCGCGTCCCTGTGCGGCCCCCGAAGGGGCGGGAGGCGGCGCCGGGGCTCTGCCGCTCCTCGCAGCCGCGCTTTGCCGCCCGCCCCGGCGGGAGCCCCCGGCAGCGGCGGGGATCGCTCGGACCGGAGCAGCCCCGGTCGCGGGCAGCGTTCGTCGGGGGCCGGTTCGCTCCCCCCCGGGTGAGCCCGGCAGCGGAGCGCGGGGCTGGGGCCGATCGCGGGGGCGCCCCTCGGTGTCGTGAGAGGCGCTGCCGGGTGTGCGGGGCCACCCTTGCTGCGAGGGATGCGGCTGGGGCGCCAGGGATGCTCCTCGGGGGCGGCAGGCGCTGTGCTGGTGAAACAGATGTTCCTCGGGCATGACAGACATGAGTTCACCAAACAGATGTTACTCCAGTGAGGTGGAGCACTGGGATTTTACTGTCAGACGAGGAAGATCCTTTCCCTGGGCATGAGCACAGCGGCTTTTCTGGGAGCAGCCGTAGAGTCCTTCTCACCCGTGTGCCAGCACGAGCCGTGGCACGTGTGGTGGGAAAGGGTCCCTGTGCTCTTGGAAGCACAGATGAGAAGTGAAAGTGTGCCCAGTTTCACAGTACCAGGGCATGAGCATCCCAGTTGTGTCTGTGACAGACACGCTCTTTCATGAAACTTGGTTTTTCTTCTGGGAATTGTGGTGCAATACTTCCCTTAGTGGTATGGGTAAAACAGCTTCCCCAAAGGCATTTTTGTGTGCTCTGGTACACTTTGCTGCCCCGTGCTTTTGATAGTTTTCCCCTGCCATCAGGTGAGCGTCCCTGTAAGTCTCTCTGTCCAACTTTCAGCTATCTTGTAATGCATTCCTGGCTGTCCTACAGCGTGTCATCATCATCATCATCATCACTCTTGCCTTGCTGCCTGTACCCACATACTCACCTGTTCACCTTTGGGGTTGGGTTTTTTTGTGACAGAGCTGTTTCTTACATGTGTACTGCTACTTAAGCTCTTAGTTCAGTTTCTTCATAGCAAAAACCCTGGGTGTGTGTGTGCATCGTGTTCCTTGTGTGCACCTGCACATTTCCAGTGTAATCTGCTGTGCTCCACATCACCTGCACATGAGGACTGTGTGCATCAATGCTTGCTCATCTGCCTAGGTGTGGAGGGCTCTTTTTTGGTGCCCTTTGGAGGCTTTTGTGCCACAGAGCATTGGGCACACACGAGGTCTTTTTCTCCTTTACCCTCATCTTTGTCCATCTGCCTGGCGCATGCACATCTCCAGTGCCTCCCCCACCTTCCCCACACCACACCAGTGCTCAGTGTGAGCCTGGCATGGCCCTTCCTTCCCACATTTGCTGCTGAGCATCGACACCTGAGTTGAAGGGACCACTTTTTCTGCTGGTGGCAGTTTCACCTGCGGGTGCCTGTCTTGTGTCACACAGGTGCAGCTGTAAATGGAGATCCAAGCTGGGTACGTGCTCTTTGTCCCAAAAGAGAAAGAAGTGGGCTTTCTCAAGGCTGGCAGGAGAGAGACATTCTCCTCCTAAACCAGTGTCCTGTGCATGGACACCTGGGTTTAGCCAAGGTAAAGGTTGGGCTGTGCAAGAATTGAGGTGGAGTGTTTTCCATCCCAAACATCCAGTGTATGGGATGAGCTGCCACGTGTGCAGAAGAACTAGCCCAGCTACTCGGGTTTTTATCTTTCTTTAAAGAAAATAACAGAGTTTGTGAGGAGAGAAGTGTGAGGATGAGCTGCCAGTGCGGGTCAGGAGGCAGAGCTGGGGAAGGAAGTGGCCCCATTCCAGCCTTGGGTTTCCTCTGCTCACAGGCTCCATTGCTCACTCACGTTTCTGTGCCCAGGAGTCTCTGCAATAGATCCCTTCCCTCTGGAAAGGAGTCCCTCCCTTTGAGTATTAGCACACCTCTCAGGAGCTGTGAGCAGCCCCTGTGTCCTTTCCCTTGCCTCTGTGCATGGACATTGAAAATGTCCTTCCACATGTGGCTGATCTCTGTTTAGAAAAGCTGAAACTGAAGTTGTGGCTGCAGGTTCCCAGCCCTGAGAAGTCTTCTTTCTCAGCCCTTTCCCTCCCAATCTGGCAGAATTCATTACATCAGTTGAAAAAAAAAGTAGAAATTTGGAAAGAGCTGGGTCTAGAAAGTTGGGGGTCCTATGTTTTAAAGAAAAATTAACATTCTTGTGTAGTGAAGTCCCAGGAGCTTGTTCTTTTAGGAAGAGATCAAATACTGTGAAATTTAAAGTTTGTCCCTTTCTCTAGCCCAGTGGGCCCCTCTGTTTCTGGACTGCTTCACATCTTGAGTCTTTTGTCCTGAGGTTGTTGGCTTTGTGTTTCAAGGCACACAGGGAAACCAGCTCTTTTCTGAAAACTGCATGATTGCTCATTTAAATGAATATAAATTGTTTCTAATCATAAGATTTTTTTTTCCTAGCAGCTGATCAAAGTTCGAGTGAAAACCATTTCATCATTTCCAGATAAATTGGACATACACGCACACACGCATACGCTAAGCGTTTCAGAGAGACTTTTAAACACAGTACTTGTAAAATCAGGATGTGGACAGCCAAAGCATGTTATGTAAGACAGGGCAGTCTGTGATTTGATTCCACTTTTGCATAGAAAGGGAGCTTTGCTTCCTGGGAGAAGGCACAGAGACTTTACTTAAACTGAAGGCAGCGCAGAGCGGGCTCAGGGGAATTTCTGCTGGACTAAGAAAAAAATCCTTTTCTAATGGGAGATTTAAGGAATGAGGACCTGGGTAGCATTTCAGAAAGATCATTAAGATGCAGCATGGTGTGATACCTGGCTCTGAAAGTAGCTGGTGCTCGGAGAGCTTTCTAATTCAAGAGGAGAACTTAAGGCATGTGGTTGGGCATTCAAGCTCTGTTAGAAACAGGCAATGTTTTTAACAGCAGGGTGATTAACCTTCAGAACAAACGGCCAAAGGCAGCATTTGCTTCTCCAGCTCTTAAAACCTTCCACCAAGGATGGGGTGTCTCTTTGGAAGGGATGTTTTACTGAAGTGCAAGTTCTTGGACTCGCTGCAGAGACAACTGCCTGAGACTGTACGGACGGAATTAGAGATGAGAGCAGACCCTGGGATCTGCTGCCCCCTTCCAAGCTTTGCCTTAGGACTGGATTAAGCTCACTCAGGCCTTGCTGTGTGAAAGTGGAGCTGCAGGGTCCGTGGGGCAGATGGTCAGTCTGGGCACTGCAGCTCCCCAGAGTGGGGATGCTGTCCCTGCCCTGTGACTGCACGGCTGCCCATTGCCCATGGCTGCAGTGTGTCTGCCTGTGGGGATGGATCCTTGTTCTTGGAGCTGTAAAACAGGCACTGAGCTCTCTTGGGGCTGCAGGCAGGGTTGGGGGGGAAGTGCTGTATGTCCCCTCCAGTTTATGGGGTCTGGATGACTCGAGCTCCAGAGGCTGAGTTTGCAAGACTAACTCCTTGTTATTAGTTCTTTTACTCTTTTTTTTTTTCCCTCTGAAAGGGAGCTCAAAAGGGCTCTGACACCCCAATGGGCACACTGATGCTGGTTGGGTTTCCCTTGGTACATTTCCTTTGCGATGTCCCTTTGTACCCTGTGTACCAGGATTTGCAGCTTTCCTTACTCTGCAGTGTCCTCCATGCTTCTCTCAGCAGCTCTCCTGCTTGCTGGGGATGCTGCCAGGCAGGAAGATGCTCGGAGCAAATGCTGGGGTGAAGGTGCCCACAGAGCTGTGTGCTCCCAGCCCACTGGCCCCCACAGCCCTATTTGAGGTGCCTCAGCACCCCAGCAGCCTTTGAAGGGCTGGCCCCAGGGGCTGGCCCGGGCAGACACGAGGGCTGTGTGCACCCCAGCTCTTCCCCTCGGAATGTTTACCTGTCTAAATTTAACTCCCCAGCCAGTTTCATCCCTGCTAAGCCGACCTGTTCTCTTGTGGCTGGGCTGTGGCTCTGGCTGCTGCTGCATTTCCTGGCTGCCTGGGGCTGGTGGTTTGCTGCTCTCTCCCTTTCCCCAGCGGATGCTGGCTCTTTCAAGGTCCTGGGCAAGCCAGTTCTCCCTCTTGTAGGTTTTATTTTTAAATCTGGTTGCACAGCCCTCAGGACTGGAGGGTCCCTTGTCCTCTCATCTTTGAGTGTTTATTCTGCAGCAGGCTCCAGGAAATCTCCCCTTGTCCCACTGTAGCCCACAGTTTTCCTCCCTGGCTGTGGCTGCTCCCAGAGACCAGGAATGAGTTGCTCCCTGGCCAGCTCTGAAGGGACAGTGCCTCTTTCTGCTCCTGTAGGGATCGAGCAGTGGGGAAGCAGTAGGTGCTTCCCTGCAAAGGCATCTTCCTTTTTTCACTTTGTTTAGAGCTAGGCTTCCCCAAGCTGCCTTCTGTGTGAGTCTGTTTGAGGAGTGAGTGGTGTCCCCCTCATCTTCAGAGAAGGAGGAGAGAGGGACAAGCAGAGGACAGGGAGTGCTGCTGTTTCTGTCAGGCTGGATAGAGTTTGCTTTCTTTAGGATTTCTGAGTTTGGGACAGTAAATGTGGCCCAACCTGGCAGCCTTCTCCATCTAAATAAAACCATTGGGATCAAACCATTAGTGTCCTGCATAACCCTGCTGGAGACCCCTGACTGATCTCTCTCTTCAGGCATGCCTGCAGCTAATGCTGTGGTCTGCCACATGAGAGAGATGGTTTTGAGTCCTGGCCTCCTCTGCCCCTCTTTGAGCTAACCCGGTGGCCTCGGGTTTGATACTCTCATATTCAGAGCAAAGGTAACCCAGGCCAGGGCTTTCAAGAGTGGTGATTTGGGGTATTCAGCTCTAAATGCTGTCAAAGGTCCTGCTTTTCCCTGAGGTTCAGCTATTTCGGATACTTGGGCATTCTTGTGTAGTCTGGACTTGATTACTCAAAGTGACTAGTCCATTCTGCAGAGCTGCATCTTGGCCTCTGGAGCAGAACAGAATGAGATGAATTAATACAGAATGTGCCAGAGATACCCAAATGGAGTGAATTTTCCTGGGAATTGGTCTGTGGCCGGAGAGCTCATGGCACTGCTGCGTGCAGGGATGGGTAAAGAGCTCTTGGTTTCGATTAATTTGTGGCTTTAAGTAGCTTGTGGGAAAGGCTCAAAGGGTTTGATAGTTTTTGTCTTAGGGGAAGAAAAGCAAAACAACATTTTGTGTCTTTATATATTGGAAGATCTGTGAACACATGTGAAGTTTAAAGTCTTGGTTTATTTGGAGGATTTGAGGCAAAATACATTTTCTGCAAACTCCCATCTTGGTTGGAGGTGAGGGAGACTGAAGTGATTGGGTGGAACATGTGTTTCAGATTTGTTTTTGTCCATCATTGAGGGCAGAGGGTTAACAAAAGTCACAGGAATACTAATATTTCAGTGGTCTCTCTAAATTTGTCTTCCCTTTCCAGTTGATCTGTATTTAGCTTTTTGGCTGGTTTGGTACCATTGTTTAACTGAGTCCTGAAGCATTGTAGCACCTCTGTTATGGACAAGTTGGAGCTGTAAAGCAAATTAAACGAGAATCTCCCTTGCTTAGCTGGAAAACCTTTCTGAGCTTTTGTTATGTATCACAGTGTGGAGAGAGACATATGAGCCCAAGCATGTCTTCATTAATGGAACATTTTTCAGAAAAAATAATTTTGTGTCTGTCAGGTTCATTGCTCCCTGAGGTGTTCCTGAGTACTTCAAAATTGCCTCCAATCATAATAAGTTGATACTGTACAAAAGAAAATTAAGTTTCTTCCCCCACCTCTATTTTTACAGCTCGACCAATTCTCCAGGTTCCTTTATGATATTCTATGGCCCAGATTTGTTAATAATTACTGTAAATGCTGGTCCTGGCAGCATGTCAGGGGTTTGTTTAGTAAATATTTTGCCATTATCATTCCTGTGTCACAGCTGGGAAGGTTTGTAGTGTCCTGTGGTTGTTGTCACTGTCAATTTCGCCCAGATTTGCATCTCAGAAAATGGCACTGAGATGATGCAGATATTTATGGGCTTGCCCCATTATTCTTTATGGAAGTTTCTGGTTTTAGACCAAAATGTCAGTTCTTTCTCCCATGTGTGGTGGGCACAAACCAGGTTTCTCAGCAACATCTGCAGCCTTGTGGGTGGCTGCAGCTGTTATTCCACCTGTGGAGATTTCACAGCCTGGGGTACAGGTAGAGTGGAGTGAGGGCTCCTGTGAGTCATGACCAATTAACTGTTCCAATTTCTCTTCTGTTTTTATAACTATTCCCCATTTCCACCTATTCTTAACTAGCTGTTTGGGAGTTCTGCCAGTGTTCAAAATGAACTTCCAATAATTTTTTTTATGAATGGCAAGGAGGTTTTTCAGCTGGGTAAGCTTGGTAAGTGCAGCACTGGCTTTGTTCAGTTTTTACTGAAGCTGCACTGGCTCTTTCAGCATCTCTGCTGTGTTCCAAGGAGCCTGCTAGAAGGCTCAAAATCTCTCCTCCACAGCATGCTGAGAAGATGTAGGGGTCTGTATTTCTGCACAACAACACTTGTACCCCAGTATAAAACCCAATGCAGGTAACAACCCAAACTTTCATCTACAAGACACATGAAACTTCTTTATCTTCCAAGAAAATGGTGCCAGTTAGGTCAGACTCACACTCCAGGAACAATTTACTGTCTGAGTCTGGCTGCTTGTGTTAGACTGTCTGTGCCATAGCCCAGGAAAGAAGGGGAGCCACAGCATTTTCTGTGGGCACAGCTGTGACCATGGAGGCATCTTTGTCAGCACAGCTGACACTGTGGTGTTTGGAGGAGTGTGTGTATTTATTTTTTCTCCTTTTTTTTTTCTTTATTTCTTGAACTAAAAAAAGTTTTGTGGAGTAACCTTGAAAGTCTGGACGAGGCCCTACTTAGAGAGGCCAGGTAATGCTTTCAAGTTAAGCATAAAACCAAGCTAGAAGCAATAGGAATAGCAGTTAAGTTTACACAGAGTTAGTTTGTGCTACCTAAGCCTTGCTTTAGCTTATGGACAAGGCTGAACTAGGAAATGTGTTTTAAATACATTAGAGAGAAAGTTGTGTCCGTTTGTTGCTGCTTTTGGTAAACCTGGGTGAGATCTGAGTTGGCAAACCTCGTGCTTGATGCAGTCCATGCCCAGCTGAGCAGATGGAAATTGGCCACCACAGGATGGAGCAGGCATGGAAAGCTTTCCTGTTACCTCTTCCAGTTCCTGCACCTCCCTGAGGCAGCAAGGAATATGATCCTCTTACTTTCCAGCTGGTTCAGTAACTCCTGGTAAAAGAGGTGGTGATGTTCACAAAGCCCAAATCCTTTGTCAACAGCCAGGGAAGGATTATCTGGCAGGGCTGTGAGCAAGAGGATGTGTGTGCTGGGAGCTGGAGCAGGGATAGGGTCCAGTCCTATGGAAATTGTGGCTCATTGACACCTTGGGACAGGTGTCAGAGGCTGCCATGGGGTGGTTATAACTTCCTAAACTCAGCCTAAGATTGAAAGAGCTCCAAAGCAACACCCATACCCGAGCTGTAGAGTGACATGCACAAAGTCCATCAACTCACAGGTGCTGGGCTGATGTTAAAAGCTCCAGAATTGCTTGAACATAATATGTTCTCCATTTGGTTTCAGGCAAAAGCTGCTGGTCTGCTCAGTCAACAGCTGTGACTCCACCTAAACACATTTTGCTTTTCCCTTCAGCTGCTCTGTGCACGTGCACACACACCTTTGGCTTTTAATACCAGCATCATCACATCAAATCCATCACCTGGTCCTGTCACTCCCGCTTTGGCAAGGCTTTCTCTTGCCATGCCTCAGCATTGTGCTGGGTGGATCTGCCAGACTCTCTTGATGAGTGGCACTCTGAGGCATTGCATCCGTGACTAGTCCCTGTAAATTGTTGTGCTGTGCCCTTGTCCTGTGGGTGTGAAGCAGCAGGTTTTAGGGAAATTCTGCTTTCTGTCATTGTCCCTGCTTCCACAGCAGCCTTTGCCTGGTTGTTCCTGCGCAGGGCAGAGTGTGCTGGTAGTTGCACCTCTGCCTGAAGGCATCTGCACAGAAATTCTGTGGATTACTGAGGTTGGAGTTAGGCTTTTGTTTGTAGGGTTTGTTTCTGCAAAGGAATAATATTAAATAAGTAATGAGTTTTTAGAGGCAGTTTAATGCTTCCAGAGGCCCACTTGCCTTTTCCTCTCCAAGGTTTTGCAAAGCTAAACCTTTGGAGAGAGATGTGTAATCTTGGAGGCTGATGAAGAGGAGATGCTTTGGAGGGCATCCAGATATATCTGCAGACCCCACTCCTCCTCTGTGTGCAAAGTGAGTTTCTGTTTGCTACTTGTCTGACACCTGGGACCATTTCCCTAAATTAAAATAGCTAATTACTCTGTAATAGTTCAGGTCATAAGAAAGCCTGGGTGCAGGTGTATTCCTGGACTTCCATAAGGAATCTCCAGTGTGGATAAACCCAGTGCAGATGTCCGTCTGCCTGGAGCAAATGTCCAATCCTCAAGCAGCACAACAAACAAACAGAGAGCTGGAAAAATGAAAAAAAGCTCCCAGAAGGAAGCGTGGTTTGATCTAAATTGAAATTTTCAGAAGAAAAACATGCTTTTCTGTAGTAATGTTTCAAAACCTAATGATTTCTGTTTCCAACTGACATTTCAACTTAAATGTCATTTCATCTTGAAATCCAGAACTAGAGTTTAAATTTCAGGTCAACACCCCAAAACCTCTCATTTTCATTTCATTTTCACAGAATCACAGAGTAACAGGTTGGAAGGGACATCAAGGATCATCTGATCCAGCCTTTCTTGGCAAAAGCACAAAGTCTGAACAAGATGGCCCAGCACCATGTCCAGCAAATCTTAAAATTTGTGTCCAATGTGGGGAATCCACCACTTCCCTAGGGAGATTATTCCAATGGCTGATTGTTTCCATTGTGCAAAATTTTCCTTTTCTGCCCAGCTGGATTCTCCCCAGGAGTAACTTGTACCCATTACCCTGTATCTTTTCCATGTGGCTCCTTGCAAGAAGGGAGTCTCAATTTTCTTTGTAGCCACCATTTAAATGCTGGAACATGGTGATAAGATCTCCCCTAAGCCTTCTTTTCTCAAGGCCCTCTTCACTGGCAGGCTTCCCACTCCTTTGCTGGTCTTTGTGGCCCTTCTCTGGACCCCCTCCAGCCTGTCCACATCTTTTTTTTCTTTTTTTTTTTTTTTTTTTTTTTTTTTTTTTGCACAGCTAGGACCAAAATGGAAGACAGGATTCCTACATTTGTACAGTGCTGGTAAACAGAGAAAATTCTGCTAAAACATTTTCAGTGTTTTGTTTCTATCAATAATGTCTTCCTTCCCACCCCTGCATTTTCAAATCAAGAGCATTTGGAATTGTTCATGCTAAGAAATAGTGTAATATTTGGACCTTTCATCCCTATTTGGGATGCAGGCAGATGCTGAAATCCCAGCCCTTCCTTAGGGAACAGAGATTCTGTTCTCTGACCAATCCACAAAAGTAAATTTCCACTGGTTTTGCTGGCTGGCTACTTCAATGCTTTGTCAGTGATGGCTTGTAATTCAGTGCAGATTGAACCCATGGTGTGTCCACATGGCTGGAGAGGCTGAGGGCAGTTAATCTTTCTTGCTCTGTGTTGTGCTCTCAAATTTATATCCAGATTTCTTTCCGAAGGAAAGTTTCCTTCCGAACCAGCATTTGGTAATACACGTTCCGTGCACAAATGAGGATCCTGGTGCTCTCCCAGTCTAGCTACAAGCTGTTCTATGAAATCAGGATGTTTTAAAGTTTCAGACAGTTTCTTGGTCGCCTCTTGTTTGCAATCTCCCAGCCTGCCATATATCTTTGTCCTCAGAAGTTACTTTTCCCCCTTCCCACCATTGTGGGGAGGTTTTTCCTGCCGGGCTCTGTGCAGTGTGTCTGTGAAGCAGTTTTATGGTATTCCCCAGAAGCATGCTTTTGTCAGGCTGCCTCAAAGCATCATCCAGGGAAAAGCCTCTGAAACAAGAAATGTCCTTTTCTGTCTGGCTTTGAGGTGTTATCTCCCCTCTTCCCAAGTGCAATTGGCTCCATCTGCATCCCTAAGCTGTTTTGTTTGGAGCGAGGAGAGCTCAGAAAATCAAGGGAGGCCACACACATAAACAACTGTGTGTGAAATCAGTTCATCTAAATGAGCAGGAGACTTGTTCTTGAAGGAGAGAAGCCTGTTCTCACAGAAACTCCCTTGGGTATGGTGGGACTGTTACAAACATTACATCACTAGTGATGAGCTAGGTGAGTACATTAACCTTTTTGGCCAATATTTAGAGGAAGAGTGGTGTTTGATTATGTTTGAAGAGCTCACTGTGCTCTTTGTATTTTAACAAGTGATTGTCATTATGAATACAGTGGTAGCGTGCTAGAGCAGGCACTACTGAAGGGACCTGAATTTTGACATCTTAACTTCAAGTTTTTGCATCATAAATTTGGTTCCAAGCGTTACACTCACCCAGTCAGGGATAAAAAGATCATTATTACTAGTCTGTCATTCTTATGTGTTTGGGTGACAAGCATTGTCAGTGATACAGACACAACCTATAGGACAGGAATTACTTGCAGCATTGTTTTTTAAAACAATTTTTTACCTCTTATTAGAGAAAAATCTTCTATTGCTTTTTAAAGTCAGGTAAGAAAAAGAGGTTTCCTCAGCTCTCCTGCAGGAGGAGGGTTATTCACTTCTCAGCACTTCTCTGCTGTGGGGTGCCCAGGGGCCAGTGATTGCAATCATATCCCAGTCTCACTCTGCACCTCTTTAAATAATAGCCTCCTCTCCTAGCTGTCTGGGGCAGAGATAACAGAGGCAAAAAGCTGTGCTTGGCCTCTCTTGGCTGAGGGAAGGACATGGCTATAAGGCCTGAGGAGAGCACACTTCAGGGGAAAGGAGTGAAAGTCTGGGAGACAGCCACTCCACTCTTGAGTTGTCACAGGAGAGGATGAGGTAGTGCAAGGCTGAGAAATCAAAGGTCTCTGTGCTTGTACTGCTATTTAGACATTAAAGTTTTATCATGGCCACAAATCTTCCCCGGCTCCACCTTGCCTCCCTTTTGGGGATGAGGAAAAGAATAAGAGAAATGGTTTTGTGTTTTGCTCTGAGGGCTCCTTAAGGACTCGTGCTCTGCTCAGGCCAGCTCAGAACTGAAAGTTCATCCTTTGGGGTGAGAGTTTCCCCAAGACTTGAACTAAAGCCAGCCCTGTTAGGCAAAGCTGGGTCTTGGTAAGATACTCCTGTTCACACAGCTTTGGTATGTTTTGCTGGGATTTCTTGGTTCATTTCTAGCGTGCAACGGATCGTTTTCCTGATTTATGACCAAGTGTGTCATTTCTTCAGCTGAGGCCAGGAGATTGCCCCACGTGGAAGCCAAGAGGATGCCCTATGTTCCTTCTGGAGAAAGTGGACAGCCCTCCTGTAGCTTTCTGGCTGGAAACATCTCTGGTTCATCACCTCCTACACCCACTGGTGCCCAAACCCTGCCTGGTGGGTGCTTCCGAGCAGCCACTGCCTTCTGTGCTTCTGATCACTATAATTTGGTCTGTTTGTTATCTGATTTGGTGGAGGCTGAGGAGGAGATCACTTCCCAGGGCCCTGAGGGCAAAACCTCAGCTTCCTAGAGCTACATTTATTTTCTAACCCTCCCACAGCCCTGGGGTGATCCCCTGGAAGCATCTTGAGGTGTCTTCTGGAATACACCAAGTCATTTGCAAGTTAGTTGTCTCTATACCTCTGAAATTCCCCTGGGCACTTTCCTACATCCCAAGAGCAACCAGTGTGCTTTTTCAGGCACCCAAGTATCACTGTTCAAGGCTTGTTTTCCTCATTTCACATCCATGAAGGGAGATTGCATGTTCTCATGGACTGATGCTTGTGTGGTGTTTACACCATTTTCTCTCACAAGCCTCTCGGGAAAAGGGTAGATGCTGGTTTTTTCTGACTCTGGGATGTAAATACAAAGAACACCCAACAATACAAATAAATTAAACTGCTAATTTCCAGGACCTAATTACAGATGTTGGGTTTGCTGCCTGACCTGAAAATAAAACTCCTCTTGCGAGGTTTCCTTGTTTTGGGGTTTTGCTTGTTTGTTTATGTTCAACAAAGCAAGTGAACAAGAGCCACACTCCCGAGTAGAAGAGGATGGTTTGCCTGGTTTGTTTCCCTGTATTTCTGCCCGGCTTCTACTCAGCCAGTTGTGCCCCACACTGTGCTTTGGGAGGGGCATTCTGGGCTAAATATATCTGTACTGCCTGTGAAATGCAGTATGGGGTGCTGCGTCATTTGGTGGAGTTTACTTGGAAACTAAGGTGGGAAGCCAGCTTTTATTTTCAGGCTTGGGTCAGATGCATTGGTCACTTGTCTCACCCAGATTTTTAGTCTTGATCAGGAGTTTGTCCTTGCAAGATAGACATAAAATGTGCTCTCCAAATCAAAAGCCAAGCTCATCGCAGTGACAAAACCGCATTGGGGCAACCGTGTTTTTCTTGCTCAGTAACCAGATTTACAATCTGAGAGCTTGTTCAGATGGATTACCTTGAAAGCAGCAGTGAAAGTCATAGCTCAAATATCATGGCTTAATGAGCAGAGGAGCTGCAAGCTCTAAATATATCAGAAAGAACCCCAGCACTGGCACTGTGCTGACAACTGGAGACCTTGGGCTTTCGCTGGAGGTGGAACAGAAATGTATCCCTCCACAAAATGTGTGAGGAACAGATGCAGTGTGACTAAACAGGGCTTGGGTTTTGCAGTTTCTAGTTCTGCTTTTTGGCTTGTCTTCCTCTGCTAGTGCAGTGGGAGCGATTTAGGAAAAAGGAGGATGTTCCTGGTGGGGTGTGGAAGTGTCAAGGGGTGGACACAGCCCACCTGAGCTCGCTGTCATCTCCAAAAAGCGGCAGGGAGAGTGTGGCTGCGTTGGTGACATGGATCTGCTGAGACTCTGGGGGACATATTCAGGCAAAGGAGTGGGTGGAAACCCCTGCTCTTTCTCCACGAGCTCTCCAGGGTCACCTGCCTGCACATCTGACATGCTGCAGTCACATCTCTGGCAGCTGAATATGTTTTTCAGTCTTCACCCTTATGCCACTCTAAGTGAGAAGAATGCCAGTATTGCTATATGATCATCCTACTGCAAAAGGAGGTGAGAAAACTCTTCAGTGTAAGATTTTACATTTATCTAGGAGTTAATTGCTGGGGATTAATTTCTGTCTCGTGCTTTGTAGTGCCTAGCACATAGAGGCCCCCAAATATTCCTGTAGATCAAAGCCACACAGCCTTGCTGGCAGAGATCTGGTGGCACACGGGGGTCCTGGTCTAAAGTGAGAGATCTGAAGGCTCTGGGATATGCATCTCATGCATAGAAAGGCTTCCAGATTTCACTTGGAGGATTCAGTTGTGAGGCTGAGGGCTGGGAACTGAGATTTACGGGGTTAACCCAGCCTCTGTGACGTCTGTGGAGCCTAAGTGGCTCCTTTCCTTAGTGAGCTTCACCTGGGCACTGATACCTGTAAGCAGCAGAGAGTGCAAAGGATTACAATGACCATTTAAACCAGCCTTGGTGTGGTTTATCCTCTTTTTTACTCAGGAGTGTGAGAGAGCAGAGCAGTACTTTTCTTTTAGCTTCATTTGTCGGCTCTGTGTCTGGTCCTGCTGTTTTGACTGTCCATGGTTCATAGGAAGGTGGTAAGTAACTGAATATTGGCTGATATTGTAGAAGTTTGGTAGCTTTCCATCTCCATGAGTTTCTTGTACTTTATTGCTTGGTGCCTTTCAGCATGTTGCAGCTGCTGTATGAAATTCTGTGGGTGCAGACTTAATATTCATGGCTTTTAATATTCATGGCTTTTATTCAATTTTTATGCATTGTGTGACAATGGCAGTCTGCAGGATGTGTCAAAAAGATGCCTCTCTTAGGTGAGGAGGTGCTGCATGGCAGTGTGTGTCTCACTTCAGATTGTTAACTAAACCACAGTAACATGCAATTAACCATTCAAAAATCAGTGTTGCTCCTGTGTGAGGTTTGCTCCATCCCTTCCTTCCCCCTCAAGCCCTTCTCCCTGTCTCATGTGGGTTTTGGAGAGCATCTGTGGCCTTGCCTTAAGTCTGGGGAAGGTGAAGTTTGCTGAGTTGGTCACTGTCCCTGCACAGAGGGCAGGCTGTGTGAAACCCAGTGGTAATGCTGTTCTCATGAGGACAGCACGAGGTTTTTGCCCCTTGGTAGTGCTGCTGGTGCCCAAGCTGGAGTTTCTGGGTTACTCTGGGAATACTGGAGGGATGTGGTGTGTGTTTCAGTGTGTTGATATCCCCAGTCCCTAGATCTGCCTGCAAAGGGCAGCTGATCTGGGGATGCTGGGTTCCTGAACTGCAGGTTCCCAGCCCTCTCTGCAGGGCAGTTTGAGGCAGTGCCAGCAGCTGTGGTGGGCAGGAAAAACTCCTGGCAACCCCTGCTCTCCCTTTGGCTTCCACATGGCCCTCTCATTTTGGTGATTTTAGAGAACATCAGATGGGTTCAGGGCTGCAGTTTTGGGGAGCAGCCCAGCCTTACAGGAGCAATTCATTATTCAGCCATCCCAGCCAAGGCAGCTGTGGTCTTCCCTGACCTTGGGAGGCATTGACTCAAGGGGATGGGGCAAGAACAGGAAAGCAGCTTTGGGACTAGAAAAAGCAGGGATGGAAAAGGAAATGAAAAGGGATGTGGCAACCTAGATGGGATATGGCGTAAGAGAAGGGAGGTTTGATCATCATACCCCAGTATTGATGCTGTTATTAGGCACAAAATCTCAAATAAGCAATGGGCAGTGGTGTGTGTGGAAGGAGGGGTGTGGTGACATAGAAAATTAACTCCACTCCCATGAGTTTTTCTCCGTAGGCATCTATCCCTGGTTCTGTATTTTCTCACCCTGCAGAAAACAAAATAGGAGTTAACTTTGTTTTATTCCTCAGTCATTAATGTCTCATTCCTGCGCCATTGCTCCAGGAAAAAAAAAGTTAAAAAAATAAGTAGGGAGTCATATAATGAGAAATTATCTTTCTCATGGCATATAAAACTCTGTGTGCAAATGGTGAAGGTCTCTTGGCACTGATGCTAATCCTGCCCAGGTCTGACTGTACAGTACTTAATGTAAAACATGTGATAATTCCTTCTGTAGTCTGGGTAGAAATCTCTCATTTCCTCAACAAGCGTGCTGTGTTCCTGTGTCCTGCTAAGCTGCTGCTGTGTGCCACCCCAGCAGCCCTGCCTGAGCAGCCTGCCCGCTCTGCTGGGTGGTTTGGAGCCCTTTGATGGCAAGGCACTATTTAATTATCAGCGGTGTTATGTTCCCAGAGCTCGCTACATGAAAGCAAACTACCGGCAGCCTGTAATTAATCTGAGCTAATGTGCCACTGTTTACACTCCATCTCGGAAACCAGACAGATGTAAGAAGACACCCAGCCTTCATCTGGGATCCTCCCAGGTTATTTCTGAGCTGTCTTTGGAGGGCTGCACAGTCCCTCAGAAATGAGTACCTTTAACTTTTCTGGGGAATGAGTGGGAGGCTTTGTCTCCTAGCAGGGAGCAGGGTTAATGCCTTTTGGCTTGTCATGCCACAGCTGAGCTGGTGGCATGGGATGGGAGCATGTAACTCCTGCAGTAGTGGTGAATTCTGCAGGGTGAGAGGGTGAAACCAGCCCTGCTGCCTCCATCTCTCTCCTTTGGCTGAGGAGGAGCTGCCAGCCTTAGGGATGTGTGGGATCTCCTTGGTGGAAGGACATGCGATTCTCTGGGACTCTGGTCTTGAATGAATGCGTGGTATTTTATTTTTCTGATCACCCTGCTACAAATACTTAACAGAGCAAGGTGATGAAAATGCCTGGAGGTGTGGAAAGACTGAAAAAGATTATGCATCCTTTATTAGAGTGAAGAGTAATAAAAAGCAACATGACAGAAGTATATAAACTTTAGAAGTACAGAGAAGTAAACCAGGCATTCCTGTGTATACTTTTATGTAATACAGGGTTTCCAATGAAATTGAAATAAAACATCTGACACACGTGAAACTTATTTTTTTGTTACAGCACATAAATAATTGAGCCTGAGAATGTAGTAGAATGCAGAAAGGGTTAGATTATGTGGATGATAAAAATCTTGCACACAGTTTAATTTTATTCTAGCTCATTTAGAAGGCATGGGGCTTCCTTCTCCTGGACAATCTTCCAGCTGCAGCCAGTTAAAAGCTCTTCCTGGCCCTGTAAACCTCCAGTGCCTTCCTCTGAGACATCTGACACTGCACACTAGCTTAGAGGAGTCATGCCTGAGCCTTACATTCCAGAACATCTCTGCATTGAATGATTACTGGGATCAGAGGTGGCCACGACTTTCTAATCACCTGAAGGCTGAAATGTAGGATGTGAGGCTGCTGTTGTTTTCCTCATGGACTGTAGGTTCAAGGTGACAATTGCCCACCTTGTCTGGTCTCAGTTACCTCTTTGCCAGTCATCAGCTCCAGCGTTGTGGTGGATAGGTGACCTCTGCAGGAGGAAAAGTTTCATCATCAGAGCCTGGGCAGCTCCATCCTCTTGTGGAACAATGTATTTCAGGTGTTCCCATCAGCATCTTTTTTCAGCAGCGTGTTTCCTTCAGACTCAGTGAGGTGTAAGCAGCTCAGTCGTGTGGCTTTTGCTGGGTTTGACTTTTCTGGGTAGTTTTCAGTGGACACTGATTTATCCACTCACACTGCACTGTATTCCAGGACATCCCAGGGGTGCTCAGGACAGGCTCCCTGCTTCCACACCCCATATGGATCACCCATCCATACCTGTGATCTTGTTGGGTGCCTGACAGCATCGCTGCCCTGGAGGGGATTAAGAATGGTAATATCCAGCAGAGGGTGCTCAAAAGCAGATATCCCAAATAAAAGGGTTCTGCTGCACCTCTGCATTCCAGCTCTTGGTGGCAGAATGGGCTGGGAGGAGCAGACCTGGAGGGGGCACAGGTGGTGCTGAACACCTGACACCCATGCAAGAGCACTCTGGGGTGGGGGAGTGTTATTTTGGGCTAGTTTTTGTCTGATCCCATGGATGTGGAGAATGCATCCTTCTCAGACATGGTCTGTGGTGTAGTTTCATCCAGAGAGAATCCCATTTGCAAGCTCTAAGGCTGCTCAAAGTTGCAAACCACTTGTGTGGGTGGTGGGGGATTTGTTTCAGAAGTGCCTCCCTGTTTGACCTGTGTTCCCATGGCTGTGTCTGTGCTGGCACTGGCCAGGGCTGCTGTGAGTCCCTGTCACCTGTGTTGAGCTTTTTGCCATGCAGGTGAGTGCAGATCTCTGCTGCTCTCTGTTCCAGCCTGTGAGTTTGGAGCTGAGCTTGTGCCTAAACTGAGGTAAAACTCTCCAAGTGCATCTTGGTCAAAGCTTCCAAGCTTGGTCACATTTTTTACTTGCCCAAGCTGCAAGATACAGTGCCAAGCTGTAACTTGCTCCTGGTTGTGCTGAGATGGGTCACAAACCTTTTGGTGAACCTTCAGGAAGCTTGTGCCAAATCTCAGACCCAGGTGTGCTTTTCAGACTGTGTGTTGTAAGTGTCACATGGCTCCAAAGCAAGTGTAGAATGTGATCAGAGCCCTGGGATTAGGGAAGGAGAGGATGAGTTTTTCTTCAGGCAGCTTAGTTTTCTGTGGAGAAAAACTCCAGCTAATGCTCAGCACCTTTTGAGAACTTCTTGTGGAGTAGGCATCACTGAACTCACTCACATCAAAGGGGGAAATTCCTGTTTGGTCCTTAAACCAAGACTCTCTTGGATTAAAGAAAGATCCTAGGTCTTGATTATATAAAATCCAAATACTTCATTTCTTTCTTCACAAATCTTCCTTATTTTCCTTAATGCCTTTTCTACTGAAAAAAGTCCCAGAATGTTTTATCAGTGTACCTAACTAATAGCACATAATTCACCTTTTGATGCTCTCTTACATGGGGTTTTCCACCAGTGTCTTTCAGTGCATTCTACAGAACAGATTCTCCTTGTGATCTCGTTTTTGCACGTGGGGAAAGCAAGGGAGAGGAAAAAATAGGAGAGACTTGCTTAGGTCATGCAGCCAACAAAAGGTGGGGTCAGCAACAAAATTCTAGGTTCTTAGATTAGGGCAGTGCTGGAGCACTCTGAGAGCTAGAAGGGTGGTGGGGTTTTGTTTTGAGTTTTGTTTTCTTTTTCTTGGTGTTTTTGTTTGTTGTTTGCTTTGTGAGCTGTTTTATGATTTTATCTTGAAGTCTAGATTTTCCCCTTTTCCCCCCAATTCAAAAAAAAAAAAAGCCTGATTTGGTAATAATAGTACAGTTTCAGAAGTACTTGTTTAGCCTGTGCTGACTACATGCTTACACAGCTACCTCTGGCCTGGGAAAGATTGAAACCACAATGGCTAAGTATAGAGGCCTCTAAAATATCTTCATATATGCAGTGCCTGAGTACACAGACAGAACTGGTCTCTCTTCTGTCTACAGGAGCAATATTTTCCATAGGATTTGTATTGACAGAGGTTTTACCCCTGCCTATTTATTAGAATAAGGATCTTCCAGAAATGCATCCATGTGCTGAATCCCATTCCATGGCCACCTTCAGCCATGGAAATAAGAAATATAATCTGTTCCTGAAGAAGACCAAGCACTGCTGCAGCAGACTCTTGACTCAGGATGGTTTTTTTGTTATTTTTCTTTGTTGTATTGGGTGGGGTTTTTTTTCTTTTGCTTTTAAAGAAAGTGGGGAACTTTTGCCAGGATTTCAGCCTTAGCTTTTGAAAGCAGCTCATGCATAAAGGAGAGATGCTCCCATCCTTGAAGTGTGAAGGATCTGTGGACTGAGTGAGCAGAGCTGTGATAGGTGCATTCAGCTCTGTAGAGAAAGCACATCCTTGTGCACCCCAGTTTGCTGGGATGACTCCTCTCTGCAGTTTATTTTCTGGAACCTGAATCTGTGTCTCTAGTGGAGCCTGACCCCTGACTTCTCTGTGTGCCTCCTTTTGAGTCCTTGACTTAAACTGCCTGCAGTTTTTGGGTAGCTGTGGGCAGAGCAGTTTTTCTGTTCCTTCTCTGCGAGTGTGATAGCTCAAGCATGTGCTACCAATTCCCTGCTGTGGGCTAGGTTTGCACTGACACAACATGTTCCTGGTAAATGACAGATTTCTCTGGGCTGGGGCTGGCGCTCCTGGCTCTGCACGTTCTGTAGGCAGCCTGTGACACTGTTCTGGTGGATGCCAGGAGTGGCACACTGAGTGCATGCCCAAATTATGTGCTCCAGGGAGCAGCACCTGGTGCTTGAGACACACAGATGTTGTGTAGGTGGTCCTCAGGCACTTGTGGATTCCCCTGTGGTGATTTGTCTGTCCTGGCTCTGCATCCTCTGCTGGCACGCCAGCAACTCTGGAAACCCCCCAGCTTTCATAATTACAATAACGTGTCCTTCCTTTCTGGAAACAGCAGCTTCTTTAAATGTTTGTAACAATATGCAGCTGAACATATAGACAGCCCTTTCAACACCCAGCCTGTGTCTGACACAGCAGAGCTCCAGAGCAGTGACTGCAGACGTGTTTGGAAACCCTTCTGTCTGCAGGGCCCCTTCTTCTGGCCAGAAATGAACATGTATGGGAACGTGTGACAAGTTGCATCTTCATTATAATCTATACCTTAACAACATTATTATATTAATATTATTGAATAACTGGGCACTTCACAGAGCTGGAGTTGAAGCATCTGAGGTGCATCTGCAGGGAGCTGAGTGCCAGGACTCAGGGAAAGGGGTGTTCATCCAGGATGGAAGAGGCTGTCTGAAACAGAAAACTTGTCAGCTTTTTTTCTGTTGAGTGCATTAAAAAAAAAAAATCTTAATCTGGGGGAAAAAATTAAAATATTTGATGTGGATAGAGAGGAAAAAATATTAGAAGTAAGCTGGAAGTGGTTGAGTAAGGGGGCTGCAGACTATATACACTTAAGATAAACCCCTTTCAGAAATGATCCAAGTATATATGGTCCTACCTCTGTGCAGAATGTGGGTACTGGTCTCTGGAAGTCCATGGTGTTTCAGTGATACTGTAAGCAGGGCTTGGACAGCAGACTTTGTATAAGCAGAAAGGTTTAGGACTCCAACAGCGGGGCTCACCAGTGGTACTCAGGAGCAGCAGGCTGGGGGAAGATCTGCTCCTTGGAGGTAGTAAAGGATCTTCTGTGGCACTGTGCACATTGCTCCATTTATTTGGGTGAGAAGCTGGGGCTGGAGCTGACTCTTCAGCTGCCCTTGCCCTTCTAGTGCCACCAGTGAATCACACAGGTGATTCCTATGCTACTGCTTACTGGTGCCTGCATTCCTTGTCTTGGGACACTGGAGTTGACAAGCTGGCTTGGAGAGCAGACACAGAGAGTATCTCAAAGCACATCAGCCTTTATGAGCAATTTTGAGAAGGACTGGCCATTTGTCTTTTTATCTTATTGTCTTAAAATCCTGCAAAAACAGTGTCCATGTGGATGGAGAGCATGAGGTAGAGAGGGGCAAAAAAACTGATCCAAGGAAACACCAAAACAAAGCCAAATGACATGTAGGCAGCAGTCAAAATTGCAAAATCAAAATCCCCAGCTTAGGCACCACCTAACTCCTTCAGGCATCATAATTCCACAGATGCCTCATTTGACTTTTTCTCTGTTCTTGTCTGGGGGTTTTTAATTTTTTCTGGTTTAACACCCCTTGGATGCTGAGTTTTTTTACTTAAAATTCCTGCCCCAAAGTGCTTGAGTCTGACCAGCATCCAGAAGTCAAGCATCCTGGCCCCTCAGCATGCCCAGGTGTTTTCAGAGCACACCCAGCACGTGCAGGCACGATCAGATGAAAATAAATTTAAAAAACTCAGTGGCAGCTGCCACTTTGTTTTGAAACATCTTACAAAAGATGAGCTGCTTCTCCCTTTTAGCCAACGCTGCTTTGTGCCATTTGCTGAGAGGTCTTTGGACATTGCTTCCTTGCTCCAAGTCTGGAATAGTCATCCACACTCTGGTGTGGCTTGCATGGGAACAGTGAAGAGAAGCCCTTTTTCCTGTGGTTAGCTCGTGCTGTCTCCAGAAGGGATGGGTTGGGAGGCAGGGATTAATTAAAGCAGGGCTTCCTTAGGCTGCTGTTGAGAAGCAGGGAACACCTCTGCTCCTTCTGGCTGTGGCTGGGGAGGTGGCAGTTTGATGGAAGAGGAGCAGCACCTGATTTTGGGCCAGGTGTGAGCACAGGCAGCTCCTGGGGGCTCTGAGCAGGGCACAGAGCCCTTGGGCAGGAGGGCCAGCCCTGCCTCTCCTCTTGCTGCCCATGCTCAGGGCGCTGACACGAGTGGCTCCATGCCCAGCCCAGGAGGTGTTTTGGATCCTCAGTGGTGTCTGGCTGTTCTCAGAGGCCACAGAAGCACTGAGGACCCCAGTGCCAGGACCCACCCTTGGAGCAGAGCCCTCCAAAGCTGGGTGTTACAGCGCGCGCATCCTCCGTGCCAAGTCTTTTTTGGAGCTTGCAGCGAGTAACTTGTGTAAGACCTCCTACATAATGGCTTTGCAGAGCCAAAGCCCAGCCTGTCCAATGGACCTCATCCCTTCTGGCTCCTTGGTTTCTCACTTCTCTGAGGCTCACGGGGCTGGAACAGTTTGCTTTTTCTCAGGCTTTTCTTTAAAATAAAAAAAAAAAAAAATCTGAGAGTGTTGCTTCTGTGGAAAAGCACTTCTGTTCATTGCATGCTGCTGGAGTGGGGCTCATCTAACCTGGAGTCTGGGATCTGTCCTGTGAGGCAGAGAGGAGGCAAGCTGCCCAGCCAAGCCCTGGTTTTGCTGAATCCAGCTGCGGTGGTTTAGGTTTCTGGCTGAGTCCATCTGAAAGCGGCACAGAGCAGAGCACAAAGAGAGGGAGGGTCGTAAGTACCGCCATTCTCTCCTGATAATCCCTTAAAAAATAATTGCAGGCCTAAACCTCTGGCCTCCAGCAAATTTTCCACTCGATTAGAGGCTTTTGTGAAGCTGGGGAAAGGGACACGCAGACTTGCACATTGTGCCGCTGCCTGAAACTTCCAGCTGGGATTTTTTCCATCAAAAGGGGATTTTAGTAAAACCATTATAAGGGGCTTAGTCACAGAAAAGCAGTTGAGCTGAGACAGGGGTAGATTAGCTTTAACATGCTTGTTTTTGGCACTGGGGACAGGGTGGGAGCTCACATGCAGCCTCCCCTGTCCCGCTGGCTCCCTGGCAGGTGTGGTGGGAGATATTCCCCCATGTTCCCCCTGATGTGCTGCATTGGAGCCCAGTGGAGGCCAGGGGAAGGGATTGGGCAGCCCAGGCACCACTGGGCTGCGTGGTCTGGGCGTGGAGGGCAGCAGTCACCCTGGCTCTGTTGGCCTTCGGTGTGGTCTGGGCAAGTCTGTGCTGATGGGCAAGTGACTCTGGGGAAGGGAGCCCGTGAGGGTGCCATTTGAAGCCCTAAGGACCCTGTGGTGCCTTTGATCCTCATGGGTGGTCCCTGCTGCAGGGACAGTCCTGGTGGAGATGTGCAGGGAGCAGCCGGAGGGCTGCAGGCAGAGCTGTACCCGTTGTTGTGCTGGGAAGCGTCCCTGCATTTGTTGGGTCAGGAGGAGATGGAAGGGGTGGACACCAGGCTCTGTTTGGCCACGCAGGGATCTGGGACATTGCCTTAGTCAAGTTGTTTCCACCTCTCTTCCCCCATTAGTGCTGATTTTCCCTTTTTGATGTCTGTGTGTGTAATGAGTCTGCAGAAGCTAATTATTAAAATTCTGTAAATTACAAGGTGTAGTTGCTTCCGAAAAAGACACTATCACTGTACCTGTAGCAGCAGTGTGAGAACTGGAGAAAAAAGACTATTTAAATTTATGTGCCAGAAAGGACACACACATACAGATACTTTAATCGCTACAGAGGCATCCAGTGGAGTAACTGTGCCAACAACACAGCAAAACCCTGCACAACAAAACTCAAACAAAATAATCTAGGCATTATTTTAAGTTTGGTCCTGTGCCATTACCATTCTTGCGCTTGCATGCTTTAAAAAAAAAACCAACAATTTTTTTGCTGTCAAGCTACAGATGTCAAGAGATGGAGTTTTAGGGTAGAAGTGCTGAGTCTAGGATGGATGGTTTCCAGGAGGCAGCTCTTCAGGCTGGGGTGTGAAGTTCCCACGTGATGGGGAGCACTGATGCACATCCCAGCATAAGGAGATGAACCTGTTGGGGCGAGTCCAGAGGGCCATGGAAGTGATCAGAGGGCTGGAGCATTTCTGTAGAGACAGCCTAAGGGAGCTGGGGTTGTTCAGCCAGGAGAAGGGCAAGCTCTGGGGAGCTTGGAGCACTTTGTAGTACCTGGATGGGCTGCAAGGGAGCTGGAAAGGGAGTTCTGAGTGGGATGTGTAGTGATGGGACAAGGGAGGATAGGATGGCTTTAAACTGAAAGAGGTTGGGTTTAGATTCCTTACTAGGAAGAGTCTTTATTGTGAGGGTGGTGAGGCCCTGAACGGATTGCCTGGAGAAGCTGTGGGTGCTCTATCCCTGGAAGTGTTCAAGGCCAGGCTGGATAGGGCTTTAAGCAGCCGCTTCGTACAGAAGGTGTTCCAGCCCATGGCAGGGGGACTGGAACTAGATGGTCTTTGAGGTCACTTCCAACCCAAACCTATGGTTCTGTGATTGACTCCCAGTTCAGCTGTGCCAGGTGTGGCTTTCCAGTTTGGTTTATGGTGCAAACCCTCAGGACCCTTCACCAAATGCTGATGGTGATGATGATGATGAGCAGCCTGAGGTTCCCCATCCCTTTGCGCCTCCCGCCGCGGCTGCACCGTGCTGGTTTGTGTCCAGGGCTGGACAGTGAAACATTCCTCGCGCCTCCCATTTGATGCCAGGAGGGTCCCTAAGAGCCGCGTGTAGGCGCGGTGAAGGTGCAGAGCCGTCCATTAATTGCCGTCCATTAATTAATTGCCTTTCATTAATTGCCGTTCGTTAGGCGCGGTGCCGGGCGCGGCACTCGGAGGGCAATGCTGCCGCCTGGCGGGCAGAGCGCGCACTGCACCCGCGGGGAGCCGGCGGCGCCGCTCCGGGATGGGGAAAGGGAAAGGGATTAGGGAAGGGATGGGCATCAGGATAGAGATGGGGATGTGGATTCGGAAAGGGATAGGCATGGGGGATGGGGATCGAGATGGGGATGGGAAAAGGGATGGAGATTGGGATGGGGATCGGGAACAGGAATGAGAATGGGATGGGAATGAGGATCGAGAACAGGAATGGGATGGGCATCATGAACGGGATCGGGAACAGGAACAGGATGGGGTGGGGATCAGGATCAGGAACGGGATGGGGATGGGGATGTGCCATCCCATGCGACTGCAGAGACTGTGCCAGCACCACAGGCAGCAGCGTGCTCTCCATCTGTTTTCCTGGTTTTCCTGAGTGTTAGGTAGACGAGCAACCCGAGGGATCTCGTTATCCATCACCTCTGGTCAATTTGCATAGGGCGCCTTGGCCAAGTGGGTGGAGAGCTGCTGGAGCCAAGTCGGGCATTGCATCCCTGGCAGCTCCAGGAGCCCGGGGGAGCAGAGGGAGCCAGCTCAGCTGTGGTCTGACTGTGGCAGGAGGAGTTCATGGCACTGAAGGATGCACCTGAAGCTGGGGAGCCAGGAGTGCCACCACAGCTGTCACCAAGGGAGATAATGGCAGGGATTTATTGGCATTTCAGCTCACTGAACAAGGAGAGAGGCTGCAGAGCTGGGATCTGTGTGCCCCTGTGATGCTGTGTGCCAACTGCCAAACCCCTAAAGGGGTTGTAAAGCTGGGATATCTGGGGGGAGAAAGAGGCAAAGGACAGGGAGGGACAGGACCAAGCTCAGATAAAATTTGTTTGGGATTTTATTTTTTTTTTTCCCTAAAGCTGGGAGGGGAAATTGCTTCACCATGAAATCACTACATGGTGCCCAGAGAAATAAGACTCAGAGGAAGGAAAATAACTAGGAGGAGGTTCCCATTTCTAGATCTGAGTTAGTTTCTGAAGCAGAATATGAGTTTGGTTTATGTCTCAGTAACCCTGTCATGTGGAAATACTTGCTCAGGGTGTGTGTCCAGGCACTGCTACTAAACTTTTCACACCTTTTCTGAGAAACACCCCGGATTTTAGGAAAATCCTATTTCCATTCATCTTGCAGGGACAGACGAGATTCGGATCTTTCAAAATCTCCATCACACGATTTCAGTTTGGGCTGTCACTGAGCTAGTGCATATGGTAAATTTAATTAAAGAAGGGGGAGAAGCACTAGCATCCCTGCCAAATGTGGCTGGAGGCTTAAGTTCTGGCACAGGAGCCTGATGAACCCTCTCCAGCTCTTTCTTCCGTGCAGCTTGGGGCTGGGGAATTGAGCAGGACGGCCTGGCTGGCTGGCCAGGGTGGGGAGTGTCAGTGCAGCCCAGCCAGCAGCTCTGGCTCGGGGCCTCACTGGTGTCCTGAGGGGTCCAGCCCACACCACCCAGTCGAGTTTATCCATTTTTCTTTCTCCTCCACAGAAGGCACTGTTAAAGAGCTGCTGGCTGAAAGAGTGGCATTTAAGGTAGAGCAGGGAGAGAGAAAAAACAAAAAAAAGGGTTCATTTTGCTTGGAGCATCCCCCACGTGTACATAGCGAGGCTGCCAGATCCAGGGACGTCTCCCCTTGCGCTGTTAATGGTAGCCTGTGCTAATTTCTAGCTTTGGTTCCAAAATCTGCGAGTGTCTTGGCCACCCAGGTCTCATTTTAACCCTTCCCTGACCCCCAAGGGGCAGGTTCAGCAGTAAGCTCTGTGCTGCCTGGCACAGAGATCACCTCTGGCCATAGCACAGGCCCCTGTAGCCCTGCTTTTTGTGTCTTCGCCTCAAAATAC
>JANRGV010000073.1:66406096-66419655 GCA_024734035.1 Alethe castanea
GCTCCCGCCCAGGGCTGCGCTGCCCCGCGCCGCCGCCGGGGGCGCCACCGGGCCCGGCCCGAGGGACCCCAGCGGTCACCTGGGACACCCCCACCTCCAGCACAGGACAACAGGCGGCATCCAGACGGTTCTCGAGTGTCCAGAGATGCCACAGCCTCTCTGGGCGGTCTGGTGCAGTGCATGGGCACCCACATAGTAAAGAAGTTATTCCTTGTTTTCAGGAGGAACTTTCTATGCATCAGTTTATACCCATCGCTTCCTGTCCTATTGCTTGGTGTCACTGGGAAGAGCCTGGCTCCATCCTCTTGACTCATCCTTCAGATACTTACAGATATTGATGAGGTCCTTTGTCAGTCATCTTTTCTTGAGGCTGAGCAGGCCCAATTTTCTCAGCCTTTTTTCGTAACAGCGATGCTCCAGTCCCCTCATCATCTTTGTCACTCTTCACTGGACTCTGCCCAGGAGCTCCAGCTCTCTCTTGTACTGGGGAACCCAAAACTGGGTGCACTATACCAGGGTTGAGTAAAGAGGCAGGATCAGCTCTCTCTGGGTAGCTGTCAAGGTTGCCGTACATCTCTGTATGGACCATTTTAGGGCCTCTGTAATGGGAAATGGAAAATCTCCTGAAAATGATTTTCGGGTAATGGCCTCCTTGAACTAGCTCTGAAAATTGTTGAAGTACTCACATAAACTAAGCAATTTCCAGTGACTTCCAGCAATTTCAAGAAAGAGTGTTTGAAAACCATGTTTCCTATGTATCTCTAGTCTCGTGTCATGGTACCCATGCACCTCTCTACACTGGGCAGTATTGCAGTAGTGTTAAAAATGGCTTAAGTTCTTCCAGAGATCGGGTAAGGCTTTTCAACACAGTTTCAGAAGAGCAGGACTGCCTTTTCTTAGTAAAGAAAAAACAAAGTTTGCATTTTTTAAACATGACAGGGTGTGTTTTAATACTGTCTCACTTGCTAAAATACTGCACAAATCATCCAAGTTAGTGATGTGTTTGCTGTACTGATGCCTTCAGTAATCTGAAGGAATAGGCTCTATTTTAATAATAATTTAAATTTGTCTGCTACAGAAGCAGTCATAGCTCTGCCTTCATGTACAGATTCTGTATTAGTGGATTCTGTTGACTACTTAGAGGTTGAACGTTTAGGTTTCACTGCTTTTTTTCTTTCCTTTTGGCTTTAAGTTGGAGGCAAGGCGAGTTGAAGGACTCTGAGGCCCTGATCCTGCACTGAGTTCCCCATGCATATAAACATCACTATCGACATTAGGCTGTGGTTTGGCAGCACACAAAAGCCAGCAGTGCAGCTCCTATTATTGGCTCCAAAATGGGGTGGCCACATGATGTGAAGCGCTGACCTGGTATTCATTCACCCTGCCTGCTCAAGTTAATTCGAGAAGTTTTTGACAGGTTAACTTTTTACTAGCAGACTTTATGCCGGCTCAGGTGTCACTGTGCTCAGCTCCAGCCAGATCAGGTATCGTCTGCACCCCTGTGCCTGGCACGTGGCCAGAGCAGGATTGGCGTTGGCCCCGCATCCTGCGCTCTGGCTCGATCAGCAGCAGCCTGATCACATGCCTTGGCCTGATCCCGGTGAAATTTGTGCTCCTGGGTGATCCAGCAATGTGTAGACCTGGTTTTAGTGATTATGGAGCCACAGTCACATGCAGGAGCTGTACTGGGGTGTCACCCAGTGTGTATTACCTTTGTAGCGTTATTTTTGCAGTTTGTGCTGTTGGGAGGTTGGTTAACCACCGGGTAAATAAGCAAAAGATTAGGGGCGATATAATTTTTTCTCTGCAGATCAGCTGTGCTCAGATCAGTTGCAGGGCATCGCAGCTGAAATGGAGGATTTCCCTGGAGTGAGGAGCAGGTGGAAGGTGTGGCATCTCACGGACCTGTCGTGGCAGGGATTCCTTGTCTGGAGGCAGTGGGATCATTCACAAGAAGGCTGAGTCCAGTGGGCATCAGGCAGTGCGTGAAGGAAATGTGACACAAAAGTGTTGGTGTATCTTAGTGATTGTTGCATTACTCATAACTGACAAAGCTACAAGCAACTTCTACAAGTCATTCTCAAAGAGTGCTAATGAAGGCTTTCACTGTATTGTCCCAAACTCAACTGCAGACTCTTACCGTGGAAATAATGTGGTATTTCCTCTCCCTAAGCCTTTCAAACCACATTTGAAGAGGAGTAGGAAAAGGCATGCTCTTCGAGGCAGAAAAGCTTACCTGAAATACTTTTTTCTTTGTGTCTTGGCATATTGTGTCTGTAATGCCTCTTGTGTGTGGCCAGCAGAGGTTAGAGCTAGATGATGCATTTTCTGGAGACTCTGAATTCTCTTTCTCACATGTTATATACTTAGACCATCTGTCCTTTTTTGTGAACAGTTAAGGTTTACATCATGAGTGGAACACCCTGGAATTGGGATTCATAATCCTAATCTACTGTAGTGTTGATGTGGGAAGCGGAAGGCACAGAAATTACTATTCCAGCAGATTTTTATTTCTCTGTCTAGGTGACAGATGTTTGGAAACAGAGGTTTATAAAGACAAAGTACAAAGTGGATGAAAAGGGACAATTTGTCACGTGGTTGTTCAGTTGACTTTGTGTTTCCAGGAGTAAAGGAATATGTGCCATGTTCTTCATGATGTCATGTGATGTAAATAGGAGGTGTTAATTACTGTGCAAAAAACTGCATTTTATTAAAAATCCCTGCCTTCTCTTGTGCACTCTGATGGCTGCTCCATCCCCCTGGAACCATCTTAGCATTCCAGCCCCTCAAGCTGCTCCTGACAGCCTCACTCTCTTCTAGAAAGCACTTGCCAGATAAATGCTTCATTTTTTTTCCTCCAGTTACACTGGTGTTCAGTGGAGACCGTACAGTTTTGCTTGGCAGGGGTTCAGGAGGATCCACATAACTCACTCGTGGCTTCTATGATTGGAAGCAGCTTGTGCTGATAAAGCTGCACTGTTGTCTATCCTGCATCTTTTATTGCATGGTTGGGTATAACATCCACCAGGTCTCTCTCTAGCTCCCATCTCAGCCTGGCCTTGTTTGTTACTTTTGCCTGTCAGTTTGCAGGATAACTTTTGGCTCAGTTTAGTCATTTAAGAGATAACAGAGTCCTTCTTATCCTTCCTTTTCTTCTGCCACCCTACATGTGCTTTCTGCATTTTCATGGCTTCAGTTTGGAGTGAAAATCTTGTGAATTTATCCACAGGAATCTTTTTAGCCTTTGGCTTTTTTTTTTTTGCCTATGGGCAGTGGCCATTGAGACTGCAAGACAGAAGTGACACAAAAACACTTGGACAATAAAGCCCATGCCCAGCTAACCTTTCTCTCTCTTTTGATCTATTTATACTTAGATGCAGCCACACACCATGGGTCTACTGTTGTCCTTCACAAGTTGGCTTCCAGACCTTCTTCATGAGATTTGAAGTGTGACACAAAAAAATCATCTAAGTTTGATACAACCCATGGTCTTAAACTGGGTTTAAAGTTGGTTTTGTGGAGCTTATTCAAATTCAATTTGGGGAATGTTTTTTTCTTTATGAATGAAACCAAAAGGGTACTTTTGGAACTGTAGGACAATAATTAATGGTTTTAAACTAAAGGAGAGTCAGTTTAGACTGGATACAAGTATTTTACAGTGAGGATGGTGAAACACTGACACAGGATGCCCAGAGAGGTGGTGGCTGCTGCAATCCTGGAAACATTAAAGGTCAGGTTGGACAGGACTCTGAGCAACCTGGTCTAGTTGAAGATGCCCCTGGTCATTGCAGGGGGTTGGACTAGGTGGCCTTTACAAGGTCCCTTCCAAACAAAACTCTTCAATGATTCTGTGATTCTGCGCTGCATGTGTGCATGCCTGTGTGCATGCATACACACATGCACAGATCAGCACAGGCTGTTCAGTGAATGGATTCCCTTTGGAATTCATTCTGCTTCCGGTCTTTCATTTTTTGATCAGAGAATATAAAGAAAATGTAACTGATCAGAGGGTTTTTTGGAAATTGGAATGCTGCGATCCTTTTGCCTATTGAGCTTTGTTGTGGAGACTAGGTCACTATGAAGCTTTCCTTTAAAAAAAAATGGGTTTTTGTACTTTGCAGGCTTTATATCTCTAATAGGTGCTACATGAGGCTGTATTTAAGAACTAAGTGTTTTGTTCCACACAAAGTAATTCTCATTTGCCATGTATTTCCTGGAATTGGATGCTTTATTCAAAATACAGTGTACTGTGGATATGTGGTTAGATGCTGGGGCAAAATTCAGAGCTAATGGCTCAGTGCAGACTCCAGCCAAAGATTTGAGCCTTTGGGATTTGGGTATTTTCTTCAGGTCTTGTTTTAACTTGTCAGTCAGTAGCTGACAAGAACATAACTCTGCTGATATGAGGGGGAATGGTCAGAGGGTGTGAAGTGTGGGAGGTCTGGATTATATTCCCAGCTTTGCTGTTTAATTGGCCAGCAATTGTTGTTGCTGTAACAGATTGAACCAAGCATGAATGAAAGGATTGCCTGAAGAATCAAAGCAATTTGTGATTGTCCAGACAACTCCCTCAAATGCCGTGTGCCTCTCATGTCTGTCTGTCTGTCTGTCTGCTCCTGTGGGACAGGACTGTCTGGTGCTCAGAGCAGCCAACCTGGCCCCTGCCCACAGGTAATTCTCTGGTTTGGCCATGCATGTCACACCTTTCAGGGCTTATGTGGAGCTTGGTACTCACTGGCTAAAATCATCAAAGGGAAAGTGCTTTGGGAGGGCAGGATGTAAAACCTCAAACCCGAGCCTTTGCATTCATTGTATTGGGTGCTATTTTAAGTGTCGGGCTTTGTCATTTCTTACTTAGCAGTACCAAAGAAGATCAAAATGGCAGAAAATATCTGATGCAATCGTTATTATTAAAAGCAGTGGCACAAAAACAAAGAGACCTTTCAGGTGGTAATTGCTTTCATAAGCTGTTCCTGGGGATTGAACTCTGAGACCTCTACAACTGGAGCTAAAAGGGACAGCTCTGCAGTCACAGCAGAAACGTGTCTGACATGCCGTGTGGTACCTGTTACATCAGCAGGTCTGTGAAATCTTCCTTTGTAGCACAGGTTTAGTCCAAAACCCAGCAGAGGTAGATGGATGCTCTGTGTGTGTAGCTCCACTGGCAGCCAACACGTTCACCCTGGGATGGGGGAGATGCTCCAGCCCTTGGCTGAGGCTCGGGCAGAAGGTGCAGCCTTCTCTCTGCCAAAGGCTTCCATGCAGTCAGGGCAAATTTAGCATTACTGGCCAGCTTGTGGGTAAGGGGTATTTGGCTGTCAGGGAGGCTTCTCCCTGTGCTCCCTGTCAGAAGCTGCAAGGAAGAAAAAGCATCAGTCCAGCAAACCTTGCAAGGGGCCCTCATAGTGAGGTCCAGGGACAAGTAATTCATATATTCTTGCCAAAGTGAGAGTGGAAGGTAAACTCACAAGAGGGTAAGCTCAGCTTGGGGAGGGTACTGATGTAGCTGTCTGGCTCTTAAAACACAAGATTTTTGTACCCATGCATTACTGCGGCATTACTTTTAACTATAGACTCCTCCCTCTTTGGACTGTGGTCACCAGCACATTTTCAGGTAGTAAATGGCATTCTGAAATTGGCAATTCACTTGAATTGGACCAAGTTATGTCACCTGGCTTGTGAGCACCGGCTCTGGAGTAAGTTCTTGGAGGAAAACTGAAAAATAGGGCAATACTGTTTTGGAAACACGCTGTGAAAATGAGATTCATAGTTAGAGTTTGGCACAAAGGTGAGAGTTAGAACATGCAGTTTTATAAGGAAGGCAGGCTAAAGACACAAAATACAGTGTTATACTTAATGGAGGATTTGGATTGCTTCTGGTCAAAGGAAGTTACTGTAACATTTTATTCCTAGATGTAACAGCGCAGAAACAGTGCTAAATTCCCCTGATTTTCTGAAAATTGTCTGGTTCAACTACAATGGATGCACACAAAAAACTTCTTTTGTTCTTGCTTCTGTTCTTGGGTTCATGTGGAAGCTTTAAAACCCCATTAAGGCAGCTAAATTCACCAACATGTGTTATCTATCTGTGCACAACAAAAATCTTGGAAATCCTCTCTGGAAATGCAGGGGTAAAACTAAGGGCAGACACAAACAGGGGAGGAAGAAAGTAGAGTTCACCATGCTGGAGGTGGAAATATAAATGGGTAGAACAAGATCTGTGTTTTACACTTGTTCTTTCAACTTGTGTCTACACTTTTCGTTTAAAAAAACCATAATAAACCTTTGCCTGCAGTATAATGTAAATTAATTTGTGTAACCAGATCCCCTCATGTACAATGACAATACAACTCTTTTTTTTTTCTCTACTTCTGATGGTTCTAAATTTTTTTAAATGTGTGCACACAGAAGAATATAATCTAGAAATATGGCTTTACTTCTGCTTAGTGTTTTTTTCCCCAGCATGCATGCTGACTAAATTATGTAGCAAAATGTGTTTCTTTCCACTATTTCATCCTTGAGATCTAGTATTTTCCTAGTCTTGTCAGTGTTGTTCTGTGCTTTTTTGCCAGCAATGCTGATCTGTATAATTTAGGTTCCTTTTGGAATAGTGAATCCTTTTGTGAGAACATCATTCCTTGATGCCCTGAAGTAGGAAGCATAAACAAAAATCTTCAGATGTGTTGAAATTTGTGAAAATATTTATAAAATGGCAATAGTTGCCACAGGACGTGGGAAGCAACAGGTAACTCAGTGATAGTCATTTGTATATCCACAGCACCTCTCCTTTGGCAAAACATGTCTAATCATGAAATACCTGGAGCTTTTTGAAGCAGGTTTTAGCCCTGCTTCATCTGTGATGGAACTAAGTCCCAAGCTGTGTGTCCTTCATGGATGGGGAATGAGTACCTGCAGGTTAACTTTGTTTGAAATCCGGGATGTTTGGGCTCACGCTGTCTCACACTAGGTGCCCAGAAGTGTAGGCATGAAATCAGCTTTTGGAAACTGAGAGCTGAATGACTTCCCAGCTGGGTCACATGCTGGGTTTGTTGCAAGGCCAGGAATCCAGCCCAGATCTCCTGGCTCCATACCCACTCCCTGAGCAGCAAGGCCAGTCCTCAGCTCTGTTTCAAGGGATCCTAGAGAGCACTGGCATTTTAGCAAGTCAGCTGGCAACTTCACTCTGTTTTGTTTAGAATGGTTCACATTCTTCCATCTAATTCCCACACTGAAAATTTCCAGCTTCCTATTCTCCCCAAGCTGTCCCAGCAAGACATATTGAATATGCAGATGTGGTGGCACACACGTGCTTTTCCTGAATCAACCCTTCAAAGTTTTTTCTGGATGTTAGTTTTATTCCAGTTCCTGTAATCCCCAAAGTGATATTAAACAGATTTTTTTGTTTAGCCTTTGTATGAAACTCTCTCACTTTCCCTGTCCCTTTATTTGTAAGGATATGTGGTTTTAGTTACATTTTGTTTCATTCCCTTGTGCGTGGAGGAGACACTGTGTAAATGAAAACACATTGTAATTATTACACACCACGCACAAATGTCTTCTCAGACGTCTCCCATACATGCCTTCTCTAGAACATGTTTTTGAATGTGCACATCACTCTGTTTTCAAACCCACTCATGTAGTAAATAACTTCTTTCTCTCTACAAGTGTTCAGAAACAGGAGGGCTGTTCACTCAGAGTTTTGGAAGTGCATCTCGGAGGCAAATGAAATTATGACTGAGAGCAGGAGTAGGAGCCTTGCTAGCCCATTTCCTGATGCTGAATCTCTCTGTGCAAAGCTGGCACTGGGCTTGACCAAAGAACTGCATGCTGTCAGCACGAGCAAAGTCAAGACAGTGAAAAAGCTGGCTTCTGCTTCAAGTGAGGAAGTTATTTTGCTGGAGCAGCATAAATCCTTAATAGGATTTCTTGCTTCCCCTGCAGTGTAGAGACTCAGGCAATTCCCTCTTTCATCCTACACCTTGCCTGCTGCAAGGATGGTGCACATATCCTCATACAGCATCTTTCTGAGGTCCACACCTGCAAGCAAGCCTCTAACCCCTCTATGCAATGCAGCATGCTTCCCTCTCCTGCATGACGAGCAATTCCTGTCTTCTTTGGGTTTTTTTTGCAGGACAAACACATTTTTCTTTGCAATAACTTTGTAGTTGTCCAATAAAGCAAAGGTTGCATTCCAAATGTACAGTTGTTCCACCTACATAAATTCCCTAGTCCTGTGCAGTCGACTTACTCAATAGCATATTGCCAGAGAGAATAAATATGTTTAAGAGGTTGGGGAAAGAATCTCCAGGATTGTAAATATTCTTTTGGACTGTAGTGTAAAGTAGATAATTTTAATTCTCTCTACTTGAGTGGCAATTGGAAGAACTGAACCTCCTGGATTTCTCCCATTATGTGTTTTCCCTTTAGTTTCAAGTGAAAAAGAAACACATTTCTTTCTTTTAGAAAGCTATCTCCTGTAGACTGTTCAGTTGTGTGTGGCAAGTTCTGCACAAGGTCTAGTGTGAGTATGGACTGAATAGTGACAATATTTACATGTTTTCACTGGAAGATATTTATGCACTATTGGTGGCCAGAAAGTGCCTTTGGAATAAAGGTATGAGTGGGGAGGGGAGTCAGCTCTGTCCCTGCAGGGCACCTGGCCTGATGTCCACCCTGTGCCCAGGGTACACTTCAGCCACAGGAGAGGCCAAAGCCTCAGTCTTCCAGGCACTGGTTGCTTCTGAGGAAAAAGCCCTTCCGTCTGAATTTTCACCAGGAATGAGAATCACTCAGTGCCTGCTGGTTTCCTTCTTCAGGTGTGATTCTGGGACCTTGAGACAGTCTCACACCATATGACACTGCAGGTGTATGGTCTTTCAAACATGACATCAACCCACACTCTCTCCGTAGCAAACTGGATTGAAAACTGGTTGGCATTAGGAGTCAGAATATCCAAGTGCCTTTCTGAAGTTTGCAGGATCGTAGTGATCTGAATGGGGCAGCCTTATCCAGCCCAGCTGCACCTGCTGTGGGAACAGTGACTTTTAAATCTGTATTTGAAGGGCTGCAAAATGTGGGACTCTCAGAACCACTCAGGGCCAAATTCTCTTGTGCCAGTTGTTCATGGGCTTGTACACTGCTTTCTGAGTAGATGAGGTGTTAGATAAGCACTTACCTTTTCCAGATAATTTAACCCCTTGTAGTTATGTTTCTGGTGTCTACAACATTTTTCATGTCCAAAGCAGGAAAGGAGAAACACAGTTTTCCACAGGCACCTCTGAAATCTGATTGCTTCTTTTGAAGCCTAAGTGTGGGCTGAGCTCTTTGGAGGATGAGATTGCCACTGGTGGAGTGCAGGATGTGCTCAGAAAGCCTCACCATGGGTGGAAAGTTGGTCTGGTGATAACTTGCACTGGCTGTGTTGATGTAAAGCAAGTTTTAATTTTTGTTAGTCCTGCTGGGCAGGCAGAGCTGTGGGAGGAGGAGATGGATGCTATTCTAGTGTCTGTACCAAAATGTCACATTAAAGTTCGTGTTGGCAAGAGAAGCAGGAAAAAAGCACAGCTTTTTTTGGAAAGCTTTTGGGTAGCTTTGGCAGTTAAAATATCTATATAATATGCTTTGAAAACTGAGGGAAAGTCAATGAAAATGAACAAATTTGAGTAAAGTGCACTAGCAGCTTCAGTTACTTTTCCAGTTGTTCTTTTTTTTCCCTTTTTGGGAAGGATTTACAAAGCAGCAAATGCTAGCACAAATACTGGAAACTTCATCTCTTACAAAGCAGGTAATTTTTACACAGAGCCATCTTTCAAACTAATGCTTTGTTACAAATTTTTTTTAGCACACTGATTTATTTTTTTTTCCTTTTTTTGCTGTTGTGTTCTTGCACTTCAGGCCTTGCCCTGATAACACAGGGGCTTTGGCAGCATCATAGCTCTGTGTAGTTCCTGTCCAGGAGGCTGATATTCATTTTCTGTTGTGCCCTCAGCCTGTGGCAGTGAACTTACAAACATGATCTGTAACAGGATACCTTTATTTTCTGCAGTTCAAATTGCACATAAGTGATTGGTGCTAGAATGAAGTTGAGATATAAAATTATCTCCTTTTTGGTACAAATATATATGCAGTCTATTCCCCAGACAGTTTGAATAGGTTTAGCTCAAATCTGTTGCACCCAGAATTAACAGGAAATTCCTTCACTGAAGTGTGACGGTATAAAAGATAAGTTCTGAAATTGGTTAAATTGGTGTAATCTGTGATACAGACAGGGCTTTATTTATAGTGCTTCAGCCTTCATTGTAGGTTTATTTTTAAATATGAAACACAGTAAGCATGCTTTAAAAAATGTTTTTTTCTTTGGTTTGGAAATTGTTTGTGAAAACTATGAAGATGGTACAATTATACACTTGGATATTATTCCCAAAATGTTCTGTATTTGAATCCGCTGTATTTGAGCAGGAGCAACATTTAATTGATGGCAGAAGTATTTGATAGTTGAAAGAATGGAAAAAGCAAGTAGATTTTAATTTTTATCTCAATTCAGCAAAAAATGAGTGGAGATATACTTACTTTCAGGCACTTGGTTTAATGCTTTACTGAATGGAGGTAAATCTGCACCACAGATTTACTGTTTTTAACCTGTCACTCACCCCCTCCTGCACTTCTCTTTCCCTTCAAGGGAAGGGAAAATTAGTAGCTCTCAGGGCTGTGGGGTCTAAGGGATGTATGTGCTTGTTTTGCAAGTCTAGAGTGGAGGAAAAGCTGGCCATTATTATTTTTATTAGACTAGACATTGTAAGAACCTCTTTGAAGAGCCTCTTAAGAAGGAGAAAAATTATAATGAGTTTGGATTTATTCCAGTGGTTTACTGTTTCCTTTGGAAATGTACATGTCAGGCTTTGCTGGCAGTGATTTAGCTAACAGGAGGGTCTTGATCTGGCCCAGTCTGATGCTGGTGGTGCAGAATGTTCAAGACACAGGAGTAAACAGTGCATCTCCATTTCCTCCAGTCATCCACTCCTGGAGAATTAAGAGCCACTGCAGCAACAGTTTGACTGTACTTTGAATATTTGATTTCCTTTGGCAGTTGATGTGATTATTACAGAGTATGGAACAAGCTAAAAGGACAAAAACGAGGCAAAAATGAGCTCCAGGCCTGTGAGATGCAGAGACATAAATCTTGTCAGTTTGGGATGGCTCCACTGGGACTGAGGGAGCTGGACACCCCTTTAGGGAGGATGAAGGTGCTCCACATTTTCCAAGAGTGAGGAACAGAACACTTAAAGTCATCCAACTGTTTCCATCCCCTGGCCTGTCCTAAAATCTCTGCAGAGAAGTTGCTTTGACTTGGATTGCCTTGCTCTTCCTCCTTACTCATGTTGTCAGAGAACTTCATGTTCTTATGCTTCCTTACCTTCAAGGAGGGCTGACGTGTGTGCACATAGCCACCATAATCTGAGCTGAGAGTTCTCATACAAATCCTGCAGGCAGCATCAGCTCCCCAGCAGGACCAGAGCTGCTCTCCTGTCACTGCCTGAGGGATCTGTGCCATGGTCAGATACAGCAGGTAGCAAACCAGCTCCCAGGGTTGGCCTCTGGGAAACAAAGGAGGGATGAATGTTCTTCCTTTCACTTTTCTCATGTCTTACTCCTCTCTAGGATGGTTAATCCTTCATGTAAATTTAACATTTGGGGAAGCTAGATGGCCTTAAAGGATGGAGTCTTTCATTCTTGGAAATCTGATGTTGGGGTGCAGCAGCATGGGCTTCCTAATCCTGCCTGGGCTTGTGTTTCAACCTGATCCCCCATGGCTCCTTTGAGGTGGCCTGGGGAACTTTTCTGAAGATGAAATTGTTAGTGCAATTTAAGGAGACGGGGTGCTTGTCTGGCAAGGAAGCTGGGACACCGTGGGCATCTTAAATAAGCTGCTGAATGGTCAGCAGAGGATAATGCTTGGTACTTCTTTCAAATATATGTATCTAGTGATTTGTTAGATTTATAATTATACATAGTAGAACCGGTCTAATTTCTTATGGGACTTTCCCATATAAATAGAGGACTCTCAGAAGGTTTCAGTTTGTGATTATGGATGATTGCTGCAGCCTCAGAAAGCCTGGTATTAGAGCAGTCGTGGGAACAAGAAGTGCAGAATTTGGGCTAGACATGTCCTGGTTTAGGACTCTGGCTCTCAGCTGAGGCTGCAAACATGCAAATAGATTTCTCATGTAAAATGGAACCGGATGGCTTGGATCTGTCCATGGGAATATCATAAATGTGGAGAGTTTCCAGACAGCTATATACCTGCAGGGATGGGTCTGTGTTGCTTCTTTCTCGATTTCAAAAAATCTAAATCACTTTTGTGTCAGCATATGCAGCTTCTGCTGAGTCTCTTGCACTTTTCTGTGGGACATCTTGTGCTGGTCTCAGTGGACCAGGTTGGCTCAACACTAGGATTTAATCTGCTGTGAGAGTGAGTACAAGTACCACTAAATCCTCTTGAGAGGAAGGAGGATCATGTCCTGATTAATCGTTGGAGTTTGCTTCTTTTCTTGTAGCAGGTGAGATGGTCTTGCTCCAAGTGAGCTCATTGCCTGTCACGAAATACTGTGTTGAAAATGACAGTGTTCATTAGGCTATACATGTATTCTGTATCTTTCATGAATGAGAAATTGTTTTATTCGTAGAATAATTATCCTTTATAAATCTTCTGGTTTTAAATGGTGAAAATGTTTAGTATCTGGCCGCCTTTGTTGTGGAGTATTTCTGCTTTATTTGCAAGCTTCCTCCATTCCTGCTTTCCTTGGTGAGGCACTTCAGGGACAGCTGTCACTGAGTCTGCTGAGACTGGCAGGTATATCTTGGCATTTTGCTGCACTACATGCCCTGGTGACAATGAGGCTGGATGTCATTGGCCAGGGGAGTCATGGAAAAATGAAAGGGCAAGGTAGTGGTGAAAGGAAATCTAGATCTGTCAGCAGGGGTGACAGGTGATGAGATGCAGAAAAAGGTAGTGCATGAGCACATCAGGAGATAAAACTGAGTCTGTAAGTACCAAAAGAAACAAGCAGGATATGAGGAGGAATTATCTGCCTTTCCAGCAGAGACAGTGCGTAACAATTCAGTGAGGCAAGGCAATGTCAAGACAAAAGGGCAGACATGAAGGACTGATGTGCTGGGATACTTTAAGAAGGTTTTATTACACTTCTGTAACCCCCCAGCTGTGGCTGGACCTGTGGAGGTGGCTCCAGTTGCTGATTAAGTAATAATTGCAATACAATTAAATAAACACATTTAGATCTGGGAAGGCTGACACCAGTACAGCAGTGTGGTGATACAGTGCTGAGAGAGGACAGGCTGGCAGCAGGGGAGCAGCACAGAGCCAGACTAGTCAGGGAGTGGTGAGATAAAAGATGATTTAGGTTTCTGTGTGAAGACTGCAATTTAGCTTCAAGTGATTTTGGCCCTTTTATTTCTTTTATTTTCCTTTTCTTTCTTTTCTTTTCTTTTCTTTTCTTTTCTTTTCTTTTCTTTTCTTTTCTTTTCTTTTCTTTTCTTTTCTT
>JANRGV010000073.1:66424126-66447580 GCA_024734035.1 Alethe castanea
GCAGCGCCGCATTAGCGCCGGCAGGGAGCGAGGGGCAGCTCCGCCTCAGCGCGGCGCCGCCGGCAGCGGGCCCCGTGCGCAGGAGGCCGCGGGCAGCTCTGGCAAGGCCGGCACGGTGCCGCGAGCAGCGCCCAGAGAGGCGCCCCGGGCCCGGGCGGGAAGCGCGGCCGCTCCGCCGCACGGGCAGCTCCGGCTCCGGGCAGCGGCCCCGGCAGCGGCCCCCCGGCCTGAGGGGAAAGGCGCGGGCCGACAGCTCGGGCCGGGGCGGCTCCGGCAGCGCTTGGGGCACGGCGGCCTCCAGCCGTGTGCACAGAGTCGCGGAGCCTCAGAGTCTCTGTCGATGGAACAGACCTCCGTGTTCAGCGAGTCTATCTGTGCCCGATCCCCACCCTGGCAGCCAGGCCATAGCACTCCGTGCCACCTCCAGCTGTTCCTCGGACACCTCCAGGCATGAGAGGTTCACCATCTCCTTGGGCAGCCCCTTCCAAGACCTGACCACCCTTCCCATGGAGAAATTCATCCCTGATGTCTGTGTTTCCTGTCTTCTACACCCTGACACTATTTTAAGGCTGTTCTCAGCCATATTAGCTAAAGGTGCGTTTCATGCATGTGCACTAAACCTCCTGAGAAGACCATTCTACTCAGTGGCAGCAGCCTGTGAGCAGGAGGTACAGCAATGCAGGCATCTGCCTCCATGAAGGTGTGAGGGAGGGCAAAGGGAACGAGGAGCAGGTGCAAACCTCAGGGGTGCAGAGGGGACAGTGCTGCTTGTGCCGCTCCAAGCCAGCACCACGAGGACACCAGTGCCATGGCCCCTGCACGAGGACACCGGTCATTCCCCTTCCCACCAACCCTCCAGAGCTCTTGTGCTTGCAGGAGACGTTTGGAACACAAAAGTCTTGAGCCTGGAAAGCTACAGGGGCCTTGTGAGGTTTTAGAAGCACCACTGCAGAGCCTCTTACTTTGATCTCCAGAGAGATATCCGGGAAGGCCTCGGAATGGGAAGCCCAAGTGCTGAGCAGCAGGGAGGTGACTGACGGTGCCAGGTGATGCTCGTTGCACCTGCACAACCAGACCAGGCCAGCTGTTGGGCAGAGGCAGACAGAAGGGCACAGACAATGCCAAAGGGAGCAAGAGCTGTGGGAATGCCCCTCTACATCTGGGGAAGACCCCAAAGAATTGAGGGACGGAATGGGGCACGAAGAGATGTCCAAGCTGGATCAAGCATGAAGGCTGACAGTTTCCTCCACCAAGAGTTTGGCTTTATCGTCCTTATCGTCCTTATCAGCCGGCCTGATAAGAATCCAGCTGTGGTTTCTACTTTTCAGGGAGCCATAGCCAGAATATAGCACTGGCTCCAAGCAGACTGTGCTACATTGATCTCAATAATTGGGCTGCTCCTAAAAGTTGTGAGTGGGAGGAAAGAGAATCAGGGAGCCTCTAATCACATTGACCAGTGTGGTCTGCAGGAGAATATGTCCTCCTAGGTGATCTCAAGCCTAACAAGACACCTCAGGCTTCGACAGGGTTGGACATAATCAGCTTTTCTACGAGGTGTTGAGCCCTGTGACAGCAGAGGGACAGCCCAGAGCCACCCCCATCAAAGCCGAGCAGCGTCTAAATGGGAACCTGGATTTCCTCTCTGACCCGTTGGTTCAGAGCCGGCCCGCTGTGAGCAGCAGGGGAGAGGCCACGGCTGAAGGGGAGCATTCCTCTCTAGGCTGGCACCCCCTGATCATCCCTGACAACACAGAGGAGGAAGACTCCATGTTCCTCAATAAACCTTGGAGCCCCCAAAATCCAGACCTTGTGGTGGTTCCAGAACTCTTGGAAATCATTGTCAGTCATCACCAGCAGTTTCTGGAGCCAGAGAAAGGTCTGCAGAGGTTCATGGCCCTCGCTGCCTGGCTAAAATGGCGCCTGTGACAGAGGAGCAGGAGTGACTTTACCCCGCCGCTCGCAGGCCCCGCTCCAGGGCTTCTTCTTCTCCTCGGCGCTTCTCCGCAGGGCGCCCCGTCCCGGCGGCCGGCTCCGCGGGGGCTGCCCCCGCAGCCCACCATGACCGGGCCGAGGCTGGCCCTCGCCGCCGCGCTCCTCTGCAGCTGCACCTCGCCGGTGGCCGACGCCAACTCCTGGTGGTAAGTGAGGGGAGTCGGCGGAGCCTTTGTCCGGGGACCGTCCGGGGCCGTGCAGCAGCTCCTGCCCTGCGCCCTCCTCGGGAACTTCCCTGCCTCCCGGGCTTCTTTCGCAGCAGCTCACTTCTCTCTCCAGGTTCCCCCCTCCTCCTCCTCCCGCTGCCCCTGCCCAGTTTCGGGAGTGGTGGGACGCAGCCCCTCTCCTCCAGGCATTTCTGGGCTCCTTTTGTACGGGCTCGCTGAAATGCCGTCCGGGCTTTAGGATGTGGGGAATGTGTAGGGAGTGGATGGGTAAGGTTTCCTACCCGCTGCCAAAAGCCCGGGGAGCAGCCGCGGAGCCCCTTCCCCCGAAGAGCGGAAAATAGCCTGGCTCAAAGCAGGCATCGCTCGCTGGCGCGGTGTAAAATAGCTGCTGGCTTTCTTCTGCAGGGAAAGTGCCGAGCTTTCTCTCTGCCCCCTCCCCATCCCGGGTGTCCTCTGTGTTTAAACTCGGCTTACAAACGGACAGTGTTGCTGCCGCTAGAGCCCTGGAAAAGCCTCGCATCTGGCAGAGCTGTGGAGGGAGGCAGCTGACATGAGAAATGCGCCCGGGCTCCCGGAGCGGGGCTGGGCTGGGCTGGGCTGGGCTGGTGGGGAGAGGTGTCGGGCGCTTCGCGGAGGGGGCCTCTCCCTCCACACTCCCTGGCATTTTTTTCTCATCGCAGGTCTTTGGCCATGAACCCCATCCAGAGGCCTGAGATGTACATCATCGGCGCCCAGCCGGTGTGCAGCCAGCTGCCGGGGCTGTCCCCCGGGCAGCGCAAGCTCTGCCAGCTCTACCAGGAGCACATGGTGTTCATCGGGGAAGGGGCTCGCAGTGCCATCAAGGAGTGCCAGTACCAGTTTCGGCAGCGGCGGTGGAACTGCAGCACGGTGGACAACACCTCCGTCTTTGGGAGGGTGATGAAAATAGGTAGGAGCACCTACGAGTGCAGAAGTACACCCAGCAGTACAGAGAGGTGCTGGGCTCTGCTCTGCACCTCAGTCCCGTCCTTCAAACACCCAGGCAGGAGTGATGAGCCCCATTATCACGGCTCCCAAAGCTGCCTTTAACGAGCTGTCCCATTCCCTGGCGCTGCCCGAGTGCCGCCTGTGCCTGGCTGGTGGTGCCGATGCACCTCGGCCGCAGCAGGAGCCAGCTGGGGCGGCGAGGGGGAGAGAGGGACACAGCTTCTTTTGGGGGGAGCATGAGAAGGTCAGGACAAGGGGGGCTGCCTCTGTCTGGTGTGCTGCTTTAAAGGTAATGAGGGAAGAAGCTGGAGGCAGGAACAATGGCCCCGTGTTATCGTTGCCAGCATCTCAGAGAGGGAATGCAGCCTTGAGATGTGGGAAATACGGACTCTCTGGCATGGAAATTCCCCCACTTCCCTGTGCTGCCACTCTCTGTGTAAACCTAAGAGATTTTTATAATTCCTGCCCAATAAGAGGCACATTGACAGGCCATTGCTGCACTTGAATTGAGGTGTGACTTAGCTACATTGTCCCAGCTCCTTTTGAAATGCAGTCATCTGATGGCAAGAAACTGAGAAATCCGGGCTCGGTTTGATATGTCCGACAGCCAGGCCAATAAAGAAAAGGTGTTAAAACAGCCACACACACACACACACACACACACACACACACACACACACACACATTCACTCAATCTCCACAACCCCTGTCCGAAGGTTTTGTTTCCCACCCACAGAGCAAATCATTTACACAGAAGAATCAGAACTATTTCTCGGTTGTGAACTCCAGGGGTGGAAAAACACCTTCAGCTCCTGTACCCCCAGTAGTGCTTGCACTGGTTTTGGTTTCACTCTCAAAGAAACTGCATAGGCAGCAGGACACCAAGACTTGCATCTTTAATACCTCTGGGGCATTTAGGAGCTAGGGCACAAAGTCCTGTGGTCTCCTCCATTTGATCCTGAAATTCATGTGTCATCCTAGAGAATTCTGGGGATATTTCTGCACGTGTTACTCAGTATTGCAGAATTCCTATTTCAGCTCATCAGAGCTATTCTAATTCCTCTCTTTCTGCCCAACAGTTGTTCTCTGGGGTACTCCCTTGGGAAATGCCATTTCTTTACACATACTTCCAGTTCCTGTCACACATCCAAGGCATCTGTGCATCCTTGATCTCTCACTTTGTGATAGGAAGGGTGCATAGGATGGGGCTGCGTGCAACCCCAAATTGTTAAAACTTTGGGGGATGAAAACTGAAATTTCATCCACCACAGGAAGAGGACCTCCATCTATCCTTTCTGATGTCACTCCCTCACATGTAACTTCTCCTAAACAACAGTGTTTGTTTTCCCCAAAGAAATACTTGTGACTCCACAAGGATGCAGTAAAATAGCAATCTCCCTTTCTGGAGCAATTCTCATTCTCCAGTGGCTTCCTACAGCTCTGGGTTGGTGCAATGAGAGGGTCCACACATGGAGAAGAGAAGTAAGGGTGAACTAAGAGAGCAAAGATCAGAGCTGAAGGATGAAGAATCAGAATGTGTAGAGGAAGAAGGAACTGGAGTGGATAGTGCAAGTGGGAGGATTTCTCCTTTCTAAAATTAATTTGATCCTATGAGACAAGATTGGGAGTAGATTTCTTTGTGTTTTTGTGAAGATAGAGGTGTGTGTTGGGTATGGCCATCAGTCCTGCTCATTGGTTTGTGTGTGTTTGTGTGCATTTGCTTGTTGAGCCCTGTTGTATCTGTGGCAGGAATCTGCTGATGGCAGTGTCTGAAGTGACTGCCTGCAGTTGCCCACTCTCTGAAAACCTGTCCCAACAGAGTTTTGGAACCAATCTCTGGTCAGTTAGAGCACATTCAGATGTTTATACTCCAGCAAGAGACTGCACAAAAGAAAAATGTCACTGCAGGTGTCCTGGGGTATTCCAGGATCTTTGGTGATTCATGGCTGTTATCTGTGTCAGTGATAAGCTGCTGTGGAAGGAAATGCTGCCTCTCCTCTTTTTTATAGCTTCACCTTCCTTGCTTTTACATGTTCCTGCTTTGTAATGAGTCATTGCTTATCATTTCAGCAAATGTATTTTCCACACTGAGGAAGAAGACAAAGCCTTTCAATCTCTTAGGTTATGCCAGATATAAAGTCATTCTTCCCTGGGTTGACACTGTGTGTCTGCCTCCTATTTTCAACCTCTGAGCCCCAAATCTGGACCACAGCCCTTTTTCTGTACTCTGTGCCAATGGCACGAGAAAGGTCTGGAGACCAGAATATCTGCAAGAGTGCACAGACATGCCAGATTGTTGTGGAGAGGGAGGGGAAAGGCGATAAGAAGGACCCAGAAGGTGCACAGTGTGCCAACAACCCTCACTGCCCACCCACCGATGTGAGCATGGCATATATTACATGATTCCTGGAGCTGCACTAGATTGTGAAAGAGGAGGGGAGCCTGACTTGGCCAAAGGCTGGGAGATCTGTATGAGAGCATTCACTCAGAAACCTGGAAGATCAGTTTCCTTTCCCCTTCACAGAACTTGACTTAGCTCAGGAGCAGGAGAGCTGGTCGGTCTGTGTTTAATCATTACACCTTCATTTTGTGCTTTTCACGGGAGTGAGGCAGTCCAGTGATACTGGAGCAGCACTGAAGCAGGCTGTTTTGGAGCACTGTTTTCTCATAGTGTTGTTACGAGACTTGCTCTTAGCTTTTAAATGTGGTTTATTCAACAATATCTAGTGATGTAAAAAACTATCCTTCCGAAGTTGCTTCCTGTTCTGTCAATACAGATTTTGGACTGCACATGTGTGTGTATATGTAGCTCTATACATTATATACAGACACATTCCTTACTGCTACATTTATGAGGAGGAGAGGACTGAGCACCCCAAAAGGTCAGGTTAGAATTTCCTCAGGGGAGGAGAGAACATATCTCCTCCGGAGGAATCCTAAATGCAAGCCTGGGGTTTCCAGGTTAGTCCAGTCATTTCTGGAGCCAAAGATCTTATCTCTTCTGCCTTTTCAACTGCTAAAAGGGAAAAAAAAAAAAAAAAAAAAAAAGACAGTCATAAAAGTAGAGAACAAAGAGAAAATTTTCCCCCCTTGTTTTTCTTCGAGATCGGTAAACTTCGGGGTAATGCTTTTAAAAACAACGAGTTGAAACGAAAACTTTTTTCATTTTTCTTTTGCGTCGGTCCCCCCGACGGGGTCCGTTCTTGTCGCGTTTCCTTCTGGAGCGGCTCCGGAGGGGCGGTCCGGGGGAGCGGAGCGCTGCCCGGGCGCGGCTCCGGGCGGGCGGGCGCAGGAGGGCAGCAGAGCTCCGCGGAGCTCCCGGGGACCGCAGCCCTGTGCCACAGACCGAACCAAGTCGGGAATAGCACCCCAAATACGCCTGAGTTGTGCTGCTCCGTCTGGCAGGTGGAGACGGTTAAAATACGGGCGGTAGAAGTGTAAATCCCAGTGTCTTTTCAGGAATCTCAGTCAGGCTGTAAGGATGCTAAGCACCTGGAGTCATGCAGGCTCTGCTGCACGGGCTGTCACAGTGTGAGGTCCTTTCCTAATCTCTATAGACAGGGCAGTGCTGTCCTTAAAAGGATGACTGGTGTGTCCTCAGGGCTTTCTCCGTACAGGTAGGGGCAAAACTGTGCATTGGACTGTTACCTTTAACATGCAAAACAAACTAGCTGAGTAAAAGCTTGATTTTGGTTACTGAAGAATTACCCTAACTCCCTTCTGGGCCACTCTCATCTGAGTTGTCTTAACTAGGAGTCGCTCCTTGTATCTCTTGGACCGGGGAGGTTTGGTGAGCATAGTTCTCTTCTAATGAACTGCGGGTAAGGACCTCCCTTCTGAATTTTGTGTCCTGTAGCATTCTATCAGCAGTGTTCCAGAGCAGAAATCCTTAGTGTTCATCTCTCATTTAGGTGGGGTAAAAAAAATCAAAAGTTGTTCTGCGAGGTGGATGCCATTTACAGCCTTGCCTTTGTCTTGGGTCATTACCACTAAGCTGGTGATAAGCTGCTATTAATTAGGGATTGTCAGCACGTGCAGATTGGAACAAGAGCACGCCAAATGCGTCAGCTCAGCCCTGCTGAGGGAGCTGGCATTGAGAGCCTCCTGAGCTGGTGATAAATTATTCTTTGAGGATCTGCCCTTTGAAGTCATTAAAATTTGCTTGAGAGCATCTTGCTGGGGTTTGGTGTAAGTAGCCCTTCACAATTAGATTGCTTATTCTAATGAAGCTTTGGCAGTTGTTCTCTTTATCACCTCTAAGTTTGATGATGAGCACAATGGCTCTGAAGGTGTTGGCTCAGCTATTTATTAGACATGTGGTGAGAGTGCAGGTGTGGATTGCCTCCTTCTCCCTCTCCCCCTCTGCAGACACTCATGTGGTGCTCTGGCTGTGCTGGTGCCCCGGTCACACTGGGGCTGAATCCCTGCCAGGAACACCGAGCTGGAGACCTGATCCAGCTGCTTGGCTCAGCTGCTGAGCTGTGTAGGGCATGCACGCCAAGCAGGACAGTCCCTAGTAAACCTGCTAATGGAAAGTCTTTTCATTTATTATGGTCTACGTGGGAGTTTTACTTCTTCCAGCGCTGTGGTTCTGCAGGCAGTGGAAGAGCCCCTGCCTTGATGCTGCAGTGTAAAAATGACTTTCTTTCACTTTGTCTACCAATAGTTTTCAGCTGACCTTATGTAAACTAAACTAAGCTCAGTGAAGAGGAGCCCACAAAGACTGCGTGTCCCAGTTAAATGAGAGGCATTCCAGAGCAGTAACTGGCCTAATCAGGATACTCCTTTTGCACAGACCCAACCTTGTTACATGTTCTTAATTGTTATTGCCAAACGCAGTGGCTAAGTCAGCGGCTGTACTTCCAGCAAGTGAAGGACCCTCCTGCTGCTTGAGAGTTTCCTCATTGAAATAGAATGAAGGGATGTCTTGGGGTGACTTTATGGTGCTTGTATCCCCAGTTGTCTGTTCTGTTGGTGTTGAATATTGTGTTCTGCAGCTTTAAGACTGATTCCAGGAGTGAAGAGGGAGAGAAGAGATGCAGAGTTTGTTATCAGAGACTGCACTTGCTCCCTTACATCCTCCACACAGGCTGTGTTGTCTGTAGTGGACAGTGGGAGAGAGCTCTTATTTTGTTTTTGGTTAGTTTTTCTGGTTAGCTGAGACAAAGAAGCTCCCTGGACTGTGGGGTTTTTTTTTCCGTTTTTCTTGGAATTGTTTGAACTTGCTCTGGACTGAAAATCCAGAGGAGCAGTGGGAGCTGGCACTTGTAGCCCACCAGGCCTGGGCTGTGACATTTCCTTCCCAGCACTGGAGGGACTGAGAACAGCCTGAGTAAGCTGGGCTGTGACCTATGAAGGGGACTCTGCTGAATTTGTCATCTCTTTGCAGGGCAAGAGGTTTTGCTGCTTAGTTTTGTTCATTTTTGTGCTGGGGAGTGCTTTGCCTGTTAAAAAAGCAGGTTTTTTTTTCTCCTTCTTTACAAGGAAATATTTCCCTGAACCAGCTGGGGGAAGGACTGCTTGACTCTGTTTCCTAGAGGGACCCCATTCCTCCCAAATTTGCCCTAAACCGGGACAAAAGGGAAAGAGGGTGAGCAGTCCCTGCCCGTGGAGTTGCTACCCGGAGCGGGATGGAGCCCTTGCTCTTGACCATCGCATACATTAGTTCCATCAAATTCTGTGCGCCTCCTCGGAGCAGAACCATTTGTCACTTTTTTTTTTCCCGCCCTCTGTCCCGCAGGTAGCCGAGAGACGGCGTTCACGTACGCGGTGAGCGCGGCCGGCGTGGTGAACGCCATCAGCCGCGCGTGCCGCGAGGGCGAGCTGTCCTCGTGCGGCTGCAGCCGCGCCGCGCGCCCCAAGGACCTGCCCCGGGACTGGCTGTGGGGCGGCTGCGGCGACAACGTGGAGTACGGCTACCGCTTCGCCAAGGAGTTCGTGGACGCCAAGGAGAGGGAGAAGAACTACGTGAGAGGGTCGGAGGAGCAGGCCCGCATGCTGATGAACCTGCAGAACAACGAGGCCGGCCGCAGGGTAAGAGGAGCGCTGGCTTTTTCCTCAGAGGGAGAGTCAGAAGGGTGGGGGTACCTGGATATCAAATTCCTTGGGGTTTTGATGGGGGCCAAGCCAGTGATGCCCCAGTAAAAGCATACATTCACATTTTCTGTTTTTGTGAATATTACAAACAATACTGACATTATTCCGGTTTTAATGTCTTTAATGCCAGCTAAAGCCAGTGAATTTTGAGGTCTGTTGAGATACTGTCTGACACGCATATGGAGGCATTTAAACCCTTTCCAAATAAACTAGGTGCCGTTATGGCCCATTTTTAAGGTTTATGTCTAAGAAATCAGCTTCCCAGAGCTCTGAGAGTGACAGGCTGGTGGTAAAAAAGAACCTTTTGGCATGTAGAGTTGTCTTCTGCTACCATCATTTAGATTTTTGAGAATATAAGGCCAGGAGCCCGGCTATCTCTGAAACACAGGCATTGCTCACTTGCCTTGGTACTGGCCCTAATAAATAGTTTGCATTTAGCTAACAAACATTTTCTGAGAAGATTCACAGTTTTGGTCTGAGGACCCCTAGGGATGGAGAATCCATCACTTCCCTTTGTAGTATGATACCAGCATTAATCACTCTTTCAACTCTGAACCTAATGATCATTTGAATTTATCTGGCACTGGCTTCCAGTCAGTTCTTTTTCTGACTTTTACAGCTAAATCCAAGACCCTCTTAGTAATCACAGTTTCCTTGGCATGCAAGTATTTATCTACTGTAATTTATTCACCATTCTTTCTTGACAAACTAGATTGAGCACTGAAGACTCTCTCACTTTCAGAGGTTCTCATCAGCCATCAAATAATTTTCCTGTCACTTTAGTGTACTCTTTCCTTTTTCCCATACCCCTTTTGTATGCATTCAGTGTATGCACTTTTGCTTTTCACACAATTCCTCTGTCTGTGATTAATAGCCTGGAAGGTGTAGCATCATTCATATGCAGTGCAGCTGTGTAATCCTGCCTCTTTCCAAAAGTAGAACAGGAATACTAACTTGAACATTCATGCATTTTCCCCAGGGTGTTTTAAGGTTTTATCATTCTTCCCTAGAAGTAAGCTTTTCAAAGGTTAATTTTATTTCTAATTCATGTTAAAAAATCCCATTAAGTGTACTTAGTCTTGCCCTTCTGCACATTCCTAACTAATATCCTTAGTTTCCTTATCAATTTTCTGCCCTTTCTTCTAATTGTTACTGAATTATCTTTCCCTTTCCCTTGGATGTCTGTCTTTTCTGCGTGTAATTTCAGCTTCATTTTGACACCAAAGATCCTTTATTCAATATTTTTGGTTGTGAAATCAATGTGTCAGGTTGAAGCATTGCCAGTACTTCCTGGTTCTTTTGCAAAATCAAATTGGGGTAAATTTGCAGTAGGTGAAAAACTGGACTTGAAAGCTGTGTAGCTTAGTGAGTTTTGGTTTGGGATTGGGTTTGGGGTTTTTTTTGTTTGTTTTTTTTTTGTTTGTTTTTTTGCTTGGATGGGCAGAGGCTGTGCATTTGCTTAGAAATGGGGGTATGTGTGGTGGAGTAGTAGTCTGAATGTGACATTCTTTTTTTTTTTTTTTTGTTATTTGCTGCATATTTGGAGCATGAACTTGGATTACTACAAATAAATACCCTGCCTAAAGCAAGGAGTGAACATGAGGCTCCAACAGCCTTGAGGGGTCCAGAGACAGAGTATGGTCCATAGTCTGAGGTGCCAGTGAACTGCAGTAACGTGGATTAAATGAACACAAGTCATTTTAGATTAGATTAGATTAGATTAGATTAGATTAAATTAAATGGAAGTATAAACCAGTGTGTAATTAGGATTGTGGATTTAAAAAAAAGCCAGAACACAAAACTGATAAACTAAGGGAGCTGATTAATAAGCTCAGCCGAGGAACTGGAGGTGGAGGAGGTCTGGAACTTTTTCAAGTCAAAGATGCTAAAGCCATTACAAGTCTGCATGCCAACAAGAGAAAAAAAGTTGTAGGAAGAATATCCAGACCTCACTGAATGAATAACTGCCACAGAGAAGCTGTTAGGGATAGACCAAGAGCCTTCTAAGAATGGAGGGGGGAAAAAAAAGCAAATAAATAACAAAAAGCTCTGTCTTAGAGGTCAAGAAGTGGAAAGAGGAGGTGAGAACAGGAAAAATCATGCTGAGTCAGACGTTGAAAAGGCTAATAAAATAAACAGCAAAAGTTTTTTAAACTTTGCAAATTGGAGGAGATTGGAAGGAAGGAGACAGCCAGTGAGGATGGGGCTGAGTCTAAGGCAGAGAAGTTTTGGTACCCAAAGTGAGTGAATGCTTTGCTTGGGGCTTCGAGTTGGAGTGGGGGGCATTGGAAATCTCAGATGAAAATAGGAAATAATTTGACTTTTTAAAAGATTGATCACACAATCATTTGGAACATCACTGATTTTTCTAAAAGCAGACTGGATCTGATAGGTCTCATTTACGTGAACTTCTGTGAAACATTTGAGGTATTTTCCCCATGGGAAATTCTTGGTTAAACTGGGAAATATAATGAAAATTGCAGTAGCTGTGAGATGGATAAGAAACTGGTTCAAGGAAAGACGTCAGTAAGTTGTGTGAAAGAATGTAGCTTGATTTTAATTGAGCTTGATTAGCAGAGCTCATCAAGGACTTGCCCTTAGGATTTTTGTTTCTCAGCCTCAACACAAGAGCTAGGATTGGGCTGATGAACTTTGCTATTGGTGCCAAGGTGGCAGGTATTACGACTACAGAGGAGAATCTGAATTCTGTACAGCAGCTAATGACACTCAGTAAAACAACATTAAGACCATCATTTGAGGCCTTGCATGAAATACATCTTTAGTCATTAGGAAAAGGGTAGGAAAGAATTGGTCGCAGCAGTTGGCTGCAAATGACTGCAGATGTAATGTGGCTTGGAAGGTGGTAAATATCCTGTAACACACTAGACATAAGTCTTTTTATACAACATGGGGGAATACTAATGCCATTGTATTAAGCTCTCGTGAGGCCCCAAAGTATTGTGTGTTCTCATATTCCCAAGTAAAATGACCTCAGACTAGAAAAGGCTTGTTAGGGCTGACCCAAGGGATAGGAATCTTTTCTTAAGAAAGTGTGCTACAGCAGCTTGCCATATTTAGCCTAGTAAAGTGGAAGTGGAGAGAGGATATGACTGATGTCTGTGTTTGTGGGAGAAATATAGGGAAGGAAAAGTACTTTTTAAGCAAAAGGCCAATTTGGCACAATAGCAAATGGGCATAAAGTAAATACATATAGGCTGGAAATCAGAAAAGATATTTTATAGTTGGAATGGCAATCAGAATAATGGTAGCTGAAAACCTAATTGCTTTTAAAAGGGCATCCTGTGCATTTAGGGAAAATGTTACTTGAAGCAGTGCCTACAATAGCAAGAGATCATACTTAATAACCCAGGAGCTCTTGTCTGGTCTTGCATTCCTAAACTTCTGAGATACTGGTTTTGTAAGTAGGAAGGTGCATATGTAACTCCTCATTCCCAGAAGTTTCTGCTGGAAGAAAGAAAAGACTGCTAGAGCCCTGCAGTGAGCACTGCAGAGTGACCACCAGCTGCCATCCCACTGCAGCCTTGCCCTGCTTTCACAGCCGTGGTTTCAGCTGATCCCTTCTAATTTACAGGCAGATTTTGGCATGTCCCTTCACTCAGTTTCCTATGAGTGAGAAAGTTCTCCTTGGATCCTGAGATTCAGGAGAGGATTGTCCCTCCTCTCTGTGGTTCTCAGAAGGAGCTGGGGAGTGAGGGGGACAGGAGGGAATTAAAGGTCTTTTATCTTTCAGGCAATCCTGACCCCATCACCCCTTCACTCCACATTGTAGTCCTTGTGTTGGTGGCTTCTGGCTTTATTGCTCTTGTTTGTTTGTCTTTGGCTGTTATCTCAAGATGTCCTTTCCTTCCATCTGTCTTTTCTTCCAATTGGTCTCCATTAGCCTCTCCTACTGCCCCCCTTCCTTATCTGTCACTCTGGCAGACTGTGGCAGTCAGTCCTTCCATGCTGTTTACCCAGCCAGCATATGGCAGCCTTCAGTCATCAGTCACTCCAGCCACTGCCAGAAGAGCCTGGAAGGGGTTCTGGCTAATTGACCACATAGGAATTACCCATTAATTCTCTTCCTGTTCCCATTCCTGCACTAAAAGAATTGGAAGAGAACTTGGGCTTATGGGAAGGGGCTTTAAGCCCTTCCATTAGAGGCATTTTCAACCTGTTTAAGTGGCATGGCCATCGCTCAGATCCTGCCCTCAGAACTGCATGTGGGGTCTGTTATTCTTTACCTTGACCTGAGCCTGGTCAGAGAGGAATTCTCCAGTTTCCTCTGCTTTCTCCTCATCTGGGCAGTGAAGGGGGAGAGTGGGAGAGTCATTTAGCAACTGAGGCTATGGTTGGCTCCACCATGCTCACCTGTGATCACTGGTAGCACTCGCCTTCCCCACAGCAGTTACTGCCCACACGGGCCAGATGTTTTGAGCATCAGTTGCCGAAAGCCAAGTCAGAGTGAATTCATTCCCATGACGTTAACTGAGGGGGATTGAGTTGCAGTGTTTTTCTAAAGGAACAAAGCCCAGGATTAGGAAGAATCATAGTACTTTATAAAAACACATGCAAGGGCAAGGGAGGCATGAGTGGCCTGGGATTTGACAGAACCATAACCAAAAAGTGCTAACACAGGCTTATAACAAGCAGGCTGGCAGTGCTTGTTGAGGATATAGTAAGTGTCTGGTGCTCAGGAAATTCAGCTGTAGCCTGTCTGGTCACAGTACAGCAGGAATCCTTAAGTAACAGTGTGGTTGGTCCTCTGCAGTTGTAGTTTGATCCAAGACAAGTGCTTAACTCCCAGCTTGTAGCTGCTAGTGAGGGATTGCCTTGGTAAACTGAGCTCTGAGGAGCAGAACCGAAGCTTTTCTGTTTTAAGGACTCACTCCATTGACTTTCTCAGGAGCTGGATTGGCCTCCATGTGATTTAGCCATTAAGCCAAATTGAATCTTCACTAGCTGTCAAAAGCACTAGACATTAGCTAAGCAAGGAGCAACCAGTTGTTGCAGGAGAGCTCTGACCCCTCCCTGCTGGTCCAGAACATTGTTGTAGGCAGAGGCTTTTGCTTGCAGTGTGCTCAATTGCCTTAATCACCTTGGCACGTGAAAGCAGAGAGCTGGGAAGCTTTCTGTGTCAGTGAGTGAGGCAAAAAAGGAACCTCTGTGTTTGGCTGCTTTTTTTCAGCAGAAAACCTAGCTGGAAGACACATTGCCATCTCTTTCAGAGCGCTCTTGTTTTGTTCTCATGTTCCTTGCTCTCCCCCATCACATACAGCTGGTGGTAATTTGGCAGCCAGTGCCAAACCTCTCTGCTTGGCATGCAGGATCTGGCAAAAGCACTGCAGGATGCAGGATGGTCTTGGGGAGAGCAGATGTGAGCCTGATGGTGAGAGGATGAGGAGCCAAGGGCTCAGCTGCTGTAACACAGAGTAGCTCTAATGGTGAGGGGATGCCCAGCTCTTGCTTGGCAAGCTCTGTCAGTGTGAGAGCTGACAGCATTGCACTTTTGTACCTGTCTCTGAAGTGAATAGGAAGAACAAACCCAACCTGCATTTCAGTTTACTTTCCTTGGTTTTTATTCCTCAGTATTTCTTTCAGCTCCCAGCTAGTGTGGGGAGGAGGAGAGTAAACACCATTTCCCTTCACATCCTGTGCTTGCTCTGATGAGGGTTTTACGCTCTGAATTTTCAAGACCCTTTGCTAACTTTGATGCTGGATTTCCAGGGGTAGGATGCATCCCCAGCCCCTGCAGGCTCCTGAAAATGTAGCTGGAAGTGTCTGGGAAAAGACAGCACGGGAAGTTCGTGTGTGCTGTTGAAATCCTGGCTGTTCTGCCTGGTGACAGCTCTAGTAGAGAGAGCTGGGCACGAGATGGCGCAAGAAGGCAGCGAGGGCTCCCAGCTCAGCCCTGCGCTGCCAGGGACGCCTGGGGGGCACCTCCAGCTGCCTTCCAGGGAGATGCACCCATGTGTGCACCACCACCCCTGCCTGCCTCTCTCTGGACACTGCCCCTGCATGAGCTCCTCTCGGCAGAGATGAAGGGAAAGGATGTGGATTTATTTCCAGAGGATGCAGATGTGTCCCTGAAACAACAGCGTCGAGTCCCGGTGTGGGTGGTAGGAAATGGGCTGGTTCCCAGGTGTGTTCCCTTTCTGCAGCACTGAGTAGGAAAAACATGCCACACCGTGGGGGTCTGTGAGGTGGGGAATTTCCAGAGTCCATGCAGAGAGGGCTCCTTCTCTTTCTCTCCTGCTCCTGACCCTGCTGTCAAGCCAGAAATCTGCCAGAGGGAAAGAAGGTGGGGTGAGGAAGCCGTGTTTGCAGGCGGTCTGGCCAGAAATAGAAATATTTAGGGAACAGGAACACAGCAGTCGCAACAGGGGGAGGAGAAGACCTTTGTCTCCTCTGAAGGGCGAAACAACAGAAATTGCGGGCTAATCAAAGCAGTTGTGAGAGCGCGATGAATTCGCGGTAATTAAGCCAGCTGCCGGTGCAGCAGGGGCGAGCGCAGCCCTGCCTGATCGCATCTCTCTCCCCACAGGCCGTGTACAAGCTGGCGGACGTGGCCTGCAAGTGCCACGGCGTGTCGGGCTCGTGCAGCCTCAAGACCTGCTGGCTGCAGCTGGCCGACTTCCGCAAGGTGGGCGACCTGCTCAAGGAGAAGTACGACAGCGCCGCCGCCATGAGGATCAGCCGCAAGGGCAAGCTGGAGCTGGTCAACAACCGCTTCAACATGCCCACCCAGGAGGACCTGGTGTACGTGGACCCCAGCCCGGACTACTGCCTCCGCAACGAGACCACGGGCTCGCTGGGCACGCAGGGCCGGCTGTGCAACAAGACCTCGGAGGGCATGGACGGCTGCGAGCTGATGTGCTGCGGCCGGGGCTACGACCAGTTCAAGAGCGTGCAGGTGGAGCGCTGCCACTGCAAGTTCCACTGGTGCTGCTACGTCAAGTGTAAAAAGTGCACAGAGATCGTGGACCAGTACGTCTGTAAATGAAAGGAGCCGCCAAAGCAACAAATCTATATTATATAAATCTATATAAATATATTTTATATTTGTATAAATAAACAGATGGTGATAATAATTAAAGAAGCTTATTTAAGAGACGTTTTGGTTTTGAAGTTTCCCCCCCAGGTAATTTGACGTTCCTTCAGTTCTGCTGGGGGATCTGTCTTTGGGTGCATCTCCCCTCGGATGCTTCAGACAGAGTGAAGAAGCTGAGGAGGTGCTGGCAAAGCACACCAGCATGTGGTGTTTCATTACAGACAGAAAGCCAGTGAAAAGAAGAGGAGTGGGTTCTTTCTTCTCTCTCTGATCAGTAAATCTCAGCATTTTGCAATAGGTACTGCACATTGGAAATTACAGCTAGACATGGGTGAGTCCAAATTATTCAGATTTTAAATCCTTCACTGGGAAATTCAGAACTGATTCTTGGTCCCTCTGAGGGTTTTGTCACATTAGGGGGAAGGTTAGCTAAGGCTACAAGGGTATGGCTTAAAATCCACGTTCCTGGATGCTCCCTAGACCACAGTGGGGTAGAGCAAAGTTCATAGCCTGCTGTTGTGAGGAAGGAAGGTCAACCTGTGGCTGACCAGTGCACAGCCTGGGAGTGCCCATGAAGCCAGAACCTGACTTCTGTACCATCTGGGCCAAGGGAAATCTGCCCAGCTCAAACCACATGGCTATGTGTGGGGGGGATTTTTTTTTTTCCTTTTCCTTTAAATCCTATGCTGAAACTTAATTTTTCAATAGAGAGGAAAAGCTGCCGGTGCCAGGGATGTTTGCAGAGTGTATTTTGTCAGTGGAAAGAAGCATTGCACACATGCACGTGGCTGCACTCCTCATCCTGCTGCCAGTTCTCCTCTCTGAAGTGGATGCAGGTGCTCACCTTGTTCAGCCCTATTAAATCCTCCTCACCACCAGCACAGTTATATAGTTTCTCTTTAAACACCCCTCAATGACATTTCTTCCCCTCTGTTGCTTGTGTATACATGTGTTTTGTTTTATTTTTGGTAAGGTTATTTTCTTTTGCTGCTCTGTGTTTCAGAGGGCAGTGCTCTTCCCCAGCATCAGCTAACCACAGGAAGGTTTGCTCCCAGAGTGTGGGTGTATGTTCACTGTGGAAGTCTTTTCTGTGTTTTTCCTTGGTCATAAAAGGACTATAATAAAACTGTACCAGGGCAGAAGGCATCACCAGAGTCTGCTAATCAGCCTTACCACATTGGGATTTTAGTACAATCCAATTCATGAAGCAGGGAGCAAATGCTTGTGTTTCTAGCACAAGACATTTCCTGTACCTCTCAGCATCTGCAGAGTTCATTTGCAGTCAGAACCATCAAGAGAAGCCAATTCCCAAAATATAAGGGTTTGCTAATATACATCCGCTTTGTTACTGACATTGCAAGGGTGCTGTTTTTTCTCTTCCCTGTAAATTTTAAAATATGCCAATAAGCAATGAGCCAGTCATGAAGATTATTATTTTTATATTAAACCTCTGTTTCTTATAAAACGTTGCAGTTTTACAGATTCCACCATTTCAACCACCAGAGAAGAATTTATATGTACCTTTCATACTTCAGATATTTGAGGACTCCAGAAAAGCACAAGTAAGAGAAATTATGCTTAATAATTAGGAGCTGTTGTTTTTTTAAACCAACGTGTCCAGTTTTTATTTTATTTTTTTTAATCCAACAGGCAATATATTTGCTGGCATCCCAGAATGCAGTTTTTTGGAATATAAACAGTGGCCTAGATTTACTTTATTATATAAAATCCAAAGCCAGTGGTATTGTAATTCAAAGTAACGGAAATAGTTTTCCATGCATGGAAAAAATGTGAGTGCAGTGGCCTGATCCAACTCCCATTAAACTTCAGTGGGAGCTGGACTGAGCCCAAGATTGGATCAAATGTGTGAGCTATTCACTCCTGGGATACTCTGTTTCTAGCCCAGTAATAAAATTTGCTCTACCTTGGATAGATCTGAAGAAAACCTTTCCTCCCACTACCCTCACCTCATGTTCTTGTCCATCCTTATTGCATCAGTGCTTGAAGGTGTCAGCTCTTTGTGTATGACACCCTCAGGCATTGTTAATGTCTAATAGTTCAAAATTACTTCATCTGGCCTTTCTGATAAAGACCACACATTTTAGGGAGTCACCACTCTCCTTGTGGTTTGGCACCACAATTAATTTCGTGGGTGTAAACAACTCTGGGAGTGGAAAAATTGGCATTGTTAGGGCTGCTATTCATCTGGGTGTCCCTGGATATGTCCTTTTTCCACCTCAAATGTTGTCTGGATGGAAAAAAAGATGTGTTTTGGCCTTTTGTCCCAGCATTCCAGACCTCTGGCAGCCTGCTTGGAGCCAGCAGTTCCTATTGGATTGGGACCATATAGCGATAGGAGAGAAGTGACCATTGGATTTTTTTCCTCCCCCTTTTTTTCATAAGACCCAGGTTTCAGTATTTTAGATTTTCTGGGAATTTTATATCCAAAAATTTGATCCCACTAAACTCTAGCTTCAAACTTAATTTCAATGGCACTCACACATAAAAGAACCTCCATAGGGTGGTAGTAAGCATAGAATAAGAGCACAGCCAGATTGGCTTGATACAAATCCAAAGAAAGTAAAACAGAAAGCTGCAGCAGAACTGCTTCTTTCTCATGGAAATCAAAAAGTGGTGGATTTTAAGTTGTGCCTTGTTTGATGCACAAAGTGATACAAAGGGGTGTGGGGCTTGGAGCTAAGCTTAATTCTGAGCTCTGCTGATAATCTGGTTTGTAATTTTCAAATAGTTCCTTAATTTCTTTGCATTTTAACCTCCAGCCTCCTTCCGTAGAAAATAAGGAGCACCTCCTTTTCCTGTAAAGATATTTGAGAAATATGGCTGAAAAAAAGGTCTAATTGAAGGCCTAGTTAATTGAGTCCTCTGCTCATTAACTTTGTCAGGCAGGCAGGCAGCTGTATCTACTTTGTGTGGGGACACTCAATTGGGCACAGAGGCTCAGCAGCACCTTGCAGGGTTGGAGGGGGTTGCTGGGGGGCTCAGCAGGAACCTTGGAGGGTCTGCAGCCTCCAAAGCATTACTCTGGCACAATGCTGGAGGAAGGACTGCTACACAAGAGAGGTCAACTCAGGGCTTGTTTATTTATGGCAATTGAAGATCTTGTAGCTAAAGTAAGGCTTAGGGAGGTCAACCTGGATTCTGCCTGCTCTAATTCTGTCTGCAGTTTCATATGGATAAGATCCTCACACAGTACACTATTATATACTGTGGGCTGCCACATTTCAACCCTGAAGTCGCTGCACTTCAAGGCTGATAGAAATGGCCACCTTTAAGTAATGTAAAACTAAAATACTTTGGGCTTAAAGGCACTATGCAAGTATACTGTTACTGCAAGTCAGTGAACATGGGCTCCTAAACAGAGCAGAACAGGATGCAAATCTGTCATCATTTTCCAGCTGGCAACTGCTGCCTGAGTTATAGTGGGAATGAATGAGGCCTCAGTATGCTCTGCTGCAAGGTAAGCTAAGCAATAACTGATCCCAGAACAGAAACGTTCAGTTGATATTAATCATGCTAAAAAGAAGGTGGCGGGGTTGTGAGAAAATTTAGACGAACATTTTAACGCTGCTGAACTTCAGGCCACTTGAATAATTTGGAAGCTCCCATTCTTTGTCCCCAAAATGTCTGTGCCTGCTCAGAGCTCAGTGTAGCAGAGCAGCTGCTGCCTTTTGCAATTCAGGAAACAGCCACGTTGAATCCAGACATGCAGCCATGGTGTAACTTAAACTTTCTGTATGGACCAAAGTTTGTTCCCTGCAGAGCCTGTCGAAGCACAAATACAGCAGATCTTGTTCAGTCATCAGAAATCAAACATGCAGGAGTCTCTCTCTGCTCGCTTCACCCCATCCAGGGAGAAGCCTAGTAGGTTTAAATTACACTGTGGGAGCAATTCCTCATCACCTGTGGCTACAGAAATATAGACAGTATTTTCATCTGCTGACACAGCCACAGAACATCCCAAGGAGACTCCCAGTGACTACAGGGCATTTCTCAAGTGTCTGTCACAAGGCTTTTCCAGAATCAGGTGCTTATATGGTCATTAACTTTCATTTAGCTTTTGTTTAACTACATTTCAGATTAAATAGTTTCTAGCAGATACTCTGTGAAGTCAGGTTCTCTGAAGGGCAGGCTGTGAAGGGATTGTCATAGGACAGACACATGGCAGATGTGAACATAATATCAGATCCCCTTCTTCTCACAGGCAGCCTCTGGCTATGTCTAATCCCTGGGACACAGAGATGCATCCCTTGGTGCAGATGTGTATCCTGGCCATATTCTGACTCCCTGGCACCAACACCCTGTGTGCAAAGGCTTGTGGATGCAGAGACTGTCAAGTGAGTAGCCTGTCCCAGCTCCAGGCTTTGGGACTGGACCACCTCCTGAGCACACCAGCTCTGAAGTCTAAATATAACCAGCTCAAAGATAAGCAAAGGTTAGATTTCTGTGCCCAGCAGAACATGTACCAGAAAAGACAAAAAGAATCTTGATCACCAGTTGTAAATGCCCAAATAACAATAATAAACCCCCCAGCAGGATACAATAATCACAGCACATTCGTGTTCCATCCATCAGGACCTGAAGCTGTTACTAAAATGTCTTGTTTCTTAGTCCTGTTTAAATGACAGTTGAGATCTACTTTTTTTTTTTTCATTAGAATTCAAAAAGGTATGAACCTACATGATAGCATTTCCTCGAAGATAGAAAGAGACAAAGGGGGAGCAAACAGGGTCAGGAGTTCTCCCTGTGAGCAGTAATAAAATGCAGCAGCCATAAAAAGACCTAAATACTAAATAAATACTAAATACTGCCCTGTGACACTTGGACACCTGCCCTAAGTGCCACAGTTAGCTCTCCATGTTACCCACCCAATGCAAGCTGGCTCTGAAGCCCCTCCAACTTCCAGTATTTCCATACTTTAAACTTCCAGTTTAAAGGCTTGCAGCAGTAACACACATCCTGGGGGGGAAAAAAAAAAAAAGGGTCCAGGTTCTTCCTTACCCTAAGGCAGTTTTATTCTGAATCATCATCTGTCTTGTGGCTCTTCCCAGAGTGCCATATCTGTGTGTCAGCCCTTCACAAGACTCCCAAGACATCGTGATTATGTCGAATGGGCAGGATGGGGTATTACCATGCAAGGACAACGCTGGCTTTCAGGGGAAAAAAATGAAAATATGTGGGGTAGGCCCACATCTGTTGAAGCTAATTGTAACCTAGAATTGTCCACAGCCTCAAGGAACTGCACAAGTACTTGGCATCTTCTTGGCCTGAGCAAACACCTAGACCAGTTTTTTAGAGTGGCAGCTCTCTGCAATTCACTGTGATGATTCTGGCCAGTCTCAGTTTCATTTGCTACGGGCAGATTTGTTTTCTTTTGCTTGGGAACAACAGAGTTAACCAGTAATGACCTGCCAACTTCCACAAATCACAGGGCTGTGTATATAGGACAAACATTCTGAAGGAATTAAGGCAATGAACATTTTATTACTGCTACATTTTCTAGGCATCTGCAAATGCCCAGGCAGTACATAACTCTGTTTTTGAAAATTTGTTTTGCTGTATTGCAGGGCACAGCTTTGCTTTTTGATTTCTGGGCTCTTGAACCAGAATAAACTACCCAAATTCCTTTTATTTAATATTTATTGAATCAGTATTCCTATCTCATTTTCCCTCTTAATTGGCTGCATACACGTTATGGTGACAGGAAATGACAGATGAAAATGACATGCAGCTTTTACATATATTTTTCGTCAATGAAGCTCAAAATATTTTTAAATCATTAGCACCATTTTGCAGAAGAAATCCTGAAAGACAGGGCAGGAAATACTTCATCTGACAGGCACGGGGTGGAGCTGGAGCAGCCACTGCAGCTGCTGCTCCCCATGCTGCTGCCCAACGGCTGTCAAAATACATTTTGATTGATGAGAGAAACCGTAAATACGTGTAAGAGTGCAACTGTAATGTTCAGTAACTACCTTGCTCCCTTCACAACAACAAAAACTTTAATGAATGTGTGGGATGGGACATATTTTAAAGGAGAAAATAGGGAATCATAGTTTTATGAACAGAGTTTTAAGGAATGGGAAGGATGCATTTATTGTTTGTATTAGGGATGAAAACAACTCAAATATTAATTTATAGGGATAAATTTGCTTCCATTAACTGTCTTGCTCACACTCACTGGTATAAGCTAAAATTTCTGAGTGTGGGGACAAGTGTACTGATTGGAGTGTGGCTCAGCAAAGCATTAAAGTACATAGAGCCACACAAATTACAGATAGGCTCTCCAAATTATCCAGTTATTCTCCCTGGCAATTGCTACAATTGTCCTCTAACCGAGCAGTGTTCCCTTCGTGTTTTGACTGGTCTCACTGTGAAACATGCAGGTGTAGGGTTTCCACCATTTCCCCCAAGGACACTATTTTGAGAGGTGAAATCTCCACGTCACATAGGTTTTCCTGCTGCTCAGCCAACACTTCCCATTCCTTAACAGGGCAAGTTCTTGTTCTCTTTGGTGCTCCCCCTCTGTGCCTCTACACCAGACACGGACATTTGGGCTCTGTCACCTGAGCCAGGCTCCCCAGGAGCCTCGTGTGACATCAGGCCAGGGAACACTGTCTGGTTTTCATCATCCTTCTGGTCTTGTACTAGCTGTGGCCTCTCTGCCCAGTGCCATGCCCAGAGCAGGGAGGTCAGCCTGTGCAGTGGGGCCTCTTCACCCTCCTCCAGCTGCCCTGGACACAGGGAATGTGCACACCACAGAATCACAGAATCACAGACTGGGTCAGGCTGGGAGGGACCACAGTGGTCATCTGCTCCCACCTCCCTGCTCGAGCAGGGCCATCCCAGAGCATGTGACACAGGACTGCATTCAGATGGTTCTGGAATATCTCTCTAAAGGGGGATTTCACACCCTCTCTGTTCCAGTGTATGGTCACTCATACAGTAAAGAAATTCTTGCTCATATTCAGGTGGAATTTCCTGTGCATCAGTGTCTGCCTGTTGCCTCTTGTCCTATTGCTTGGCATTGCCAAGAAGAGCCTGGCTCCATCCTTTTGGCACCCCCATTCAGATACATTCAGACCCCCATCCAAGCCCCCTCCCAATGTTCTCTTCTAGTGCAAAAAAAAATTATAGATCTCAACTGTCATTTTTGCAGAGCTA
>JANRGV010000073.1:66459282-66495073 GCA_024734035.1 Alethe castanea
GTTTTTTGGTTATTATTTCTTTTCCATTTCCACTTACTGTTCTGACTTTTGTCAATGGAAATCAGTGACATCAGATTGCTGTGTGACAAGTTTAAACACAATCCCTGACAGAAGTTAAAAATCATAGTTAATAGATTTTTATCTAATCTGTATGTATTCTTAGGGTGCTTTGCCTGGTCTCCTTAGGAAATTTTCTGTTTCAGCCCTCATCCATTCTTCTACAGACCTTGTTGTTTTCTATCTTGTTATAATTTTACTTCCTGTTTTGTTTGTATGCACTAGGCCCTTTGCTGTCCTTCCTCAGAGAGGACTCTTTTTTAGGGAATTTTTTGTGAGGATGTCCATCCCCTAAGGAAGAAAATATCTTCTAAGCATGAATGTGCAAGCAACATAAGACAGACATGCACTAGTATTCAGAGATTTTAGAGCTAAAGGTGGCTTCATGTACTTAATACCTGTTGATGGATTTACCCTGTATATTTGTCCATTTTCCCTGTGAATCCTTATCCTGTAGCAAAAAGTTCCAAGATTTGTCTATTGCTGTGTCAAAACCAGCACTTTTCTGTGTTTGAGGTTGCCTCCAACCTTATCTGCTAATTCTGTGATCTTTGGTTGGTGGGCAGTGGTTGGTATCTTCACTTTTCCGTACTGTTGTTGCAGACACAAAGATTAGAAAACCTTGTGCTGTGTTGAAATCTTAACTGCAGTTTTAATTGGTCACCTCTGCTTTCACATAAAGCTTTCTTTCCTATCACAAAGGGTGCCTCTCAGATAATTTAGTAAAAGTGTAAAATGTGATGTAAAACTTACAAATATTGCACATTAGCACATAGATATTGGATTTTGTGTTTCATAAGTTCAAGGCTTGTTTCACTTCTTACTTGTTTACTTAGCTTCAGCTGCTTGCTTATCTGCATACGTCAGGATTTGCCTGGTTATCTGGGCAGGTCGAAGGTCCCCCAAGGTTTTCCCTCTGCTTTTTCTGATGTATTAAATTCACAGCACTGGTTATTCACATTGCTTAGGACTTACAGCCTGTTGGTGTCTGCTTTTTTTTCCAAAATCATGTGTGCCACTGCTGTACTGTCAATGCTAGAAGAACTTTTCATGCTTTCTGTAATAGTGTGCCTGGGGATACAAGTGGGTAACGTGATGTTTTTGCTCTGTTCAGATCTGATCCCCTGTATGGAGTTCTCAGCCAGAGAACTCAGCTGAGTACATCTTAGGCATACAAATTAGTGGCTGGCTTCTATATGTAGCACTCAGTCTCTGCTGAGAAGCTTGGCCTCTGTCTCTTGTGCCCATCAGGTGAATCTGAAGAGCTGTGTTGCATCTTGATGGATACAGTAGTTAGTCTTCACATCAAAATGACACTAGATAGCTTATTTTTCTCACAAGAGAGAACAGATTTATTCTAGAAAGAGATCCTTTATTTGCTAACTCCATTGACAGTAGGTGTTGTGTCAGCCTAAGATATTTTTTTCTTCTTTCCAGAACAGTTTATCTGTGTAGTTCTACATCTCTTCACACCTCTTACAGATGCAGTTCGGCTAGGGCAAGAGCACTTTCAGTAATTATTTGAAAACTAGGACAAATAACTATTCAGTAGTTTGCTGACCCAGTTCTTGCTTTCTGCTCATGTTCCTCCTGTCTGGGCCCTTGTCCAGGAAATAAACTGAAATTCTTACCCTTCCTACTCTTAAGATTGTAAAGGCTTATCGACTCAGCCATGTTTCCTTCCTGTTCTTAAGATTTCTTGAAGAAATGGAGTGTTTCCTATGATATCTAGAGATTATGATATCTAGAGATTCTTTCTGCAAACAGAAAGCACAGACAGTCAATGCCAGGCTCACTGTTTTGTGTTTAGGTGCTGTGGTAGGAAGGTGTATACATGTATGAAAGGCTCTTAGGTAGAAAACAGCACTGGCAGGTCACCCCAGCACAGAGCTCCCTCTCTGGGCAGAGGATGTGACCCGTTCAGGTGGCCCATTTGGTTGTTTCTCCTGGGGCTGTTTCAGACCTTGTTATTCTATTGTAATTTTCCTGTGAAGACAACAGTGGATGCAGTCTTGCATTCCTTCTCCTTTGCTGTTATGTTCTTGTTTATGGTCAAAGAGGAAGTACCCCTTGTGCATGTGTCTGCTTATAAAAGTAACATGCATGCGAGCAAGGCCAAGAATTTATTGCTGGTACAATGGAAATCTTAACGGTGTGACTCAATTTTTCTTTATGAACGTCTGGCTAATGATTCTAAGAAGAACATTGCAGTTACATACGTGGAAATGTTGCCAAACACAGCTAAAATTATAACACATGGGCTTTTTGGTTTCTGTCCCTTCTCTGGGATTTATTTTCACTCTTCCATTGCTGCTCTGGGTCTTTAGGGCAGCAGCTTTGGACTGATGGATAGGGTAACAGAGGTTATCAGCCCTAGGAGTCATGTGTTGGGAGGAGTATAATGTTGATGTTGCCTGTTTCTTTTTCCTGTCTCTAGTATCCACTTGAGTTTCCTTGGTATCTTTTCTAATATGGTTTTATTACTCTTTTTTTTTCCTTAATTGATCTAAATCTTCAGGTTTTCTCTGAATTTTTTATATATGGTGCCCTTTATGTATGTTAGTTACAATTTCTTTGTTACCCTTAAAGCCAGGTTTGCTCAGCAGCAGGTCTGCATTTTTGACTGTGCATTAATGAGTTCTTTAGCTGTGGGGTCTCCTGGTGGCAAGGCTGTGTCCTGTCTCATATCCCATGTCTGTACTCCTATGCACTGCATCCTGCTCCTCCAGGATCCTGTATTTTCTATCTTACCTTGCCTGGTGGGCACCTGTGGAGGTGTGAAGGTTGCCAGCAATACTTAACTATGATACACATCCAGCCTTGCTTACTGGAAATGCTTCACACAATGCTGTGTTTTCTTTTGTGAATTTCATAATTCGGGTAAATGCTGTGTTCTACCCATGGTTAAGGCAACCTGGATGTCCAGCTTTTTCTGTTTATGTGAAATTGGCTTTTATTCCTGTTTTGTAATAAGAGATTTTTATGAGTGCAAACTTTGTGTCTGTTTCCCTTGAAGTTTTTGCTAAATCTGCTGTTGCTGGAGTTTTATGTTGTAAACTATCTTCTGTAAATAGTTCGATTAAAAAAAAAAATCTTTATTTTCTTGTAGTGGTGCTGAATGTCACCATTGTACTTATGTAGCTGTGTAGCTCTGTTATAAAGGGTGGATGGCAAATGCCTGCTTCAAAGTAGGGACACATTACATTTTTTGCACTGAAAGTATTAGAAGATGGGTGCTCCTCATTGCCCAGCTCATTTGCAGGTTTTTTTTCCTCAACTCCATTGTGTGTTTGGGGGGCTTTTCTGGTTTTGAGGGGGTTTTTTTGAGTGTGGATCACACACATACCCCCTCCTATCCCAAAATGGTTGTCTGGATGCATCAATAAATGGTGTTAAGTCATGGAAAACATCTAGCATGTATATGCACAAAATGGTTCCTGATTACTTGTAAGTTAACATGAAACACATTTATGATCTTAAACTGTTTCAAACAGAATTTACATTGGGGTGGCTGTACTGATTAGACCACAGACAGTAGCAAAAACCTCTGTGGGGAACACAGTGGTACTAGCAGAAAGTATTTTGGTCAAACAAACCACAGCAAGATGACATTTTGTGTGATTCTCTTGGTCTAGGATCTGCAGATGTGTTTTGAGTTCAAGCTACAGCCCTACTTCATTTTAGCAGTATTCTCAAAAGTAGACTTTAGATGTTTTGAAATCTCTCCTTAGTGATAGGACAGTAGAAAGTAAAAGATTAACTTAACCTTTCTACTTCTGGATTGCATCAATGGTGTCTTACAATATCAGTATGCTTGGTCTTGTTTCAGAATTCAAGATGATTGTGAACTATGTTACCAGGAAATAAATTTGTATCTGAAGGAGTGGCACTAAATGTAGAGGAAACTAAATGTTCACATTTAGCTTTTCCTAATTCCCAACAATATTTGTCTTCTAAAACTCAATTTATTCTCTGCCTATTGCATTAAGGAAGTAATTAATAAGTAGCTTTACCTGGTCTTATGTGGAACTCCAGTCACATGACTAAATCTGCTTCTAATTGGCATAAATTAGATGCAGCCTAGTTATGGTGGGTCTGCTTCTTTAAGAAGGAATCTGAAAGATGATTCACCATTTTTTGATCCTAGACTGATACAGTTCTGTGGATGTCAATGTTATTTCTACAGTGTTCTTGTAGCATTTTGGCTACAGAAAAGAAGCAACTTTTTAGTTGTCTGACTTTTGGCAAAACAACATTATGGCTTTTGAGGAGAGGGGAATGTGCTGCTTTCAGCTGAAGAAATGCCATTTCTGAGGACAAGTGAAGCAGTAACTTTGCTTTGTTCTTGTTTTTTCTACTAAGATGGGAATGCAAGCATTTTGTAAACTAAACCTGTTGGCCACAAAACAAGACACTGATGAGCAAGCTCAAAGTCTCATGAGTAAAGCTTATCAAGATTATTAATAAAACTAGAGAGCAGATGCTTCCAAAAACTGGGAAGAGTGTCAGCTTTTTACAACCCTGCCTCTATTAAAATTAGTGATCTTGGTAAAGTGTCTGGTTTGCTGTGCCAGGTGTGGTCTCCCCCTGGTCAATAGGTAATAAAGGCCATGGTGTGTGGTTATAGAACAATTAAAGGTCAGATAACTGGCAGTTTTTCATAGGCTGGGAAAATACTGCCTATAATGTATACAGTTAAACATTTGGGGATGGGATGCTGCCCTTTGCCACCTTGTCCACGCTGTTTCCCCAGCAGAGCTTTGAACCAGTGCAGTTTGTGTCTGACAGAATTTGCGTCCTTGGTGGCGAATGATGATCTCATTCCCCTCCCCTGGTTAATGTTTTTCCACGGTCACCTGGAAGGGCTTGTGACAAACATCAGAGTGCCTCTGGGGCTGTTTATTGCCCAAACAGGGGAAAGTAGGGCTGCCAGACCTTAAATCTGCACAATGATGGCATCTAAATGAAGACATGTCCACACAGGCCAGTAAGAAACACTGAAGGCAGCTCTTGTAATGATTTGCTGTTGGAAGTTTGCAGCCTGAAATGTGCATATTCCTCTTTGGTTTTAAAAGCAGGGCTGCAGTGTTTGTTTTTGTACAATTCCTCCAGGCCTTGGAGAATTTTCTTGAGCTGTAAAAGATCTTGATTCAGTTTTTAGAGATTGAAACTAAGCCTCCTTAGGAGGAAGGGTAGGGGTTTGCTTGTGCCTCTGGATTGCTGCTATCTTGGTGCCCTTTACATTCCCATGCAAAGATTCTCTCTGTAGCGGGGTAAAAGGAATGTAACCTCAGTTTTGTGGTCTAGCTCTGGGTTTTAGTGCCTACTCCAAATACTTTGGTTTTTTCATCTTCACCCAGCAGTTTTGTGAATTTGATGCCCTTGAAGCAGTAGCTAAAAGTATGTATTCTGCATTTTCACTTAAGAAGAAAGTGACATTTAATTTCAGTCTTTCACTTTTAGACAGTCTGTGATCCCAAGTGTTACTAACATAGAAGAATTGCATCTTTTTCTTGTTGGCAGCCACGAAGCAAGTTGGTGTGAGTAGCACGCCATAGAAATAAAATCATGAAAGAGCAAAAGATGAGATGTTTCTCACTTGGACAAACAGAGCCATTTAATGAAAAATGGACCAAAAGGAAATTTTCCAGGTCTGGGCTGTGGATATTTGATGAATGTAATGTGAATAGAACTTGACCTTCCATTCTCAGTTTTGTACTGCTTTTGTAGCAATTCACTTGGTTTTGGTTTATCGAAGAGTAGAACTGATTTACAGCAGTCATCCAGTCTGTAAGGACCGGACATTGTGCTCTGGGGGTGGGCCAACCTCTGACATAACTCTTAGCCCAGTTGAAAAAATGAGGTCCAATTTGCAGTACAAATTGGACAAGTGTTGTAACAATGTAGTGGGATCCTCTGGAATGGAAGCATTTTGATAATGCAGGCAGGCTGCTGGCTTGTTCCCTTTCTTTGGATCCAAATGCATCAGAATGTGCTTGATTGTTTGCCTCTGCTGCCTGCTGTGAAATAGCTGGGGCTGAAGCGTCCAGTGACAGTTTACAAGTTACAAAGACAGCTTTTTGGCCACTGACCCTCTGCGGGAGTCTAATCTTTGTTTTGTAGATGCCTCTTTATCTAGGGAAATTACACGAAGAAAAGAGGTGTTGGATTACTTCCTCATTGTTCCTCATTGTTAAAGATGACCTCCAAAGAATTTTTACAGGCTGATTCCTACTTTTCCTTTAGGGTACATTGAGAAAACAAAGTCTTCTGTGAGAATTTCCTTTTCCTCCCGTTCATACATACCCTTGTTTGCTTTGTTTTTGACTGTAGCTTTAGAGAATATTTGGAATGTTAACTGTGAATGTTTAACTCCTGAATTGAAAAAGCTCAATAGTTGAAAGACTTATAAATAAATAAAAATTAAAAAAAATTAAAGTCCCTTATTTCAAGTTGGCCTTAGAATACTATTTGTGAGCTACTACTTGTGACAGCACCTCCCTACCAGAAGATAGTAGTAGAAATACAAGAAAACTGCATTTCAATTAGTATACCTTATTTCACTCAAAGTAGCCAAAATCAACTGTTTCATAGCACACAATTCCCCGTCACTCTATACAGGCTGTGTTCTTTTCCCAATCAGTCTGTCTGTGGGTTGTAGTGGAAGTGCTCTGCCATTTGCTCCTGTGCTGACAGTTCTGGGGATGGAATTGTGCCTATTGTGTTACTGAGAGCTTGCCTAGACATCTTGGGATTTGGTGAAGTCTTATTGTTCAGTCAGCTTTGCCACTGACATGGTTGTGGCTGTCAAGGCACATGGACACAAGCAAGGCAGTTTGTAGATTGATACAGCATCTCTTACAAGATTTTTTTGGGCACTCGAGCCCTTCATTAAGCATTAATGAATGTTCTGAGAAATGTGTAGCCTGAAATTTTCATGATGGTCTTTTGTTCTTTTGATAACTTAGGGTCTGTTAGGGGGAAGGAGCCAATCTTAGGAGGAATCATCCACTGTGTGTATGTTGTTTATGCTGCTTTAATGGATGCTTTGGGAGAGGATCAGCAAGGAAAGAGCATACAGTGGATGCCATTGCCTACCTGAACAAGAAAGTTCCTCCCAGTAAGGCAACTGAGAGGGGATTGTGGGAGGAAGCAATTTTCATTCTGCTTCCAAATAACAGCTGCACATAGAACTAAATGCCTTTTGAGGATCATTCTCCTGCTGCTTACAGGAGTGAACATACTGACAAGAGTGGAGTGCTGGAGAGATTGCTCTCTTTAGGGGCAGTGGGAGGTAGTCTGACCATCCAGGACTCTTTTATCCTCAAAAGGGAGTGGCAGATCTTTGAAATTTAATTACAAACACTACCATTAATGTGTTTTCTTTGTTTTACTGCTATGTGTCATCATTTATCTTAGGCAGTAAATCAGTCCTTGTGCCAGGTGAGTTCTGGGAGGTTAGAAGGGCTGCAGTGCTTATCGCAGGGAGTGTCATCCAGACAACAATAGCATTATCCCGTGGTGATTAAGTTTGTGTAACTAGTCTTTGCTTATCATCTTTAAGGGTGAAGCACTGTCCTAAATATGCTGTAGTTGTGGATGTTGACTCCTGTGACATTGCACAACTGCAGTGAGTGCTGAAATAATACTGTCTTCTAGTTGTATTTGGAAAGATAGAAGGGCTGAGCCTCATACTGGTGCTGGCTGTGCTCCTTTGGGGTTGGCTGCTGCTGAACCGGGGTGCAGGGAGCAGCTGGGGCTGCTCTAGGCTTGTGTGGCAAGGCAGCAGCACTGAATGGACTAAAGGCTCATTTTGTGTTTATAGGCTGTGTTTAGAAGCCTGGTTGCATTAAATTGCTAAGTCCTTTCTAAAAGCTGATGGAGCATTTCGAAGTTTTCTGTATTAAAAAACCCAGCAGACCAAACTCTGTAGATGCTTTTCTCAGCTTATTTTAAGCACAGCAGGAACTCAGTGATTCATCTACATGCTGATATTATGTATGTGATCATTAAGTAGATTTTAAGTCATAATGGCAACTTCCTCTTTAAATGGAAGCTAATTTTAATGAAACCTTTAATTTGCATGCTACAAAAAAATGTTGAAGGGCTTCATTTATGAGATTTATAGTCTCAATGAGACACAAAACAATCTTTTCCACGACTGCAAGTGTTCTATAGCTTTCCATTTTCTAGTCTTTGTTTTTGTGAACTTTGCAGTCTTAGACAGAATGGGGCAGTAAGTATCCTCACAGTGGTTTGACCATCATCTTTTGGTTAGATGCTATTGACCATATTTAGATTTCCTAATTTCTTAGGAAAAGGTCATCCTTCACAGAACTGTGAGTTATAGAAACTTTATGATAGAACTTAAAGACCATCTATGCCTTTCCTGTTCATAATCTTCGCTTCTTTCTTTAACTTGTGAACAAATATTTCAAGCTGTTTGCGCTTCAGTATTGGCACCTTCTAGTTGCATTCAGTCAGTAGTACATTTTTAAAAAGAAGTAAAACCCAGTAGTGATGCTTTTGGATTAGTTTTTATCTTGCTTACCTTTGCATGCTCATTTTGGGCAAGCATATTTAGCACTATGAGGATCCTGCATGAATGACGTGGAAGCATCTTAGTTCACTGAACAATCCCACTGTAATTTCTAGAAACAACAGCTTCTATTTCTGCAGAGCTCTGAAGATCAGCTCTGCTGCTGAATGCAAATCTGACTCGCTGGAGGTGAAATACATCTTTTATTTTTAACCTTAGTGACTGCTTGGCAGCAACTGCTGGTGAAGTAAATCCTCAAGGCCTGATGTAAAAGTCTCTTGGCATTCCTGTATCTCCTTGTATTAGAGGAGCCTTTTGCAAGCATCTTGGCAAACGTGGTTCAGCCTGTTGTGTGGTTATACTGTGTCCCAGAGCATTGCTCTCACAATGTCACAGAGGTGATGTAAGGACAGGCATTAGGCAATATTGGTGGCAATGCAGCACACAGTGGCAATGCTATTGCTTAAATCTGGCTGAAAGAAGAACCAGTAAAACTTGCTGGTTAAACGTCTCATGAAATTGCCCAATCTGGGGAGCTAACTAGGCCTGTTCCTACTGACTACCTGTTTGAAATGTGTGGAATAGCAGGAAGGGGGTTGTGCCTGTGTGAAACTGTTGTTTATAAAGCAGCTGCTCTGCTTACTTGCATTTTTCTGATTTTAGCTACAGCTTCAAATTGGTTCAGGGTACTTGTGGTCTAACCCCAGCAAGCAACTGAGCCCCACACAGCTGCTTGCTCGCTCTGCCCCAGTGGCATGGGAAAGAGAATCATAAAAGAGAGAACCTGTGGGTTCAGATAAAGACAGTTCAATAAGTAAAGCAAAAGTTGTGGATACAAGCAAAGCAAACCAAGGAATTCATTCACCACTTCCTATGGGCAGTTAGGTGTTCAGCTATCCCATCCAAAACCAGCATAATACTGTACTGAAATTGTCTCTTATAGATTGCTTTTTAAATTAAGATGTCCATTAGCTTCATTTCAAACTGTGGTTGTTGTTGCTTCCTTTTTTCTTTCTTACATCAGTTTTACCAAATGACAGTGTGATTATGTCTTCATGTTTCTTACACAAAAATAGAATTGTGATTGGGCTGCTTGAAATATGACAAAACCAGTCAAGATTTCAGTTCTGTGGCTTTCTGAATATTTGTTCCTGCTCTTAAAGTCTACTTGCTCAACTTCTTCACTGAGTTTCCTGTGTAATGTTGTTAAACTTCCTCTTAATTCTCCTGTGGCTCTTGTGTTTACCAAGTAAACAGCTGTGGCTATTTTAGATGGTACTTCTCAGATGGAGGTTGCTGTAGTGGAGGCAGCAGGAAGGTGGGGATGCCACCTGCTCTGCTGTCACATTGTCACCATTCTGGGTGGTTAAAGCACTGTGCCATACTGAACTCGGACAATTGAGGTATCATTTATTTCTGCAAAGTCTCTTACTGGCTCATTAGCAGCTCTCTCCTCTGAGGATTGCCAGGCAGCTGAGGGGATATAATATTACAAACTGCTGCAGCAAAATGAACTGTAGCCCATTTGTCAGAGCTGAGAATCATCTTGCAGTGATCATATGTAAATGAAATGAGTTCCTGTAAGGACAGAATACATTATTTATTGGCTTTTTGGAGGTGACATTTTATTACAAAACTGCCAATATCAATTCCCTATCTTATATTTTTAATTTTCCCTCCTACATTATGAAAAATTTCAGCATCTTTTATTGGGCACTAAAATTCCAATTTAATTATGCATATTGGCAAGTTAAATCTTGTTAGATGGGTTGTCAATGTTGTGTGTTAGTCACATCAGGGCACTTAGGTGCTGCAGTAATAACAATGACACCAGGTGATTAGTGCAAAAACGAATGGATTGTCATTCAGAGTGATTCTGAAGCCTCAGCTGTGGCTTCATTCTCATAAGACATTCTGATGCTTTCTGGCACTCAGATTGCCAAGTTCTCTGGAGGTTGTGCCTCCCAAGGCTGCTGGAGTCAAACAGGTCTCTCTGAACTGGCTGCTGCTGTGACACCACACAGGGATGTACAAAACAAATGGGTAACCAATAGTAGTCTTGATGAGAGCTCAGATTGACAGTTGTCATAAATTTTCTGTACATTTGATCAAATCTTTAGCATTTTGAGTTCAATTTACCCTGAATCCTTTTTGTGGTGTTGTAAGTCTAAGATGCAGTCACTTTTCTGAGTAGAAATCATGGGTTATTGTTTTCTGGGGGATTTACCTGTTTCTGATTGCTCTGATGGAATGAACAGTGTTTAAATCTGTCTGCTCTAATTCCTTGCACAAGTAAAGGTACAAGCTCATTCCTGGCAGTGATTGTGACCATGTTAATTTAAGCAAGGGAGGCATAATCACTCTGTGTACTACTGCCCTCCTTGCAGTCTGTCTAAAATTAGTTGCTACTTGAGCTCTGCTTGAGCTTTACTTGATTGCAATTACCAGTACTTAATGTCCTAGTTTTGGTGACACCTAGTCTGGATCATTGAGCTTGGATATGAGCTTCATACCTGCAAAAATACAATAATTGTAGAGTACCTGTGATAAGTAGTTAGTTTCTAAATAATATTAACAGCCTGCTGCTTGCAGTTTTCTAGAAATTATTTATAAAAATTGGCTGTGGTTTTGTAGATTTACTGTTGTATGAAGCTCACTTTCTGTCATCTTTCAAAGTTCTGTTAGGGTATGAAACTGTTAGTGGTCTCAAGATGAGAATTCATTATCCAGCAGTGTAGAAATCTGTGTAATTGATCCTGTGGGATTTGGGGCCTGAATAAAAGCAGTTGTCATAGCTGTTTGGTAGCTTGTAAGCAAGCTCTGCTTCCAGGCAACTTTGGCACTCTTCTTTTTAACTTCAGTTGAGTTACACAAACTGTTTGTCTTTCAGAGCCAAGACATAATCAGCCAAACTGAACCAAGAGGAAAGAGAATATTTGAGAAGGCTTCCAGCATCTCATGAACGAACTAACGGAACCCGATAATGCTGGTTCTCCCGAGCCAGGTCTGCGGCTCAGAAAAGGACACATGTCTGACACTGCAGCAACACAGGCAGCCTTTGAAGAGGACAGCTCTCAAGAGAGCCTTCTGCTAGAGGAGCCACCACTGTCTTCTGACCAGGAAAATGTAAGTCTCATGACTGATTGCCTGTTAGGTTTGCTGGGAAAAGTGAGTTCTGGCGTAAGTGCTTCAGTGTTTTAAATAACTTTTGGTGTGAACCGAGAGCCTACAGCCTTTTAATGCCTGCTAAATAACTGTAATAATACCAGGAAGATGCCAGAAGTATTCAGTTGAATGTATGAGCACTTGGGTGACAAGACTGGGCATAACTAGTTTTACCAGCTTTTATGTTTTTATTTTGTCCTCAAAGAGATGGGACTTGTACTGCTTTGGGTTCTGCTGAGATGCTGCTCATACAAAAAGATTTTTGTTCTGTAATTTTCAATTAATTATAAGTGAAAAGAGAAGTATTGGCTCTTGCTGCATGTAATCAGAACCTTGGCTAATTGGTATATTTTTGATGATTAGGACAGAAAAATCTGTTTGCAAGCAGTCTTGCTGGAATTAGACTGAACAGTGCATGACATCCTATCTTGGACAGTAGCCAGTAACAGACTCACAAGGAAGAGCAAAAAGATGGGGAAGCACCTTGTGTTACTTGCTTCTCAGTCTCCCAGTCTTTAGCAGTTGATGGCTCCCAGATGTTCTGAGCCAGTGGCAATGTCAGTAAGTTTTTGGTGCATGAGCCTTTGTAAGTTTTAGCAGCCACAACATGCAGAAGGGCATCCGCAGCTTAATTAAGTGTTCTACAAAGACAATGTCCAAGCACTGGACTAAATTACCTTCTGGTTAAAGAGTTCCAGAGCTGTAATTAATGCTTCTCCCAGGATGTATTCAGATCGATATCAGCATAGTTAGGTGGAAGAGGCATTCATCTTAGGCTCACTATCCAATTTATCATGGATTAATGAGTTTACTGTATCAGCTCAGTCACAGCAACTGTGTGGTTTTAGCCAGCAGCAAAAACATGCTGGTGCTACTTAATGTATGTTGGGCTGTGCCTGTAATTGCATTTGCCACAAGCTCTGCGTATGTGCATGGTCCACTGTCATGGATCAGCTGACATGAGAACTGGTATTTGCCTGCTCAGCTTGATGAGTTGGAGCCCTTACAGAATTTAGTTCTGAGCATTCTTGTGATGAGGATTCAGGATTGGTATTCGTGTGTAGTCAGCCAAGCCAATGCACTCAGAGTTGTACTGCTATAACTTTTCTAGGACATTGTCAGTATCCTGATAAGGGAAACATCCAGAGTCTTTTTCCATTTTGGGGAAGGTTGTGAAGCATGTGTTTAAGGTGCAAAGTCTTGGCCAAGACTGGTTAGAAAAAGAAAAGCTGGGTTGTGCTAGCAGATACTTTGAATTTACATGTTTATCTGTTGGTGTGTTTGGGATCATCTACTTGGAAGGCTGTTTTCTGACTTTCCTGGTTGGATAATGAGAGTTAACTATCGCCTGTGGATGGAATACCCAAGGCAGAAGTCCATAATTGCTTATGAGCTTTAATTCTTTCTATACATTTGCTTAGTTAAACAGGAACTGTCTGGAAGAATCAGTGTTTAATTCTAACACTTTGGCACTGAAATGCTTGAAATACTTTCTTTCTCTCTTTCAGGCTTTCGTAGCACATGTTGTCTTTTGATTTTTTGCTTTCATCCATACTACAAAAGTTTGTGTTTTTTTCGTTTGGCTCACTACAAACATTTGGCTTTCTCGTGTCTGATTTCTTTTCTCTTTCCTGGTCTTCTTGTTTTTGCCATTTAGGCCTTGCTGTTCTGTCTTAATCTGCATCACTTTCTCTGCCATATATGGCCTCCCACTTTTTTGAATTATTTTTTCATCCTTTTATTCCCATCCTCTGTGATTTCTTGGGTTTGTTAGTATGATGTCTTTAAATTGTTTTTTGTCTTAAAAGGCTGAATAATTGATGCTTCTAATGGATCATCCCAAAACACTTTGCTGTCAAAAGTACTAATATTGGCTTGCCAAATGGCCTTTATTATGTGATATTCTGCAGTGTTCCAAATAATCTGGAAAAAACATCATGCAATACATCTTCCTCTGCCTCGTGTAAGCCTCAGCACAGCTGTTGCTCAAATGTCAGCTCAGATTCACTCTTCTGCTTTGCTGTGCGTTCTGGCTCTGTGCAGCTGTCTCAGCAGAGAGACCTATTAGTTCATTAGCGTGACTTAAAAGTTCAAAAGCCTAATTTTCCACTGGTCTGGAAGAGGTTCATGTTTAGATAACAGTAATGTAAGGATATTGTTCTTGGCTAGGTGGCAATAGTGCTCAGGCACTCAGGCTAAACACAGCCTTATAAAAGGTCTCAAGTAGTGCCCACTCCATCAGTGTTCTAGTGCTAAATGCAGCCACAATGGAGTTGATGGTAAAAATTCTGTGTTGGATGAGGGCTGTGTAGTGTCTTGATGGTAGAACCACCATCATCATTTAATATGCTTTTAAATACTTCTACTTAGGAAAAGCTTTTATCATAATAAATATGTATTCTAAAATGTACTGGGCCTAGGACTTGAGGCATTAGTGTAAAAATATGTGTATTTTTATCCTGTGATAATATGACATTGTTTATTTTCCCAGTGCCTCCTATTACCCTGCTTATATCATTGCTGCTCTTTACTTACATAAAATCTTCTCCAAACTCTTCTGTACAAGATTCCTTTCCCTACTTGTATATCCACTTCCTGCTCCACTTGTAGAAGTAAGCAGTCTGAGCTCTTAAGTGCTAGTAGTTGTTGCATGTTTGATGAATTATTTTAGTAGTCTTTTCTAAGAAGGAAGGCATGGAAGCATGTCATTATGTTGTTCAGAAGTAATTTCCATCTTCCTCACAGCTTGCATTGTATACTATTTGGTGGGCCAAAATATTGGTCCTTATGTGATAAAGCTTTTTTTTTTTTTTTTTTTTTTTCCCCTAAGAAAATGAAGATGATATTAAGAAATAAGAAAATAAGATTTACTCCTGAAAGTTTTTTTGGGTTTTTTTTGGAGGCTTTTGACCCTGGCGCCAGTAACCCTACCTGTGAGGTTGCATAGCTGTGAACTAAAAATTAAAGTTCTTGCTTTCTGTAAATTCATTCGGTACATACATGTTGCAGAGAATTACTAGCCATATCGAACATGCTTGTTCAAGGTAATAATAATAACACAGCTGCATCCTTCTACCAGTGCTGTTTATCTGCCAATTTCATAACGATTCCTATGAGAAGATAGAAATGTTGTAACATCAATATCCTTTTTATACTCGAACCTCTCCGTCTTTATTTTATTCTGTAACTCTTTGTTCTCTCCTGGAGTGCAAATATGTCTATAGATTATCCCCTCTTCCCAGTACCAGTTTTAAGGACTAGATACACATCTTGCTGTCTTTAAATGTGGAATTAGTGTAGTGGCAGGTGAGTGGTGAGCCTTCTGTGTGACTTGGAGACAAATAGTAACCATTTGTCTGCATGATAAGCACTTGATGATGAGAGGAGGATCAAGCAATCTGCGTAATTCTTCTTGTTCCTTCAGCAGTTTAGACCTCTTTTCCTTTTTCTGGTTTACTCTAAGTGATGGTAAGGCATTTTTCAGCGAGTGTTTCCCTCCTGTAGCATCCTGGATTGCCTTGCCTTTGGGACAGCATCCTTTCTCCTGTCCTAGCGTTTCTGTGTCTTAACTGCCTTTGTAATCCCAGCAGTGTTAGTTCCTAAAGAAGTCTCTCCTACTGTGACTTTGTTAAGCTGACACAATCAAATGCATGTGACTTCTTACCATGTGATGAATGGGCTCTTTATGCAGCCCCAAACCCTGTGCTTGACTCTTTCCTTTTGTACTTTAACCTGTCAGTGACAGGAGGTAAACAAAAGAACCATTTTCTTTGCCTTTGCTCCAATCATGGGTTTTCCCATGCTTGGATGATGATTCTTTTCATCTTCCATGCAGTTGGACCAAAATGTGCCCAGAAGGTGAAGACCTGTTGCTTTGAGGTGTTTGATAACCTGCAGTAAGGTTCTGGGAGGAGGTCTGTGTAGCCCTCAAGTCGTCTGAATGGGTAGAAAAAATTTGGGTACATACTCCTCTGGATTGCTTTTCAGGGAGTATGAGCTTTGACAGGAGAACTTAGTTGACCTCTGACAGATTTCGTGCTATTTCCATGTACCTACAGGAGTCTTTCTAGAGCATAAAGTGGCTTGAAGGAGGAAGGCAGGAGGATGTAACAGAATTTCAGGTACAAAAGAGAATTTTTAGAGCAGTTGAAGGTGAGCAAATGACTCAAGGCTTTTAACTTGAATCATAGAACTTCCTCAAAGCCTCTTCTGTTACAGAAGTTCTTAATGTACTACCTACAAAAGCAGACTACAGACAGACTTTGGTATTGCAGAAGGGTGCATGTAAATAAGTGAAATTGTCTACTTGACTTTCTGGTGCATGCTAGCTGAGTGAAAAAGACAGGTGAAGTCTTGAAGGTCAAACGGAGACATTTGAGTCTTAAGTTTAGTCTTTATGGAGCTAATATTTGTCAATTCTGAATGTGTGAAATTTCATCCTTTGTTGATCTACTTGCAAGTTTCAAAGCATTTAGCTTTCTTTTAAGTCTGGCGTTTTGCTGTTGGTTCTTTGGGGTTATGATTGAAATCTTGGCATTTACTTCTGTGTTTGCCTTCTTCCTCCATAGCATTGCAGGTTTTGTTAGTAGAGTGTGAATGCAAAATGAAGTTTGAGGTCCCACCAAAGCACATTTCCTTTTGTTTTAAAGCTGATTGTGTTCAAATGTTGTTGTTCTGTAGATTTCTTTATCACCTCTTCCTTTGCTTCATTTTTGCTAGTCTTGAGAAGAAATGGTATTTCTTTGAAAGCATGTGAATTGACATTTTGCTTCAGATCAAAAGATCTTAACATCTGCATTTCTCCTTCACTTGCTGTTCCAAGAGCTGGAAGTAATGTGAATTTTACTCAGACTGCTAGTCACTGAAGTGAATGCTGGAATATAGTACTTTTTTTTTTTTTTTCTTGTATGGCAAAGCATTTTTGGATACACAGAGCAGAGTATCTCCAAAGTATTCTCACTTAGACAGTATGAAGACAGTGGGACATGTTTACAGAGATGGTTTCCAGGCCCCAACAGGCATGAGCTGGTGAGATGCTGGTGCCTGCCTCGCTGGCAGTTGATGTGCCTGGGTTATGAACAGACTGTCAGAGCTTGGAAATCTGCAGAAGAGACAAACTGGGGATGCAGCCATGCATGGGCAGTGCCCAGAAGGCTGGTAACATGTAGGAAATGGCCATTCTCTGTATCTGCTCTGTCTCCCAGAAAACTCTCCCTGAATTACCATTAGGTGATGGCTGTTGAGTTGCAGCTGGATTCAGCTGTGTCCTATTTCTGCAGAGTTTCTGTGCTTTGGGAGGGGAAGTGTTGGTGCTGGAGTGTGCTGCCTGCCAGCAGGTTTTGTAACCATTGCTTGCTGTGCTGTGTGTTGAAACTAGGAGAGGGAGGGAGTAGTTCTGTTTATAATTCACTGGCACAACAGTTTCCCTGGACAAGGGTTAGATTCCACAGGTTTTGCCTTTGTTATCCTGGAGATCCTATCTGCCTGGTTTGGGCAGCAGTGGGGGGGGGTGTGTTGACCTTTTGCAGTGATATAAGACAAAAAAATAGTGTTGGACTGGTGGGTTACTTTGCGTCTTCCTCCAACTGTTTCAGATTGATTGACTCTGCTGTTATGTTAAGTTCAGCAGTACACTTTCAAGCTCTGTTTATTTTTGTAGCAGAGCATTTCTTTTTCCCTAAGCCCAGCATGCTTGTTTTCTTTTTCTGCTATCAGGATTAACGAGGGCAGAGGAGCAGAAAATGGCACATGAGACTCTTGTGCAGTAGAAGCCATTTCTACAGGGTCTCCTCCAAACTGCTTCTGAGCACATGTGGGCATTGAGGCCTTGGGCTTTGATAGGAAATGAGTAGTTGCTGCTGCTCAGAGATTCAACAGGCCCTTCTCATCTGAAGATATTTAAGAAGAGAGCTAGTTCTAATCAGTATTCTAGCAAGGCTGTTGAAACAAAAATGTGACTTTGTCCTAGGACTATTTGCTTAAATGAGTTTTTGAATGTTAGTGCTTGTTTTTAATGAGTGCCAGCAAGCAGTCACCCATGACCAGTTGTGTAAAGCTGTTTTCAAGTTCCAATATTAAATGGACTGTATCTTTTATAAGAAGGTGACCTACAAAAGAAAAACACTGAACTCCAGGAACTTCCAAGTGCTTGACATTTTGACCAACAGGCCTAAAGGGTTTTTGGCACTGTGCTAATGAAAGACTTTTTTTGGTCCAGTTTCAGGAAATGCAGCTTTGCACACCCTGCTTAGAGGGTAGACGTAGTCAGCCTTTTGGAAACTGTGGTGTGGCTGTGTTTACAAGCTTGTCAGGGAGAATGTGAATTCTAAAGAACAAAGTTGTTATTTTAAAATAACTTGGTATGTGCAGAAGTTAGGGGAAGTCAGGGAAAGTTTTATGATGTTGTCTGCTTCCAGTTGATTTCTTACAACTCAAAGAATATAAGCTGATGCAATTCTGAAAAATGTGCAACAGGCTTTTAGGAGAAATGGCATGGCAGCCATTGCTGCTTCCCCCTTATGAAAGGCTGGATGATAAAAGGTCAGTTGACTGAATGGGCATAGAGGAGTTGCTGCTGAGAAAAAGCAATCTAGCCAGCTGAAAAGGATGTTACAGAACTGTGATTAGAACAATAACGTTTTTATATGATAGCCTTGAACGTATCTTGGCCATTATGCTGAAAGCTCTTGAGTTACTGAATCTGGCACGCTGCCCCAAGGAACATAAAATTACTTAAATGTCATGTTAAGCACTATTAATCATTCATCTGATGAGATCAAGATAAACAAGCAAAAACTCAGAGTCACGTCTAGACTTTGTGACTTCAGTTTAATGTGGAGGATAACAGTGGTGGTGTAAATGCAACAACATCCGTTTTCTAACTTGAGTTTTAAGAAGAAAATAATGTATAAATACAATGGTATATAATATGCCATGACTCAGTGTTAATCAAGACGTTTGGTTTTTCTGAGCTATCTTGCCTGTGTCCCTACCATGGCACACAGTTTTGTCAGACCACTGATCAAGAAGACAGTGGGGGAGTGTCTGTCAGCAGCTGAAGGAAGCAGGAATATTAGAACAGATTCAGACTGCATCATGCTTTGAAAATTCCTGTGATGGTAGGTTTAGGGCACTGGTGACATCTTAGTGGTGAATTGGCATCACAGATAGTTGAACTTTGAGACATGGGAGTTCATTAACTTCAGAGCTTAATACTACATAGGTATGTGCGTGGTCAGTTAGACTCCTGGGTAACTGAGTGGTGACTGTGTCTGAAAACAAACTAATACAGAAGACTTGTGCACTTTCTGGGGTTTAGGAGAGTTTTATTGCAGTTGCTTGTCGTCCTGGTTTTGCCTGGGATAGCAGAAAATTTTCTTCCTACTGGCTGTTACAGTTCTGTGGTTTGGATTTAGAATACATTGATAACTCACTGATGTTTCAGTTGTTGCTAAGCAGTGCTACCCCTAAATCAAGGACTTTTCAGTGTTGCATGCTCTGCCAGTGCAGAGAGGCACAAGAGGCTGGGAGGGAGTGTGGCCAGGGCAGCTGATCCCAGATAGAATATTCCACATGTCCAAAGGGATATTCCAGACCATGGAGCCCAATACATGGACGGGGGGAGCTGTCTGGGAGCTGCTGGTCTCTCCTGGGTGATGGGATGGACATTAGTCAGATGGGGTGAGGAAGAAGGTGACCACTTTTTACAGAGTAACAGGTGGCTCCATTCAGATTTCATTAATGTTTTAGTTTGCATGCTCAAATGAGCAACGTTGGTGACACTTTCTGAAGTGATGAACAGGAATTTGTTTGTCATCTGTGCAAGGAGCAGTCAGGTGCAAACTCTGAAACTTTCTAGAAATTGTTAATCTGACATCAAGAAACTGCAGACCTCAAGAAAATACTTTTTGCTGAAGTCCATTGAATATAACTTAGTCAAAAGTGAGAAATATGTTTCTGGAATCTTTTTCTGCAATTATGACTTGACTTCTGACAGGCTTTTCCATAGTAAGGACATTTTTAGACAGCATGTCTGGGAACAGATTTGAGAGTGATAGTATAGAAACTGTTAGTCTGTGTGAGAAGGATAAGCTGTTGCAGTAGACAAGAGAAGTATGTTGCATTTCCTAAAGGAGGTTTTACTGCACTTTTCTCTGTAACGGGATCTTTGGCTATGTGATCTGACATTTTTGGATGGCATTCAGATGAGAAATTCTTGTACTAAATGTAAACTTTTTTTACCTTTTATGCCATCGCTATAAAAGTGAAATTTTACTGTGAAACTTACTTAATGATCAGCACTGTGCAATTGAGCTCTTGGGTTTCTTGCTCTTTGTTTGCTCTGGTGCTCTAAGTCTTGGGTTTGGTATTAAACCTTTTTGATCCCTACCAAAATATGCTCTGGAATTCTTGCTTAGGTGATGATCTGTCCCTGGAAGTGTGTTGCCTGTTTCTCTGATTTCTACCATTTCATTTACATTCTTGTCTGTCACTGTTATCACAAAAGAAGCTGTAACACTTAACAAAATAAAGTGAATATGAATAAACCAGTGAAGCTGGTTCCTCTGGATATTTTCACTTGTCCTTCAGATGTATTTTATTCTCTGGTACCGTTACTCAGCTCAGATTGTGTTTATACATCTGTTGGATAATTTCCATCTCATAGAAATGAGAGGCTGGTTTTTGGTAGCTTTAACACTTCGTGAATTTGCAAAGGGAGTAGGATTAAAATTGGAACAATTGCTTGGCATTTCCATAGAGTTAAGTATCCAGACCTTTTAGAATGTGAGTATCCAGAAGCCGTGATTTTTGATTAGTGTGAAAGACTGATTGTAGGCATTGCTGCATGTGTGCAGCAGACGAGTGACAGCTGCTGATTGTAACAAGTTTGCTTGTTACAAACCAGGAGGTTTATTTAAAGGTACTCTAAAAAATGCTCTGAAGACTTCACAGAATTACTTGGTCAAATCTGAGATGCTTTAAAAGAAATTGAGTAAATTAGATGATGTAAAAACATCTGAAACATCAGCCAAGTGAAAATCCCTTTGGCCTGTGATCTACAAAGGCACAAGTTACTCTTGAAGCACTTAATTCAGGATATTCCATAGCTCATTAAAAGTGGGAATATCAGATTTTCCTTCTGGGCTCTCATGTCTTGCACAGTCTTAGGCAAGTGACATTATTTACCCAGTATGTTTCTCATTTCAAAATGAGATTCTGTGGGCAGGACTTAGAAATAGTTGAAAACATCTCCTAAAAGAATGTGCTTGCTTACGTTGTTATGGCCTAGAATTAATTACTGTTGAATTTCTGCTACAATCAGCTGAAGAGGAGAAAATATGTGGGTCCTGAGATATGAAGGAACTAGTCACAGTGGAAATGTTACAATATGCCTTCTGAGCAGAAGGGTGGTATTCTTTCCTTTCAGTCATTGCCTTAAGAACTGAAGGTCAGTAGTCTTCAGACTTCCAAGTGAAAACTGGTGTTGGTGTTTCCCTCCACTGTGGATTTCTGGCTTTCAACAAGCACAGTTTACTGCTCTTCCCAATGAGATGTTACAGGAGGGAGACAAGCAAGGATGGTTGTTCCAGAAAAGGCCTCCTTTTGCTTCCTTAGCAAGAAAAGGACTAAGAAGCTGAGCTTCAGGTTTTTTTCCCTTGAATGCTAATTTTGCAGTTTAATGGCAGGAAGGAGATAGTAAAATCAATTCCATTTTTTGGCAGTAATCTGGACTGTGTATATGATATGAATTCCTTTTATCACCAAAAGAAGCTCAGTAATGATTTGTTTGTTGGCACATGGCCAAAATGCAGGGATTTTGGACTAGCTCAGAAATAGCTGTGCTCTTCAAGCTTTACAGTCTGTTCAAATTTAAGCCTTCCCATCATTCTAGAAATGGGAGTATGTGTAGAGGGGGAAATGAGCATTTTTTGGCTTTGAGTCACTGGGCAGACTGCAATGAATACAGGCTTTGATTCTGTAAGGAGCCTTTTTTTCCTTCAGTCCACCTAGTTGTGTAAATTGGGGGTTGCTAACTTGTTCACCCCATTGGAGCTGGTTATTGTGTGCTGCTGGAGTGGGAATTCTAGAGTAGCTAAAAAGCACAGCAGTGCTCCTTCTGTCAAATGCTCTGGAATTTAAATGCCAGCCTTGCTTTTCCATAAGGCACTCTCTTGGAAACCAAAAGTTTCTTTGGTTTCTAAATTGTGCAGACCATCGTGAGCATCTTCTCCAGACCTCCATGGCAGGGCATTTAGACTAGTTCATTTTTAAAGCTGCCTTCTAACCCAACCCATTCTATGTTTCCATGACCTTGAGTTAATTATTTATGATATTGAAAACTGAGAATCCTAGAGAGCTCCATTAGCAGAAAAAGCCAGTAAAATTGACAGTGTGGGGAAACAATGCCACTGAATGTTGTTGAGTCAGAATGAAACCAAATTTGCTTTTCATTCCTGTGCCTAACAGGAATTGTGCCTATTTTAGAAGGATATTAAACCTATTTGCATCTTGCTGTTGCCTGGTGCCTTTCTGAATAGGACTAATGGGATTACCTAGGCAGAGTGAATGTATTTAATACTGTCTTTTTCTGCTGGAGAATCTGCTTAGAGCTGGTCAATACATCAATCATTGCTGTAAAATACAAGATATTGTTCAGAGGAGTTGTTCACTGGAATGATAAATGAAGGTGAGTAGACAGTACAAGGGGCATGGGTTATCTACGAAAAATTGTTTAGGCAATCAAGTTTTCCTTGTGTGGACAAATGTAAGGTCATACATAAAACTTGAAGGATGTGTACTAGGTATTACATACTAGAAATTGCATTCTGGGTAAGCAAAATTGGGTCAAGAACTTGGTAAGAAATTGGGTCAAGAGCGATGGAACCTCCTCTTTGAAAGATGAAGCTTCAGTGACTACTGCAAGACTTGGGTACTGCAAGGCTAGGGTACAAAATGGGTATGAACCTGTTATTTCTCCATCAAAACCCCAAAAAGATTGAAGGCTCTGGATAGTTCACTGTAGGCTGGAAGAAGTCTCCTTTTATTTAGTAAAAGATGAAAATTTTAAACAGCTTATTGAGTTAACTTGACAGAAATAGTTAATAAGGCTTGACACCAAAGAGAGCTGTAATATGGGACAAATGCACAGCCAGCTCCCATCCTTGGCTTGAAAGTGCAGGGCATTAATCTCAACATTACTGATAATAATTCGTAGATGAAGTAAGTGAGGTTATATACAGTATTCTCTGTCACTTTGGATGGTATTATTGATACATCATCTTGATCTTAAAGTTGTTAACCATGGTATGGGAAGAGGACGGGGAAAAATAGTTCTGGGAAATCTGGAGGGGGCCAGTCTCCCTCTGTGCTGACTGTGGAGCTTTCTTGGTGTGGCCATGTGGTGCATGGCAGCTCTCTGCATTAAGTCTGAAGGGTGCAAAAAGCTCCTTCTCCCCTCCCTAAGTTCCTCCAATTTGTTTACCTTGGAAGCTGAAGTGTTGAATGGAGTCTCTGATGGGCCATGAGCATTGCAGGAAGCAAACAGGAATGTAGAACTTCCATGGCCCCCTGCTTTTCTCCTCCACGGGAAGCTAGAGTGTATCAAAATATGCAGCTGATGTGATAAGTCATGATAGAGCACAAGAGTACCAGACTGTTCCTGTAAAGTTATTAATGATGTCTACCAGCCTCATATCCCAGCTCAGTGGATTATTTTAGTTTTCCTTCTCATAATTCTCTTGGTACACCCCGAGGATATGGACGTTTCTCTTTATTTGAACTTTGCTTAAAACTGTGATCCCTGTTACTGATTTTCTTTGATAACTTGCCTTTGTCTAACTAGCAGAAGTTTCATAGTGGTTTCTGGAATGCCTTGAAAAATCAAATGAATGAGTAAATTCCAGTACTGGATTACAAGCTGAACAGGAGTGTCAGTTAAACAGAATAGATTTTCGTATTTGGACTGCAAATTGAGGTGAAACATTTTAGAAGGTAAATGGATTCCTCTCCTTGGCTTACCTTTTATTACCCTGAAATGCCAGGTACATTATAGAGGCATTAACACCAGCACAGAGACATTGAAACGTAAAATAGGGAGTAATCCTTCCCTAGAGGTGGGAAGGCTCAGACTCCATATCTGGGATTTAATGAAGCATGACTTAGAGGAGCACTGCTGGCTTCCAAACCTGCTGGAAACATATGCAGAATGGATTAGACATAGAGTTGTTCTCAGGTGCCTAAGAATGTAATCATTTTTTTGCTTGTTCTTCTGAATTCTTTTCTCAGTGCCGAACAAGGAGAGACTTATTTATTTGCCAAGACCTCAAATCATAGTTTTGTATGGAAAACAACATCACCTTCCTCTGTTCATCTTCCTACAAAGCATTTTCTCTGTTTTTTTTTTTCTCTCCAGTGTTCTGAGGATAATAAACACAATGATGAGCCACCTCAAGAAGATGAAGGTTTTATGGGAATGTCACCTCTTCTACAAGCCCACCATGCTATGGAGAGAATGGAAGAATTTGTGTGTAAGGTAAGGGCACGTGGAAACTGCTGAAGTGACTTCCTTTGTTGGGAAGCTCCAGTGGGCAGCAGACTGTACTTGGAGCAACTGCACTGCTAATGTGAGGGAGAGGAGGTTCTCACTGTCCCTAAATGGGCATCTCATGTTCTAACTAGCAATACTGCACTTCCTCAGCATGTCTGTCATACAGGATTGAATTGTAGAGCGTGGAACAATAGAAATTTACAACTGAGACTTCAAAGCTGATCATGCCACTCAGGTGTGTCCCTTGAGAAACACCTGTGAATGCAAAGCAGAACAAAAGCCTTCTGGTTCGAGGCACTTTGATTTACAAGGTCATTTGACCAGATTTCTTCAGATTTGCAAATATTTTGCTTTTCCAGCACCGTTTGCATCTATTGTAGAATAAGCTTTGTCCCTGACTTGAAAACAATGCTGTATTGAAACCATACGTAAGTAAATCCGTTATGGATTTTGTAATTGTTGACCTTGGCTCAATTTTTGCTACTTTTTAGAGCCACTGGGCTGTGTCAGTCTCTGGCTCTCCTTTCTCGCTGAAAGGAATGCTGCCCCTTTATACACTGATTCCTGCTGGTTTTATGAACTATTTTTGATGTTTTTACAGAGGGACCCTATTTACTTGGTGGTCTTTTGTGTATGGATCCTTTTGGTTTTTTGCTTTTGGTGTTTTTTGTTTTTTGTTTTTTGTTTTTTTTTTTACTATGCATCTTTGCCTCTTTTAAAATATTTTGTAGGGTGAGTTGTGTAAAATTAATTCCCTCTTGTTTCTACCTCAATTCACATTTTTTGTTCATGAACTAAACCAGTTATTTTCTTGTTTAATGTATTTAACTCTTAAACTGGGCTGGTTATTCTGAATGGCTTCGTTTTGCTTCCACGCAGAAGTGTGGAGAATTGATTCAAAAACTCTGGGCTCTTGTTGTTGAAACTGAAATAAGAATGTAGCTTTTTAAACTTAGTGTTTCAGGAACCTTCAGCCTTGCTCCTGTAACTCTAGCCAGCCGGCAAGTCCAAGGAACCCTGCAGGAGCAGCCCCGGTACATAAAGCACTTCCCTGCTCCCCCAAGCTGCCACACTGAAGCCTCCATGTGTCTTGTGTTACTGAAGCAGTGCTGGGAACATCTGTGCACACTTATTTCCTGTGGAGCCAGCTGCAAGAATAGCTCTGTGCACAAACCCCCTCTCTCCCTTTAAAGAAGAAATCTCATGGAATTGGGAGTCATGAGGCTGTTGCCTTAACTGCTCTGTCCCTATGTGTTTGTGAGCTTGGGAGCATTTTTTGTCCAATCTGAATAAGGGGTTGGACTCTTCTTGCTGGGCTCTCACTCTTTCACATTTTCTGGCCCCTATTCGTGCTAATGGGTAGCTTCTTCTGCTAGCCTGCCCCAAATGCTAGCAGATAGACAGTCAGGTTGGCTTGTGGTGGAGGAACAGGCTTATTTATTTATTGGAGAGAACTAGGTATGGGCTTCTTCAGTTAAATGGAAAAGGTAGTCTGTAAAATAACAGAACATGGGAGAAAATTAAAAGTTTTCTCTTCATCAGCAGTAAAAACAGCCAATAGCCTTCCTGTCCAATGGAATGCTCAAGTATTTCTTTCTCTGATGGTGCAGTTTTGAACTGGGAACAGTGACTTTAGCATGATATTTCAAGTGTAAAACCTTTTCCCCAGAGATGTTCCATCAACTCTCTTCTGTTTACTGTACTCACACGTTAACCAGCACTTTTACCAATACAGGTTTTCTGACTATTACCATGATGGAGCTCCATTGCCTGCATTTCACTAAACTCTTAACCCCTAGGTGTGGGAGGGCCGATGGAGAGTCATTCCCCACGACGTTCTGCCTGACTGGCTGAAGGACAATGACTACCTGCTGCATGGACACAGACCACCCATGCCTTCCTTCCGGGCTTGTTTCAGGAGCATCTTCAGAATACACACAGAGACTGGCAACATCTGGACACATCTCCTAGGTACTCTCAGCTCGCTTTCATCTAATCCTAAATCTCACCCAATGGTTTCGATGCTCTCAAAGAAAAGAGAGCAAGATAGAAAGGGCTGTGGGGTTGTCAGCATTATCATTCCACCAGTAACCTGTTAAATTAGCAGCTTGTTATCCCTCTCCTAGTTTTATCCCATCAGAGTTGGATAGGACTTGCTTAATGATGGCATACTGTACAAACAAATGCATTAAACATTTCCTAATCGTTAATAAATTCGTGTTAGATGCTTCCTTTCCCAAGTGTGTAGGTGTTAATTGGGATTGTATTTCTTGCCACAGGAACGTGCTTAAGTTGCATCTTTGAGTGTTCTCAGTTTGTGAGAGCCTTGAAGGGAAGTGGTGATGCTTGTAGGAAAAAAAGCTTTCAGTATGCATGAACTGACACCTCTCTGCCTTGCTGTTTTTCAGGATGTGTGTTCTTCCTTTGTCTGGGAATCTTCTACATGTTCCGGCCAAACATGTCCTTCGTAGCACCTGTGCAGGAGAAAGTGGTCGTTGGATTGTTCTTCTTGGGAGCCATCCTCTGCCTCTCCTTCTCATGGCTCTTCCACACAGTTTATTGCCACTCAGAAGGTGTTTCCCGGCTCTTCTCCAAGTAAGTGCCTAGAGAACAGGGCAGGCCAAATAGGAAACAGGTGGGAAAACAGGGCTGGGATTTGTGCCTGGAGCCCCAGTGTGGGAGTTGTTCATTTCATGACTGCATGTACTTTGGAACAGAGTTGAGCAGAGATTTAATGCAGGTTCTTCTAATTATAGTTTGTTTCAGCATGAGTTTTTGTGCTGTCATTTGAGACTTAAAACTCCATCATTTTCTGCTGTTTGGCAAGCATGTGCTTGCATTTGCTGCTGTAAGTAATACGCCTTGAGCTTAGTTGCAGGACTTGGAATTTTTGGTGCAACCGTTACTTCCTGTCATTTCAGCTGTTCTGACTGACTTTGAACCTTAAACTTATGTAAGACAGTTCCACAGTGTGTATCAAGATGTCTTGGTCTTTTGGTTTCACTGCACGTTCTTTTTTGGCTGGCTGCCGAATATCTGGTATTTCCTAACGCTACTCAATTTAGGATTCTGTAATCTGCAAGACCACCTCTAAAGTAGCCCAGCAGTTAAAAGCCCCTACTGAAAAAGTAACTCCATCAACTTTTGCAGGAATATTTTGTCAGGGTGTGGCAAAAAGCAGTGCCTCTGGATTTACTTTTTTACATGGGTGTACAAAAAGCCTGCGTGGTTGAAAAATAGCAGCATTATTCCACTCTGGTCACTGAAGCTGATGCCCAGCTAACTCACACTTATCAGATATTGAGATGTTTGCCTTGGCTGTGTTCTCAGAACATACTGTGTGCCCTGTCTTTAGAGGGCTCTTGCACTGCTTTTTTCCTCATCAGAAACTAAAATGTGAGTTTTCCTCAGAAAGCTTTGGCCTAAAGGCTGCTGAAGGTATTGCTGATGACTGTCTCAAAAATGGCCTTCCTGGCTCTTTGTCAAGGTAATCCATTCCTGTAGGTGGAAGAGTTGCCATCAGGACCTAAGCTGCAATAGTGAGAGTAATTTAGTTGCAGTGAGAAGTAGACAATTGCTCTACCAAAGAAGAGCATGTGGGTGTGAGGATTTCCAAAGGTTCACACTTCTTATGACACTGATTTTTGTTTTCTTCTAGGCTGGATTATTCTGGCATTGCACTTCTCATAATGGGCAGCTTTGTACCATGGCTGTACTACTCCTTCTATTGCAACCCTCAGCCTTGCTTCATCTACTTGATTGTGATTTGTGTCCTGGGCATTGCAGCCATAATTGTCTCACAATGGGACATGTTTGCCACCCCTGAATACCGGGGTGTAAGGGCAGGTAAGACCTGAAGTTAACTGTTTTGCTTCTCTTGACTGTCTTTCCTGCTTTCTACTGCCACTTGGAAAAACTACCTTGGGAAGACTTAGGAAAGCTGAATTTTATAGACCTAATATTCTTTTCTTTCAGCATTTATTGTACCCAGCTGGATGCACAGATAAGGGCTGGTGCAAGTCCTGGAAGTGCATTCCTGAAATGGACAGTAACAGATGCAGTAGGAAGGGTGGTGCGAAGGATTTCTAGCTGCATTTAGCAACTTTGCTCTCTCAAAAAATGACTGACTGTTTGGTGTGTGTATGTGTACTTGTAGTTCTTGTGCTTTTTTTTTTTTTAAAATAGCAAATCATTGAATGATTGAATTAATCTGAATGATTTGCCTGGCTAAAACACAGAGTTAAGATAAAGTCTGTTTTCTCTTCACATCAAAAGAACAAAACCCGATTTGGTTTCATATTTTGAGGTAGAAAGAGAGCTTTAGAGGGCAGCAACACACAGGAATGTGCACACAGGTGGGTTGAGTATTAATATTTCTTGTTTCTTAACCTGCACATGCTGTGTACAGTAAATCTAGATTTTTTTGGACAGGTTTGGGTACCTTGAGAGCATTCAACTTTCCAAACTTAAAATCTTGTACAGAACATGAATATTTCCCCCATGCCCACTGGTTTTACAAGTTTTCTGTCTTGCTGCTAAAATCTAAACAAATAGTGTTCTCTTATATGGCAGATGAAATGAGCACAGATGCTGCTTTTCTGTTTCCTAGGAGTACTTGTGCAGAATATGATAAACAATCTCTTTGTTGTGTCTCCTTGTCTTGCTCTTGAGCAGTTGTGGTGAAGTGAGGCATGGTCTGTGTGGTCTCAGTTCCCTCTACAGGCCAAGAGCAGGAACTGGACTCACCTACACTGGAGCTGGCAGGCACAGTCAGTAAATCAATTATTCCAGCTATCTGCTGGATCATATAACTAAGTAGCTTCTGGTATATGAAGGAAGTTTGTGCATTCTTTAGCTTCCTTTCCAGTTAGTCTCTTCTGGGGACTTGTAGCTTCAAGAGTGTCACCTCTCTGCTACTTTGGCAAATACTGAGTTTTCCTTCCGTAGCTTTTGTGTTTTCATTGTCTTCCTTTGCCACCACTGCATTCAAACCTGACTCTCCCGCATTTTCTTTACCTCCCAGGAGTATTTCTAGGTCTGGGTCTTAGTGGGGTAATTCCCACTCTACACTTTGTCATCTCAGAGGGGCTCCTGAAGGCAGCCACAATGGGGCAGATAGGCTGGCTGGCACTCATGGCATGCCTGTACATCACTGGTGCTGCACTCTATGCTGCCCGCATCCCGGAGAGATTCTTCCCTGGCAAGTGTGACATCTGGGTGAGTCTACTGAGTGACTGGATGAGGAGACCAATTTCTAAGCTGGTTCCCCTTGAGCCTGAAGGATGTTGTGTCAATGTTTTCTTATTGCAAGTATCACACTGCTGCACCAGAAGCAATAGGTCATCAGGGACCAAACGAGTCTGGGCTCTCTGAGCCTGGCTTAGCTGGTGCCTCTCTTCCCAAGCTGTCACAACCTGGCTGATCTGAGGTGACTGCTGGTGTGCAGATTCACCTCAGTACATTTCTGGATAGCTTTAACAAACGAGCAAGGAACTGCAAACATTTTTGTGTGTGTGTATGTTTAGGATCCTGCCAAGACGTATCTTTACCTTGCTTCTGTGCAGAGCAGTACATGGTTCTTTGACTGATGTTCAGTGGGAACGTGTTCTCCATGTTCTCTCATGTTCCCCATGTCTGGCTCCTCATCTTGTATAGTCAGTGAAAATGCTGGACAGAGATGGTAGGCTTTGTGGGGATCTCTGGCCCAGAAGAAGGGATAGTGGGGTGAGAAAGTGGGTGAGTGGTATGTGGGTGGAAAACTTGGTATGGAGGAAAGAATCATGAAGACTGGAGCAGAATTACCCGAGGAAGATGTAAGGAAAGGATCTGGGTGGAGCAAGAGTAGAGATGAGGGCAAGTGGACCTTTGGAAGGCCACTGTACTTGCACTTAGGATAGTTTAAGACCCCTAAAGAAGACTAGAAGTGAGAATGAGACCTCGGTTGTTTGAGCAGCTTGTTCGCAGCATCAGTTTGGTTTGCTACAATAGTGAGCTAAGCTCCCAAAGCACTGGTGTACCACCAACTCTTCTCCAAGCTTCCCATGAAGCCTGCAGATACACATTTGAAGGAATATTACAGGAGCATTATCCATATTGGTATGGCTTTCCTCAGACAAGGGCATGCTTTGTCATGGAGCTCCCTCACAGTTTTCATTCTGCTCTACTCCAGACATCCTGGGCATTCATTCAGAACATCCAGTTGTTTCTAGGTTTTCGTATACTACCACATTATTCTGTTCTGTTTCTCTGTGGTACAGAAATAAATTACCAGCATGCAGAATCCACTTGGTAAAACTTATGCCTGTGACCAGAGCAGAGTTTGTACCTGTTATCTATATGAGAGATAAATGTCCATAAACCACCAGTGTGTCTTGTGGAGGAGCTAATTTTAAGTGTCCTGCTTAAGCCTTTTGCCTAAGCTTATGAAATTCCCCTTGTCCCTTTGCAAAGATGAGTTACACCAGTTCTGTAGCAGGTTTTTTGGCTGACCAGCTGGTTCAGATGGCTCTGAAGGGAAGGGGAGGATGTGTGTGTGCGGAGAATTCGATTATTTTGCTAAAGGTAGTAGAGGGGTGGGCTTTACCTACAGCCTGTGCAGCTCCTGGGTGAGGCACTGCTCTGTGTTACTGTGTACTTCAGCTGAATGTGGGGCTGGGGGGTGGCAGGGTGGCCCCAGAGTCTGGCTGAACCCAGGTGTTTCCTTCCACAGTTCCACTCCCATCAGCTGTTCCACGTGTTTGTCGTGGCTGGCGCCTTCGTGCACTTCCACGGGGTCTCCAACCTGCAGGAGTTCCGCTTCACGGTCGGAGGGGGCTGCACAGAGGAGGATGGGATGCAGTAGGGGCAGCTGCAGCCCCAGAGCAGAACCAAAAGAGAGCCCTGGCGTGGGTGAAGCATCCAGGCTTAGCAAAAGGAATACCTAAGAAGAATCCAAGTTTCAGCTGATGAGGCATGGAGCTTCATGGGGATTCTGACTAATCAAGATAAATTCTATACCTCAAGCAATGGAATAAATCAATTTGAAGACCAGGAAATTCTGAAAACCTAATTTATTCTTGGGATCTACAGATTGAGCTACAGAGGACCCTTTCCAAATCGGCTTCTGTTCAATGCCATATTTATTTGTAGAATTGGGGAGGGATAGCTTAGCAGTTTCCTTTTTTTTAAAAAAAAAAGAAAAAAAAAGTCAAGGTTAAATTTATATCCTCTTGGAGGGTTGGGCGTTGATTTTAGATGCTCTTTTGGGAGAAAAAAAAAATTGTAAATAAGATTTCTAACTTTCTGTTTAAATAAAATTTATATAAATGTTTTAAACAATGGGTGGGGGGAAAAGGGTTTTTGTAAAGAATGCAACATGCAAGTACCACACACTGTTTCAATTTTGCACAAAATAAATGATTGCAGGAGGACCAGGTAAAATTCCCAGGAGTGAAGCACGTTGGCCCTGTAGATTTTCCTGGTGGCCAGCATGCCCTGGGCAGTGTGGGGTCCTGGCCAGCACCTGGAGTAGGTTCAGGACATGTACAGGAGGGTTGTGAAGCTGGATTAATCATGGTGTCATCCAGGTCACAGTGTGAGCAAATGGATTTGCTCCAGTAACTGGAAAGGTGTATCTGCTCCCTGCCTAAGTGCGGGGGACAGCTGCATTCCAGGCCTGTGTGCAGTGGGACCTTTGGGATAATCCTGCAGTTGGTTGGGTTGGGTCTCATCCTAGGAACTGGAGCGTGGTGGCTAACTGCACATGAAATGGCAAACAGTCCAACTCCATCAGTGCCTGCCTACACCCAGAGGCCCCCAGGGAGAGGGTGGTTGCCATTTGCAAGCCTGCTTCGTTTGCTCTGAGGGGTGATGGAAAGAGACTTGTCAGAAGATTGTTGAGCATGTGAGGGGAAACAGAGGTGGGGTTAAGAGGGACTGGAAAGAGGAAGCTGTGTGCTCCAGGACTTGGAATTAACAGGCACTGCAGACCTCGGGCACATTACCATCCTGTGTGTCAGGCTTCATATGCCAAGGCAGTTTGCAGGTTTTTCTTTTTAAGGAGGAAGAGATCCCTAACCAGCTCAATACAGTTCCCTTTTTTTTTTTTTTTTTCTTTTTGTCTTTAGGTCTGCTTTCCATCTGTGCTTTAGCAGTCTGACTGCTGGTATTTCTTAAGCCTAAACCTGAGAGTTCAGCTGGATTGCTGTGGAGCAGACACACCTCCTATATAAGGGGAGACAAATACCCTTCTCCTGTATAATTGATGTAGCTTGAGCTTTGGAGCCCAGTCAGAAGCCAGACTGAAGGAGAGTCTTTGGAGTTGTAAGGTGGAACTTGAACATTTTGTTTGTTATGGCACAGGTATTGCTTGGAGGCTTTAGCTGGAAATTCAGAGCAATTACCTCTCTCACAGATGAGTTAAACAGCTCATACCATGCAGTATTTCACAGGGAAGGAAGGTAAAGGGCAGTTGGTTGTTGTGTGAGGTGGTTTGGTTTTTTTTTGTTGTTGGTTTTTGATTTTTTTTTTAAGGTTCTCTCAAGTTTCAGGTTTCAGTTTTCATTCTTCAAGAGAAAGAGATGGATTGCAAAGATCTTCCCATACCCTGGATGCCACAGTGTGTTTTGGGGAGTTGCTTTGTCCAATGGAGTCAGGGTAGAAGAGTCAGAATGCCCTCCTAAAGCTGAGTGGGCATTAAGGCTTCACCCCTGAAGTGTTGTAAAGCCTCAGAGGGCGAGGTCACCTGCAGAGGGAGGTGCTGCAGCAGCCTGCAAGTTTAGAGGGTTGTGTTCTCAGTAGGATCCTGACACTGGATGCCTGTAGGGCTGGAAGTAGTTTATCCCAGCTCTGTGGTATTTCAATGAAGGAAAGGGTGGAATTACCTGGGGTGTAAGGGGTAATAGCACTGGCAGCCCAGACAAGGCTGGGGAGGTGCCCAGAGTAGCTGTGCTGGTGTCTGAGCCAAGTGTGGCACATATCAGAACCAGAGCTGGCTGGAAGTGCTTTGGGATACCTCAGAACAGAACCAGCAGAAGCAGCAGCCTCCATCATCCCACGTTCACTCCTCCAAGGGTGATTGTAACCTGGTCCTACACAGCACAGAACTATTACAAAAACACAGTACTCCACCTGCTATTCTTAACCCAGTCAGTCTCTCTGTTCAAGAAGTTTGTGTGTTCCAATAAAAACAACCTAGCTGTGCACTTTTCTGTAGCTTTTGCTGAGAACTCTTCCCAGGTTGGCACCTGAATGCCTTACTCTCAGCAGTCAGAGGCTTGCTTGCTCTGTGTGCAGGTTATTGCCATAGAATAGTTAGGACCTACAGCTTCTTTCCTTCCCCATTAAATAGTGGCCTTGTTCAGTATATTTCTTTTTAACAATTGCTTACTGTTGGAAGCAATGAAGCACATTCTGGGGTTTTGATGGCTGGGGACTCTGGTGATGGTTCCACATAAGATGGGATCTTATTACTTGCTGTATTCTTAACTTCTGCTAATAAAAGAACCAAATTGATTATTGTCTGGTCTGGGTCTCTGTGCACTGTGTGGGCAAGAGGGGCAAGGGTGCAAAGCACAAGAGGTCGGGGGAAGAGAGGGTCATTGCTGGAGACTTTGGTGGTTGTGGGGAAGATTTTAGGTGAGTTGAGATAAAGAAAAGAAGTTCAGGAGGCTTGGACTTAAATTGCTGGTGTAGAGGAAATGCCTCCCATCCTGTATGAGTGTCAAGGATGGATCATCTCCTCCTGGTGTGGGCTTTGACTGGCCAGGGAGAGGGGCTGGTGGTGGCCACAGCAGCCTGTGCTGTTCCTTGGCTGTCAGCTGATGTCTGGGAACTGCCTGGAAAGGTAACACCTAATCCTGCTCTTGTGTTGGCTCACACCTTGGGTGTGCTTCTGTCAGTTCCTTCACTCAAGGTGAGTGTTCTGCAGTGACTTGTAAGAGAGACAGCTCCTGTTAATGACCTGGACAGCTTCGTGGATGTCTCAGGATGGATTATTACCATATTGTTACTGTTACTTTAATGAAAAGCAAATTGAAGCAAGTGGAGAATGTCGGTGTCAGATTTCACACCAGTTATGACTACACTAAAAGTAGCTGCCACATTTGAATATGAATTTGGTTTATTCTGTTTCCAGAAAGAAGAGTGATACTTCGCAATTGTCTGGGCAGGATAAAATTGTATGTCTCACCTCCTCTCTGTGCTCTGCACTCTCCTGAGAATCACTTGCTTCATTCATTGCCAAGTACCCTGAGAATGGATTGAAGTGCTGCAATCAAGGTGAGTATCTGAGGTCATTGCCTAACTTTCTAAGGAGCTGGAAAGAAATGAAGTACATGATTAGGATGGAAGAGCTGACTGGTTTCATTGAAGCTCTTAAAGGCTTCCCTGCAAAATTGAGTTATTTCTCCCTTTATTTTTTTTTTTATCCCTACCTCCTGTGTGGCTTCAAAGCAACTTTTTTGAACCAAACCCTTCTGTTGCATGGTGCTGCTCTATCTGCCTGGAATGCCTAAGCTGAAATTCTCTAGGCTGATTTCCAGGAGTGCAGAGCACTAATGTGGTTTGAATGGAGTTGCTTATAAAGACTGATTCCTTGGAGAGTGTATGTGGTAATTCCTGGATGTATATTGCTCTGGAAGAAGGAATGCTGGCCTTGAGTGCGTGGAGAATGTCACACCTGGTCTGTATTCCAAGATGTGTGAGACAGAACTATAGATACGAGTTTGCACCATTATGTTGTTGAATTCAGCAGTTCTGCCTGTGGCAATGATGGATTTAGAACCGTGTTTGTTTGTTTGTTTGTTTTTTTAACAAATAGAAGTTAATTATAGTCTCTTACCATGTTACAAGGAATTGGACAAACTATTACCTATTGTATTGGAGAAACTTTCCATCCTTGGCAGCAGCTTTACAGCTTCCATTTGGGCATGGCTGAAGTTCTCCATCATTGTTTTCTCTCAAAGCTGGCACAAGAGTGTTTTAATGAAATGTGGGCAGTTTCTGGGACTCTAAATTAAGCCAGGACTTGTATTGTTTTATAATATCTTTATCCTCAGTAATTTTGATGTCAGTTTCCCAATTTTTTTGTTTATGTTGTTCTGCTACATAAGCATGTGATAGCCTCTACATTGTGGTAGAATTCTGTAATTTGACAGCATAAGTAAAAAACCAAACCAATCTGACTCAGCAATCTGCTAGAGGTGATATTTATTGTGTCCATGTGGTCCTCCAGGAGGAAAACTAGTGGCTTTAAAACCAAAGCTTTGGGGCAGGAACCTTGATGCCATGGCTGCTGATCTGTAGCTCAGTTCAAGACTGGTGTCAGATACTCTGCATAAAGAGGCCTGAATTTGATTGTGAGGTTATTTGTGTTTAGCCAGTGTATTTTATGACATGGCTTAGCCTTTCCCTGGGCTGCTTGCCCTTCCAGCCCTGCAGTGGAAGTCACAGATCAGAGATAGAGACCTATTGCTTTTCACTGTCCATAGCTGTCCCCCTGCATC
>JANRGV010000073.1:66510657-66522898 GCA_024734035.1 Alethe castanea
TAGGAAAAAAACCAAAACAAACAAACAAACAAAAACACAAAAACAAAAACAAAAAACCCCAAAAAACAAAAAAAAAGAAAAAAAGTTTTCACATTCTTGATGTAAAATCTCTCTGGTGTTTTCTTTTGTAGCCTGGAGATTGCCTGATCATTGCCTACCAGACATGCATTTCAAAGACTGAGATTCAGATGCATGAGGAGGGGCCATCTGCAGGAATTGGATTACTAACGATTTGGAGTGGGAAAAGCAAAGTCACCTCTTACCAAGCTGAGCACTCGCAGCTACTTCAGCTTCTTCGCTGGAATTTCTTTCTAGTTTGGATGAAAACAACAATCATTCTCGTTTTAAGTCTGCCAGCAATTCCTTCACCACAAAGGTCCAGTTCAGTGACTGTTCCCCTGAACAGGCTTGGGTGTCAATGCTGTATCCATTTCTAACAGCTGCCTTAGCAATGCACAAAGCCAAATAACAAGCGAACACTAAATTTTACTTAATGGCAACCAAAAAATATAATGGTTTTATTTCACCACATTCTTAGATTATCTCTTCTTGGTTATTCTTAGTTCTTTTCAGCCCTATGTGTGCCAGATTAGAGGAATATGTGAAAACCTACTTACAGGATTTTTGCCTCTTTCTTGAATGCTTCTTTGTTATTTTACCAGCTGGGTACCCACTAACACTTGCTGCAAGAGATCTTTTTTCATCTTCCAGCAAAGGCAACATAAAACCCAGTATTAAAATCCAGTCGCAGTGGTTATGCACTGAAAATCGAGAAATAAGTGCTTGGAGATGGGGCATTTGAAAGCATCTCTGCAAGTTTAATTTTTAAAGGACAGAATGAGAAATAATAAATCCTTCTCATACTATAAGCTATGCATATCACTTGTACCAGAAAAGCCCAAATAAAATTGTCAAAGTGAAGAGAGACGAAAACAATGCAAGCTGGAATTGGTCATGACTTGCTGAGATCTTGGAGACAGCTTTTTTTCTTTGGAATGAATTCTGCTATGTCCCTTCCCTTTAAAATAGCAGAGCAGTTTGGATCTTTGCTTTCCTGTTTCATTGGAAAACACTTCCTTAAATATTCCTGCTGATAAGATCATTCAGAACCCTCCTCCAGCCACTCTGCTGAAAGGCAAACATATTTTCTGCTGGTAAGAGTAGGGCAGGACAGTAGCAGGCAAATGCAACCAGCAGAAACCCAAAATCCTCTTTTGAGCACAACCTCGTTCTGAGAGAAACGCAAAGCACGCAGGAACTCTGAAGTGATAACACACATGTGATTGGCCCTGACAGAGAATGTTTTCCAACATTTTGGGAGGTGTCAACAGGATCATGAAATTTGGTGAATGTGTAACAATAGCAAAAAGTGCTGGGTGTAATGTCAGAAACTTAATACAGAAAGGACTTCTACAAACTCTACCTTTCACAGGGAATCTTACTCTCACAAGCAACCCTCTTCTTGGTAATGGGCTGCAGAATCAAAGTAGAAAAAGCAAACCTAAGTCAAAGGATTTTTCAGAGATACTGAAGCTTATATATATAACTCTTTCTGTGGGAACAAATGTCTAAATTGTGGGGTACTGGTTGCTGCTGCCAGTCCCTAAGAGCATTTATATTTTAAACCCTTGATCCTCTAGACCACTGGTTTCCCAGAAGGGTCTGTACAAATTGCTCAAGACTTTATTCCTGGGGTTTGGAAATGGCTACACTGTATAAAAATGTTTTAGTATTTATTTTTAAAAAAATTATCTTTACAAAACAACCTTTCCCTTTTTTTCTTTTTTTTTTTTTCTTAAAGATATCATTATCTACAGGAACCCATAAAAATTTTTCCATATTTACATCTAGATAGCTAATCATTGACAAATATATTGTGAAATAAAATATTGAAAGTGAATACCCAACCTTTTAAATAGACATTTGGCTCACAGCATAAACAACAGAGAAAACAAATGAACAAAACAACAACAACAACAAAAGATCTGCTGTTCTTACAGGCCTGATATTTTCTTTCTCTTAAAAAAAAATAAAAAGAAGAAAGAAGCAGAAAAAAATATATTGGTGGGATCAAACAAGCTGCTTCTAAGCAGAATGGCAGCAACAAACTGCTCCCATGCAGCTGCTCACACTGAAGCCCAAGCTGTCTGAAGGGACACCCGAGTGCCAGGACTGGCCCTGTCCCCATGCAGCTCCTGATGCACCCTCTGCCTTTCCCGGGCAAGGCCACGGCCCCACGCTTCCCTTTTCCGTGCCAGCAGCTGAGCTTTGTTCAGAAAGGAGACATTTGGTCCCATTTGGGTGCCCAGGGCCGGGGCAGGGGGCAGGGGAGCCTGCAGCAGCCTGTGCGCCGCCCCGGCAGCGCGCCGAGCCCTCCCTGCCCTGCGCGCTGCAGGGACAGCAGGCACAGCTCCCTTGGGAGTGAAATACCCCTCCTGGCACAGCCCTGGCGCCAGCAGCCCGGGAGGGGCCCGGGAGGAGGAGGAGGCACAGCTGGGCAGGGCCAGAGCAGCAGCCCGGGCCACCGCTGGACGGACGGATGGATGGATGGATGGATGGCTGCTGCCCACAGCTGGAGTGCAAACTGGGACTGCAGGGATGGGGAGAGCAAAGCTCCTCAGAACCGCTCCCCTGCAGGCACCAATTCCCTAAAATCCTGGCCTTCTGTTTGGGGTGGTACGCTGGGACATGTGCTGCAGCTAGTGTGATAGGAACTCAGCCCGTGCTGCATTTCCTCACATCCACTCACACTTGCCAACACCCCCTCACTCACACATACGTGTCGGCAGGATGTATCAGCAGTCATATAAAGCTTTGGAAGTTTCATCCCTCAGCATTAAGAGCAAAAGCTACTTAACTGGTACCTTACTGTTAACTGCAAATGTGCTTCAGAAGCAGCATTTCCTTAGATAACTTTCTCCTGTAAATATCACAGTGACCATAATATATCATTAAATGTATTTTGCTGAAGTGTGCAGCCAATAACCCTGGCTATATATATATATATATTTATATAATTCCACCACCCCCAAATCTCTTCAAACAAAGTCTGTAAAGCCCGTGTTGCAGTGTGGAAGCTTCCTTGAGCACAGGAGTTTAAACAATGTACCTCACCATGAAAAGGAAAGAGAAACAAATTGAACAGCTGTAGGCGCATTATCCCATACTTCTACAGTGTTGTGTCTAAATGCTGTGCTGGCTTGAGAAAGAGTCTGTGCACGAGTCAATCTGTCTTAAAATACTGCTGTAAATATCGTCATTGGTTTGGTTCTACAGTTGTGTTCTCCTCTTCATCCTTCTTGGCCTTCCCTTTCTCCTCCTCCTCTTCCCTGATGGCCTGGATTTGTTCCGAAGATTGGTGCAGTGGGGATTGCTCTGTGCCTTGCTTCTCCGACCCAGCTAACCTCTCCTCATCCTCTATCACTTTCTGCCACATCTTATGGTTCTGAAGCAGGTGCTGAGTGATCTGACAATAGATTTTCCTCCTCTTGAACTTCTTCTTTCCTGCAAAACACCATGTGACATTAATGTACTGGTTTCTACTAGAGAAGGAAAAGAGACTGGAGGCATAGGAAGCAGACACAGTGTACTATGACAGATTCTTAAACCCAAAAACATAAACAGTGCTAAAATTCAGGAAGCTGTGCCTCTCCAGATCTTGGGGAAAGCAGACTGTTTCCCTGAAGTCTGAGCCCCAGCTTCATCCTGTCCCAAAGCTGCATGTTGTGCCACTGCTCACAGAGGTATCTAGTCTTTGAATGATTATACAGAAAACATGCTGCTGAGCTGGTTCTGCTCATTTTATATCAGGTTCTTAAAGGCTCTGATCAACACATATTAAATTATGTGCCCTCCTCACCCCCAACAGATCCCTGCTGACTGTCCTAGGAAGAAGAAATTCTGATTTTGCTTTCCTATGTTCCATTTTCAAAGCCGTCTACCACTCCAGCATCGCAGCGGAAGTGACCTTAAACCTTAAGGACAGCATTGCTTTGGCACCAGCCTGAGCACCAAAGAAGTACTCACATAGCCAGAGATTATCAGGGAGCTTGCTTCTCTTTGGTTTTGTAGCACCAGTCCCCTGCTCTCAGCCTATAAAGTGTTTTTTGTCCCTGGTGGGTCTCACGGCTCCTGACACAGCTGACACTGCAAGTGTTTTGCTGTCTGAAGGGTGGTTTTTTCTCCCCTTTTTTTTTAATACAATCTGTCCAACACAGATTGTTAACTCCTTAGCAGTACAAAGTTTGAAAAATTTTCCTGGTCGTTAACAATGGCGGTCACAGAAATGAGATAATGACCCCTCCAAAGACAACTGCTGATTTTTCCTAAAGAAGGTGACGTAGAGGAATGTTTCGTACCAAATAAATTTGCGTGGATTAGTATTTGCAGGTTGCCTAAAGTGTGTCTGTGTCGGGATCCAAAATGTTTAGCCCTTGAAGCTTTTGAACTGGAAACAAAGAGCTTTTTGCTGAGCACAGACCAAATCCAATTCAATCCTTCATTAGAAAGCCCTTGTTTCCCTGTAGGAAGCCCTCAGCTTTAGCACTCCTAAGAAGCCCCTGCCCTGCCAATGCTACAGCAGGGCATTCTCCCCTGGGTTTCACTGGTGACCCCACACCTTGCTGCTCCCTGCAGACACTTGCTGCGCTGTTACAATTTGTCTTCATCACTAAAGACTGAGTCTGTCTTGTTCTTACACTTGCGTAAGACTTTCAGGGAAATTACGTGGTCCTGGCTACTTTAAGGTTGAACCTCTTAAATTTATCTCAACTGCTTCAGTGAATTACCAGGACCTAGACAAAGTGTTTTCTGCCACAATTGTATTTCTATCTGCCTAAAAGCATTTTCATCAAAAGATCTTTACCAACCTCTAGACCAGTCTTAATTTAATGTCAGTGCATCTGACACCTCGACGTTTTCTTTGTTTCACTGAGAAAGTTTAGAAAGTCTAAAATTGTGCTGATCACAGGTACACATTTCTAAGGGACTATGAGGCCCCTATATGGACACAAAAGATGTCACAGAATCTTGAGTAAGGTCCACACAGTCAAAGAGAAATTAGGGGACCTGAAGACAACAATATGCCACACATTAGTATGATTGAGAAGAGGAGCATCCTTCATTTGGTACGGAAGTAAGGAAGTAGAAAGAATTTGCTGAATATTTCAAAACTTCTGATACATTAATTTTTAAAGTTTTGAAAACCATAGTCTATAAAAAGACCAGGCTGAATAGTAAGGTACTGTAACAGGTTAGAATGTAAAAAAGAAAACAGAAGATCACTAAAATCAGTCTGTCTGCAATGTGAAAAGGGTTAATAATGATCAGTGCTTTTAACCTGAAAACAGCATTGGTTGACTCCACTGATAGTAATACAGAATGTAAGTGAATAAGATCTTAGATAAAAGGAAACCAAGGATTTCAGAGTAAAGGTAGACACTCCATGGATAGATGAGAACACCCTCCATCTTTTTTTTTGATGCAGCAGTATCAGTTTCAGGCTTTGGGGTCTGTGTTAATTACCAGTTGCATACATTTCCTCTTCGCAGGCATTTCTGCCACAAACATAGGGCTCTGCCCATTACACAACTGACACATCATAAGGTGCTAAATTAACCCATGTGTGTTATATTACTTGATGTTTACTGCTCTCTAAGAGATTTTTTTTGTGCTTGTGACCGTGGTAAACTTAAAATATGTGTGAGAGTGTGTGTGTGTGTGTGTGTGTGCAAAACAGCAACGATTTCTTAAATATAAGCTGTTTACCTCTGGATATTACTGGAGATAAATGGTTAATTCTGCACATCAGGAGACACAGATTTTAAGTTCCACATCCATATGTGACTTACTGCACTCATCAAATCCTTCTCAGGTTTCCCAACAGAAAACAGGGATGATACCCAGGCAGGGCATGAATGTGTGTGGGAAACAACAGAAAAAGTGAGGCTGTTGAGGGAAAAAGCTATGTACTGGTATTTCGTGAGTGCACCTAAGACTGCTGTTTCCTAAAACTTCTGGGTACAGGGGAGAGAGGGAAAGATAACTCAGGGGGCGGAAACAAAGGAACAGTAGTAGAAAATTCAGAGAGAGAAAGAACGTGAAAGAAATAAAGAAAAAGGTAATGCAGGATTAAACTGATGAAAGGAAGAGGTCTATAGTTGCAGTATTTTCTCTTAAAAATCACTTCCCACAAGTGATTCCTCCTTTAAAGGTAAAAAACCTTTCATCTCAGTAGAGTAAATACTGTCACTGCTGCCTTTCTAGAGGAGAGGCAGGAGAACGAGCTTTAGTTACTGATTAGCCAAGTCATGCAGCTCCCAGCACACAACACAGCAATGCTCAGTGCCAATTCTCTTCCCATTCTTCACGTTACCTTGAATAGATTTGCATTAAAATGATTCCATTGTTAAAAACTCTTTTACTGCATCAGTATTTCAGACCCCCACTCTATTATTCCTGTATGTCATGTTAACTCATGGAAATGATGAGTGTTTTCCTTGAAAAATCTTCTCCTGGATATCTTTTTTTTTTTTTTTCAGGATATTATTGCAGTCTGTTAACCAGCGCTGAAAGAGTCTAGAAAGCCTCATGCACACACAGAGGATCCACCACCAGAAACCCCAGCTAAGGGAGAAGTAAGTGGTGGATATGAACCACATTGTTCCTGAAACCGTGGAGCATCTCCATTCAGAAGTGTGATCATTCTTGTAATTATTAATGCAATTGCTAGTGTAAGTGCTACAGCTGCACCACGGGCAGCACGGGCTCACTGCCACTCTGGAGGAGGCCCATGCTGAACCTGGCCAGCTCACAGCCTCTGCTGAGCGCTCTGCTCACAACACGGACCTTGCTTTGTTCGAAAATGGAAGCGTCGGCAACTTACTGGATCCGGCATTTTCACAAGTTTCCATGTCTGCTGTTTCCTCCTCTTCTTGCTCATCAGTGTCTCCTGATTCATCGCTGTCCTCGACCCATCTTCCTGGCATCAGGCCTGCAGAGTCGTAGGAGTTGCAGAGCGGGCCCACGATGTGGGTGATGAAGGACTCCTGCAGGTGCGCCAGCTGCGGGGCAGAGCGGTCCATGAAGGGGCTGATGGGCAGCCCCAGGCTGGCCTCCTCGTCGCCCTGCAGAGATCAAACAGCTCTGACTCCTCCGAGCCAAACGAGCAAAGCGCATCCAGCCAGTCAGAAATGCTGCAGGAGCAGCATCGGCGCCACGCTGGCGCTCGCGCCGTGACACTGCTGCAGCGCCGCCGTGTCAAACGGCCAGAGCCACAGCGCTCCTCCTGCGGCAGCTGACACCAGCCCTGTCACCGGCACCAGCGACGGGCACTTAACAAGCATGCTAACGACCCTGCAGGAGGAGGCCCCTAGCCCTGAACTTCACGCCGTGTGAAAACTTGACAATTTTTGTTTCATTTCTTTCTTCATGTTATTTCAGAAAAATCCTTCCTGATTGTGTGACTGTTAAGTTCACAACAACCTTGTTTATAGGGAATAAGACAACTTCTACAGGACAGGGCTACCTCACCAGACTAATCTTCTTATTGATTTCATCCTTATTAGAAGTGACCTGGAGATGTCCTCTTGGCTTTGGGTCATAAATATTTGTTTCCTGAGACATGATTCCTATGAAAGCAATGTTTGACATTTGTTTGTTCAAAAACAGTACATCTTTCCCATGAAGCTTTCTGTTAGCTTTTTTGGGGGAGGGAGGGAGGCATAAGATGAGTTTTTTTCTCTTCCTTCTCAGTATGTAAAATGAAGTAAAACTTCATTGCAGAACCAAATCTGATATACTCAATTCCCTATCACAGCAAAGCTTCTGGTAATACCAGCGTGCATTCAGCTGAGCTGACATGACAAGACCAGATGCCACCTCTGTCCCAAAAAATATCTAACCTCCCTAATCAAGCCTGATATGTAACTTAGTGCTGTAACAAAATATTTGTGCTGACAAACACTGAAACATGCCATCCATTCTTGAAATAGCAAGCAAATTAAGAAGAGGTGACAGCTTGCTCTTCTTTACAGAAACAAACCTGAGATTTCCTAGTTGTGAACTGGGAAAAATGTTGAGTATTGAAATGTTTACAAATTCTTTTTATACTTTTCTTTTAAAATATGATTTATTATGTGAAACATCTTGCAGTTTGATTTTTTTTTTTTAAATTCTAATATGTCTATCCTATCTTCAAATAATTATGCTGGACATGTGAGAGAAGGAAACATCCCGCAACAATATGAAACAAAATGTTGACTATTTTAAACAACACATTTAAACAACACAGCTCTTATTTATATGGGAGTGAAATTCTTCAAAGGAATTGGCGTTTATTGTAACAAAGATTTTCAAGATTTTCACAGCACAGATGTGTGCTTTTTGATAATACCTCCAGGGAAATTCAAACTTCCCATAAATTTCTCCTTTTTAGAAATGAGAATATGCAGAAAAAATCTAATGCTCAGAAGCATAGTGAACATGGCAAGATACACCTCTTGTAGCATTTTACATTTAAGAAAAACAGATTTTAATAGAGATAAAAGAAACTGGGAATAGATTTTTATCCTTCTTAATCTGCCAAAAGCAAGTCCAAGAAAGAAAATGTTCTCTGTTTTGAATCCCATTTCTGAATGATGGAAAATAACACAGGCTCATACTGTGGAACAGATAAGACAATATCTTCCCACATCTGTAGCCTCACAAGCTTGATTCATTGTCCAAGGCTTTGATGATATTAACATATTGGGGCACTTCCCTCTGATATAACTTTTATTGGAAAAAAGGAAAGTCACATTCTCCATCTGATTAACTGCCTCTGTCTGCATGCACTAGTCAGCCACATATGATGATCACCAGAACTGCCAAGTACAGTTTGTTGGGACAGTTGTAATGAAGAAGAAAAGCATTTCCTGAAAGAAGATTTGGGACTTGAATGCTGTTTTGAGACATACTCTCTCTGTTTAAGAAAAAAATGAAAACAAAAATGGAAGCATCTATATTCATGGTATATGTAAGGTTCACGGTGTTTTCTTTTTCTTGGCAGATTTGAAAGAAATGAAGAAGATTCAGGTCAATGTCTGAATTATGTCCCTTTCCCTGTCTCTTTACACACTCCAGACGGCAGCAGCAAATCCTGGTTGGATTTTTTTTTTTTTTTTTCCCCAAACTGTAAGTGCAATGAATTTAAGGGAAGTGGAAAAAGCTTTAAAAGGGATTAGTCTGTGACTCCAAGTGAGTGCACAGCCTCCTTGAGAAGTCTGTGGGTTGTCTGGTTCAGTGATTTAGCCTGTTTGCTCCATCTGGAAAAGACAGGATGTGGGGTTTAATCTGACCAGAACATTCAACATGTTCCCATTCAGGAAACAGAGGAATAGTGTGGGAACAGCCCTGACCCTTGCACTCAGCAGGGCAAAATAGGTTATAATGAGAAAAGGTTCACTTAAGGGCTCCCTTACACCTAGAAAGAGAGGGGCAGTGCCCGGCTGTATGCCCAGCTCTTTGTAAATCAGTCTGTGCCTGTCCTCCTTCCTTGTGCCACCAGCATGGCCCTGCACCATTAGTGCACTTGCACTGACAAACCTCTGAGAGCTGGCAGTGCTGCCCAAAAATGAGGTATGGGTCAGGATCAGCGTGCAGGGAGCAGATGTGGCTGGCCTGTGATGAAAGAAGTGCTACAGTCCTGCCCAACAGTAAAGGTCCTGGCTGTGTGAACAGACACGTGGCTGCAGAGAAGCTCAAACAACCCCACTGCTCTGTTTAGATCACCTGAACAAAGGTGTTGTGCCCACTTTTGGAGACTGCATGTCAATCAAAGTGTGAGACGGCAGAGGAGAGCCATGAGAACCAGCTGATGTCTTGGAAGAGCCCAGAAGGAAGGATGAAAACAGGGCCTGCGCTAAAGGAGAGGGAAGTGACAGCCATGATGACTGACAACAGGAAAAGAAGAAAAAAGAGGAAAGAAACACTTGTTCACCATGCCCATGTTTGTCCACAGTGCCAGACTTGAACAGTTCAGCCTGCAGAAACACCGTCAGAGGTCTCTGAGGACACATCAGAAACTTCAGGGACAAATGGACTTCCACTGGTGCAGCAAACACATGGATGGGCTGGATGGCTCCAGCCAACCTCCTCCCCCCTGCTGTCTGTGGCTCTCACTGGCCCCCGGCAGTGCCACGCCCCAGAACAGCAGGCGTGCAGCTCTGCCGTGCCTTTACCTGCTCATAGAACTCGTTGACGATGCCCTCTGTCCACTGCAGGTGCAGGTCCTTGCATTTGGCAGGCCCGTTGATGTCGGCCAGCTTGATGCACATCTGGCAAACCAGCAGGCGGTCGTTCTCGTTGGTCCAGTCAATCCCAACGTCGTCGTTCACCTGGCAGGCAGGAAAAAGGAAACCATGCTGGCAACCCTGGGCAAAAGGAGGCACCCACAGAGGAAGATCTGACCTGGGATACTGTACAATATCTTTAGCTATTTAACAAAGCCACTAGCATAAGCAGACGAGCTGAACCCAGGCTGGAATTAACAATATGGAAAAGGAAAAACAAGTGAAAGCCATAGCACATTATGCACCTGTTTGGCAGCACTTACTAGGAAAGTAAACGAATGCAATCTTTCCACAACATTTTTCAAGAAGCTGATACCGACTGGTGTATAATTATAAATTACTATAAAATACCATTATGGTTTGATTGCAGCGTGAAGATGTGTGTCATAAGCTTCTTTCCCTGTTTGATCTAAGTGTGGCTCCAACTATTTACTCCCTTTTCTCTATTTTTCCCATGCCTCTCGCAAGAAAAAGTGACCCATACTATCAGCTGCTCTAAAATAAAAGCAAAAAGGTTGGAAGGGACATGAGAAGCAGTGGTGCAAAAGGAGCTCAGACTTCTAGGGATCTACAGATCAGTTCTCTGCCTACCCTGGACCACATCTAGGGCCTCTCCCTACAGCTTCTTAAAGCCTGCCAAAGTGAGGTGTGTTACAGGGAAATGGAAAACAAAACCAGGTGTACACGCGGAGCCTTCAAAGTGTCAGCATGCAGATCCAGCCTAAGTGATGCCACACGGATAAAAACATTTTATCCATGCCACCGAAACACCTGGGAGGTCCTGGGTACAAAACACACCGTTCCTGGGGGTCCCTCACAAGGAGCAAGAAGGCAGTAGCAGCTCCAAAGGCAGGTATCTAGTTAACATGCCAACAGCTTTGATGTGTGATGGAGTTTATTAAAATATCTTAATAGGAGGTGATTTTCAATAAGTTAGGTTGAAACTTTGAACAGTTTTTAAGAATGGTTTTTCAGGGTTGTGATCTTACAGCTCACATGGAGCAGGCCGGAAAGATCTTTAGTGACCTTCCTCTGGAGAGAGAAAGGAAAGGAAGACCATGCTTTCACTGCATTTGAAATTAGAATGTCAAAACTGTTCTGATTTCTGTGCTCTGATAATACAACAGTATGACTAAATCAGTAAAAATTCACTTAAAGTAGTCATTATGGAAACTTAGTAATAACACCTTTGATTTTTACCCCGAGTGCTTCGCTAATAGGTCTAAAGTGTCAGGGAACAAGAAAGCAATGCTGAAAAGTAGAAGGTAAAAAATAACATTTTTAGCCTTAAAGCACTTTCTGAAAAGAAGTAAATATGTATAAGGAGAAAAACTGTGTCACTAACTTTAAATTATTAAAACCCAACAGAAAGAGCAGATTAATAGTCAGTATTTTACAGCAGCCAAAAGGCTATTCAGAGGAAATGGAAACCCTTTTTGCTGGATGCTACCAAGGCCCACGGTCTCTCCTGACCATCCACCATAATCCCAGACTGATCTCACCTTGGCGTTGAATTTGGCAACGAAGTCGAAGTGTTTCTTGAGGTCGGTGGCCAGAATGGCCTCGATGACGAGGAAGCGGAAATGCTTGAACTCCACGTGGTCCAGGCTGGCCAGGAAGTTGTACTCTGGCCGGGACATGAAGAGGTTCCAGGCAGCAGCAGCGTGGTGGTTCTCCAGCACGGAGCGGTCGTTGTAGAGCACTGCCTGCGGACGGGGCGGGGAGCTGAGCTGAGCTGAGCGGAGCTGAGCTGAGCTGAGCGGAGCTGAGCTGAGCGGAGGGGAGCTGAGCGGAGCTGAGCTGAGCGGAGCTGAGCTGAGCGGAGCTGAGCTGAGCGCTGATTGGTCTGACTGGTCTGAAAGAAAGAGATACCCTAAAGGAGGTCTTCTTATAAGAGGATGGAATTTATGCTA
>JANRGV010000073.1:66522998-66554879 GCA_024734035.1 Alethe castanea
ATTTCCCTTCCAGGAAGGATCAGCACAGCATTTCCCTTGCAGGAAGGGGCAGCACAGCATTTCCTTTCCAGGAAGGGGCAGCACAGCATTTCCTTTCCAGGAAGGGGCAGCACAGCATTTCCCTTCCAGGAAGGGGCAGCACAGCATTTCCCTTGCAGGGAGGATCTGCACAGCATTTTCCTTGCAGGGAGGAGCAGCACAGCATTTCCCTTCCAGGAAGGGGCAGCACAGCATTTTCCTTGCAGGGAGGATCTGCACAGCATTTTCCTTGCAGGAAGGGGCAGCACAGCATTTTCCTGGTGCTCTGTGTGTGTATCCCGGCTGGCTCCAGGTGAGGGGACACAAGGGACGAGGCCATGTGCTGTGCTCTCTATTTCTGGCTGCAGAGGCACAGTGTGCCCTCTGAGTCACCATGTGTGTCCTGCTCACCCTCAGGTGGCATTTCCAGGTGTTCACAGGGCTGTCAGAGGGGCCAGAGTGTGAGGAGAAGGGAGGGATCACAGAGCCCTACTCATCCTCTGGCAGCCCTGAAGAACCCTGGCAACACCAGCTTTAGACATCTGAAAGCAGTGATGAGTTTTTCCCCCAAAATAGACACAAAAGAATCTCTTTGATAGCTGAATCACCTCCTGACTGAAGAAAGTGTCTGTTCTATTGTGTTCTTCGTGCTGTGATCCAGTAATTGCTCTCTGGCTTTTTAAGGAAAGATCTAGAGCTAACCCAACGCTTCAGGCAGCTTCTCAGAACTCTGGGAGCACTTCTACAGCAGTGATTCTACAGGGATCACTTTTGGGGTCATGTCAGAAATATTGCTGCCCAGAGGATCTCGGGAACGGGTGCTCCGTGCCCCTGCTGAGGAGCCACAGCGGCACTGGTGGGGAAAATCCACAAAAACCAGGAAATTTGCCTGTTTTTCAGGCCAAGCCAAGGATCACATCTCGTGTGGTGCCTGACTCGCTGCTCCTTAGGGCAGGAGTTGGGAGCAGCTGGGGGTGACTTTGGAGATCACCTCCTCTCAGGTTGTTTTCCTGGGAGCTGGGAGTTCCGTGCTGTTTGCAGTCAGATTTACAGCAGTTCATCTTTCAGGTTGTTACTGCTTTGACACAAGTGCTTGGTGGCTCTGTCCTGCCCAGCCCAGACCCTGCCAGTTTGCTTCAGGGCTGGGTGCTGGCATTGCAGAGCTCCTGGGCACTTCTTCCCAACGGGAATCACTGGTGGAAGGAACCAGCTGTGCCCCTGTGGCCTTCCAGGTTCAGTTGGGAGCCAGGTGTTTGCCGTCTTACTGTAATGAAAACCGAATAAATCTCTGCCTTGCCACGTGCTGCATTGTCTGATGTTGGTCTCTCCCAGTGTCCCCCAGCTTCCCCCACCACAAAGTGTCTCTTCCCTAAACAGGCTTTGTTCAGTGTGGCTTCTCTGTGCCGTGCTGTCCATCCAGAGAGGGCCCTTTGTGCTGTTTTCACACCTCTGCAGCAATGGACTGTGAATGCCCTCCCAAAATATTTATTTTCAAGTTACCTTTGAAGGGAGCTTGTATTATAAATAATAGGAATTGCTCATCCCTCTGCTTCTCTCAGGTTACAGTGAAATTATCTTGATCTCAGGAGTCAGAGAAGACACCTGTCAGGCACAGCAGTGGGTGACTCATATCTGTGACAGCAAGATTTCTCTCAGTGACACTTCCTTAAATGTCAAAATCTCATTCCCATTCCGCTGTAGCTGCTCCGCTCTCCAGCTTCAATTAAAACTTCGGAATAATTCCAAACATTTATGGGTTTCTCTGGCCTCACCCAGGTTTTAATTGCTACCTGTGCGTTTTCCTCTGGAGAAGAAAAGTTCTGAACGTGTCCCGGCGGAGCTGTGAGTCAGAGCCTCAGCAAGGTGTGGCTGCAGGTCCTTCCCCACGGGCAGCTGTGGCACAGCCAGCAGGGGCAGCACTCATTCCTCAAGCATCTCTTCCTGCATCAAACTGCTGGGGATGCTCAGGGCTGGGTGAAAAGAAAAACACTTCACTTCGAAAAGGAAGTGTTTGAATTCCACTCTGGACACTCCTGTTGGGGAAACACCCATTTATGTCATAGAATCAGGAATGTCCTGAGCTGGAGGGACCCACAGGATCATCCAGTCCTGCTCACACCCCCCAAAATCCCACCCTGGGCATCCCTGGTGTCCAAACTGCCCTGGAGCTCTGGCAGCCTCGGGGCTGTGCCCATTCCCTGGGAGCCTGGGCAGTGCCAGCACCTCTGGGCATGAACCTTTCCCTAAATCCAGCCTGAGCCTGCCCTGGCCCAGCCCCAGCCGTTCCTGGGTGCTGTCCCTGGCCCAGAGACCAGAGCTGTCCTCGGGAGAGCTGCAGGCCCCAGGCAGTCTCTCCCCTCACTCTGGGTCAGCTGCAAGGAGAACCCCCCAAACCCTTTATGTGGGATGACATAAATGTGGGAAATGACATTTTTCCTTGATGCAGCTTCTCCAGTTTGAGGTAGTGAAGGCTTGAATGAAAACTTCTTTTCCCCTCTTACCTTGCAGATGGCAGGGTGTGATTTCAGGAGGGTCAGAGTATCAAAGGGCCATGTGGGCCAAACTCAGGAGTTAAAAATGAGCAGGATGAGCAAGCCCTTGTATGTTCCTAGTTGGCTGCTGGAGGAAATGCACATCCCAGCAGCAGTGCCTTAGCAAACCCTCGGGGTGCTTTGCTTGCCAGGCTTTGGCATGGGAAAAGTGTTCAGCAAAACTCTTAAAATTTGAGGAGGTTTTTAAGGGAGGTGGGACTGAACAGGTGCTCCTACAGTGTCCAACAGGGTGATGGTAAGTTTGGTTGGCTTCCAGACCCATCATCCTCTTAAACTGGTTTTTGTTTCAGTTATTCAGTTATTTTTTTCCTTTATTCATTTTATTCAGAATAACAGAGGCGTGATTTAGCTGTAGTGAAATACTGGAGAAAATTCAGTGCTGAAGCAAGTAGCACTTGACAAGACATATGGTGGAGCTAAATCGGGTTGGAAGTCTCAGGAAGAATCCTTGAGGAGTTGGTGGCTGTTGGTGACAGAGTGTGTTACTGTGGGCCCCATGGAGTGAACCGTTCAAAACTCGGCTGCCTGCAGTGCTGTCTGGGCCGTGCACCTCGAGTGATGGTGGTGTGGGAAGGGAGGGAGCTCCAACCAAAGCTGGGCTGTTATGGGATGGGCAGTGCTGTTATGGGATGGGCAGTGCTGTTATGGGATGGGCAGTGCTGTCAGTGCTGTTATGGGATGGGCAGTGCTGTCAGTGCAGTGCTGTTATGGGATGGGCAGTGCTGTTATGGGATTGGCACTGCTGTCACTGCAGTGCTGTTTTGGGATGTTCCCTGCTGTCAGTGCAGTGCTATTATGGGATGTTCCCTGCTGCCACTGGTTACGTGTCCTGCCTGCTCTGTCAGCTGAGGAAGTGTCCCTTGGCCCCTGTCCCGCAGGGTGACAGAGCTGTGTCCTCGGGAACAGCACGAGCTGTGAAGCACAGCCTGGCACTGGGACTGGGGCCAGGCAAACAGCACCCGCAGAGCACAGCACAGAACAAACGCTGGCAAATGTTTGTTCCAGTGATTTGAGCTCCTGTTTGCTCACCACGGGCTTAGGAAGCGTTTGCAGCCACTTCCCAACTGAGGTTACTGCTGGAAGTGGAATATCCTACTCATAAAGAATGCAAGTTTTATTAGTAGTGCAACTTGTCTCAACTATTGAACTCTTTCAAGTCATAATTCCCAAGTGGAGCCTTTCCCACTGATTCATTTCCATGTCAGTGTCATAAACCTCACTGACTAGGGCACACCCCTGGAGCACACCTCTGAGGTGGTTGCTGAGCAGTGTTACAAGCCCTGGCTGGTTACCTGGGCAGGTGCTGTCAGGGAGCCTGGCTGGGGCTGCAGCTGCTGGCTCCATCCTCTTTGCTGGTTTGCTCTGCTGTCACCCAGTTACACCCCACATTTTACATTTTAGCTGTACCTCCAACCCATTCCAGGGCTGCAGCACACATCACTTCCAGCTTTACGGATTTTTTGCTCAGTGTTTCCAAGGTTTAACCTTTCCTCTTTATCCTCACACCAGTATTTTTGTCAGCATTCTCTGCTCCCCATCTTCCTGGAACTAAACATTGCAACAGTTCCAAACATCAAACAAAGTTCCTGTGAGAAATTCAGGCTTTGGAATTTTAAAATATTCCTGCTTTTCTTAAAGCAGTACATTTTAATGTGTTGCAAATATTTGGTTTAATACATGACACAGTTCATTGGTGCTCAACTATTTCCTGCTCCACCTTTTTTTGTTCTTTTTGGTAAGAGCTGGAGGTGATTTCTCCTGTTTGCTGTCCTGCTGAAAATCCTGGGGATGCCTGGGGTGTTTTCCAAGTGCAGCAGTGCTCCCTGCTGTCCTGGGCTCCCCCAGCTGTTCCTCAGCCTCTGCTCCTGCCCCCAGCTTCTCAGCGTGTGGAAAAAGAAAAAAATTTGGAATGGGAAAGACTTTTTGAATGGTTTATGATTTTTCAGGTTTTTTTTAACCTTATAGTGCTTAAAAATTTAAATAACAGATGTGGAACCCCTGGATCTGAGGGGACAGGCAGTAATGGCCTTCACTGGAGTGGGTATTTCTGCTTTTCTGTGACTTTCTGTCTGTGGTGGTTTGTAAACATTTCCTGAATTTTTTACCTGTATTCTAAAAGTTTTATTCTAAGTTTTATTCTTTTTTCATATAGTTTCTAAATAAAGTTTTTCTTTGTACCATTTAAAGTTAAGCCTGTTTTACCTCCCTCCTAATCTTATCTCACAGCAAAAAAATTTCAGATTGACAAACCCAAACCACTACACCGTCCCAAAGAGCAATCACAGAAATCGGGGTTTTTTCCATCTTCAACCTCTCCACTTGGTGGCACCCTTGGTCCTTATTACACCGCACTCACAGCTGCACTTTCACTACAAACCGCTCAAACTTTTGGGGTCTTCCCGACACAGCTGCTACACATGAATGAAAAAAGGAACAAGTAGGATTTTTTTGTTTAATGACTACAAAATTATGGAGATTTATCCTAATGGACCGGCTTCTCTGGGTCGTGGTTTTTCATCTTTCTTTAAAGTGAAAAATGTGTAAAACACAGGGAAATGATCCTGAACCCATTTCAACATTCCCACACTCGGAGTCCATGGGTAGAATACTGATAAATGAGGAGTGTTTGGTATGGAAATGCTGAAGGTAAAACCCGAGGATTCATTTTTATACCCCGGAAGAGTATTTATAATTGCCATCTGCTAATCCAGAAAGCCAGGGATGGGTTAATAACCACGGGGCAGAGCAGAGGGTGGGCAGCAGGGCTGGATTAGAGCAGGAATTGCCTGGCACAGCCCCCATTCCCGTTCTGATTTCCCTGCAGACTCCTCTCGGTGTCCTTCCCTGGGCCGGGGCTGGTCCCTGGGGCTGTGCCCGGAGCAGCTCAGGGCTGGTGGAGGCTGCACAGCCCCGCTTGTGCTGCAGCTCCCTGAGCTCTGAGCTCTGCCTGGAGCTCAGCCCAGGGGAGTGGAGGCATTTCCTCTGCAGGAGCTGCTCGAGTGCACCAGACTGCACTGGCAGGGCTTCCCGAGGAGCTGCAGGGCACAGCACGGAGCAGAGGAGGAGCTGGGGCAGTAATAAAAGTACTGACAGCATGTAATGACAGTACTGGCATTGTCTGTCTCTGCCATCTCTGCCTCAAATCCTCCTGGTTTTTATCTCATGGCTCACAACATGGGAAAAACACTTCTGGCTGATGCTGCAGAGCAGAGCAGGTCCAGCCAGGATCCCTGGCAGTGCCCGGGCCAGGTTGGACATTGGGGCTGGAGCACTGGGACAGTGGGAGGTGTCCCTGCCATGGCAGGGGTGGCACCGGGGGGGATTTAAGGTTCCTTCCAACCCACTCCATGATTGTTTCCCCCTCCCCGTTCCTGCTGGTGGCTGGGTTGGGGTGCACAGCCCCAGACAGACAGTGCAGGATGTTTGGGGGTTGCCAGGGTCAGGATCAGCAGCAGAGGGGAGTCACTGATTTCATCTCTTGGAACCTGTTACCAGTGAACAGCTTCCTCCTGTAATCCCGAGCAGGGCCCCGTGTTAATTGTTCTTAAACTGCATCAGTTTAACATTTTTCTTCCAGGCTGGCTGGAGGAAATTGGGTGCTGGCTCCTGTAATTAACTGTTGAATGGGAAGTGTGTGATGTGCAGAGACACAGAGCACTTGCTGCTCCTGGAGTCTGAGCTGATGAGTTCAGGCCGGGGCTGGTTCAGCGGCTGATCGAGCCCTGAGCCCCGGGAATGGAGCACAGGGAGCAGCGTGCTGGGAATGGCCCAGCTGGGAATGGGTGTGTGTGCCCAGCTCCGGCTGTGCTGGGGCTCCCCGAGGGCTGTTCCTGGGATCACAGGTGATCCCGCTGTCAGGGATGGCTCTGCCTGCAGGGGGATGGAAAGCATCTCGGGACATGGAGAGCTGTTCCTGGGATCACAGGTGATCCCGCTGTCAGGGATGGCTCTGCCTGCAGGGGGATGGAAAAGCAGCTGCATGTCCCCAACCAGGAGCAGGGAGCACCCGGAGCTCTCAGGGGCGCTTTGCTTTCACAGAGCTCTGCAAGGAGAGGGGAGCTGGGTTTGGTGGTTCTTGGGGGTTCATTCCCAGCACAGGCTCTGGCGTGGGGAACGCGGGGCCGTGGAAACGCGGCTGGGTGTGTTCGGGGCAGAAGCGATGGCTGAATCCAGTGAAGGGCCCGTGTCCATGAGCGCTCCATGGCCCCGGGCTCCGCAGGCAACAGAGGGCAGTGCTCCCGCGTGGATGGAGGATGGATCCCGCATCCCGGATCCCGCATCCCAGATCCTGCATCCCGCATCCCGGATCCCACATCCCAGATCCCGCACGGATGGAGGATGGATCCCGCACCCTGCATCCCGCATCCTGCATCCCGCACGGAGGGAGGATGGATCCCGCATCCTGCATCCCGCACGGAGGGAGGATGGATCCCGCATCCTGGATCCCGCACGGAGGGAGGATGGATCCCGCACCCTGCATCCCGCATCCCGGATCCCGCGTGGATGGAGGATGGATCCCGCATCCTGGATCCCACATCCCAGATCCCGCACGGATGGAGGATGGATCCCGCATCCTGGATCCCGCATCCTGGATCCCGCATCCTGGATCCCGCGTGGATGGGGGATGGATCCCGCATCCTGGATCCCACACGGATGGGGGATGGATCCCGCATCCTGCATCCCGCATCCCGGATCCCGCACGGATGGGGGATGGATCCCGCACCCTGCATCCCGCATCCCGGATCCCGCACGGATGGGGGATGGATCCCACACCCTGCATCCCGGATTCTGCATCCTGGATCCCAATCCCGCACCCTGGATTCCGCATCCCCCATCCTGGATCCCGCACCAATGGAGTCTGCATCCCATATCCCAGATCCCGCATCCTGGATCCCGCACCGATGGAGGATGGATCCCGCATCCCAGATCCTGCATCTCGGATCCTGCATCCCGCACTGATGGAGTCTGAATCCCGCATCCTGCACCCTGGATCCCCCATCCCCCATCCCGGATACTGGATCCCATATCCCACACCCTGGATCTCGACCCTGGATCCCGCATCCCACACCCGGTACCCCCTGTCCCCCTCCCGGCTCCTCAGCAAACCCGTGCTTGTCAGGGTGTAATAAACCACAAGGACTTTTCTCTCTCTTTTCTCTCTTTTCTCTCTCTTCTCTCTCTTCTCTCTCTTCTCTCTTTTCTCTCTTTTCTCTCTTTTTTCTCTCTTTTCTCTCTTTTCTCTCTTTTCTGCTGTTTGATCGTCGGGGGCAGGTGAAATTCTCAGCTCTGGGCAGAGCCACTGCCAGGGACCTGGCACGGGTTTAATGTTTGTTCTTCACGCTGTGGAAAGCAATAAGCAGAAGAAGCCAATCGAGCAAAAACCATTTCCTTAAATTATTTTTTTTAATTAGTACCTTACAAAAAAATTCATATTAAAAAGTAAGGATTTACAACGGCACAAATGGGTTTTAGCTGCTTAGAGTGAAACGACTGAGGAGTGACGAGTCTCTCCCAGGCAGCTGTAATGAAATATTAATTGGATAAAAGCTTTAATATAGATTTTTAAAGCAGCTTTTTTCCTTTCAATGTAAGATATTACAGCTGGAAACTGCTCTCTGTAAGAGCAGATGAGGAGCTGACTCTCTGCCACTGTGGACATTTCTTACTGGTTCCTCAGTCATTTTTTATAGCAGGAATTAAGAAAGAATTAGGAGTGGGACAGGAGAGGAAATACAAAAGACAAATTGGAGGAGAGAGATCAAATCAGCGAGAGGTTGGGTGTGACAGAGCAGAAACCTCAGAGGAGGAAATGAACTTGGGAGGATTTTGTGCCCTCTACTCAGACAGAAAAATGCATAAATTTCCTCCTGATTTTTTCAGCACAGATACACAGGAGAGCCTCTGGATTTCTGCTCAGAGAGCCCTGGCTTCACTCTTGGGCTCTGCTGGATCCCTCCAGCACCTCCTGCAGGGCTGGTGGCCAGTTCCCCAATCCCATGGGTGTGTTTTCCTGATGGGATAGGAGGGGACTGGGACAAACACCAAGAGCTTTGTGGCAGGGATTTGTGCCCAAAGAGCAGCAGCAGAGCTTGGGGGGGCAGAACTGGGCTGGGCTGGGCTGGGCTGGGCTGGGTTGGGCTGGTGAGCCGAGGCAGAGCTGAGCTGAGCTGAGCTGAGCTGAGCCGAGGCTGAGCTGAGCTGAGCTGAGCTGAGCTGAGCTGAGCTGGGCTGAGCTGAGCTGAGCTGAGCTGAGTTGGGCTGGGAAGAGCTGAGCTGGGCAGAGCTGAGCTGGGCAGAGCTGAGCTGAGCTGAGCTGGGCAGAGCTGAGCTGAGCTGGGCAGAGCTGAGCTGGGCAGAGCTGGGCAGAGCTGACCTGGGCAGAGCTGGGCAGAGCTGACCTGGGCAGAGCTGATCAGAGCAGAGCTGAGCTGAGCTGAGCTCAGCTAGCCCCCGGCCCCATGCTCAGGAGCACAGGGCTGTGCTGCCCCAGCTCACAATCAGCCTCCCCCCATGCCCTGCTGTCTGGGCTAACTGCACTGTGCAGCTGTGCCCACGCACGGCTCCTTCCAAACACAGAAACCAGGGAAATTCCAGCCTGCAGCCTGAAAACACACACCCAGCCTGACAGATACCTCGGTGCTAAAACCCAAAATCGGTGCAACCTTTACCAAAATAAGAGGGCAATTCCGTTCACAAAATAACAAGAAAATTATGTTTTCTTATTAATTTATTTTCAAACTAGAGTCAATAGGTAAACTTCCTTTTCTGATGTTTACAAACACAGAGCTATAGCACTTGTTTCTTACTATTAAAGATAGGACATTCTCCCAATCTATTTATCTGGCCAGAGCATCAAAGCTCTTGACCACAGAAATGCATTGCAAGGATGAGCAGCATGACTATCAATTCATAGACACAAACTGATACCAGAGCAAGTTCAGGTGACTTGCTCTTGGTGACAGAGGAAGTTTGGTTGCAAGCTGGGGAGCAAATCCAGAATTTCTGCATCCCTACTTGACCTGCCACCATTAAGATATATTTTTTTTATTTCCTTGTCCATTGAAGTATTTTTCAGCACAGTTTGCTGAAGTCAGGCAGGTCAGCCATGTAAAGTAAGGAATGATGATGTCATAATTAAGCCAATAAAGCGTGACTCAGAACTGCTGAATTCAATTCTCAGGACTAGCAGCAACTTCTGTGTAAGCTTAGGCAAGCCTCAATTCTGCAATTATAACACTGAGATTGTTCTCCAGTCTCTGCCTCCAAATACTTTCATAAGATGACTGCAGCTGCTCATACTCCACAGAAACAACAGAAAGTGTGCTATAACCATGCACAATTAACTTGCAAAGCACAGTCAACTACATAACTGGGGTTTTTTATGTTATTTAATCTTCCTGCGCATTACTTGGTGGACTAATTCTTGCATTCTTCCACAGTTAGAGATTCTCTGTCAGTCAGCAGAGCTTTACCTTCTTCACTGACACAGTTTATCAGCACCTTTCTTAAGAGCTCTGCTAACTGAGGGTGTGCAAGAAGACTCTTAACAGCAACCCCCAAGTGAAGTGATTACTTCTGTCACTTTGACAAGCTGTTTCAAAGTATTTGGCAGACTTGTGCTTAATGGAAGCCACAGGCACCGCTAGCAAGGAGAAGCTGTCATCAACACCTTCCAAACTGAACAGCAACACCGCCAGAGAAGCACTTACCTGAGGAGCACTCGTGGCTACCAGGAAGGCATTGGTCCTTCCAGGGTGATCATAATCATGCATGGCTGCAGCTACATAGAGAGCCATCAGCTCCAGGGCAGGGATGTTGCCAGCCAGGCACCCGTAGCTGTCATCTGTAGGTGTGTATGTCTTCGAGAACACATAGCCCATGTGGCCGTGAGTGATGCCACTGTCAGAATCTGAGCAGAAACAAACAGAGGAAACCAATAAAAAATCCAGTGCCACTGTTTCAGTGACCTGCTCTGACAGAAGCAATAAAGCAGGGAGAGAAGGAGCACATTTACAGTAAGAGTAAATACAGCCGACCTCAATGCTTTCTGTGCCTATGATCTGGTACAACCAGGCAAACAACTGGAAAGGAACAAATGCTGATCCCACCTGGGGATCTTCCAGCCAGCCAGCAAAACCTATTCTCAAACAATGTAACTTACAAGCACTAAGTCACGGATTCACAGCCATGCTGGAGCTTTGTGGGAAACGTGATCTTCCCATTCTTTTCTCCAATTTCCTTCATCATGCAGACAAGTCCATGAGACACTGATAACCCTTAAAGCAATGGACTAGAATTCATTGATTAAATTACAGTGCATGTTTTCCAGTACAAACGTCTAGACTTTGGATGTTTGCTGATAATCCTCTTATCATCCTCTTTCTGAAGCATCTTGAGCTTACCTGTCAGAGACAGATACTGAGATGCTCTCCCTATTTAATCTGAATGACCTTGAATAGATCTTGCATGCAGCTAAACAATGTCTTTCAAATAAAAACCATCAAAAAGCCCCAGAACTCTACCCCTCTCATTCCACCTCGCCTACAAAGACACTGAAATCCCTTGCCAAGAAATTTTTCCAGGAACAAAACCATAAAACACCACACAAAAAAAACCATCACCAAAACAAAATAAAAAAACCCAAAAAACCAAACAAAAAAAACCAAGCCAAACCAAACCAAACAAAAATCCCCAAACCCACAAACTCCTGCTTTTCCAGCAAGTCTCTGAGAACCCCAACAAAACACAGACAGGTCCTCTAGTTGCCACAGCTGAACATGGAGAAGTTAATATAAAAACGCAAGAAGAACAACTTCCTGTAGTGAGCAATCATTAAACAGAAGAAGAGTGGTCTTGTAAAGCAAGATGGTAACAAGTATTTTTGTTTGGAGATAGTGAGGAAAAGCAAAGAACACTTCATGCCAGCCAAGCAGTTGCAAGTGCACGGCACTCTCTGCCCACCCCAGAAATTGTAGAATAGCAAAACAAAGAAGGGTTTAAGGATTTAAGTATATGCTGCCTCTGGTACAGCACTGAAAAGCACTAACAATACTGGGTTTTATTCCTAGGAAAAAACCTTCAACAAAAATCAAATAGTAACAAAGATCTGTCCTTAACGGTGACCACAAAGGCTTGCATTCACACACCTTTAAAGTACTAGGTTTTGTAGGAAGAATCCCACTCCGTTCCAGGTTACACAAACACACCCGAAACCCCTCCAGCGTTCACCGTGCTACTGAAGCCCTACAGCTGTCACAGACGGCAGCCAGCCCTGCTCACAATCCTCAGCCGCCCCTCCCTCACAGCCAGCCCCAGCAGAGACAGCCCGGACCAGGCCAGCGGCGTACCTGAGTCACTGGCAGAGCCGTGGTCACCGAGCACGGTGGGGAGCCCCGGCACGGGCTGGGTCGTGAGGAACCACACGGCGTGCAGCACGTCCGTGGCGTGGATGCGGTTGTGATCTGTGACGGAGAGAAAACCAGCCAGCCGTGAAACACCAGGGGCCGCTGACACCGCGGCACCAGCGCCATCTAGCGGGCACCGCGGGGCACTGCATCCAGCAGAGACAAAACCAACACTACCTCGAGCACCACAGCTCTTCCTACCTTTCTCACAGAAACGGAAAAAACGAAGATAAATTGATTTTGTATTAGAAAGAGATTGCTCGTCAGTATAATAAAAAAACACTTCGGAAAAAAACAAGGAAATAGAGTGCTAGCTTCACAAAAATCCCAGCGACTCTATCAATAGTTCCATGTTTTAAACAGAAAAGAATGGCTTCAGTAGAACACACTGTGGGACTTCCATCTCTAACCTCCTCAGGCTGTAATCTCTGCTTTAGGTCCCTGATCCAGTTCAAACACAAGGAAAGGATCAAAACTGGGTCTCTCACTTTCCCAGAACAGACTCCAAACCACCTGGCTGAAGGCACTTTGAGGGAGCTTTCCTTAAATCCTTCCCCCTGTAGCTGCTCCCACTGGTATTTCAGTATTTTTACAGAGAGACTTCTTATAATGATGTGTCCCACATTATTCTGTGAGTGCAGAGAAAACAAGGTATTCTATGTTCCTCACTGCTGGCCTCATCTGCCAGCTAAAGGGGATAAGAACTCTTTCTTCCTGGGAAAACAAGAGTCTTTTGCAGCTGGAGTACTTTGATAAATTTGATTTGAATAAGTAAGTGATTTGGGGGTGACTGGAAACAGGTTTTTCAGTGAATAAATGCTTTCCACTGAAACATATCAGCTGAGCTGCAGTTAAAGAACAGGGTGCACTCATGTATTTGCATATTTTTTCTGCTTATAAAGCTCATCTCCTTTGGTAGCATTGCACTGCTGCTGTATAAAAGTCTAAGTCCCCCCACTTTAGGGGTTAAATGTTTCCAGAACCTCCACCTGGGGCACTGGAGTACACTTGCATTACCAGGAAACAATCTTTACTTATAATAGCTTTATAGGATTTCTGGCTTGTGCAGATTGTGCTATGAATTATGAAACAATGTAAAAGATGAAATACAAAGAAAAAAGATGGCAGGCTGTGTTTCAGCACCAGCCTCTGCCCAGCCATCCATTTGGTCATGATGTACTAGAAGAAAAAAGTAGCTTTATAATGCAAGAAGAAAGGCTTCAATGCAAATGTGTATGGAAAACCCCCAAAAATTCAGGGAAGCTTTATTATCTGCCAGGAATTTTTACTTACAAGGTATCTCTCGGTATCCACACTCCAAGGCATGAAAGTAGTTCATAAATTCCCTCACTGGTATTTTAAAGGTTTCAAACAGCCCCATGTCTTCAAAAAGCCTGTATGATACCTGAAAAAAAAAAAACAAAACAACAACAAAAAACCCCATGCCGGTAAGTAGATGAGAAAACCTCTACGAATTAGATATTAAACTCCTTATGTTGAATTAGCCTGTGAAAATCTGCTTTCCTGGTAGTATTTTCTCAAATCCTTGAGTCAAATCAATTCCCAGAAAAGGAGGAACAAGAAGAGGCCTGACAGGAGGGATCTATGTGGATCCTATGTATTGTATCCTTGCTTTCTCTCCAGTTTTGGAAGTGAAATGATAAAAATGACTTCAACAGGACATCAGAGGCAGCAAACAGTTTAGGAGGCAGAGCTGCTCTAAGCATTCCTGCACCAAAGATGACTGTAAACATCCAGGAGAGGATGTATTGGGAAGGAGAATGCAATGGATGTGTGAGATGTTCAGGAAAGATGAATGTTAAGAAATGCAGACAGCAGCTGATGCAAAATGGGCACTTCTGAGGACAAGTTTGAACTTGACATATAAAACCATGTGACACAGCAAAATCACTGCCTGATCTTTTCACTTCTTTCTCAAATTGGACCCTAAAGCCTTGCAGGATCTTTATTTATTTACTGCTGTTAGCTAAATTCTGTCCTTTTGATGCCATCTGCCTGGTAATGACCTACCTAGAGCTAAGCAACTTGAAGTACATTTGGACTGATGAGCTCTGTATGGGAAGAAATGGTTACAAATCACACTTTGTGTTTTACACCTGAATCTAAATCAAACATCTATCCACACCTGTCTGTGACTGTACATTTTTTCTATAAATTGGGACCTGTGAGCTGCACCTAAAGTTTAATGAAGATCAACTCCAAATGTCCTGCCACTGTGGATTTTTACAGTAAAAATAACAAAAAAAGGATATGAATTTGCAGCATTAATGATCTTCCTCCTGCCTCTCCTCTTGGTCACTGCCTAGCAGGAAAAACCTGCCTGGGAATTAATTCTGGCAAAGCACCACAAGAGGCAGTGATGGTGCAGGCTGAGCATCTGAGCCCACCCAGGATGCCCCTCCAGTGACCAGGATCTGACAGGGGGGTTCTGCTCTCACTTCTGCTCCTGCCCTAACTCAACTACTGAACCAACTATGGTGCTCTGGAAGACAAGAGCCTAGAATAAAAGGTAGGGCCTGTAAAACGCAAAACATTACTCTCTGAAAACCCCATGGTATCCCTCTGTTCTCAGGCAGAGTGAATAGAGTGACCTTATGCATAATTTGGATTGGAATCTGCATAGAACCCTGTTTATGTCTCTGACCTTATGCATAATTTGGATTGGAATCTGCACAGAACCCTGTTTATGTCTCCAGAATCATGGCTTAACTGTATCAGCTGGGATCCAATATTTCACCTACAGACAGATCAATCTTACATTCTAGTTTTAGGTCAGTCAAATGTAAGCCACTTATTTCCAGCAAAACATCTCTGTATAAAAACAGTAATCATAATGAAATAATATTCAGCAGGACCAAATCTTACTGATCTACACTGGCAGAAATTTCACACTGCAGGGACGTCACCCTGCCCCCGACACTGCTCCCGTACTGCCAGCCTAGGAGCACCTCCACTTCCCTCTGTGGGCCAGGAATAAAAGCTAAACCACAGGTTTAATCTTACAGGAGCTGTAAGGAAAGTGTTAAGTGTGACTCAAGATATTGTTGCAGTTTAGGGCCTGTTATGAAGCAACGGCTCAGCTCTGAGAGCTTGGCTCTTCGTTTCTGAATGAGACCAAACGCATGCTCTTCTCTTCCCTATCATGCATATCTGTCACTGCCACATTTACTGGGCTTGCCACTCCAGTTGGCACAGATGCTTTCATGCTTCCTGACCGGTTTGGGGTCTTTTTATATGTCTAAATCAATTGAACATTCCACAAAGAAGGAACAGACATCTCAAGCAGCTTGTAAGATGCTAAGCCAGCATTTGCTTTGTAAACTGAATGCTTCCCTAGAGGCATGTGTCAACTTTGCTTTGTTCCATCTCATAAATTTAACCTAGCAGGGCAAACATAGTTAATTCAGCTTTTTAATTTACTTTTTTTTTTTTTTTTTTTGAATGGGTTAGTCCATTTAATAGCAAAATACAGGGAATAAATCATTAGAGCTTTCCCCTCCTCCTTTGTTAATAATAACCCAGGGTTTAAAAACCAAACTAGAAAAAATAGTGCTTTGGACTGGAGAAAAAAATATTTATTTATCTTAGTTTTCTGGTTTCTGTAAATAATTTAATTAGCGACATCTGAGTAGGTGAGGGTAATAAGGATCTGTATTTTGTGAACAAAGTTGAACTTGCTAAATTCTGCTGTTAGGGAGAAGGAGTTATTATAAACAGCTGTTACAGAAAATGTTGGATTCTCATCACAAATATTGAAGCTTCTCTATTTTACTTCACAAGCCTCATTTTGTGGAACTGTGAAGTGGATAACTTGTTGAGAACCGTGCAAAAAACAGATTTTGGGAAATAGACTGAGGAGATTTGGTGCAATTTGAGGGAAGCACAGAGGACTTGTGTCCAGAGGTACAGATCCCATGCAGCTTGGTTAAGTGCCTAGAGCCTACAGAGGTGCTCATGTAAAACCAGAACGAATGTTGGCCCATCCAAACTCTTCATTATGCCATTAAAAGAAAATTCTGGTTTTCCTTACGTTTCATTCATCATTCTATTATCAGTCTATGCTATCAGAAAAATGAGCAGTATGATCTAGAAGACCATTTCAATCACACACTCGCTGTCTAGTGCAAAAGTGCCACAGTGAGCATCCCTGAATTTATCCAATAAATATATCCAACATCCACAGTCTGCCTGTTTCTCTGAGATGAACCTTGATGCTTGGCAGGCTGGTCAAACACAGATGTTGCTTGCCAAGCTGCAGAACACTAAAAAGCAGACTACAGAATAAATTTGAATTCATGCCATGGTGTTTACCTTGTTGACCACTAGATAATTGAATCTAACTGAGTAACAGGTAACCACCAAGGGACTGTGATTTGATCGAGCATTCTCTGGAATGTTACACTGAAATCTGCCTGACACACTAACCTCTGTACTTCTGGGGGGTGTGGGGTGATGATTGTACCACATTGTACCAATTAACTTTATCTCTTCTTTCCAGGGCTCATCACTAAATAATGCCTTGTAAAGTGATATTCCTTCAGTCAGACTCTCTTGGGCTTTTTATCCCTTTCATCCCTAAATAATAATAAAAATAATTACTTGCCTTTCCTGTTTAATAATCTTCAACACTTCTATAAGAAAAAATGACTGATTTGTCAGTGTGCCAGGAAATGGGGCATAACAGAGTAGAAAGTTCAGCCAAGCAAGTGATTATGCTAAGTGACACTAATCCTGCTGGGTAGAGACAGGCTGTGTCAGTAACTGAATGAAACCCACAGGAAGGAATAAAAACCTGAGAGCTGAAAGAACGACTTGTAAGTTCTCCCATCCCGACCCATAGCAAATTAGTCTTCCCTATGTAGTATTATATGAATTTTCTCTCAAAGTTCTGAGTCTTTAAAAATGAGGGAATCTAGCAAGGAGTCTTTCCATCCCCACTTCCTCAGACCTTGCTTTCTTTCCTAGCCTGAAATCTGAAATCTTTCATTTCTGGGATCTTATACTGAAATCTTCAGTATAAAAGAGGACCAAAACTCTCTATACCTTGCATCCACTGAATATATTTACTGTTTAGCCCTCCCATGCTAAACCCAAAGAGCTCAGTACGAGCTGGAAGCATCTCAAGAGAATATTCAGAAAAGCATAGAGCAGAAGGCAAAATAGGTGCATGGTTGTTTTTTTCCTTTTGCGTTTTTAAATTTAAAAACAAAGACATTCAAAAATAAGGAGATAAATAATGAAACAGAGTTCATATTGTCAGCTTTAAATTAGGTGTCAGGGACCGCACTTCCTTGGATATTCAGCTTTAAGGACAATGCCTTTTAACATGTCTGTGTCTAAATCTGTCAACACTCTACCCAGACACTGCAAATAAGGTACACCTCTCACCTGGCTGAGAATCCGACCGCATTTCTTCCCGATTTTTTCCACCAAATCAAAGATTGGGAAGTTCCAACTATTTAGCTGCTCCATCAGGGGATCCAAGTTGTCCATAACCAGAGGCTCAGGAGCCAGTACAGGCTTGTCCTGTGCCAGAAATCAGAACAAAAAGGATTGTTAGTTCAGTGAAGTATCTCAAGCAAAAATGTATGCTTTTAAAAGCTGAAGTCCCATTAGCATCATGTGTAAGTCAGTGGTACTTTACTCGGCTCAGAGTAGCTGTCCTCATTTCTTGCAGCCCTGCAGCTACTCACTCTCCTTTGTAATGTTTCACTTGAATGGCTAGGAAATTCTGTTTATGAAACAGCAGCATCTGCACTTAGCACTGAAACTCACTCATCCATTCACTCATGGGAATCATTCATTCATTTCCAAGAGAGACTGCCTTCATTGTGAAATTCACTGTGGGACAGAGAGAAAAGCTCTCAGTCTGTGCTTCTGCATCAGGACCCATTCACTACACTCTAACATGGCTAACAGAGCTCAGTCCAAGCGAAGACTTGTACTCCTTAAACTGAAACCTACCTGTTTCTCAAGGTCAGCAAACAAAACATGGGTTATGCCCCTCCTTTCACATTTCTCCCTTTACACTCCTGGAATTTCATTTCAGTTAGAAACTGGAGATGAGTAAATGCCAGAACTTCCCAAGCAAAAGGGCCTTCTCTCAGCGTGTCCAACTCCAACAGACTACAATAAATTTTTCAAGAGCTCTTGCCAACTTCAGATTATTAATTCAGTTGTACAACAGGCTGTGGACAACTTAACTACACAAAGCTTTCCCTCTGCATCTCAACCAGGCTCACAGATGAATGCTGGGAGACAATCACCACTTGCTCACCACACTGCAACACTTGTTTAAGACTTGCACCTACTATAGTATCTTGCAGCACATTTTTTTCTGTGGGGATCTGGGGTTTTGGCTAGTTTGGTTTTTATTTTGGCTTTTCCCCCCCCCTCAGTGTCAGCACACACACAGCCTGCTGTGCTGGGGGAACTCAGAGGAGCTACCTCAGGTGGTGTCAGGGGATGCAGGATGATGGTCTCGGGCGTGTAGGACCTACAGCTGGATCCCTTCCGGGGCTGCTCCTTGGAGCAATCGGCGTCGTCATCGTTCTGCACGATGTCACTGCTGTCACTGTTGTTGGTCTCGTAGTCAGAAGTGGCTTGAGCAGGATCATCTACAAACACAAATCACAAAGCTTGTGGTGTGAGCAGCAAGGGTTTCACGGAAGTCATCCTGTGACCTTCTGAATAACAGGATCTCTGACTCATAATGCGTATGTGCTGCTTGGCTGGCTCCGAAGCCGGACAATCTGTCCGAGGACATTAAAGATACACCCTGCAGAGCGTAAAAAATGGCATCAGGGAATGGAGAAAGAAAAACATTTGAGAACCATTATCAAAGTAAATTGAGGAAAACAGTATATCCTTTATATTTTACCGCCACGAGCAGTTTGTACATGTACATACAGAAAGGAAAGGAGCCTCAAAGACAATTAGTATGGACTCACCTGTGTGTGTTCTCCTCTTATGACAGACAAGCTCGTCTGCCCTCTTAGTGGATGATTACTGAAATTGAGGCAATGAGGTGTTTTTGACAAGGAATTACCTGTTCTGTTCAGGGTGTGTGTAGTAGCATCATTTTTATTTAGTGTCCCATCACCAGCTTCTATTTGGTTGTAGGGTCTGCCACAGCTGAAATATATCAAGAAACAAACACAGTATGAAGAGCCACGTGCCTTATAGACAGTCTTGTGTAAAATGATTTCCTGCCGGCAGTGGGAGATTATGTCATACAATATAAGCCATGGTCCAGGGTACGTTCTCCAGACAAAAATCGCAGGAGAGTGCTAAAGTTTTATTGGATCTTGGGACAAAAACACAGAAAGACCTCGGATTAACTGCCCACCACCATTAAATTTGTGCTTTCAACAGTAAGCCTGAACAATGTGATTTCTTTAAATGATTTTTTAAAAATTCTCTAAGGATACCAGCACAAAATAAATCCCCTAGTTCTATACTACAGCTGCCCTATAAAGATGAATTAAAACTATGAAAATGTGCCAGAGTCCCATACAATCATACAGAATTCAGTTCGAACACAGTCATGATCTGGCTTTACTCTTCTTGCCTAAAACTGGAACGTGTTTGTCTTAAAGAGGGAAATTATATTTTATCTTTACTTCAGTAACAGCATACCAAGTACCTAAGAACCAAGAAGGCAGAGTTTGCTTCATCATAACCCGAACAGAAACACATTTTGGGAGGGATCACAGTATTATGACCTTTTAAAATGACTGGCTCTTCCCTTCCATTAAAAAGCTTTATTCCTTGCGTATAATTCCCTTTAAACCCTAAGTACAGCCTGACATTTTTAACATTTTTTCTGGTTTCAGTCAGCATTTTGTGGCATATCTTATATATAACAGTCTTCACAATGCAACTATTACAGAATTTGTTGGATTGGTCTAACTTTGTACTAGAACCTTTGTGCCATTTTAAGTTCAACATATAAAAATGGCTTCACTCCTGTGCCAGCCAGCTTTGGACTGAGTCATCCAAACATATCCTGGAGCCTGGTATGCCCTGCAAACATCATGAGTTTCAGAAAGATTTTCAAATAAAAATGCTAATCTCTATTCAATGATACCTGTAGTGCATAGCCAAGCAAAAAAATCTTGTATCACAGTCAGGCTGATGAACAAGATGACAAAGGTATTAATTTCATTACTATCTACAACAACCTCACACTGATTCTTTTTTGACATTTGTGATGCAACTCTTAACTGTTCTTTTTAAAAGAAGGCTTACAGAAATGAATGCCACTTGTGAAAGAACAGTATTTTGTTGAAGTGGTAATAAAGGCACAGCTTGACAAGACTGCGCACCTTTATGCTATATTTCTGTTGTGTAATATGGTTTTAATTGTACATTAATCTGCCCAAATCCCAATTCTGGTATAGTTTTGGAAAACTCTTAAAAGCACTTAAGTTTCTATTTAGTCGTCTAGATCCATCTCAAAAACCAGTTTGGATCCTACTGCTAACTCCAGGGAGGATGATTCCCCTGAGCAAACTTGCAGTCTCAATTTTGACTATCTCACAGCCACTTCCTAGCCTTGCACACAGCACACTGAGACACATAAAAGGCATGTGACTGAAGTCAGAAACGAAAAACTATTTCCAAAGATAGTCAAGCTTGATAACGGCCGTGCTCTCAGCTGGCTGGCCACTCGTGCTATGACCAAAAGTAACATCTGGTGAGTAAAGCACTGACCAGGCTTGGGAATACCAGCATTTCCCACTATTCTGACCTGGACACGTATTGCAACCTCCAGTAATTTGATTTAGCAACTGAATCCTTTCTGCGAAGATAAGCAGAACAACTTTCTTTCCAAAACGCTGATTTTGCAAAGCAGGTCTGGTCTGTGTTACCTAATAAAGGGCTACCTAAAAGTAAGAAATCAAACTGTGTTACTGCAGCTCCTAGCAGTACAAAGAACTCATCTGCAGTTGATTACTGAAAAAGAAATCCCCACAGTACCTAATCTGACTGCCTAGGGAAGACAGGATCCACACTGCCTGAGAGAAGGCTCAAAATTACAGAGTCTTCAGGCATTGCTGGCCCTAGCAGGCAGATTTTTCTATGCAACATCAGGTGCCTGCTGTGGAAGACTTGGTCTGTGACCTAAAGGTGACTGCTCATGTCAAGGGCAGGGCTCCAGAAACACAAGTTGTAAACATGAAATACAGCTTTGGTATCTGCAGGTGGTTGACAAAGAATTTACTTAGCAATCAGGCTGTCCATCTGACAGGAGTAAAAGCAATAAATATAGCAATAAACACAGCCAACAATCTTCCACTTTAAAAGTATTTTGTAGCATTGATCTACACATTTTACTTAGGTACTAGAAACCTGAAATATCAATATAAACGCTGCAGTAAATCACAAAAACTTGTATGTGGGCAATAGAACTTGTTCATGAAACAATGTGAAATGATTCCAAGGCATTTCAAATGATCACCTTACCTGCTGCAGATGATGGAGGGCCTGATAACAGGGTCTGACAGGGTAGGCGCACTCTGAGTGGAAGTTAAGACTTTGTGTGGCCTTAAGCCCTGCTTGGTGTCAGTGTCTGTAGGCTCTGGAAATGACACAGAAGATGTTTTCCCAGTAGGACTCGTGGCAGGCGTCCCCTGAATCGGTGAATGGCAAGGGGAGGTGAGAGGTGAAATATTTGGTGGGATACCTGGCAAGGGCAAGAAGAGTCTCGTCAATTAACAGAAGTGGCAGATGAATGTATTAGCTCACTATGCAGAAATACTCTTCTTGAGATGCACCAGCACAGTCTCCAAAAACAAAACAGATAACAGAACACCTGTCTCCACTCTGAGCTAAGCCTAGGGCTGTCATTACTGTCCAACTTCCATTACTATCAGCCACTTTTACCTGCTGAAGAACCGGCTCAAAATACAAAGCATATTTTCCCTGTTGAGCACGATGCACTACCTGGACATGAAATCAAAGACAAGTTTGTGGCACTGCTGTTGGTATCAACATGTTCTGGTGACAGAGACACACAACCCCAAACAGGCAGCTCCCAGACCCATCTGCAGCTTCTCTGTCACCATCTGTAAAGCAGGGTCAAGGAAGGCTTACACACACTCCCAGAAAATTTGGATTTCTACGTGTTTGAAGACTAGCAATAAATCAAAAAGAGCAATTTTTAGTAGTCATACATCATATAATACACTGCACTTCTGGGGCCACTCCTCACAGATTCTGGCCTTGATCTTCAGCTTGAGTTTATTTTTCAGAATCTGTTGCTCACTAAGAAAGTCCTGCAACCATTACTGCAGCACATGGTACTGCACAACTGGGCTGGAGCATGGAAATGCCAAAATCCACACGTGCAGCACCAGCAAGATGCAGCTCTCTCCGTCCCTTGTTCCACCTGCGCCCCACTGCCAAGGTGAAATGCACCAGCCAGTGCAGCGTCCAAACACAGTGCTGCCTTCTCCTGGAACCCACCTGACAATTCCAGGTCTCAGGCAAAGTGAGACTCAAAGAGCAGAGGAGCAAACTTAATCGATCTTAGAAGGAAATTCACAGAAACTGAGCTGCCTCCTGTTCTCAAGTCTGCAGGAACTCAGCCCCGGTTAATTTACCACATCTTCAAAGCCAACGGGTATCAAGGCCTTAGGAACTCTAACAGGTTTTATGTTTGAATTTTGCCCTCTATCTAAATGCATTCCAGACACAAAAATTATCTTAAAATAAGGCAATACGTCGAGCTAAGTTTATGAAATATTAACCTTGCTGGATATACATTAACAGTTCCAGTGTTTTTCTTCTGATAGCAACTTACTGTGACAGGATGCTAAAACACCATTTATTGCTGACAATCCAAGAGTTAAAAAAAAATTCTGATAGTTGCTGTGCTGTAATTTGGAGATATCCAGCATATCTGTTTTGATTAAGGGTATTTCTTCAGCAAATGTGGTATGTATTTAGTGTCTTAATTCAATGATTGCAAGTAGGATATAATACTAGTCTTTAAATCAGAACACTACAGCCTTCAGAGCAATTAAAATGTTATCAGATGGCCATGACACAGGGTAATTGCTTTAAAATACAGAAAAACTGTTTCACATTTATGAATTCATTGAGACATCAGCTTTCCATCCAACAAAAATGTGTCTCTAAAAACACTTCACAGTCTTTTACTTGCACAGGGGATTGAGCTGGACCATCATCTTTGAGATACATGCTACCAAGCAATATTCATAACTATTAGAGGACGCAATACATATGGTCATCTTTTAACAATTTGAAGTAAGTGCTGAGAATTTAAACAGCACTTTTCACAATAATGTCTCTAATCACAGCAAGCTTTCTACTGCTGGTAGGGATCCAGTCTCTTGAAATATTTTTTGTTCTTTGTGTTTTTGGGTTTTTTTAAGAAAGTAATTTACTAGGGAAGGTGACCACAAATGAATAAAACTACCAGAAAAAAGCGAACTTTTTTCAACAACAAAACATTCAACCATTTACTGGCAAAAGTGAGAGAAAATGTGTCTTGCTACAGCAAGGATTTTTTCACCATCAAGATAGGAATAAAAATACAGGAAGATTTTTTTAAGCACATCCATGCACTTAGGTCTTCCAGAACTTCTTCAAATGTGCAGTGTTGAAGATATAAAATAGTGACTTCAATGTGATGTGAAACTACATATGAAAACACTTGAGTTTCTGCCAAAATAGGTAGAACTAGCAGTATTTTAAAATCTGAATGTTTTCATGCATAATTGAAGACACATTTTATAAATTAATATATTTACAGATTTAGCTAGATCAACTTCTAGCAAAAATAATTGTATATTGCCAATGGAGCTAATACATAAAAGTCTAAATTGTATTAACAAGTGCAACTTGAAAGAATTATTTAGCTGGGGCATGAAAACAAACCGTAACTAAAAAGATACGATTATAAATAGTCAAAAGTATTGTAGTCTCAATCTTCTACATAAAACACTGATGCAAAATTTTTAGTCCTCTCCACCAGCATCCCTAGGAACTGCTCATGATGGAATGGAGATCTCCCTTCATCACGGGGGAGCTCTTGTCTTTGGACAGCAGAGATGATTATAAATACCTTCTGAAAACAGAAATGCTAACTGTAGAACTGACTGATGGGCTTGATAATTGTTGTTTTCCACACAACTAGGCAGTGACAAGGCTGGCAGAGCTCGGGGTGCCCACTCACCTTGCCGGCTCTGCCTTTTGGCATTCAGGTGGTTGGTGGAGGACACGGCGTAGGAGGTGGAGAAGGACCTGCTCTTGGTGATTGTCATCAGAAGGGAGCTGTTCCAGGAGTCAGAGCTGCCAAAGCAGAGCACAAAACAGCAACATTCAAGACAGCAAAAAGCCTCACGGGCAGGTCTGCAGCAAGACAGTTTCAGGGGATGTTTGCAAATATGTGACTACAGAAATCTGCCACAGGGCAGCTCCAGCAGCAGCCTCCCTCCCACCCTTCAACTTATGAACTATTTCCTTCTCTGTGACCACTGGAGCACCTGAACTTGGTACAGGGGAAGTGGCAGATAACCAAGATGTATTTTTTTTCTCCTCAGTTCAAAATTCTTCTCCTTGAAAGCAGATCTCTCTTGGTCTGCCAAAACTTTTAAAGCCAGACTTATAGGATTCATTTTCCCCCTTTCTGGAATACACATTGTTTCTCCTGCTGTGAAAGCAGTAGTGCAAACAGTAGGCCGGGAGGCTTGACAGAGCTGTAATTATACAACTGGAGACATTAAACATAGGAAGAATTGATAGCCTGCTTAGCTGGCTCCTCATGCAGAGTTATATAACAACCACAGGAAAGGACCAACAATAATATTTAATTGCTCTCCTTTTCCCTCTGATTCCCATCTTGGGTTGCTTACACACTACGTGAGTGGGATCAACAGCATAAATCAAATGCACCCCAGGAACCACAGGTCGGAGAGCGAACAATGTTTGCACTGGGTTACAGCTTCCTTGTATTTACTTTTACTGAGACAGATGGGACTTCTCACAAAGGCAACTTTGGCAAACCACGTATTTTTCTTGCATGAGACTTCCAGGGTACTCTGCAGGCTGCCCTGAGCACCTCCATACCCTGTCTGACAGTCTCTTCCATGGCAAAGACTGAGGTATCTGAAGAAAGGCCAGCCCTGGGAGCTCTTTGGGGCTGCATTCCCCTAACCTATCCAACAGCCAACACTGGTGATGCTGGGCTTTCCAAGGCCCTATCTTTTTCTCCACTCCCAGCACCAAATTTTGAATTTCAGAAAAGCACGTGGGTCTTCTGATGTCACAGCTCTGAATCCTCTTCTCAAATGTAGTGCTTTCATGGTGATCTTCCTTTCCCCAGGACAAAGCATGTCTCCACACTCTTTCTTCATCCACCAGCTCCAAAATGACAGCCCTTGCTGAGCTGGGGAGGGCTCCTGAACTTTATTCTCACAGGGTGGCACCAGAACTCGCTGCTCTCCACCTTCCTTTGAAGGCTCTGCTCCTCTCTGACTAGAACAGAAAACTACTCTCGGAGCCAGAAAGGAGGAAATCCTGTTGCAGTGACACGATGTGTATTACAACTTTTGTTACAACCTCTGCAAATTCCCCAAACAAGCTGGCTGCTGGCTATCAGCAGCTGAGCAGACACAGCTCTCTATCAATTTCATAGGAGGACCATGTGTTTCATGACACCAGCTCAGGGATCAGACCCCGAGAAGATGGAAAAGTGCTTTATGAACTGGTTCAATGACACACACTATTAGCTGTGTTCTTAGAAATGGCTGGGTTAATTGCTACAGTTTTTTGTGGCAATAACCACATAAGCAACCCCTGCATATCAACAAAATTTAAACCAGATATCTTGCCTTTCTTCCAATTTTACTGGCCAGCTCTGCACTTCATTAGGACAAGCAGACTTTTTTTTTTTTTCCCTGAACTTTGGCATAATCTGACAAAAAGGGTGGTTCTTTGGCAGATCAATTTAGAGACACACGAAGAAGGAATCCCAACAGAGCTCACAGCAGAATCTCTGAGTGCAGGGCCCCAGCACAGAGAAGCACAGAAGGGTGCCCGGAGGCAGGCGCGACAGAGAGGGGCGGCGTGTCACCTGGCCGAGCAGGGCTCGTGGGGCTTGATGCTGGCGCTGCGGTCCCTCCTCACGGGAGCTGGCTCCAGCGTGGGCAGTCCTGTGGCCGAGGTTGTCGTGGTCCAGGTGGAGGACACGCGTCTCAGCAGCCCTGGAGGCAAACTTCGCCGTAAGCGCTGCGGAGAAATCAGCTCCTTACAGTCTGCACCGCCTGACAAAGCCTCCACACATGCACAGATACAACCATTCCCGTCTGCCTACTTCTGTCTGACAACACCCCGTGAGGCGCTTTAAATCTGGGCTCTCACAGGTACTACTCATTTCAAACACAGTGCTTCAAACGCTGGGGGAGTCCGGACCATCCTCCGTATCTCATGTTTAAAAGAAGATATATATGCACAGCCCCACAGCCACAGATATCCAAAACTTGAGGCTAAAGGTACTTAGGTTAGCAGGGCCACCGAGGTGACTGAAGCACCTCTCTTTACAGGGAAGGCTGAGGGAGGAGCTGGAATTGCTCAGTCTGAAGAAGAGATTGCTCAGGGTAGATCTTACCAGTGCACACGAATACCTAAAAGGAGGGTGTAAAGAAGAAGGCTCTTTACAGGGGTGCCCCAGTGACAGGACAAGAGGCAGTGGAGCAAGAACTGAAGTACAAGAAATTTAATTAAAATGCAGGAAAATATTTTTTACTGGGAGGAGCAGTGAACACAAAGAAGTTGCCCAAAGAAGCTATGAAGTTTGCATTCATGGAGATACTCAAAATCCAACTGGGACATCCTCCTGAGCAACGTGGTCTGGGCTGAGCCCAGAGAAACTTCCTCCTCAATGAGCTGAGGGATAGGACTGGCCTAGGAAATCTCCATGCATTTTCAACCTCAACTACTCCGTGATTTAAACTGTCATGAATCCTCAGAATCAGAGATTCAAGGCAAGAAAGGCTGTAAGAAATATAATGCAGGGGAGTTCCAACTTTTTTCCCTGCCATAGCTATCCAACCTAAGGATTACACACTGAAATAAAACTTGCAAGCTCTGGGATAAGATGTTTGAAAAAGCTTAGAGAAAGCATCACTGTTGACAGCAGATTTTTCTTGACCACCCAGAGTTTTTCTTTTACCTGACTCTGGGTTTTTCTTTTACCTGACTCTGCTATTTCTCCATTTCTCCAATTAACAGGATTTACATGTTTTTTTTCAAATTTTTGAAGACAAAGATAATATGGTATCTTTTTATTTTGATCCAGATTTGCTGTTGCAGATCCTATAATTTTCTAAGTTGTTTCTCTTTTGAAGTTCTTGTGACGTACTTATAGTTAAGAACTAAAATAAATATATCTGCAATGGAGACCTTGGACTTTGCCAGAAGGTTCAGAAATATGAGATGGAAGACATCTGTGGTTCTGAAGCCCATAGTTGCAGATAAATATGTTAACACACTATCCCCTTACAGTAAATGCTCAGTGTCAGATGCTTAAGGTGAAGGTCCTAAATCTGCTTTTAGACACTTTAAATAAAGACCTGCAAACTATTTGTTTTATGAACCACAATACATTTAGGTTAGTGAATTCTTCAATCCAATTAGTTCTCTGTAGCATTAACTCATCTCTTCATCCTTCCTTTCTCTTCTCCTCATAAGGTATCATGCAACAGCAAACTGGTATCTGTTCCCTGTGCTTGCTCATGTGGTGGCAGGGCTCTTGCACTTAACTCTTCCCCTCAGAGCCTAGAGTACAGCCATTTCAGATATGGTGGCTAAAATAAACTGGAAAATGGGCTTAAAAACCTGTGAACATCCATGTCATACATACAGCTGCTAAACAGGCAGATAGGGTGGTAATTATCCCCACACTAAACTATAATAAAGGAATCACGAGCGCTGCAATTCAGATGCCTGGAAATGCTGGAATGAATGCTGGCTCTGCCATTTAAATTGTACAAACATAAAAGCATTCGCCCGTACGGCGTACTCTGCCCATATTGAATTTTACAAGGGAGGCTGCATTTTGGTTTCATTTCAGAACTGAAATGTAAGCCATGCAGGACAGCTAATTAGCAACAGTCCTACAACTCAAACTACTTCAAACCTGATGTGCTCTTTCTAGCTGTTCACTTGCTAAGTGTGGGTGGTTAACACTGGTTATTTCCTGCCTGGTCCCTGAGCATTCATAAAGCCGTTTTTCAAGGCAGTATTATATACATATTTACGGTTCTGTCTTCTTTTTCTTCTCAAGATAGCTTCCGTGAGCTCACAGTATTTTTCAAACAAATTACTGTGACGGTTCTTTTGTTTGTTTGTGGGGCTGTAACAGTTTGGACTTGATCCAAAGCACCTGAAGGTCATCCATAGAGAATTTTTCATTGGCTTCTGTAGGCTTCACCCTTCCGGTTAAGGGAAGGAAGAAGAGATAGCAACTCATCCAAAAAGCCCATGGACACCTGATGGCCCAGTGATGTCCCTTCAGTGAGAGGCAGGCTCCAGTGCTCACCTTGGGAATGGCCAGCTTCTCTCCCTTCTCCGGACACTCCTCCGAGTCGGAGCAGGCGTAGTTCTCACTGAAGGACACCAAGGGGCTCGCCCTTGGCTTGTGGATGGCCTGGAAGGTGAGCTGTGTGTTGAGCAGGTTGCTCACAGTTCTCAGCGACGTGCACACGTTGGGGGGCAGCGAAGGATCGGCCAGCAGGTCTGTGATGAGCCCGTGGGCTTCCCCCATGACAGCGATATCCACCGTGATACTGGTGCCAGAGGACTGGAGGAGAGAGAAATAAAGCACGTGACACAACAGAAGGAACAACCTGCTGGGCGCTGCCTCAAGCTGTGGGGAACTCTGGTCACAGCTTCTGTTAAAGCGGTTGCAGGTGGAAAAATAGTAACACCACGTAATTCTTTAAATACAGAGAACAATGCTGCATAGACCAATCAACAGCCTGCAAAGACTCTGGAATTCCCTCATGTCTGATTTCACAGCTTTCACCATCTGCAGCTGATTTAACCCATCTGAATGAACTGCTCAGGCTCCCTCTGGACACATGGTCAACAGCCAGTGCCTATTTGCACGAACAATTTTGGAGACATGGTTTAGGATGGGAGGAGACTCTCTTGAGAGATGCCTGAGTACTAACTACAGAACAACTAACCTAGAACAAGTAATGTTCAGTGCTTACGCCTAGATGAGTGACGTTAATCCCAAGCATATACTGAGATTTGTAAAATATCTCAGTGCAACTGAACTACAGTATTCTGGTATGGTAGCAGCAACTTTCTTCTCCAAGCAATCGCATATTGGGCAGCTATACCAAAACTGAAATGGAGGAAAAAGAGGATTTTTTTAAAGTTGACAAGTCTGTGAATTGACGGCTATATAGTACAATTGCAAAGGTCTGAGGATCTTTAAAGTCTAATAAAAAACAGTGAGACTTGGATGGACACAGAAGTAGAGCACCTAAAAAGGCAGGAGGCATATGAATTTCAGTGCAGAAGTGACATTTCAGCCTCACTGGCTGGTGCACTAAAACCCACCATAAATTCTGCATGGAATTGCCAATTCAAGGCACTCCAAGAGACCATTTTCCCTCTGTTGTGTCCTTGACACAAAAGCTCAGTCCTGCTGCTACAGTTCGGGGCTTAGCAGGTGTACGTGCAGTTTCCCAGAGAGACCACTGCAGCACATTTTGTACTAATTTGCTTTCATGTATTTCTTAGAAAAAGCTCAAATACACAGCTTGCTACATGGGGAAGCTATGCCTGTGAAAAGAGTGTATGAGTTACTTGGAGAGGCAAAGCAAAGAGCAGGGAGAATTGGTCAGACTTAGAAGGAGAGTGATTAAAGCCCCAGCCAGGAATGACTCATCAGTGACAGCACTCATGGACCTCAAAACACAAAGAACAGAGTAACACAACTTGACAGTGCTTCGTTCTCAGAAAAGGATTTACAGGCAATAAAAACTATTTCTAAGGAAAATGATATATTAGTTAAGGAGAGCTAAACCTCCTCCCTCTGTCCTCCCGGTTGCACAGCGTGGACACCAGGCCCTTGGCAAAGAAACGTTTCACGCCACTGATTCCTTCCTCGTGCCCTTCTCCTTGCTAAGGCTGAGATAAGCTGCAGGACCAGAAGAGCCTTCCTCACTCACCATCCTCCCCTGCAGCCTCTTCCCACATTTCCTTCCCATGCTGTGAAATAACAAACCAGAAACTGCTTGATCTACTGGAGTGCTGCTTCGTCTTACTGAAAAAAAATAATGCCTGACTTTAACTTAATGGCTCCTTCATTGCATAACATCTCAGGAGTGCACGCAGAGGATTCTGGCAGATGCTAAAGAAATATCTTTAATTAAAGGACAAGGCTTGGGATGGGAGTAATTAATTATCTATCTTAACCTCAGCCGTAACAAAAAGACCAAAAGGGGAACGAGGCAAATACATCACTCAAAGTGCAACAGAAACCTTGTATTTTCAGCAAAACTGTGTCATCTACAGTTTGAAATTCTATTAAGCCTGGAGCCTGGACTTGTTGACTGCCAATCAGAGACAGAGATTAGCACTTGTAGGAAGTAAATGAGTCTGCCTCATTGGGCTAGGAGCAGAGATTCTGTGCAGCAGCACTGATATTCTGCAAAGCAGCCAGCATTGTTCTCAGTGATTAGGACCAAGTGGGGAGAGGCAGGGCCCTTCTCCAAGGTGGATTTCTGCCACAGGGCCTCCCTGCGTGGTCGTGTGTGTTGGTGACGCCTGCCCTAAACGCTGAGACCTGGCAGATTTGTCCCAGAAAAAATGCAAGGCTGGGACGAGTTACATGAGTGGAGAATTATGAATGGTTCATCTATCTCACGTCACTTTAGAGCACGATCAGACTAGCCTGGCTAGGTAAAATTATGGGAACTTAAATTATCATTTTCTAAAAAGTATTACAGATTGAATGCATCAGAACATTTAAAAATATTTCACTAAAAAAAACAGTAGAGAACTGCATATGCTTTGCAGATCATTATTCAGAAAGTAAATGATAACGTGTTTTCCTAAAGGGCAAGGAAACCTGGAATTTAGTGTAAATCATGATGATGATGTGAAACAAGAGAGTAAACTGGTGAAAATTTGACACTAATGTAATTGCATATATGTTTAAGTATTGGACATATGCACATGCAGATACATGCACACAGATATATATGCAGGAAGTCTTCTTTTACTGTAAAAGTGTATACAAAATCCATGCTCAGTCTTTGTAAGTTGTTTTCTACTAACATGCATAGCCTCTGCATGAACTGGTTTGGATTCTTTCCAAACCACTTCACTCCTTGAAGCTCCAAGGCCGGATATTTGGGAATAGCAGCACGGACAATGTTTGCAATCGACACTAACAAACAACTAATTTGATAAATCAAAACAAACAAACGAGGAGCTAAGATGAGGTGAACTTAATTTCACAATGGTCAGCGTTCATTTACTCATGTATGCCACTAACTGTGAATGCAGCTCCCTCCCAGGCATTCTGGATAAGACTGGCTTGCTGTTCGTTTTGTGACTTCATTCCAGCCCCGATTTCAGCAATGTCATGCAGTGACTAAAACTGAAATGCTCTGGGGCATGAAAATGAGAAAGCAAACAGGCTGGGAACAAAATCAAAACTAAACAGGCTCATTCTCAACTAAGATAAGAAGAAAAATTAATTCCTTACAATGCTGAAAAACAGCTGGTTTAGGCCACAGTGCCATCTGGAATTCCTAATTGGGCCCTTGCTGCATGTTTTGAGGCTTCCTTTTATGTACAGAAATAAAAAAAAAAACAAAAAACAACAAACCCTA
>JANRGV010000073.1:66554979-66570601 GCA_024734035.1 Alethe castanea
ATACTGCTGCGTGTGCAGGATCAAACCACAAAAGGGGCATGTCCCAGTACCACACAGATGATTTTTGTCTGGGCAGGAAACAACTGTAAGGAACACTCTTATATTCAATATGAAAAAAGTATTCTGAAAGTTTTAACAATAATTTAGAATTTTTAGATTTGAATAATTTGTTTTGGAGTCTGCAATATGACTGGAAAAAAATTTCAAAATGTGCATAACCTTCACAGGGCTTTTCTATTACAGTCCACAAAATCCCCCTTTGTTTTCTTCTGTTAAATTATATTATGCACAAAAGCCTAAGAATAGCTTTTTACTCAGTAGGAGGAAAAAGCAGGTAAAACTGTGCAGGAAAAATAAATTTAGGAAAATAGGAATACCAAATTCCTTTAGCCATAAGACCCAATAGATAAATTTAGGGATTAACTGTTCCTGTTGGCTCACCTGTGGAGCAGATTTGACAGCCACAGACTTAACAGATGCCTTACCACAAAGAAAAGCATTCCCCCTCCCCATTCATGTTTTGCATATGATTCCCAGCCAGCTTAACTAAAAAACACCACTCTCTCCACGCTACAAAAAGGGTCATTATCATGACAACACAAAACCAGTTGAAACTTAAGCAAGGAGAAAAACCCCAAACCAATTATCAGATACAAACCACAATTCATTGCACACAGCCTCATGTTAGGGAGAAATAAAATCATTTGCTGTGGCTTGTACAAGGAAAAGCAATGAAGGCTGAGATGTTGGCCTTTCACCACGCTACACTCTGTAGGCAAAAGAATGGGGGAGGCAAGGAGAAAAAAAGCAAAGCAAAGAAAAGAGGCATCCAGCGTATCTTCAATCTTCACACAATTACGAGCAACTATAAATCACAATTTGATATGGTTTCCAAGTCACATCATAAATGTTCAGGCCAAGCTGTCTGGAAACAAAATTAAAAGCAAATATAATTCTCCATTATTTTAATGTCCACAGAGCAATTTGAAGGATAAACATCAATTGGCTTCTATGGAAATAATGAATCATTTTAAAGGAGCCACAGACTTAACTACTCCACCTTCCACTGAATTACTGAGGAAAAAAAGCGTGCATGCAATTCTTTCACATTTCACTCTTCTCTATTTAAAGCTCTAGAACCAGAGTATTTTTATTTCTCTCTTATTTTGTACTAACACAAGATTTCAGATTTTCCCTTCTCTGGTGAGTGAAGATGATGTTTGTAATAATCTTTCCTCCAGCTTAATGAAGCACAGCATTCCCACTGCTCTCTGGAGGCCAACCAGCCACAGGCTCTGCAAGGCACCCTCTTTGGCAGGGCTGAAAATAACATCTTCTTGTCTCATCACACTGATAAGAGAAAACCTTTCCAAGGCATCTCTGTGCTCCCTGACTTTGCTATTCAATCTTTAAAGCACCCAGAGCCACATAACTATAAACCAGACACTGAGGCACAAAAGATGAGCCCACAATGGAGAAAACTCTAAATCTTGCTTGAGCAGTAACAATTTGAGTTTTAAACCTGGTTCCAAGATGCTTGGGATGGCACCACCACAGAAAGCAGATGGACTTGGTAACAATTACACTGAACTCTGATGTGCAGAGCAGAAAATGTCATGACTGCCACATGAAATGTGTCTGTAGCATGAGCACATGCCAGAAAGATGCCAGAGTCCAGGGGTCACGGAGCAGCCAGAGGAAATCTTTCCAAGTAGTTCTGCAAACACAGGATCTAATGCAATGGGTCTCACCCCTTTTGTCCCCTGCCTGTATTGTCATGGCCTTTCCTCAGCCTGAGGCGGCAGAGGCAGCCCTGCCTGGGGCTAGGTGTGCCCGCTGTTGGGCAGCCTCATACGGGGCTGTAATCCCACAGTTTATTAAACTACCAGTCTTCTACTGCCGAGCAAGGCACTGATTCGTATAAACCCTTCAGAGAAAGTTTTACCCCACCCCTGCTCCTGTCCCCGCTCCCATTCCTGTCCCTCCTGCCATCACCGATCCTGTCCCCGCTCCCCGCTCTGCTCCCCGTGGGACCGCTGCCGTCTGCGGTCCCGTCCCCGGCCCTGTCCCTGCTGCCATCACCGATCCTGTCCCCGCTCCCCGCTCCCCGTGGGACCGCTGCCGTCTGCGGTCCCGTCCCCGGCCCTGTCCCTCCTGCCATCTCCGATCCTGTCCCCGCTCCCCGTGGGACCGCTGCCGTCTGCGGTCCCGCTCCCGGCCCTGTCCCTGCTGCCATCACCGATCCCGTCCCCGCGGGACCGCTGCCGTCTGCGGTCCCGCTCCCGCTCCTGTCCTGTCCCCGCTCCCGGTCCTGTCCTGTCCCCGCTCCCGCTCCTGTCCTGTCCCCGCTCCCGCTCCTGTCCTGTCCCCGCTCCCGTCCCCGCTCCCCCGGGCGGGATAGGGGCGCTGCCCGTGGCTCTGGCACCGCGGTGGGGATCCCGGGCAGGGCAGGTGGTTTCACCAGAATGAACATTCCAGGGGACATCCCCCTGAGGAAGTTCTACAGCACTTAGAGTTGTATGTTTTTTATAAATGTTCCCAGTTGTCTGTAATGATAATTGTTGATGTTAAGTTCTTGGCCTCACCCTGTTTTTAGCCCCCAACTGTCTTACCCCATATCCCTTCCTCTTTCCGTCGGGTCAATGCCCTCGCTGCTTCCCTAAAATGGCGCCTGTGACAAAGGAGGAGGAGTGACGTCAGTGGAGTACATGCAAATGAGGAGAGACGCAGAGAATGCTCGGACACCATGCAGAGCTGAAACGCCTAAAATAACGAGCCCAAATAACATCTAAGACTGAAAATAGCATTCCTCAGTCGGGAAAAATAACAAAGAAGGCAAAGTCACCATCCGGAGCTGCTTTAGTTTCTCGCCGTGACCTGCAGCACCTTATGACCACGACCTCCCCCTAACAACAACGCAACGTGGTTATTCTGGAGAGCCGTGAGATTAGAAGATATGTGTTTTTGAAGGTACAGTCGAACTCTTCCTCCGCTGTACTGCCGTGTGAGAATGGTAGTGCTGTGAGCAGCCCTTTGGGTTCCCTAGCTGGAGCATAAAGGCCTCTTAAAAAGAGTAGGTCTCCTGGCCTGTGTATTTCAGCTAACGTAAAATTTCCAGGAAGATAACAATCTGTGAAACTTCCTGTCTTCTGCCACATTTGTTTGGAGCTGTCACAGAGGAGCAAGACCACGTAAGACTACTTTCTTTAGAAAACCAGGATGACACCACCATTCTTTAAGAAAGAGACACTGGTTTGAGGAGGAAATAATTTTTCCCCCCTCCTTATAAAACCTGTGGAATGTATCACTGTCTCCAGCACACTTTGTCTGAGGAGGCAGCTGCAATCCCCACATCCTGCATCTCTGCCTTAGGTGACACCACTCAGAATGCTCACAGTTACAGCTGACTAACTTTCTTCCATTACAGGATCTTTCAGTTCGTGACAGCTTTGTCAGCCAAAGAGCTCAGACTGAAACATATACTGCCAGGTATTTGTCTGGGGTGAATTATTTCAGCGTTTGAGAAAAGCTGTTCAGACATTTACAAGAACACTGCTGGAGTCTTTTATCCATCCTAAAAAGCCTTAGTAAACCGATACCACTTAATCTGCAGCAGGGACTGAAGGTGCTGTAAGGCCTTTTGCTTTCCCTGCCCTGGTATGTCCAGGTTTGGCTGTGAAGTCCCTGAATGAAATGACACCAAAGCGAGCCGTGCGTGACCTCTGTGGGCTGTCAGAAACCAGCCCCAGACTTCCCTGAGTGCGCTCCCCTCCGCACGCTGCACGTGTCCCCACACACCGTGCACAGCATTCCCGAGGGCAGGGGATCACACGCAGCAAACACGGAACACGCTGGAGCTGCGAGCACTTCTGGTGCCATCTGTGACTTTCAAGGGAGACTATCAGGTCTTGCTTTTAGCTCACCTAGCAGGCCCTTCCAGATTTGTCATACACTGAAAAAAAATATCCTCGTGGTCACTAGCAACCAAGCAACAATAGAAAGACAGATGCAGAAATAATCTCAAGGAGCGGGAGGACTGGATTTGTTAAGATCAAGACCTACAGACCAGGAGAGTCTGAACCCGTGTGGGTGCAAGTCCTGGACACAACCCAATGCAACATGATTAAATCCCTGTCATTTACATCTGACCAAAGGGGCCTCGAGAGGACTAACCCACTGGTTCTGACATAAAGCAGCAGGTCATTTCCCACATTTCCTCCTGCCACACGACAGCACGGCTGGGAGCCCAGGGAGGCACAGGGAAGAGGAGCACAGGGCCAGCTGCAGCCAGCACGCAGGGCTCTGCCATGGGCTCCTCGGGAAGCCCCGGCCCAGGGAAGGCTCAGGGAAAGCTGGGATGACCTGCACAAAGCACACCATGGGCAGGGCCCAGGGAAAGCTGGGATAACCTTCTGCACCAAGCACACCATGGGCAGCGCCCAGGGAAAGCTGGGATAACCTTCTGCACCAAGCACACCATGGGCAGCGCCCAGGGAAAGCAGCTCCTGGAAGGAGCTCACAGCTTGCAAACCCCGTGGAAACTGTGATGCTGCTATTTAATGCTCTCAGCAGAGCCCTGGGGACTCAGTCACCCAGTTCCAAGGGACTTTCCGTGCTGCTTGGCTGCCTAAAAACATTAAACGATCATGATTTTCCGGCCCAAAGAAATACTTGATGATGTAGAGCCGATCCCAGAGTCAGGGTTGATTACTTAAAAAGTAGACGCCACTCCAACTAAACCAGGAACTTTAAAAATTATTGCTTTTAATTAAAGCACAGCAGGGGGGAAAAACTAAATTCTAAACAGGGCTCAAACCTGCTTTGAGTAACACAGACTGAGGAAAACAATTCTGTACTTCAGAGGCTGTCCTCAATTGTCTTACATTATTGTCCTCCAGTTTGTACATCAGGTGGCCACGAAATGGCAGCTTGAAGCTGATAGCCTGTGTTGATTTGTGAGGACTGTGGCAGCTGTCTTCAGCCCCAGGTTGGGCTGCAGTGACACAAGCTGGGGCCCAGCAGGAGTGGGGTGCTGGGCACGCAGAGGGGAGGATGAGCCATCTCTTCATACCTGGTGATCTTACCCATTTACGTTTACAGCTGCACATCCCAACTGCCTGCTTAGCATGCAAAGCTATTTCAATTCTACGGTGAGCTAAAACAGAGCAGCCAAACACACAGCAGGAGTTAAAAAAAGATCCACTGAAAGCAATAATCGCCATTCAGCCTCCTGTGTATTAACTAATCCTCCCGCATTTTCACCTTGACAGTCCCAGTTACACCAGAGCAAAGCCAAAGGAGCCACATATTGCCATATTTTCTCCTTTTCAAAGCACTTGAGCGTCTTTTGGGATGCAACTTGAGAAGTGACATCACAATTAACAGCAAACTGCAGAAATACCTATGAAAATAAACCCAACTAAACATTCACATCCATCTCAGCCCTTCGCTCAGAACTGCTGAACAGTATTAAGAAGAGCATTATCAAATATCATTAAAAATATAAGGCAAAAAAAGGCAGCCTCTACATGAAGACAAAAGATTGGGGGGGGTGGAGTGAAGAGTTGCTGCACAGGGTGTCAAATATATTTTCAATTACTAAAAAAGAGTTGCCAGAGGAGAATAAACTGAAAAAAAACCAGAAAACCTGGTAAGGTTTTAAGAATGAGTGTTGAAAACCAGAATACAAAAAACCCGGAAACTAGGAAGTAATCATCAGTGAAGCTGTAGATAAAGAGCCTTTAACGTTAAGTCTGTTCTTATTGGAATTATGACAGGACTTGGAAATGACAGCAGGAGCCAGATGTATATCTTGGGCCATGTTCTCCATATGCCGTAGCAACAGAGCAGAAGGATCCTGTGAAATTCTCCACTGACCATGAACACTAATGAAATTCAGTGGCCCATTTTTAAGAACGGGCTTTCCCTGAAGCCAAAGACAGGCAGTGATATTCTGCACCTTTTGAAAAGGATAAATCCTCTGCACATCAAACTCCAGTGAGAGCCTCACTGCAGACAAATTGGTCCAATTTCAACATTTTTTTCTCCTCCATCAGACCCTGTGGTTTGCGTTATTTCAGTTCTTCTGATTTTAAGCACTCGCACTAATACCAGTTAATAGCCACTGAGTGCTATAGATGCCTCCTCCTCTTTCTCATGACTTTATGTCACTAATGAACTCCTCTGTGAAAAGAATTAATCATTTTTCTGTAACACTTGGCTTTGGATTCTTATATTATGACTCATTCAAAAAAGCAACTGCAGCCCTAGGGACTTGCAGCCCCCAAATCCTCCATCATAGCTGCGGCAGAGCAATTATTTCTCTAAAGTACGAGCTACTAACATCTAAAGCCACGACCTGCAAAAGTCACATTTAAGCATGCACAAAACATGAAAATCCCCCACCTCTCCTAGATTATTTATAGACAGACTCTCCAATGAAGATCAGAACAGAGAGAAACATTAACTCATATACAAGAAATACAAAACACTATCCTCTACATGCCTCCTATGATATTAAAATAATTTTTTTTCACTTACCACAGATATAAACTGACAGACCAGCAAGCCCTGAGGACTGCTTTCAACCTACTTCATCCTTGACCTGCAAGGACCAACTTAAAGACACACTAGGTTAGTTTATACTGTGGGCTTATTTTGCCTTTGCTGCCAGGAATGAAAAAACCAGTATTTGCCTGCTGAGATACAAGGTACACAGCTGATAACCACGGGTCAATGCCTGCATCAGATGGCCATTTTCAGCCACTACTGTTCTGGCCTTTAATCTACGCACTGGATCCTAAAGGCTCTAGGATCTTCTAAGTAATTCCAGCAATCTCTAATTTCTTCCATGTAGGTGGTGACTGATTTGTCTTGTGCACAGTTTTAATGTAAGAAAAAAATCTTTCTTTCAACTTGCGTCTTTTAGCAGGGAGCAGTGTGAGCAGTGCTTGATTTGCACTTCAGAAAAAGAAAAAAAGTAATATGCATGTAATATTCCTAATTATGACACCCTGGCTGCTTCTCAATTCTAATTAGAGATAGACCCAATCTGTACTTCTGTATCATTAGTATCTAACCATACTGAACTCTGACTTTCTGGCCCAGGGTCAGTCTGCATTGTTTTATGAGGGCCAAACACTTCTGTGCTTTTGGAAAGCTTGGATTCAAATTCACATCTAAATATAACAGCACCAGCTTCTCATTTACAAAAGGCAACAGAACCATAGAGACCAAAAAACAGACACAGATCATGAAGCACTGGTGCTTATGCTGGCAACCACACTAGACAATGAATTCTATCTCCACAGCGAGTTATGTTTTCTGCTTTTGGATGTGGATATTAGGAAAAAAAAAATCAACTGTGGGTTGCACTTGGGGTTTTTTCAAATATTAAATATTCTTGAGAAGCTGAACTTCAGTAGTTCATCTGAATCTACGCCAGTAATAAATCAGTGATGAGGCACCATTAAGTGCAATAGAAGCACATACTACTACTGAGTAGGTAGGCTGCAAAGCTCCTGGTGTAGACAGGTTCCAAGTCTTAACTGAGTTTTTAGAAGGAGGTGTAGAAAAGAAGCATAAACACACAAATCCCTTTTACCATGTAAAATCAAAGACTTTGGAAGATACATCAATACAGAGACTTGATATTTTAGCCCAGAGCAGATCCTGTTAATTGGTGCACACAGTATTGAGCTAACTGCAGATGAGACTTAAATCCCACAGCTCTGCCACACAGCTCTCTTACACAGAGAACAGTGTGGTGTCCTCACAAATGAGAAACAGCAGCTCAAGCAAGGCAGCTCAAGGACTCAGAGGGCATTGACAACTTCAGACAAACACAAAAAGTATTTATACTGACAGAAAAATTATTGCTTTTGGAATTTCTGGCGATAGAAAGGGTTTATTTTGGCTTTGCTTCAGCAATTTTAGAACAGTTTTATTAAAAGACAGGAACAAGAAATGGCGTCAACTTCTCAAAACTTAAATCTTTAGTTTGAATATGATTAAATGGAGTTCCCTTAGTTACTTTTTTTTTCAAAAAGGTAATTACTTCTCTTTGTGAGAAACAGCCTGGTGCCCACATTTGCACTGTTTTGTGCATTAGACTTCTGTAGAGGCTTAGTGTGTGGTCAGAGGCTCACAGTGGAATTAAATGGGATCCATAATGGATTAGACTCTAGAGATGACTTCAGTATTTAGGTTTGTTAACACTGATGACCTAAGGCAGGGTATTGAGGCAAAAGATCTCTCCCCAAGTCAGTTTAACTTTGAGAGGTTAATAAGATGAAAGACCAATTTAATCACAAGGAAACACTTGACTTCATACCCCTGGCCTTGGTGAACAGTCACACACATCTCTCATCACAAAGCTTTATGTAAACATATTTGTTAACAACTGAAACAGGCCACAAGCTAAATGGTTTGCCATACGGTGCTCTGACTGATCAGCTGATGAAGCATATGGATTCTGTCTTCCTAATTCTCTATTATCTTTCTGACTGCTCCCATCTGAGTGTTACAAGTGGCCCCAGATATCCTGTTTATCTCATTCAAGTAAAAAATAAGTAAGTACATAAATTGCTGATCAAATTCTCTCTGTACACCCTCCTTCTTCTCCTAATGAATTTGAGAGACTTTTGGCAACAACATTAGGAAACAACCTTCTCTAGAAAGAAGAATCACTTCATTTAAATGATTTGTTCTCTTAATTAATGTCAGTCTTAGCCAACACAGAACAGAAAATGCATATCAATAATGCTCACTGTGCAACTGGTTGGCATTTTGCCAGCAATGTGAAGATTGCCCTTAATCTAAGTAGAAATTTATTTGTATCCATTTCCTCTTTTAATGCAAGCTACAACTACTGCGGAGAGTACAGCTGAAGCATCCTGTATGATGCTAGAGCAAAATGACATACCCAACCAAATTAATTATGAACAACACTTTTATCCACTTGCCCTTTTATTTTTCACTGACAGGTCAAAGAAACATGTTTGATTTCCTGTCAATAAAATTAAGGTGGCGCGAGAAGGGAATGTGATGAGGTCCCACTTTGTTCTGCCTTTTAGGAAAGATTCCTTCAATTAGGATGGCATTTTTCTGGCGTGGTATAAACATGCCTTTAAGTCATAACTAACTACATAATTATCTAATTCTATACAGAGCCTCTATCTAATTCTATACCGAAATATACCTCACACTCATGTTAATAGCTCAGTTTAAATAAGGCAAGGGGAATTAATTGGAAAAGAAATTATTTACCATTGAGTTGGCCATTTTTGTAAACAGAGAAGAAAATGCAAATCAAAAACGGTTTCCAAAGACTATTCAATGTTTTGTGTAGAAAGACAATCATATGGGCTGTGCCAGCTACAGACAGACAGACAAGTTACAAACAGGACTTCACATTCAACTCGGAAAGCTGATTTGTGTGGGTTTGGGTATGCTTTGAAACCAGTCAAACAAGATAAAACCATGTTCTGACGCTACAAAAAAATTAGGGTCTGCTTTAAGGGCTTGCTTACGTGACCAGCCTAAATGCAAACCAGCCAAAGGACATGCCACCAAGTGCACAAAATAAATTATTTTAAATAAAACCTGTCCATGGGCAGACTTCTAACCACACACAGTAACTCTTCCTGCTTGTAAAACGATGTTCATTTAGCTCTGCATAAACAGTTTATGAAGCCACCTTTGGCATGACAGCCTTTTCTCCTAGCACCAAGCTGACAGCCGTGCAAAGCCCCACAAATAAAGCAATAGCAAAGCAATGGCAAATGCAGTGTCAGTAAGTGAATGGCTCAAAGCCCTGGCAAAAGTCAAAGGCTAAAAGCAACAACTCTCTCCAATACATACTCTTGTATAGGATTTTTCTAACAAGCTAAGATGCAAACTCAAACTACCACTCTTTAACTTACTAGAATTCTAGTTTTTTAGCACGTTAGGTTATGTATACAACTACTCATACAACTTACTTTGTTCTATGTGAAAAATGTAAGCAATATTCTTACTGTAGCTCTATTATGTCTAAGTTCTGTCTACCACTGTGGGCCTGGAGCCTCTTGCTGAAGATATCAGTATGTTTCAATTTTCACTAGAACTCACACTGCTGCTGTGGAATCTAGACTTTTTACTTACTAAAGCGTTAGAACTCACCCTAAAACTTACTAACTTACTTCTACTTAAATGTCTGCTTTAAGTGTGAGTGGCTTAATATATTTCAATTCATTTAAAGGCTTTAATTTAATTCCTGCACCCTGATTCTTCCCTGAAGGATTCAGAGAATCCCTTAACTCGCTGACTCCAACACCTTCCTTGCAGAGGAGAACAGAAGGAGAGAGGAGAGCAGAGAGCAGGTCCTGTGCTGGAGCCCTGTGCTCAGAAACCCAGCCTGGGAGCTCCCAGGGACAGACCAAGGCAGCCCAAAATGCCACCCCTCCCTCTGAGGGTCCCTGCCTGCCCACCAGGGTCCCGGGGCCAGCAGCACGGCAGAGGGACAAAGGGCAGGAGACAGGGTCAGACACAGCACGTCCAGCTGCACAGGGGAAAATGAGACCAGGAAAAGGGGATGGCAGCGAGGACATTCCAGCAGACCTGGTCTGAGCACCTCGTGCAGGCCAGAGCAGAAATCCTCCGTGAATGGCACGGCCCCTGGCACACACCTTGCGCCAGGTGAGGCAGTGCCAGGGAGAGCTGCCAGGGTCGAGCCGAGCAGAGCTCCCCACTCCGGGCGCTCTGATCCCGCAGCTCCAGGCGCAGGGAGCCCTTCCCAGGATCACCAGGATTCCCTTTCCCAGGATCACCAGGATTCCCCTTCCCAGGATTCCCCTTCCCAGGATCGCCAGGATTCCCCTTCCCAGGATCACCAGGATTCCCCTTCCCAGGATCACCAGGATTCCCTTCCCAGGATCGCCAGATGGCACTGCTCTGCCTCCAAACCAGCACTGCGGCTCGGCCGTGCCCACCAAACGCCACCATGGATTCGGGAGGAACTGATCTTAATCCGTGTTTGTTCTACATTAGCCCAGTAATCTCTCACTGTTCACGTTCTTCCCAACGATCTTGCAAATCTTGTAAAAACAACAAAGAAATTACTGCATCTGGGGGAGGTGGAGGGAGCCTCCTAACATTTTGAACTGACTCTCATACTAAAATATTCCATAGCAGAAAGATTACAGAAGATTCTCTAGGAACACAAAACTCCCCAGAAATATTTGTGGTGCTTGACAACTGTATGAAGAAAGCAGAATTCCTTTCAGATAAATAAGTCCTGCACCTAAGGTTAACATACACATGCCTCTCTTCTCCCCATGTTCTATTTCTGTCTGTTACCAGAGCTGTTGAAGATGTTAAACTCTACCTGTGATTGTGCAGAGTCTTAGCTTGAAAGTATTTACTAAAATAGGCTGAAGTTTATTAGACTTTTTTCCCCAAAAAAGAGCTGTTAAAAATAGCTACATAAAAATAATAATGGAAGATAGAAAATGAAAGCACATTAAAATGCTAATAAAGAAGTATCAACACACATACACACAAAAAGCAATGTTTCCACATGCATGTTAGTGTAAACATGCTTTCTTTCAGTTATTGATGTGAATTGCAAAACGATGCAAAGTATTCACATTTGCATGTCTTCAGCTGGGTATAAGCTGATGTCAGGCTGTGGAATACAGCTAATTTGGGATGGAAGGGGCACGTTCCAATTGAAGCCTCAAAAACCTCTGATGCTTGATGAGAAAGAGTGGTTTTTTTGTTTTGTTTTTTTTGCTTGTCTGCTAAGTGTTTAATCCACTACAGTACTCATCTGCACTCAAGACCTTACAAATTGAAAAACTGAGGGGCAAATTAATCCTACAGAGTGACTCCTCTAACTTCACCAGGAGTCACAGCTGAACTGAAGTCTGCCTGCTGTGCTCACGAGCTGAATTCCCTCACAAAACAGATTTTTGTTTTCCTCTAAGCAGCTCTCCCCCCTTTCAGCTCCCTGGAAGTTGACAGGCTGTTTCCTGCTCCATGATCTGTGAATCACGACGCGAGTGCCGATCACTGCTCCCCGGTGAAATTAAATTAGGTATGGGAGCACAGCATGAACAACAACTTTCCCTGAGATGCCAGCCCTAAACAAACTCTACATTTTCTTTCCCCAGTTGAATGGAGTTATGAAAGCAGGATCAAGTTGGTTATTACTCTTCGTACTCTGCAACATCACCCAGTCTGCTCTGAGCCAGTTTAAAATTATTTCTTCACTTCCTAGTCAAGAACATAATGGTACCAAATTTGAAGAGTCCAATAATTCACTATATTTATTTGTGTGTTCTTCTGTAACCACTTAACACCATGTGAATCGCAGCAATGCTTAACGTACACAGAATACCATGATAAATCACCAGAACTTAGTGCATGTCATACAGCTGGGAAATCGGTAAAACAAGGGCAAGCAATAGTAACACATGGCTTATCAAGCAGGAGAGGGGAGTTGTGATGCTGCATTTCAAAGTGCCTTTCAATAGCACTTTGTTAAGGAATAAAATATTCACACTTGGAAATCACAGGGTTATGCTGCTCCATATTTTTTCTTATCAGGCATATGGCCCTTGGGAACTTACACACATCTTTGTCACTGCAGTGTGCTCTGAACAAGGAGGCACCACAGGGGCACATCTGAAGCTGAAACTGGTAGAAAATAAAAGAGTAATGTATTAAAACCTGGTTTATGAGCCCAGATTATTGCTTTGGAGCCTATGGTAATCTCAGACAGGTTTAGGTTTCAAATTAGGTTTCAAATTGTGACGTAGATGTCAAAGCCAGATTACTAAGCTTCCTTTCAGCATCACCACAGAGTCCATGTGCTCCAGCAAAGGCAGCCTGCGTTTACTTCAAGGAAAAATAAAAGGTGCTCCCACCTTTCATTCTCAGACAGAAATACATTTCTGCTCCCTTTAACCTGAGAACCTGCTCCAAAGATCAATTCATGTGCCAGAAGTCTTCATGCTACACAAAATTAAGTGTGGCTTTCCCTTCTCCAGCATTTACATGTTCCCCTGTGAGCCTTGCAAGTTCCTCCAGGTTCACTTCTCCAAGGCCCACTGAAAATCTGATCATAAGGTCTCTCTTCTGGGTAAGCTGCCAGACAAGGAAGGGCTAGTATTGGAGTTCCTAGGTCAGTAAGAGATTGCTCTGGCCTTCAAGCACTGCCATGTCCCCTGCCCAGCTGCTGTGGAGATGGCTCAGGCACCACAGAGTAAATTGGTTTAATCTTGTGCGTCTGGTACTGAGCTGCCAGTCATCTGTTCAGGGCTATAAAGGGACTCTGTTCCATTTCAATGCATTGATCATGTCACAGCCCAGCTCTAGTGATAGAACCATCAAAATCTAAACCCTGATAGCTCCTCTTCTCTGCTGATATTTATCACAGTATTGGACCTGCATGTTTGTTCCACAAGCTACTGAGTCACCTGGGCCTGAGAGACTTTAAGTAACCCTCTTAGAGCTAAACTGTCTGTTTATTACCCTAAATTCACAAAAGTACTCCTCTGTTGTGTAAAAAGAAACTCAAAAAACCTCTGCAAAGCACAACCGTCTAGAGACTTTCACTATTTCCACATTAACCAAATGAACATGAAGTGAACTCTTCATCCCTGCATCCCTTAAAGGATTCACAAGGCAAAAATAACCCACAAAAGGCCCTCTGGGTCCCTGGAAGGTGCAGAGCACTCTTTGCCTATGCAGTGAGCAAAAGCTTTGGACCACTTCAGGGAAAGCAAATGAATGAGATCCACGTGACATCAGTAATAAAAGGCTCCTGTCTCTTTGCAAAGCATTGAAATGCCATCTGGCAATTTTGTTGACGTCAGCAGGCACAGAAAAACAACCACCACCTCCCCCAAAAAAGCAGAAGCCTGGGGTGGGAGGGGGAGGAATGCAGAGTTTCATGGAGTGTGCGTGCTTCAGGCTGGTGTTACTGAAAACCTGCAGCAGCCCAGAGCTGGGAATTGTGCACCAGCAGTGCAGGCAAATTCCCCCCTGCCTGTGCTCTGCCCTGCTGAGCAGCCCTGGCACCTGGGCAGACACTGCCAGCGCAGCTTGGTGCTGCCAGAGCATCCTACAGGGAGCACTCCATCCATCCATCCATCCATCCATCCATCCATCCATCCATCATCCATCCATCCATCCATCCATCCATCCATCATCCATCCATCCATCCATTATCCATCCATCATCCATCATCCATCCATCATCCATGGACACCTCTCTGTGTGTGGGTGGAGCCAAGATGGGCGTGGCCGGGATGGGAGGAGCCATTAGGGAGGGACATTGGGGTGTCCTGGGGGCAAGATTTGCTTGATGCTCTCATCACCCTCATCACTCTCTTCATCCTCACCATCCTCATCATCCTCTCAGTCCCTTCATCCCATTACTCATCCTTCCCATCATCCCTTTCATCATCTTCATCCCCGTCACATCCATCATCCTCTTCATCACTCAGCATCCCCTTTATCCTCATCCCCCCCATCACCCCCTTCAGTCCCATCCTCTCCATCCTCCCCATCACCCGATCATCCCCTTCACCCCATGTCCCCTTCATCCTCATCACCCTAATCACCACCGTCATCACCTTCAGCCCTATCACCCCATCATTCATCTCCACCATCACCTTCATCTTCATCCTCACCTTCAAGTCCATCTTCCCCATCCCCACCTTCATCTCCATCATCCCCATCTTCCCCTTCATCCTCATCGCCTCCATCACCCTCATGACCCCCATCATCCCCATCATTCCCATCATTCCCATCATCCCCATCATCCCCATTTCCTCCATAACCCCCTACATCATTATCCCCTTCATCTTCATCACCCCATCACTTCCATCATCCCTTTCATCCCCATCCTCATCATCATCCCAATTACCCCCTTCACTCCATCACTGAAATCATTCCCTTCATCCCCATCATCTCCTTCACCCCATTACCTCTATCAATTCCTTCATCCCCATCCTCCTCACCTCCATCATTCCCTTCACCTCCATCCTCCTCCTCACCTCCACCATTCCCTTCACCTCCATCCTCCTCCTCACCTCCATCATTCCCTTCACCTCCATCCTCCTCCTCATTTCCATCATCCCCTTCATCCCCATCCTCATCATCATCCCAACCATCCCCTTCACTCCATCACCTCAGTCATCCCCTTCATCCCCATCATCTTCACCCCCATCATTCCTGTCATCCCCTTCATCCCAATTCCCCCCTCACTTTACCATTCCCTTCATCCCATCACCCCATCACTCCCTTCATCCCCATCCTCCACCTCACCCCAATCAACCCCATCGTCATCATCATCCCGACCATCCCCTTCATTCCATCACCTCCATCATCCCCATCCTCTTCTTCACCCCCATCATTCCCGTTATCCCCTTCATCCCAATTCCCCCCTCATTTCCGCCATCCCCTTCATCCCTGTCCTCCCCATCACCCCAGTCATTCCCTTCATCTCCGTCCTCCTCCTCACCTACATCATCCCCTTCATCTCCATCCTCCCCATCACACCAATCATCCCCTTCGTCCCCATCCTCCTCCTCACCCCAATCATCCCCTTCACCCCCATCCTCCCTCACCAGCCC
>JANRGV010000073.1:66576035-66590157 GCA_024734035.1 Alethe castanea
ACAGCAGAGTGCAGGACAGGGGCACAGATGCCCCTGAGTCACATCTGCTGGGCACCACACAATCTCCAGTCTGGAAATGGAGAGATGAATAAAACAGGCGTTCAGTCACTGACTCATACTCATCCCAGCACACAAACTCTTTGGCACTTCTCCCCCTCTGAAATAATGCGGGGAAAACATAATCCAAGCAAATATCCCGGGGAAAATTATTTTGTGCTTCACAAATTCTGTTATTTACAGCAGGGGGATTTATATAGGAGCAAAGTGTATGTGCATGCAGCTGGAACTGAGCTTTTAGAGAAAAGTACTGAAGCAATGACTAAGTCTTTTGTGTCTCCATTTACCTAAAACTTGATTAGCACATTGACATGCAAAACACAGGCGCTTTCCAAAAAGGGTTACAACACATCTACCACGGGAAAAGCAGCAGTGCCAAAACAACATCATACCATTCCTACTTTACTAAAAACTCGGTAACTCCGGTCAGTTAGCAGACCCTGGAATAATTTCCCTGACATCCCTGCTACGTCACCCGAGGCTGCTAAACCAAGGACAACTTTCTGCCTGCCCAGCTCCGCCGTGACCAACACCCTGCAGCTGGCCACGGAGCCAGAGCTGCCAGCAGCTCCAGGGCAGGATCAAATCTGCTTCACCCCGCAGCAGACTCCGTGCATCCATGCAAGGGAGAGCAGCAGGGGATGGCAGAGCCGGGCCAGCAGCAGCTTCGAAGGAAGCATCACTGCTGTGACCGGAGCTCAAGTTGAGGAGGTGCTGACACCTCCTAAAGGTGAGCAGGGAATTAATCTGCTCCGTGCATTTCTCTGCACAGGCTGTTAGGGGTGTGCACAGTCCACACTGCTGTGCTGGGATGGGGCTTTTTTTGTGCTTTTGAGACAAAATTTGGTCTGTCTTCTATGAACTATATCCACTATGCCCCATGCATTCCTCACATATGTGTTGCTAATCCTTCCCCAAGTGCCTCCTACGTGAAGGGGGAAAAATTAAAACACAAAAGGCAAGTAAATAGCTGAGCAGATACAGACCATCAAGTCATTGACACTTGACATAAAACACATGCTGAATGGCTTAAGAGTGATGCTTATGGGGTGATGTAGTGAAGTACAGAGACACCAAAGCCAACGAGGGGAGATCTCTTCATTGCTGGGAGCAGACAAGCCAGGTGAGCTGAGAAATTGGAGATGTTATTGAGAATATGCCTGATTCAGTATAGGCTGAACCGTTCCCCAAACCAAAGGTAATTCTCTCGTGTCTGCACAAGTGCACTGTCAAAATCAGTACTGCCCAAAACAGGCTGAGTTTGGTAAGTCAGGAAGGAAACAACAACGCCACACTACAAGAACCCTTTCATCTTAAAATTAAGAGTTTGCCACCTCAATTCAAAAACATTTGTTTTGCACCCTCTGCCTTTAGTTGCATTCACTGTAAAACTTTACACTGTTTGGAGTTCTTTAATAAAAAAAACCCTTAAAACCTCATAAACCCACACCCCAAAACTCAGTTAGTGACTAGTAATTGTCACTTGTAGGCTAAGCAAATCAGAAGTAGAAGCAAAAGGAGAGATTCTTCTATACTGCATCTGTTCTATTCAAGAACCTTTCCCTATGCCCTCTGCTACCTTCCCCAAAAACCAGCACACCCCACAACAACAGTGTTTGTCTCAGAATTCAGAACCTCTGTCAGATCACAGCTTCTCTTTGAAAGCAGTTTAAAAATATTTAGTTCCTATTTCTAATAAAATAATTTAGATAAGAAGACTTAGACTGTATCCAGTATGGAGTCCAGCAGCATTTAAGCAGCACAAAAGATGTTATCTGCTTTCAAATCTGTTTTGCCTCTTTGCTGCATGTTCCTTTTGGTCTTTTTAATGTAATGTAATGTAATTTCACTAATTTTATCAGAAAACAGAGGGAGGGAAGGTGATCTAATTTCAGTGGGACTGTCAAAGGAAATTTGTACCTATTGTAGCAGCAAGTAATGATGTGTCTGTATCAAAGAAAATAAATTTATTCTTTCAGTTATCCTCCCGCTGGAAAGCGCAAAACTTCTTCCCAAAGATCCTATGATCCTGTTCTTTAATTCATGTATTTTACATGAATGCTACCATGTATATTATTCATTTTACATTCAATCAAGGAAGTAATTAAGACAGTAATTACAAATATGTGCTAATCCACAATTAATGAGCACCCTTGGTATGCTCCCACATAAAACAAACTACAACACACAGTAGCTAAAAAAATTACCCAAATGGGCTCACGTGTCAGCTAAGTATTCTTGGCTGGAAATACCAGTTACTTAGAGTAATGAACACAAAATGTCTGGCACATCACCTTCCCTGTTTATGCACTGCCAGTATTTTAGCAAAATAAAGTTAATAATGTGGTACCCCTCTTCCTGCCACCCCCCAGACACCTTCTGAAACAGCTGAAACTTCGTGGACACTCTCATCCAAGGCTGACAGAACAAAATAAAAGCCAAAAAAGTTTTGCCTCTGGCCAAACTTCTTTCCATGACCATCAGTTTTCATGAGGGGTGATGCTTGGTATGACCTCAGAAGCAGAGGGGGAATGGCTTCAGTTATGTGGTCAGTGGTTCTTGCCTCTGCTGTCCAGCTCTGAGTGGATTTCCAGTAGTGACAGAGATTAGGGAATTGGGGTGAATATAGGAGGTGAAACATAAATTACTGGCTAATTAGGTCTAATTAGATTTTTGCCTGTAGAGCAACCCATTTAAGCTGTAATTGCAAGCTATTGAAACTTAAATGATGGAATTTACACTAGGAGCACTGCCTCCTTTGTGCTCCAAAAGGATCCTTTCCTAGGATTTATACTTTATGCCTTTCCTTTAAAAAGATAATAAAATTACTCAGTCAACAGAAGATGCATCACTTGAAGTAAAAAATCCAAGAAATCATGACTCCTCTGAAAACTTCTCAAACTTGGAAAGAAGTCCTGCAGACTGCTGAAGAGCCAGGAGAGCTGGAGCTGCAGACCTGTATGCTCTTCTCCACAAGACTGATTATAGGGGCCAGAGCAAAAAAAGAACTGGTCTTAAAACCCCACAGTGCAGGCATGTCTCCTGGCCAGGAAGTCATTTCCAAAGCTGAAAATACTGGCTCTGCAGTGCTGCTGCTTCTGCTGTCTCCAAGGCTAGCTGTGGAACAGAAGAGCCCAGCACACGCACCAAACCTCTAGTTTGTTCTCCAGAGCACGTTTTCCCAATACATCAGATCCAAATAACAACAGATAAAATTTTTCTAACAAAGATGTGACACATTCCCTCATGTTTTAACTTTTTTTGCATTACATAAGACAGCTTTTTAAATGCAGCAGACACCCACCTCCCTCCCACCTCCCCATACAGTCTGTCCGTACACCTATGAAAAATATATTATTTAAACATTACTCAGAAAAAATGCAAATCTGAAGAAACTCATCTTGAGAGAAGAGCAGAAAAAAAAAAAAAGACCAAAAAACCCCGGCACCCAACTGCTACATCTGTCCCACACTATGTGATAACCTTTGCATCTGAGAAAGGATGTGAGATCCCATCCCTTTCCTAGACACTTAAGTATATGTTATGGGCTGTCACAGTGTTGAACCATTCCAATCAGAAGCCTCAAATGCTGTCAGTCTCTTGCTGAGCCTCGGCCAGAATTGCCTTGGAGAATGTCTGCCAGAAGGAGGACTTTGCGTCCAACATCACCAGCCCCAAACTGGCAAACACAGCTTGATGGCAAACACTTCCTCGTGCAGGGTCAGAATTTGTTTTGGGTTAAAAGGCATTACAGTTACTGGACTTCAGTCATCGTTTCTGTCATTCAGCTGACACTTGGAAGTGTTCCTTGCCCTCCCTTTGCACGTCAGATTTTGAAAAGAAAGCACATCTCAGCAAAGTGTCGGGGTAAGCTCCTGACTACAACCATGACTGAAAGTTGTAATAAGAAAAATAAAGCAATAAAAGCAAATTATTGATTGCATTTAAGCAATAGATTCCTCTTTAACTGCTCCAACACGTCAGGTAATCCAGGAAAGAGAGACAGATGACTGGCCATTGACTCCCTCTCCTGAGACTATTTGCCTGGAGGAGATTCTGTTTTCTGTCCACGTTTGTGCAAGACAGAATATTCCTCGTGCCTTTTTCTTCAACTGCTTTTCCAACCAGCTAAATTAAATACAACTTCAGGAGGGAAAAAGGTCAAGAATACTCAGTTCTTGTTCTCTAAAACTGGAGTTCTTCCTCCTCCCTTTTTCTCCTAAATTAAATCATAAAGCACAAATATAGTAAGCGCAATACCTCCGTCTTTTGCAGTTTTGCCATCTTTATACTCTATTTATTTGCTATTAAGAATCTATATACGTACCTATCATCATGATATGTATTCTATATAGAACATACATAGAGAGCATTTTAAACCTAATTTAAGAATTCTTGCTCTGCAATTTTCCAAGAACGCTATAGTTTTTCATCATCCACACACAATGCAAATTGTTCACTAAATATATTTTGGATTACATAGCGCTCTCTTGCTAGCAGAATGCAGCCATGGAAGTGTCCCTGCTCATAAACTCAAATACTGCATTTTCTGTAACCTGAGTAAAAAACAATAGTAAAGAAGTTATAGTACTATGAGAGCCAACTCTCTGTTTGTAAATTATCAATATTTTTAAGCAAGACAACAGGCTTTGTAGCATAATAAAGGCTGTAGGGTTTGACTTATAAAATGTAATGGCAACAAAGCTGAAAAAATATTCCAAATAGAAAAAAACCCACCACAAATACCAAATCTCATAAGCAAGACAATGAATTATAAATAAGTTTCATCTTAAGAAAAAGAGACTCGTCTTTTGTTTTATTTTCCTGGTTGAGAGAGAATTGCTAAGTTACTATACTGTCAAATGGCACACAGAAAGGGCTGAGTTTAGATACAGGACAAAAAAAGAAAGGTACGTATAGGTTCTGATGAGAGAATATCAAATTGTTAAAAGTACTAACGGATGGACATGAATAATGAAAAAATATTAAGTTTTTGGTTTATTTTTTTTTTTCCTGAACTGAAAAGGCATTTTCTTACAATATCAAAGCAATGGATGTTGCAGGGATTAAGGTTTAATACTGAGAACCCGGACCACATTTTGTGGATGGGAAAAGTTCTGTATCAGAAATGTTGTGAAAAAAAAAAAAAGTTGGCAAGGGTAAGGCGACTTTGCTAGGATTTGAGGGCCTACATACAGCCAGATGATACAAAGGAGGCCTGAAAGGAATCTAGAAGGGAATTCAGAGGAAGCATAGGTCTAAGGGCTCTATACTAGGCTTCTGACCACTGAAAAATAAAGAGGCATTTCAAGTCTTCTTAAGGCAAAAAAAGGGGACGGAGGCCCTAATACAGAAGAAATGTCATCAAATGTGGAGATGAAGATCAGTTACTAGATGCTGATATGCACCCCGGCCAGCTGAAAACATGCCTGGAATGCCAGTCTGGAGGGGGAACTCAGCAATATCCCTAAAGGACTAGGCAGCATGACAACTGAAATGAAGTAGGCAGTCAAGCTGGGGAGTCCGAAGTAATATCTGGAAAAAAAAACAGTCACAGGACTGAGCTGAAAAAATTGCATCTAAACCAGACCCATGATCAACACACATAGAAAATTTTAAGGCAGTAAGAGACACAAAGGCTGGGCTAAGTTAAACTTCTATTTCATGGCAATGGCCAAGAAAGTCCTCTGAAGTGTTACTCCAGCATGGCAGGGAATATGAATGGGGCAAGCTCTAAGTAGTTGGATTCACAGTAAGAGGGGTGATCAGGCAAGTGAGAGAAACACAGGGAACATTCCTCCAGATGAGATGGAATGAGATGATGGGAGAGAGTCACATCAGTTAAAACAGTATTGCCTAATTATTTCCCTGGTAAAGGCAGTTGTTATCAAGAGACACCAATTCCTAATTCAAGGGAAATAGGAGGTGCACTTTGAAACACCACCAGAAGAAAAGGCTGACTCAGAAATTGTCCTGTGCCTTTATGTGACTGCCACCTCAAGAGGTTCCTTCTAGAGCACACAGAAGGCATGCTGACCAAGAAAGGTCCATCTACCCTTCCACAAGGACTCTGAAAAGACTGATGTGAAGAAACAAGCAGAGTGCAGATTCCACATCCAGAAACACCTCCCAAGCACTGAAAAACTGAGGTAGAATTTCCAGTGAAAGACACTCCACCATTAGAAACTGGACTGGGATCCCCAGCTCCGTTCTCTTGGGTCAGTTGTTGCTAACACTGTCTTGACATTTAAGTAGAGCACTTCCCTTTGGCAACAACAGAACTATGTGTGCCATATTAAAATATCTTGGATTTGTTTCTTTCTGCTCCTATGGTGAGGACTTGCGAAAAATTCCTGGACTTCAGAACTCCAGCAATAATTCCGAAACAAAATACTGGAAGTACATTTTTTCAAATGCCTGTAGCAACAAAAATAGCTCCTTGAGCATCTCAGGAATCCAGTGCCCAGTTGCATAACTTTTCCACTTTCTTCTTCCCAACTTTAAGACCCAGTGTTTGGGGGGAGAGAGGTGGAATGGAGAAGGAGCATCTGAATCTTGAAAGAAAGGTGCTGTCTATGCAGCCCCAAAGCCACACCAAGAGGTTATGGGATTTACTCTGTGACAGGCACAGGATAAGTCAGTGTGCCTTACATCTTCACACCAAGCAAAGCACTTCCATTTCAGTTTCTACTGCTCCTCCTCTTCCATGCTCTACTTGATCTTCAGGGGAAGCCAGTGCAGTGCCAGCGTGAGCCTGGCCCTGCTGGGGGAGCTGGTGATGCCCTGTCCCTGTCCAGCTGCAGCCACATCACTGTCCCAGCAAAATCACCATTCTGAGACACAGCTGTCTCAAAGGCAACGCTGATCCTTGAAGGTTCTAATCACTGGCTTCAGCTGAGCATCACTTTCACGTCCCACAGAGTTGTAAGTAACAGAAAGCAGTACTGCAGCTTCTCTTGTCAGCCAAGCCCCCCTCCTATTCTGCATTTTAATGAAGAACTTAATCTAAAATAATTATTTGCAGATTGTTCACTGAACCCCGACTGTTAATTTAAAAGAAGCAAGCACATAAAACCCTCCAGGAGTCCTAAAACACAATCTCAATATGCACAGAGTTATTATTTTTAGACACGTATAAAAATTGGTTGACGGTAATATGACACAAAAGCTTATTGCCATTCCACTTTTCTGCTCACATCCATCATGTAACTTTGAAGATTCAGGCCCCCCTATCCTGGATGTGAAAACTGAAAATGCTGTATGTGTGGGGTTTGCTCTGAAGCCAGAGGCATGTATGTGAGAAGAGCATATGAACTTTCAAAACTGTACATGACAGAAAATCTCTAATTTTTTATCAGACACCCAGAATAGAAAGTATTCACAATGATATTTTCCTCATTTTTAGAGAAGTGAGTTCTTGTGCTTCAGAAACAAGGTTACTGGAAACAGAAATGTTATCTGGATTTCCACCAAAGTACTATCCATGTAGTCTGAAAAGGAATTACAGGTTTTAAATCACTACCTTGGTAGCTGGATTTTAATATAGCTCCAGCTCTGGAAAGATTTTTTCCTGGCTTCACTTTTCCATCTACAGCTTTTTTTGCCTCCTCATGAATTTTGTGTGTTTGTTGGGGGAAGTGCAGGGGGAAAACAAAGAGTATCTCCAAGGATGAAGGCTCCATAACCTCTCCATGTAACCTGTTCCAGTGCTTGGTCACCCTCAGATTAAACAAGTCTGTCCATCAGCCAGATCATTAACAAAGACACATTTCTCATGCTAAATTTTGGGGTTTTTTTACTTTTTGCACTTCAGTAATTGATGCCTCTATCTCTCCTCTAAGGGCTTGCCTATTTACCATAACCAGTAGCTTTTCTAGTCCTGCATAAACACCAGCAACTTAATAATTATGGACTCCAAATTCAACACCTTATAATCTCCAGCCTTCCTTAATGGGCTGTAAGAATTCATACTGCTCTTGTAATATTCAAAGTTACTCAGGAATTGAAAATGGAGCAATGCAGAGCCATTACACAATGAACCTTTGATCTCTAAAATCCAACCCGATGTGAAATTTTCTTTTTTATGACTTGACTTTAAGATTTACTCCAGCTCTATCTTATTCAAAAATGTCAGGAGGCTGCTCCAGTAACTCATTTTGAAATTTTGAACGCTGATCCATCAGACATACGACAAAATTATAGCTTACTACTGAAGTCAAGAAAAAAGAACATCTGCTGTTGAGAGCAGAGCTGATCAGCTGTGAGCTTTTCCTCTGGGAAACTCATAAAATGAGCTGCTAGAGAATTCAGCATGTGTTCTTGTAAGGAAGGAACAATAGGAACTACTTTCACTTATTTATCCTTTAAAACTAGCCCAGAGAGCAGCAGTTAAAGAATACATATCTTCCCCAGTATGGACACAAAACTCAGGGGGGGAAAAAAAAGCACAAACAAACAAGTATTAATAAAAATGCTTTTAAAATGAAGTTCCCATTCTAGAGTGAAATCAGCCAGTTCATTTAGTCCTGATTAACAGAGACATCTTCCAACAACCCTGGCACTGTGGGAGCTCAGAAGGAAGGGCAGAGTAGCCCACATCCCCCAGCAATGCTGCTGTTAACATGCCACTGGAAGCACACTGGCTGAAGACTGCTCAGTAAAAAACTGAGTGCATTAATCACATTCATTCCATAATTGGGTTCATCTCTGAATAGAGGAACCTAAAATTTTGCAACGATTGCGTTAAAAACTGTGCTTGGGAAGGTGACAAATACCTGGAATGCACACATGCAGTAAGTGAAATTTAAGGTGTTATAGGAAATTAAAAGAACTCCTTGTGGCACGACTCTCAGCTTTCCACAGTTTTCAGGAACAAAAATGGAGTCTTCTATCATCACAAAAGACCCAGTGCCATGTAACTTTAATGTGGGGTGATGTTTTTCTTCATTACAAAGCACCTGACTGTATCAGTCATTATTATGTTGGCCATCACTCCCTTCCTAAGACCCTGTTTCCAGTTGCTTAAAATTTTTTTTCAAACCTGTGAACTTTTGCACTGACATTTCCCCTTGCAACAGTTAGCCTTTATTTGGAAAATTTTACCCAGCATAACCATTTCCAGGAGACTAAGGAACAATGTTTTACTGATTTTTAACTACTCACCTCTTTTGAGGTGCACTACTCTGGTCTCAGAAGATTCTCAGTAGCTTTTGTTTCAGTGACTGGCATATGAATGCCTGTATTTTGGCAATTCAGAGAATTTGCAGTCTGAAAACCTGCAGAGAATTCTAGCTTGTGCTAAAGCAGAGGACTTGAATTTCAGGGGGTTAAATTCTCTGAATGTCTCTAAGTTTATGGCTCTTAAAGGTAGCCAGCAACTTTAGCCATCAGATGGCAATAAATCTCAAATCCCCTTAAATCCAACAAACAAATTTTTCCTAAGTTTGCAACTTAGAAAACAAAACCCAAAAAACCCCAAGGCAAACAAAAAAAAAAACCCCAAACAACCAAACCCCACAAACTCAAACCAAACCCCAAACCAACAAAAACCCAAACCCCCAAAAAAAGCAAATGAACAAAATCTCTTAACCTGAAGACCTTAAGACTCTAAACTTATAAAAGGCATCTGAGAAATATAAGCTCTAGCCAGAAAATCACATCATATAAAAAACCAGGGTTCTGAAAACAAACAAGTTTACAAAATTACGAAAACTGCTGAAAATTAAATTATGAAAACTGCCAGGAATAGGGAAAAATCCAGGAAGATTAAGGGGTGTTTCAAGAACCTGATCACCCCAGATGGAAAAAAAATCTCCTTCCTCTGTTCTGCATGATGATAGCTCACAATCCCATCTTCTCAATGCAATTGCCATGCAATCTATATCTGCACCACACCGGTGGACACGAACTCCCCAGCCTAAGGAAAAGCTTGGCCAAAAAAAAAAAAAAAAAAGACAATTCAGCTTCTGCCACTATCTTTGCTTTTCAAAATACTGAGACAAATGGCACCGTGCCAAACTCCTGATACTCCTCCCACACTCCTTCTTCGAGCAGTGTTTTCACCAGGGCGTGATTTCCCACTCCTGTCTGCATTTCAGCACTCACTCCTTCTCCAGACTGCACTGATCTGCAGCACGGCCATGATCCTACAAACTGCAATCCTCCTGAACTGGAACTGGCTCACTGAATAACCAAACACAACCTGAGTGCTGTCAGCAAGCTCCTCTGCCACTCACCTGCACTGCCTGACTGGCACCAGGACCTGCACTACAAACATGGTGGAGAAGGGTTTGGAAGAAGAATGGCAACGTTTCTAGAAATCTGTGTTGAGCTTCTGCTTAGCTATAAACCGTCACATGACAGAGTGAAAGTCATTACTGAGTTTCCAATCCACTCCTGCTCCCCTGCCAGTCATTTTGAGACAGAGGGATTGAGAGCAAAGAGGATTCACAGGGTGGCTGACACCATTTAAAGGCTTTTTCTCCTTGCCAGGGGTGACGGGTGTGGAAGGTTTCAGGAGGTTTGCCCTCATCACCTCATCACACTGCCAGTGTGACAGATCCTGTCTTACGTCAGAGCAGCAGGGCAGAAAGCCTGCAGGACAAAAAGAAATGGTTCCACAGCCCCAGACAGTGCCTGAGGCTCAACTCCTCATTCTAAGGGAAGCAAAGACAAAACGGAGGCAGAACATCTATTTGAGACAGCTTTCTGCTCTGCCTCACTGGAAAGCAAGGAAGTATTTCCTAGATCATTCCTTCATCCCAGACTCAGCTTCCTGCACCTTCCCTGCTGTGCAAAAGCAGCTCTCCTCCCCCAGTCCCAGCTCAATAAATACTCCAGCCAACCCACAGCCCTCCCCTGAGGCCTCTTCCCCACAAATCCCAAACCCTGCCAGTCTCTGCTCTGCCACTAAAGCTCTGAGAGCTCGTCTGCTGAATGAAAGGATAATGCAAGGTTTTAGTAACCCACAAAAACACTCTTAACATGAAACCTCCGCTTTTTTTTTTTTTTTTTTTTTGTAACCTGTTTCCAGGTGGAGTAGAAGGGATTTGGTGAGATACAGGGATCACTGGAGTGACATGTGCCAGCAGGACTCTGCTTTTCACATGAGCTCACGGTGACAGGGCAGCTGCATGATGCAATGCTACACGAAACTCAGAAAACCCCCTGGTTTATCATTTCACAGCTATGCCTCAGGATGAGTTTATTCTCAGTTGCAGTTCTCAGGAATAAAAAATTAGCATGAGTCTAAGAAATAAGATCCTCAGGCACGTACAACAAATAAAACCAACAAAGAATTACCCCCCAAACCTGCACTGAAACTTCAGGGAGGGCATTCAAGCAATCTGAACAGCTGGATGGACAAGAAAGAAAAGCATTCACAAATTCTTTCCTCAGCTATATAAAGGTAATTCCTTCTGAAATTATTGACAAAGCCATTCAAGATTCAAGAATTAAGAAATACTACATTTTGTTCAGTGGAGGCCAATATATGGGATTTAATTTATCACTATTTAGCATAAATTTACCCATGAAAAACACCCACAGGATAAAGATATATCTTCCACACAAAAAAAAATGAACAGGTAGATTGGACATTTTTCATCAACCAAACCCAAAAAGATCTAATTCAGGGCTCACAGTTAAATCTGCTTTCCTCACTCTTTCACACACATAAAATACAAAACAATGAGCGGAAAATTCCTTTGTCATACCAGAGCCTGGAAACCATGGAGATCTCTGTGATGTAGTGACTGAGAGCATAAACAATGCTCAAAAGATCAAAAATAAAATTATATAACGACCTAGCTCCAGCAACCCTCCCAAACTAACAACCTCCAACTATATTGTCCATGGACATCATAGCTCCTCTTGTTTTTTTCTCTACCCTTACTTCTCAGGCTGCACATCCTTGCCTAAACAGGTCTGGGTGTCATTTGATTTCATGCAGAGTATGGAAGATGAAGAATAAAAATCACTTTATGACTTAAAAAACCCAGAAGCTGTGTCTGAATAGAGTATCAAACTTCACTATGGACTTACACATCCCACTTTCTTAAAAGCCAGACCTGCTGCACTGGTTTACACCAGAAACAAGATCTGATCTGGATCAATTAAATTACTTCCAGTACAATAAAACTGTATTAATCAACCACGTCTTATTAATTTATCGTCAATAATAATGTGACAGCATGGAGGGGTATTTTTGTCAACTAATATGTCTGAGATCTCTAGAAGTTCTGAGTAGGATGATTCATCTTCAAAATCTACTACTCCATAAGATACGGTATGTAATCTGCCCTGCCCTTCTCCCTCTTAGTAAAAATACAGAGGAAGATGCTTCTCAAAAACTGGGATGCATTTCTGTTGCCCATCCTTCTTCCTGTCCAACAATTGTCTCTTTTCTACGGATAAAGACTACCATTCATAGTCAACTGCTGTATAAATGGAAAACTGAGATGGAATTATGATAGAGAAGAGACTGGAGCTGTTAGCACACCAATATTCCTTCTGTAATGATCTCTTCTATTATCTGTACCTCCCAAGCAAGGTTTTGAAAATAAAAACCAAACAATAAAAGAGAGAATCTTGGGGTGCCTGGAGCAAGAAGTAGGAAATATTCTGATCACACTGCCATTCATCGTATCCTAGTCCTGCTTCTGGTGACAATCTTTGCTTTTCCCAGCAGATGCTGACATATGCTCTGTTTACATCTGCTTTGCCCTGCTCTTGGCTAACACACTTGGAAGGACACCCCAACCAGGAGGACTCTGAAAAGGCTGAGGTTCTGCCAGTGCCTCAGTGGCTACATCCACACACACAGACATGTAAGGTATGCAACACGGAAAAGTCACGCTCCGAGGAACCCATCTGCAGCACACGACAGCTTTCCTTGGCCACTCAGCTTAAAACACTCCTAAAGCCTTTAGAGAAGTCTCCTTGTTGAGACAGGGAGACTTTATTGGTTAAATAATCTGCACTGGTGGGCTGCCATGGCATCTCCACCTCCACAAGCACATGCTCTCGCAAAATCAGCTTTAGCAAGGTTTTGCAGCATTCCTCTTGGGAAGGACAGGTAACCATCAGCTGGTTCTCACTGTGTCCAGAGAAGCCCTAGACCCCATGAAATCCCTCTGAGTCCCTCCCAGTGGCCCAGAGGGCAGACCAAGACGCCAGAGACTCCCAGAGCACAGTACCTGGTCAGCAGCGGGAATGGACTCCCACCTGCGCTTCAGCAAGCACAGAGATTTCCGGCTCATGGTTCTCGATCTGCTCTAGAGGCTCTTCCACACCTGAGAAAAAGGCTTCTGTGCCAAGCCTTACTTCTGCCTGCTGCTCCTCATTGCAGACGGCAGAGCTCCCCGAGGCACACGAGTTTCTGTGAGCTGCAGGGCCCAGGGCGGTCAGAGCTGCTCCCCTACAGCATCTGTGCCCTGGCAGGGCCACAGCAGCAGGCTGAGGCAGGGAGCAGCCCAGCTTCCTCACGAGCTGGCTGGCACAAAGGAGCCTCCAGCAGGCTGAGGCAGGGAGCAGCCCAGCTTCCTCACGAGCTGGCCGGCACAAAGGAGCCTCCAGCAGGCACACAGCACCACACGCACGCAATCTGAAAATAGCTGTTGCTTAGGAACTGGAGGGGTGAAACGCAGCACCTCGCATCTACAAGTGAGAGCTTTTGTGGTAGAAGAGAATTAAACAGGCTGGACCTGGGTTTCTCTCTCCATCATCGTTCTCTCACAATGCTGGAGGAACGACTGCTCGATTCCACGGGCTCTGGGCTACGCCCACATCTCCAGCAAGCCAAACAAGCCTTGATGGCAGAGCAACAAATTACTCCCACACATCCAGGAGCCCTGGTAAAAACGTGTGCACAACGTGCGCCGTGGGTCCCACCTGCCAGAGCCTGGGACTGTCAGCTGCTGTGCTCTAGCACAATGATTAAAATACCATTTGCATGTTTTTTCTGCAGAGCAATGATATTCCAAAGATGAGTTCTGCCAGTCACACTTTCTTGGGGCACATGCCAACATTACAAATGGGTATGATTATTTTCCCCTCACATGAAGCG
>JANRGV010000073.1:66590257-66601357 GCA_024734035.1 Alethe castanea
CTCACATGAAGCGCTTCTACAGACTGCATGGATATATTTGAGAGAGTAACAGACTTCTTCAGGTGGATTAAATATTCCTAAACACTTAGGAGTTTCTTTAATTTGAAACTCAATTTTGAAGTTTCATGCTTAAATTCTTAATTCTAACGTGTGTTAATCTTTAAAATTAAGCATGAAATGTAATGAAATTCATTTTGCACTTCCTGCTTCATTTCAAATCTATAGAGTAAATTCTCAGCATGAAGCACTTTACAGCAGGCAGTGCTGTCTTCTGGCATGAAAAAAGAAAGGAAATAAAAGAACAAGTATGTAGCCAGGAACTCACCACTCTTTGTAAGGCAACCTATAATCCAAGCTAATTAGAGCAGCCTTAATAGTATAATTATTGTAAAATAAAAGGAATCCTACAACATACATACACATATATGTGGGTAGTCTCTTAAAAGGGGAGAGCAGTGATGGTCATAGCAGAAATCATGAGCAAGTTAAATATGGTAAAGACAGCTTTTTACTTGTCCCATTTACATTCTCTTGAATTGCAGATGCTTATCACGAGACCAACTGCTGCACACAGAAATTCCCACAGGCCTCAGTGGATTTCATGTGACATCCATCCCTACCTGTAACTCCAGCGCTTTGCATTTAACTCCCACGTGCAGAAAAGGAACACATTTTCCAAGCGGGCCATTAAGAAACATGACATGCACTGTAGTAGCTTCCTCTCATGTTTCAACACATGCCACAGAAAACCTACTAGCTTTTAAAAAAACTCCCTTCACTGAATCAGAGCTTTTTAAATGAGTCTTGATAGAATACCTTTGTGAGTTCATATGTGGATTTTACTTTTACATTATGGTAAACCAGTGATTCCACTTCCCAATTTTTTTCTTTCTAGGTCTAAAGGTATTTAAGTACAGCAAACACCTTAATTTTTCAGCAAGATCTTGTTTTTTACAACTGGTGCATTTTTTAAAGGACACAAACTGGCAAGAATGTAACTGAATGACAAAAGGAGGAAAATGTCTTTTCTATCATGCAAAAAATCAGAGCCTCCTTAATTTGTCCTAACCTATTCCTATTTAGACAATTTTCAGAGTCATGTAAAAGAGAGAATCTAAAGCTACAGTGGAATAACTGAGGCATATTTTCCAAGCAGGAAAATTCCTGAACGTCAATACTGGTAGTGATGTCTCATTTGCAGCAACTGTAATTCTACAGATAATTTAAAAATGTATTGTGATATCATTAACACTACTGGCATAATTTCCTTCCAGTGGTGGGCCAAGAGGAAACCAGTGGCTACAGGTGGCTTCTCTGCACCTTCCCACACAGTTCCCCAAAACCTTGGTCAATAATCAAAGAATTCATGCTGACAGGGCCATCCAAGTTTTACAAGTTTGTCAGGTTAAAAAACAAACACGCATTATTTGAAATTGCACTCCTTTGATGTCCTGATGGAGCCAGCTGAGTAAGAAATGCTTTCTCCATACATCTAATCCATCTTTCTCCTACTGAAAAAAACCTTTCTGTTGAATGACTCAGCTCTGTCTGGATCAACTGTTTGAATTACAGCTCAAAAATGATATTAATGAAAGCTGTCATGGTTTTATGTTTTTTTCCATTGCTCCAAACCCTGCAAACATTAACAAAATTAACAGCTTTGCCAAGCTCAGATGGAAAACTTGCTTGAATGCCTCAAATACAGCAAAAGGCAAAATCAAACACGAAATACTGAGCAACTGACCTGTGAGCCTCTGGGTCCTCGTTTGTGATCCCATTCAGAATGCCCCATGAGCTGAAAATAAAGAAAGGAAGAGCTAAGTGATAAATTGCACTCATCAGTTTTAATTGAAACACTCATTTTTATATCTATTACACATTTTTCTTGGAAACAAACAGGTTTGCTTTTATGATTTATTTCACAGAGCTTTTAGCTTCATAATAAAGCCATATAACATTGCACCTTTACATTCAGAACCCAAACGTGGCTGGCATCACAGCTCTGCTCATGCCAGTAAAACTCCCACTGCCATAGATTCAGCTTAGGCAAATGTTTAACACTGATCTGGCAAAAGGACAGCTGATACATCAACAAGGAGATTACCAAAACCAGGGGGCATTTGATTAATCAGCAGTGGACATTTTATATCAGCTGTGACAATTAGCAGCAGCTTAAAAGTTGTTTCACCACTAAATTATGGTGGTTTTGTTTGTACATCTACTCAGAGACTTCTTCTGGGCCTTGTTTGTTCCTACACACAGAAGTATTGCTTGATGCAAATACAAAAATAGGTGAGTGAAAGACAGGAAGGTTCATGTGACATGTTATGACTTACAGTCATGAACATTTTCTTGTTCAGTTTTCCCAACATTCTTTCCCAAAGGAAATGCCTTCTCCCAGTTCAGAGGTAGGCCAGGAGATTTACAACCCACACTTACTGCAGAACATGCTTTCAAAACACTCATCTCAGGACAAGAGATTAAAACTACTTTGCAAAATCAGGATAGCCACATGCATCTCCTATGATGAGTTGGGGTTTTTTTTTATCTTCTCCATTAACTGTTCCTACTTATCCTTTTCTTTTCCAAGGGCCCCTTCTTTTTAAGTTATTACTTACAACTATCTACCTCCACAACTGGAGACAAACCACGTATGCAGACAGGCATCAAAGACAGAAATGTCACATCATTTTTCTACCACATACAGCCTTGTGACTGGCCCCCTCCTTTCACTGCAATTTTTTTTCCTATTTTCCATATACTGTTGGTGGGAGCACTGGCTATGCTGGATTTCCCCATTTGTTCTCCATCACAGCATGAAGCACAGCTTTGATGTTTATGAAACCTGGCCTCAGTAAATAACTGGTTTGCAAAAACTGCCAAGAGATGCACCTACCAAAGGTTATGTGCTTCAGAGAGTCTCTGCCAGAACCCCTGTACCTGGCTTTCCTCTGTGGCTCTCTGGACCAGAAAACCCTCTTCACTCCCACTGTTTAGCTCCTGTGCCTTGGGAGGAAGTGGCTCCTGCTTTCTCCATTCACTCGGCTGAAAGCAAATTAAATCAGCTTGAGTCTGACCAGCTGTGCTTGCCAGCACGCTAAGAGCTACCTTGGCCTCCAGGCTCCGGTCAGTGGAAGCAGCACAAAAAGAAAGCCCAGGGTCAGTGCTGATGTCAGAGCCTGGCTGTGGCTGCTGTGCAGCCTGGCAGCACACACCTCAGCTCACACCCACGGGTGGCACAGGATCCCTCTGCCAGCTCTGCCGTGCTCCTGCCCTCTCGGGACCCAGAGCCCCCTGAACAGTGAAAGCCCGCTTTGCTCCTGCCACCAAAATGAGAGGTGCAGCCACAAGTCCTCTCCCACACGCAGGGATGCTCCCAGTGCAGCCAGTCCAGGAAAGCACACTGATGTGTGATCACCACTAACGCTCACACCTGAACCAAGCCCTCTGAACATTCTTCACCTCTAGACAGGGTTTGCTCATCCTGATCCCTGCTCTTGCCTGGTGCTCCACATCTCCACGGGGAGTTCTCAGCCCCACAGCCAACTCCTGCCCAGCCTGCAGGCAGCTTTTGCCTCCCCATCTCTAATCCTGCCCCTCCGCCTGTCTGGGCAATCCTGGGGGCTCCACAGGCTGGGCGTAGCTAAGGTTACAGTGAGAAGAGACTCCAAAGGCTGTGACAACTCATCCATCCCTCACTCCCAGTGCCCATCAACATCCCCTACACAAGAGAAGCCAAAGTCACCAGTGAAGCAGTCACACATTCACTGCAACCAACAGAGAGACCCCTTCCTTATTTTGTCACCATTATATATGCAAGCTCCTTATAGCAAACTCCACAGCCCTTGGCCAATTTAATTTCTCTACAAAGGTGCTAGGTGGAATCAGCCATGTCTGTATTTTTTGCAGACAGGTCCATTGTCTCTAGCATAAAACAAAGCCCACACCACTGCTCTCTCTCACTGTGCCAGGATGTGCTGAGTGACAACAGTGAGGTTGTTTTCAAGCATTATAGTCAAATCCATGACCTATGAAGACAACCTTTTCCCTCTTGTTTTTAGAAAATCTTACTGGGCTTTAAAATGTATTTCTCCCTCGTTATCTGAAGAACCATGCTCATCTCATGCTAGAATGTTCTTGGTACATGGTGGTCCCTATTAACACAGGAGTGAAGGAATGAAAAATGAAATTAAATGAAAAGGATACCACCCAAAAAGGCCTCCTGTTTTAAGAGAGAAAGAGGAAAACCCCAGAGGTTATAACAAAATCTCTGCCAGGCCAGCATTCTGTAGAGAGATGATGGACTCAGTGTGACACCCTTTAGCTCAACAAGCCACACTCTGCTCAGGTACTTCTGAACCTGGTTTTCTTTTCATGGACAAACAGTAAGTGCTGCAGCACAATATCCAAAAAAGGAGGAAAGAAAGTATGCCTGAACTGTTGGGCTAGGTAGCAATCACGATTTCCAGAAGCTGAATAGAAATCAAAATATAAAGAAAAAAAGAATTAAAAGCAAAAACAAAGCCCAAAAACAAACAAACAAACAAAACTCCACAAAGATAAACAAAAAAACAAACCAAACAACAAACCAATTACACTCAGAAAAAACAGTGTGTGCGCATAAATCCACTTGAGTGAGTCAACCTTCTGAAATCATGGAAAAAGAAAATAATATACTGTTTAATTGGTGCATGCACGCAAACAGAGATACTGACATAAAAATGCATTTGGAAGTAGGGGGATCTGTGTTTATCACTAAGAGATGGGTTTGCTCCAGACTCCACCACCTCCTCTGAAAGTTCTCTGGAGTCAGTTTGGTCCAGAGTGATGATAAACATCCTCAGAGCATCAAATCAATTCTTCTTACTGCCCAGGCAGCTAAGGCTAAGTGTGTCAGCAGCAGAAGGAGAGGGATAAAGCTGAAACCAAACTCCCACACAGCTTATATGCAGTCTCTCTCGGCAGAAAAGGAGCTACTTTACATTTCATCTGAAACCGTCCTGGAAACATCCCTGACAGTTTTAATACAGATGAAAGCAGCTTTCAGCAGCAAGAACCACCCTTACATGTTCAGGAATGCATAGAAACAAGGGCTTCACTAAAACCAGCTGGTTGGTTCTGCCCTAATACCTGACTGACAGGTCTCCAGGGAAAACACTCCCATTCCAGCTGAGGTGAAGACAGTCAGTGGAGGAGGAGGCAGGAATGGAAAGGACCCCAAAATCCCAGTCACAGACAGAAAAGGAGAAGGGAAAGGAATCATCTCCTTCTGAAGATGTAGGGTGGTGGCCCATGCTCTAAATCTCAGGGTTTTGCTATAAACACCATGAAGTTTCTCAGCTTGTGGCTTTAAAACTTATGTTCACTAATGCCACCACACCTTGAAAGGAGTAAGGAATGGTATAAAGGACTCTCTGCATTAGATATCTGAGATACCCATACTGGAGCAGAACAAAGCTGTTTAAAAATTAGCATCTTCAGCCCTCGCCTCCCTAAATGCAGTTCTTCTCCTATATGGTTATTTAATTAAAGCCCCAGCAAATGATTACATAAGTATTTCAACTTTCATTAAAATTCATAAACCATAATTCTTATCCTCCTTAGTATTACAGAACTGCAGGAAAATGTGACCCACACATATTGTGGAAGATCTAAATAAATAAAAAGACAGAAAGTAAAGTATGACAATTTAAACCTTTTCAGCTGTTCGTAAGTCCTGTTTTTCATTTATATAATCTTTTCTGGACCACGGTTTTAATTTTGTTACCCTTGAAACAGCAATACTGCTAACTATGCAATGGCTGGGAAAAAAAAAAGAGATAAAAAACCTCCAACAAAGCCAACCAAAAAAAACTCCAACCACAAAAATCAGTCAGAGAACTAGAAAAGGCATAATCTTATGATAAGAACCTCCCCAGCTGGGCACAAGTCAGGAACAAACCCCAATATTTAAAACATAAGCAGTCCCATGTATATTCTTTGAATGGGGAGAGAGTCCTCAGCAGCAGAATGCAACAGCATTTTGAAACCATATGGACTTATGAAAGCAAATATGACACTCAGCACAGTTTCATTAGAGGGAATGAGCAGCATTCCTTTAGTAAGTATTAAAGAGGACCAATGAAATAGTTAGAGTTAGTGCTTAATACAACCCTTTAAATCAATTCGAAGTCTGTTCTAATTCTATTCAGATTATAGTCTGTTACTCTGGAATTTTATTTCGACACATATTTACACATACACAACACTTTTACTGTTCCACAAACCATCAGATGGTGAGCTAAATCAGCCACTAGTCACCAAAGACAATAAATGGGATTCAAGAAGACTGTGACAGGATCACATAGTCCAAATGCACCTAAGGACCTTGCCCCAGCTCACTGGCTCCTTCCCTTGGATTTTAAAGATCTAGGCAGTGGCTGGATACCTCATTTCCATTGTAGTGAACATAAAAGACTCCTGCTCTCTCTAGTGGGAGGTGAACACACGGCAAAGCACAGGAATGGGAGACAAAGTGCTGCTCTGCTCCATCTGCTGATGGGAGACACTTGAATCCAACACTTCCCTCTGAACTGGCTGTGATACAGGAACAGGGCAGCCTGCACTCTCCCTAACAGCTGAGAACCTGCAGAAAATGCCTTTTCACCACTCCTGGAAGGATTTAGCACATTTAGTAGTGGTAAAAATCAATTACCAATGAGATTCTCAGAAGTTTTGGCTGGGTGGCAGCCAGCAGCTTTAAGAGTTGTTTGTATTTGGGAATCAGCACCCAGAAGAGCAAGATATGAGTGTCCAATCAGGCTGGCACCTGGCTTCAGCCTTCACCAAAATAGCAGAGCTTCTATTTAAACATGAGCATAACATCTTCCCTCTTTGGAAGAGGTTCAGTTGAATGGGCATGTCGAGGATGTGGAACAGTGCCTCACTGTTGGGTTCTCTGACACTGCCTCCTTACAGCCTGTGCTGAATGGGGCCCACTATGAGCCATGCTCTCTGACTGAATGGGTGGTAGCCATGCTCCAGTCAGCATCAGATTTCCACTGGTAATAAGAAACTGTTTGTTACCAGCATGGAGGCACAAAATGTTCCCGATAAGCTCCCTTTTTGGTAACAAAAAAAACAAAACAAAAAAACCCAAACCAACAAAAAACCAAAAAACCCAAAAAAACCAAAAAAAAAGCACAAATTATTTCCTTGATTACATATTAGAGGAAACATTGATTTTTAGAAACATGCAGGAGTCAGGTCACACAGAAACTAACAGGGTGTTTTTGCACATGCTATTTTGAGTAGGATTCCTTCCATCCGATAGACTGTTCCCTGCATTTTCACGGTAACCAGGATAAATGAGATGATTTACTGACTCGATTGATTTGGGGAGGGAATTTTGGTGTGGACACCATCAGCAGGAGCTGCTGGGATTCCCCACTGCCTGATGCTGATATCACACTGCTCTGCCCACCTTGTCCACCCAAGGTCCGGGCTGCCCCTTCCCCGAGGCACCCAGATGTCAGGGATGCCTTCCCTGCTGCGTGGGGAGAGCCAGCACACACAGCCATTTCAGGCCATGGCACACAGACAGCAAAGGGCTCCACTGTTTGGAAAAACAATCCATTTTCCAAAAGCCCTGGCCAGTTCCCAGGGTCAGCACAAAGCACAGGATGTCAGAGCTGTGCTGCTCAGCCAGATGTGTGAGCTCGTGTCACCACTGCCACTGTGGAGAGGAGACTCTCCACCCAAATGCTCCCAACATCTTGCAGTCCTGAGATCACCAAGGCCAGCCTCAGTTCCAAGACAGGTTTAAAAATCCAAACAAAAACCACAAACAAAATAATTCACCACAATAAACCAAACAACATAATAAACTGGGGGGTGAGCATTTAAGACCCATTAAGCTGCTTCCCTAATCAAAGACGTTGTTTCAAAGGCTTCTGTGCTGCTGGACAACAGCTGGAAGCAGAGATCAGCTTTTCAAACCACAGCAAAGGCTTTGGAACCTGGCAGAGCTTTGACTGGAGGCATGGCCAACAAGGGACAATGATGGGTCTGAAGAATGAATGGCTGCTCTGCAGGCTGAGCGCCATGCAGGATGGAGTTAAGCCCTCTGAAGCTACTACCCTGGGTAAGCTGGAAGTCGTGGAGGAAGCTGCCTCCTCCATCCCTCTCAGAACCTGGCTAGGAGATCAGGGCAGGACGCAGAGCTCTGCATCAGAATGATACTGCACTGAGACAGAACACTGCTGTATCAGGGTGCTGCACTGAGACAGAACACTGCTGTATCAGGAGGATGCTGCACTGAGACAGAACACTGCTGTATCAGGAGGATGCTGCACTGAGACAGAACACTGCTGTATCAGGGGGATGCTGCACTGAGACAGAACACTGCTGTATCAGGAGGATGCTGCACTGAGACAGAACACTGCTGGATCAGGAGGATGCTGCACTGAGACAGAACACTGCTGTATCAGGGGGATGCTGCACTGAGACAGAACACTGGTGTAACAGGGGGATGCACTGAGACAGAACACTGCTGTGTCAGTGCTCAGGTACTACACAGAGAGCAGGATACTGATCCACTGTGGCACTACAGGATGGAGAACACTGGTCCTTGGTGGAGCAAGGCTGAGGGGATCTGAACATCCCAAAAGGCACCAGCAGGGACTGTCCCAAAGGCACAGTGAGGAAACCACCCTGAGCACTTAACCAGGGACTCAGCTCTGAAGGAATGAGGGCACATCTGGCACTGGAGGACTTCCTCATGGCACCATACAACCTCATTATTTCCAGACTGCATAATAAACTGCATCTGACTTCTTCAGGGTATCCTGGCCCACCCTGGCTTCCTTACAGAGTGGCAAAAACAGGTGTGTGACTCGGCAAGCTGGGCTCAGGGCAGCTGCTGTGCCCTTGCTCCACAGCACCCCTGAAAATGAGCAGCTTTAACTTCAGACACTGTGAAATTGCTGGGAAATTTAGAAAAAAAAAAGAAAAAAAAAGAAGTAGGTGGGAAAAAGGCACAGAAATATCCACCTCCACACCCTGTATCTGGTTTTATACAAAATTTTGTGACAACTACTTAAACAGATGACAGTAGTAAAACAAATCCATGCGTCTTTCTATTATTTTCACTCCTACCACTGAATTTCTCAGGTCCCTATTAATCCTTCACACATCACAGAGGATTTTAAACAACAGGTTTGGCAGGCAGACTGGTAGTAAAATAGAGAAAAGACCTGATTTTGGGGGGAGTGGGGGCTGGATAGGAGGTGGTGGTGGTTTTTGCCCCTTTTTATTTTGTTTTTTTTGGAAGCAATTCTTGTTCTTCAGTGATCCTCCATGCCACACAGAGTTACTTGCAGATTTATTGCACATTTTTTAACAAAGGCTTCCTAAATTAATGATCTTAATCTGGATATTTAATTTCAGGATAAATGAGTAAAACAATTAAACTGATCATAAATAGATTTCTTATGCCCTTGAACTGATCTGGTAGATGAGACATATTGATCTGGTGGACTAGTAATCCACAAGTAAAAGTGTTCACTAAATTTCTCATATACCCATTCTGCCATTCTGAGCACAGTCAAGAAAACCAAAGCCTTAGAGAAAAATATCTTTAGTGGAGAGATAAAAAGTGTGGGCACAGCTACACTGATAGCCTCCCACCTTAGCCACAGACATCATTTACAAACAGTCACTTGGAGGATTCCTCAGTATGGGAATGCCAGGGCAACACAGCAACGTCAGGAGTCCTAAACATAACACCAAGTTGACAAAACAATAAATGTATACTGATGAAAATGTTATGAATGTATACTATTCATAATATAATATATGTAATATTTACTACAATACATACTACACTATAATATATATAATATATGCCATAATATGAATGCATACTATTTAAACGTTGCTTGCTATTCACAGTACACACATCAAGTTCCTGGATTTCACAGCTACACAGCCAAGTCCATTCCGGCGCAATTCTGGTCCAATTAAATTCCTAGGAAAGTCAGACAGCACAGCTCCTGCAGCAGAGTTAGCAAAATCATCTTGAGGTATCTATAATCTTTTATTTTTTTAAGGAGTCTAAAGACTTCTACAAAACAATCTGCTCTGAAATGCATGCTCCCAACACTATTCTCTCTTTAGTGCATAGTTTTTCTCACTTCCCATCTTTTCGGAGATGCCAGTATCACGGAGGTTCCACCTGCACTTAGTGCTGCCAACACAAACCTCAAGGGTGACCTGTGCCCTTTTAGGCCAGTTACCAGTGCACAGAAGGGTCTCTGCTTCCAAAGAAATGTCTTGAGGGAATGTCTTTTTGCAGAGCAATTAAAAACCCACTGGAAAAGCAGGCAAACATTTCAGGGATTTTTCAGTCAAGAGCTAATTTCAGGTGGACCAGCCCCAATATGAACACTGACCACGATAGCTCATATGGAAGGCAAATTAGTCCAATGGGTTTAGGAAGTGCATCAATCAAACAGCTGACCATTTTCAGGCAGTTTGCATAAAAATGGGAATTTTCCCGTTCACTTTCCAGTGGATAAGTGTCTACCTCACAGGAAAAAACCACGAGCACCTAAACAAAACGCCAAACGATCAGCAAACTGCCATCCTGGCTGGCAGTGTCAGCAGAAAAAAGCCCTGAGCGCCGAGTGAGCAGGGAGGTTTCACCAGACACTGAAGCTCTGGGAGCAGCTCCAGTGCAGGGAACTGCAGCAGGGACAAGGGCAGGCGTGGCTTGTGTCCCCTCTGTCCTTCCCTCCTGCACGCAGGAGGGCATTTTGTCACAGCTGCCAACTCCAGCCTTTCAGCAGACTCACAAACAGGAAGGGGGGAGAGACTGGGAGAGGAAACACCCTAACTCCAAGTGCTTGGCCAGAGATAGCAAAGGTGGCAGTGCCACCGTGCCCCAAAAGTGGAAATGCTGTAAGCAGCAAAGGTGGCAGTGCCACCGTGCCCCAAAAGTGGAAATGCTGTAAGCAGCAAAGGTGGCAATGCCACCGTCCCCCAGAAGTGGAAATGCTGTAAGCAGCAAAGGTGGCAGTGCCACCGTCCCCCAAAAGTGGAAATGCTGTAAGCAGCAAAGGT
>JANRGV010000073.1:66603177-66619139 GCA_024734035.1 Alethe castanea
CTCTTAGTAAGCTTTGCTTCTCCGATTTTAATTTTAAATAAAACCACGTATGTTTTGTTAGATAGATATCATAAAACACACTCTCCTGCAACACTGTCTGCCAACACTTCATTCCATGTGGTCACTCAACTCCCATTTCCACCATATTTCCACGGTGCCACAGCACTGCTGGCAGCAGAAGCAGAGCCCACCAAAGGTGCAGTCCCTACCATGGTGTAAAGGATGCACAGAATGGACAACGTTTGGGGGGTCATGGTGCAAATGATGCACCAGGAGGCACTTCAGAGTGAGCAGGAAAAGGCAGAGCAGCACAGAGAGCAAAGGAGCCCTTTCTGGAAGGGCTGACCTCAAAGGAGAGACATGCAGCTGACCCTCTGCTTCAAGTCCCTAGTTTTGCTTTTGATTTAAACTGAATCATGTAAAAATGGCTGAAATATTCTTTGCTGGAAGAATATCCCATATTGAAAATATATTTGGACTAATTTGCCCTTCAAAAACAGGCTTCAACAAAATTAATTACCATTTCTGTGGTGAAAAAGAAAAAAAAAACAAAAAAAGGACTAAGCTGTGTGTCAAAAACCTCCATCTATTCAAAACAGAAAATTTTGAAATCTGTTTTCTTTTATATGTGCAACTGCTTTCCTCTCTGCCATTGGTCCTTTTTTTCCCCCCAGAATTTTATTCCTCGAATGATCTAGCTCTGCATGCTGCTGAAATGTACTTTTAATGCAAACTTCATCAATAAAAACAGTGTTTCCTCTTATTGACAAGCTGTTCAGAACTGCCTGAGAAAAGAGCTTTCGTTCTATTAATTTCATTACAATGTCTTCACTCCCTTCATTTTGTTGCTGAAAAAGTAATTCAAGTTCCTTTTTCCTGTGTCCCAAATACTTTTTCTTTCATCTTCTTATGTTCAGTTTGTGGAAAAAGGCTACTTTGATTCAGCAGAAGTGTTATTTTACTAGAAATATACCACTTTACCCTAACCAGGAGGGTCCACATGGAAAGGTATGTATATTTCTAACTATCAAAACAAACAAGAATAAAAAAGGGGGGAGGGAGGAGGGGGAGCTCTGCCCAGAGCTAAGAGCTGTGCGGATCTGGCTGTGGCTATGGAAAAGGAGCTCTCCAGACCTGTATTGATCACAGATCCAATCCAGCCCCTGATGCTAATAACATCATTCCCATCAGGGCAGCGTGGCCTGGAGAATGTCCTTTGCTTCCCCCTGTGCCTGGGAACCAGCCTGGCTCCAGAGCTGTGCTTAAGCACAGTCTGAGTCTTGGTGAGATGGCTCTGAGCTCCTCCCTGCCATGATCTGCCAGCTGCACATCAGAAATCGCAGCAGCAACCACTTCTAAAGCATTTCATACAAACTTGCTAACTCTGACAGAACCTTTCTGAGGGAGGGGGAAAAAAAATCCCCATTTCACAGATGGAGAACTGAGGCATTAACCAAGCACAGTACTGCAAAACTGGGAAGAGAAACTAAATATCTTCAGTTCATGGGATCAGACCATAGGCTTTGTTTTGATCAACTATTTATGTCCAAGTTCTTTTTTTAGGGGGAGGCAAGGGTATGCACCAGGGAACAGAAATATTCTTATTTTTGGCTGCCAGGAGATCTTATCACTCTTTCTGAAAATGAACTGTTCAGCCCCCTAAACTCCAGGAGGAGGACAGGCTTCATGTACCAACAGCCTTCCTTTTGAAGAAAGCACGTTTTCAGAAAGCGGAACAGGAAAGATAGAAAAACCCAAGGGATAAGAAAATAGCATTTACCCCCTGTATCTGGGGTCATCTTGCAATGCTCTTTCCTCAGTCAGAAGGAGGAGATAACGTGAGCCAAGTGAAAGCTGTGGAGCAGTGCCCCAGACCTGGCTGAGCCTCCCCGAGCTGTCAGGACACCGAGCCCCTCCAGCCCTGCCCATGGCTGCAGACAGGAACAGCCACAGCAGGAGCTGGAGATCCAGAATGCAGCAGAGAACGCACTCCCACAGAACCCTCCGGTGCACAGAGCTGGGTGAAGCACCTCTGACACCACAGTGCTGACAACAAGAGCTCCATTTCCTTCTCTTCCGCTTTCCACTCTCCCACACAATTCTTCTTTTCAGAAAGAGAAATCACAGATAACTGCAGCTCACCACTTGATCAGTAGAAAGAGCCATATTCCACTAGCATGCTGCCAGGAGATAAGCAGCTGCACTCTGAAATATTGAGTGCCTTGGGCCCTCTCAGTGGGTCCCTTTATCAGGACCAAGGCTCCTTGAAGGAGAACCATGGCCACCAACAACTTTGGTTCAGGCAAGGGTGACAGAGGCTGGGAAACAGATGAGCTCGGGAGAACTACAGGAGACAAAAAAAAACCAACTTCCCTTCTCATACCTAAAAATAGAGCAAAAATAAAAATGTATATAACCTAAATAGTTTTCCTAACCTTGCACTTTCCTTCCCACACATCCGCCCTGCTCCCCCCAGCACACACAGCGTGGTGCTGGAAGCAGCATTTTCGTTTGTTTTCAGGCAGAGACAGCTCATGGTGAAACACCTGCAGTGCTTCAAGATAAAATCTGGGAGGTCCAGGTGGATCAAGGAGCTGCTTATGTGCTTGGCTCTCACCAAGCAGCCACACAAAGGTGAATATTCCCAGTGGAGACTTCCCAGGGGCAGTGTGGAGTGTGACATGGAGGAAAATACTAACAAAGAGGGGAAAAGGGCTCCCACAACTGCTTCTAATGCCACATGCTGTTGGCCCTGTGACTAAAGAGGGGTGTCCAGCCTCCATGTGCACAATGCTTCCAACATTTTCCACAGCATTAAATACAGAGGATGGAGAAAAAAGTGTATGGAAATACAGGTAGTGCCCACACTGACAACTAATGATAAGCTCAAAACATTTGAAATGTCTAAAGACAACAGCACTAAATACTCATACTGTAACTTACAGGAGACACAGCTGGTTGTTTTCTGCTGCTGTAACAATTACAGCATTTCAAGTTTGCTTAGAAATTTCACCTGTAATCTGAATCACAGAAAAAAAACCAAAACAATACAATAAACCTTCAAAATCATTAAAAAAAATAAAAAAAAAGAGAGAAAGAGAGGGAGAGGGAAGAGGGAGGGAGGAAGGAGGGAAGGAAAAGAAACTACACTTCCTCTGAGAAAGAAGGCTTTTAACTACCAGGGCTGCAAAGAGGAGAAAAAAAAATAAATACAAGGACTGAAAACCGAGTATTCATGGCTGCTCTGTGATGTGCTGCCCCAGTACTGGTGAGAAACCAGAGTAAACCTCAGCTCTGCCTGGTAGCAAAAGCCAGAAGAGTAGATATGGCAAAACATAATAAACAAGCTGCATCCTTCCACTCAGGATAGGCAGGACAGAACAAAATGCCAGAACTAAAGCAAGCTAATGCTAAAAATAACGTTATCTCTCCTTATCTCAAGGGCCAAATTATCTCAGTTCTACTTGAGAAGACGAGGCAATGCCAGCATCAGGAAGGTCAGAAAGCATGTGAAAATTTACCCAGCAGCTTATCCACTGCCTAAATATCTGCTATGGCAACAGCACAGAATAGCACAAAAATTCCTACTGTCTTACAGCACAAATATATGCCAAGTCTTTACTTGAAGAGCATGAGTTAAAAGTGCACTTTGGATACTACAGATTTAACGTCCTCACATCCTAATACATGAGACTTTTGGGGTTTTTGTTTGGTTGGTTCTTTTTTTGGTTTTTTTTTGTTGTTGTTGTTCTTCTTCAATTAAATAGCCTTCTGGTTATTTATTGAAAAATTGATTTGTGATTAATATGAAGTATCTTGTAGAGGTACAGATTAATTCCTTGTCCCCAAAATGCAAAGAACATCTGCATATAAGCAAATATCACAGCCAGTTCACTTGACTGGAAGAATTAAACCTGAGTTTCCTCAAAACTCAGATGCTTCACAAATTGAATCAGCTAAAGATTTTGGTTTAGATACAAGTACTTGCAGGGAGAAAAAGGGCTACTGTACTGTAAATAACAAAACCTCAAACCATTAGCTACACTTGAACAAAAACCTCTCTGGCTACCACTGTAAATATGGTTTTTAACCAATCAATCAGCCTGAAAGACTAAAAGAAGCCAAAGATGATTATTTAAAGTACCAGTTAGCACATAACTGATAAAGGAACAGCATGACTATGCAGCTCTCAAACCAGAGACCAGATGCTTAGACCTAAGAAAAGCCTATTATTGAGATTGCGAGGCGAAATGGAAAGAGGTTTGAAAAACATTCTCAAATAGCAACCCTCCTTGAAAACAACCATGCTTATACTATCCTGTAATACTAAACTAACACAGTGAAAAAACAAACAACCAAACAAGACTGAATATGTACATGAGGGAAAAAAAAACCAACCAACCAAAAAAGCGTGGATCTACAACCTGCTCCTCTGCTCCCACGTGCTCTGGGACCTTCCTGCTGTTTTTACACTCAGGAGAACAGGGGAAATTAAATACACATCCTCAGAAGAAGACTGCTCAAAGACTTTATTCCCTCTACTCTTGTTCCACGCCTCATTATTTGCAGTAACTCTGCAGTTCTAACAGGCCAGTCATCAGTTTTTGTAGCCTGTTTGGAGTATTCTGTGCATTTATAAAATGCAAATTGAAAGACATGCCACACAGTGGATGCAGCCTTCATCCAAGCTGAAATGGAGCTGGCTGCCTGAGGAGGTAATTTTTTAAAAGAAAAAACTGCTACCCTACCCTCACAGTTTATCACCCTAACCTGGCTCTCTACAGTGGTTTTGGTTTGGGTTCTTAATCATTATCCACTTGTTGCAGGAAAATGGCTTTTCAAGTCTGTGTGCTGTCATAAAGAACAGATATACTCCCACTACAGTCACACCTAAAAAAGCAAAGGACAATAGCAAAATCTGGAGCGCTGACTGGAGTGACCAGAGCATCTCTTCCAACTGCCTGCAATGCTGGAGGCAGGGAAATATTTGCCTTTCCTCCTCATTCCCTTTCACATAAACAGAGAATGACAGAGATGGGTGGAAACATGAGGGCAAGGTAAAAATCTGCCCTTTTTGCTACAGGAATAATTTGCTCATTTAATGGCCAGGGAACTGAGTGTTGAACAGCTCAGTCCTGCACACCAAATTCAGAGCCATACCAACAAATTCATGCAGAGCTGCCATGTAATTGCCCAAAGCACAGGACCAAAGCACTCTGGGCAAACCCCGAGATGCACCAATTCAAGAGAGCCTCTCAGTGGAGAAATACAGATCTTTCAGGTCAGCAGTCCCTAATCAAGGCTGACAATAGCACTTCAGAGCTACTTTACAGCAGTTAAAATGGGTGTCACGGTGCTGCAGCTGCAGCAGCTCTGCGGGGAGTGCTGTTAATGAGTGCACAGGAGGTGTTAAGTCCCCGAGTCCTGTGGCACAGACACGCACACACGCTCCCGTCCAACAGCCTATGAACATTCTGTGCACCCAACGCAAAGTCAGTCCTGCTCTATTTTCTGCCATTCTTCCCATACGAGAAACTAAAAATAGCCCCATGAGAACCACGCACGGGACTCTTCATGTTTAACTCTTGCAACAAGGGCGGCCCCACACTGTTTGTGAAGAGAGCCTTCAAGGGTGCTGCAACGTGCAGAGGAAGGATATATTTTAAACGTACATGAGGTCACGATAAGCCTAAGAAACTGGATACACACTATTGCCTCTTTATATATTATCTCTCAAGTTCATTTACACATTATTTATCAAGACAAAAATAAAAACATCAAGCAAATGTGGGCATGACCTCGTGCAGGTCTGAAGTTAAAAAAAAACCACCAAAAACAAAAAGTGAAGCAAAACCCCCCATTCTTTTGAAGAATCACTGCTATGTCATCAAGCAAGGTGACACTGGATGAGTGTAAAAGAATCCCTCTAACACACTGGAAAAAGAAGAGCTGCTAAACTTACAATAAAATCTCTGCCAGTAAGAAAAAGCAAGGATCACCTTGCCTATGGTGCACCTCCTGTCTCTGCTACAAGGCTTTTCCACAGGGCTGCAGGGCACCCCAAGCGCAGGAAGGTCCCATTTAAATGCTGCCAGCGCCCAGCAGCAATGCAGACCTGCAGCTTCCCCCTGCTCCCCTGGAGAAGCGTGCCCTAGGCTGGGACACAAATCCCTGCTGCTGTCAGGAAGGCTCCCTGCACCTTGGCAGAAAACTGCCACAGCGTTTGTGTCAATGTACCACCCCCAACTCCACTTTTATCTCATTTCATCCATTAACAGTGGTGCTTTGTGCTTGCAGACTGGAGAGCTGCTTCTCACACAGATTTTAAGATACTTCTGAGAAGGAGACGAAGCAAACAGCCTTATGTGCTAGGCAAAATAAGGAGTCAGGGGGGTAAAGAGTGCCACTGTCTCCTGCTGTGAAAGCCGAGTCGCTGCTCAGGGGTGGCTGAGCTCCAGAGCCAGGCTACAGCCACTGCAAGGAACTGCCAAGGGACGGGGCCAGGAGGAGTGGAGGGGAGGAGGGACAATCCTGGGGAGAAAACTGCAGGAACAATGCAGTAACAGGGGCACTGGGCAGGCAGGGACCCACAGCGGGACTCGGCAAAACCAGAATCACAGGACCAGAGAACAGCTTAAAGCCCATCCCATTCCAACCCCTGCCATGGGCAGGGACATAGCCACTGCTCCAGGCTGCTCAGAGCCCCAGCCAGCCCGGCCCTGGGCACTGCCAGGGATCCAGGGGCAGCCACAGCTGCCCTCAGCACCAAGAGCACAGACTAAACACACAGGCCAGGGACAACACTCGTGAGACCAGGGAAGAGCAGAGAGAGCGGGCAGAAATGTGCCAAAGCACTCACCCAACAGAGCCCTGGCACGTTCCAAACCCTGGGCTGGGACACATGGCCCTCCTATGGCCAGAGGCGGCCAGAAACCTGGCTCACCTGAATAATCAATAAAGGAAAAAGGCTGCAAAAAAACAAAGACCCTCCCTTGTTAACATGAAAGTCCGATTTTACTCCACTCTTTCTTCTATTGCACAGCATGGAGCTTAATGAAGTGGCCATAAGGTATCTCACTACAGGGGGAAATACTCTGATTTGGCAAACAGAATAGGTGCTGCCTACAAATGCTTTTGCATGAGCAGCTGCATTTTCTCCCGTATATGTATGGAACTAACATCTCACTCCAAGCTATGGAAATTCTCCTGGCTGTTCCTTTATTTTCTGGGAGCTTTTAACATACATCATCACCGTATCTGAAAGCTCCAGAAATATTTATTTGAATAAAACTTCCTTAAGGAAGAAAGAGCTAAGACAAAGAGTGTCAGGTCAAATCAGTCTACTAATTTGAAAGGTACAGTATGAGAAGTCCAAGGCCTATTTCTGAGAATTTTTCTTATTATGTAATTCTTTCCATATTCAAAAGAGTACCCATGGATCTCTGGAAGAATTGAGTAAATAAGATAAGGAGTCAAGCCGTCATAAAAACTGGAACTCACTCATAAGAATCTGGGTTCTGAACAAATTGCCTAGTACTGCACAAAAAGCCATCACTCTAGAGCATCATTCACCTGTCTTCACCCTGAAATTTTTCTTTCTGCAATCTCCTGACTCATTCTCTGAACATATTCTGGCATCCTCAAAAATGCAATCTGAGAAAATGCTGCTGCCCTCAGTGGAGAGCACAGATTTACTTCCAGGACAAGTTTGTTGTGTGCAATGAGTGGATCAAGGAAAATACAGGGGGAAAAAATGCAGAGACATGCAGGAGATGTATTTTACCTTAAAGGTTTAGGACATGAGGCGAACATGAAGGGGATAATGGGGTGCAGGCTAGTTTAGCTCATGCAGGCTACCATAATTTTAGCCTTCTCCTTACTTCTGAAAACTCAATAAAAATTCTTTTACAACGTTTTTCAGTGGAGTTTTATGAGGTATACAGTTAGAAAAGTGAGACCTGCCTTCATTTCTGTTTCAAGTTTCATGAATATTCAAATGATGCAGCAAGTGAAATCATCCAGTGTGAACGAGCTCAGAAACTGTGTCTTGTTAAAGTATAATCAAAAATGATTTTAGGTTCAGATTTATTTTTTTTTAAGTTATGTAAGACAAGTTCCATTTACCTGATTCAGTCAAAACATTAGTCTCTAACAGAAAGAACAAAGCAACCCTTCAATCAATTTTGGGTAACCACATACTGTATTAATGAAGGAAAAAAAGTAAGGTTAAATACCTCTCATAGTTTCTAAATGTATTCTTCACTGAAGACCAATATTGCTTTGCTAACGATTTATTTTCCTGGGAACTCATTCTTTAACCCAACAATTTGTAAACCTGAGCTTCCATGAGTGTTCTTCCAGATGGGTTTTTTTGACTATTTAGTCCCTGCTATTTAGTTATTGGTGCTATTACATCATTTACATCATTTTGGAGGAAAGAATAAAAAGTGAGAAGCAGCATTCCAATGATGAGCCCCTGCGCTTCAGACTTGTGCTTTATCAGATGTCTAATTCAATGTAGGATGCTGATGTCTGTGCTCAGGTCAGGGGAAAGACAGAAGGAATGACCATTTGAGACCAACTGATACAATAGCAATCAGCTGCGTTTGGAGGGACTGGAAATACAAGACAGGTCTCAAAACCAATTTGCTTTTTAAGCCTTCAGACAAGTGATTTTGCCCCTTCATTTACAGAGTTTATTTTTTTTTTCTTTTCCTTTTCCCTTAGCAAACAAGTTTCTAAGGCTGAATATTTACATATGCTGAGTTCCAAGAAGGAAAACTGCAAAATATCAAAATAGCTAATTACAAAGAGGATCTTTATATCGAAATATAAAACCTTCCTGCAGCAGCCCTACTGCTTACAGTAGCTCTAGTGACCTGGTCAACATGAAAAAATACATTTTATTGAAACATTAACATTTTTATATCTCATGTAAGAATTTTTTTTATTTTTATTTTTTAGCCATAAAAAGCTCCTGGAGTTGAGGTGACACCAGCTGTTACTTTGTACTGGGTTTCAAAGACTAATTGTATATACCACTGCACATTTAGCTAAAAACATATACTTACTATGAGCACATCTTAAAAAAATACCCTAGGCACCTTCAAACACATACAGATCTTTGGCTTCACTTGCTCTTCTGGCCAGTTACCTATGCCTAAGAATTTAAATTCTATCAAAAAATGAAGCTGCCCATTTTTTTTTTTTTCCCCTACCCACTCTCCCCACTCCAAAAGAAGACAGCTAAAATAAACCCCATAGAGTTTTGCCGACTTTCTCAAGACTGTAAATTCCCTCCTGAGCTGCTTGAGCCCTCAGCTCCCCTGTGACATCCTGGGGTGGCACAGCCATGGTGTTGAGGTCTGTGCATGCTGGCAAGTATCAAAAGTGGCCTCAGGGGAGGACAAAGCCTTCAAGCTTTGAACAGAAGAGGCTCCTGAAGGATGAGTAGAGGCAGTGCAGAGACCTGGCAGAACCCTGACCTATCTGTGCCTGCCCTGCTCCCACCTGGGCCCATTCCTGCCAGAAGCAGGGCAGGGGAATGGGGAATGGGGAATGGCTCACCTTCCCTCACACTGCCACTTACAGCTCCAGGTTTCCTTCCACTCTGAACAGACTGCAGTAGTAAAAATTAATTGAGCAGTAACTTTTGACTACTGCCACGGCTGGGCTGATGGCACAGAAGTCACCTCTGGGTCACCACAATAATCGGTTTTTAGTGTAAGTTGCAGCAAATTCTACCATGTGAAAAACCTGCTCACTGCTTTTGAGAGGTCACCCAGAATTGTTTCCTTACGTGGGGCACTGACACGACTCTGTAGAAAATGCAAAAGTCCTGACTCATAATAATTACAAATTTGCTGGAGAAACATGGAAATTCTTAAAGACAGGACCATCTCTCCATGGTGAAAACACGTAACATTTTATTTTCCTGTGCTGACCAAAAGGATGGGCTGCAGTAGGTAGGCGAGTACTGCAGTCATGCTCTACAGGCTGTTTTAAGGTTTTCTCAATGAATTGCCTTGTACTGGTGGGGGGGAAAAGCCAGACCCACAAAAACCCCAGAAAAAAATCCGAAGCAGCCGGCTGCACATCAGTACCTCTCCTGTGCTGAGAGCTCACGCTTTCCAAAGTCAACATTTTTCTTCCCTCGCTGGTCTCTGGGGAGGGGGGGAAGGGGGTGTGGAATTTATCCAGCATTTACAAACAAAATCAAGATAAAGCTGAATGTTTTTGACTTTAATCTACACAGTGACAAATATGGACTACAAGAAGCTCTTAGTTTCTCCTGTCCAGGCCTGAAGTTGGTTGAGAGCAAGATCTGAAAGACACCACTTCCACGTTTTTTCATTACATCACTTCATATGACTGTACAGGCAAAGGAGCCCACATGATGCAAGCTAAACCTCTGTGGAGGGGAAGATTGTTTCTCTTGGACTTACTTCCAAGCTTCAGAGGCCAACGGCACGGTTGAAATTCCAGTATTTGAAAACCCAAACATGGTATTTTCTTCATCAAATGCTCTATCTAGCACAGTCCCCCGAGGAGCAGGAAGAAAGCAGACTCTCCCTATTTCTCTCTCAGTCTCCATTCCTTCCTCTCTTCCTCCCCCTCCACAGAGGAGCGGGAGCAATCTCCTCCCCCCATCCCTCCCTTCTGCAGGCAGGGACTGGGCAATCAGCGGCTGCAGCAGCTCCCAGCCCGTTCCACACATGTGGGCAGGCTGTTCACTCCTGCAGCTCCCCGGCTGGCTCCTTGCCATCGCGAGCTCAGCAAACACAGAGCCATCCCCACGTATTACAAGCACCAGACTGTTCTGCTTCTGCAGACTCCATCAGTGAAAATGATGAGGCAAGACAGGAAAATACCCCTCCTTCCCCTACCTCTCATTTATAATTGACCTCTTTGATCCTCTCTCTGGAAGGGTCTGAACTTTTCCTTGAGGTAGGCAAGCCTAATGACAGCAAAAACAAAAACTCAATACTCACTTCAAGAAGTGTCAGGTGTAAAAGAATGAAGTCCCTGAGAGAAAAGTGAAGGGGAAACTTAGGAGCGGCAAAACTTCCCAAAAAACTTACCCCGAAAGAGGACAAACCAATGGCAGTGCTGTCTTTCTTGCAAGCAAGCAAATCAACCTGCAAATTTCTAGGTTACTTAAGCAGTGCTTTTAAAAATTACTTGCTAGGGAACCAAGTATTAAAAAAAAAAAAAAAAAAAGAATGTCAAAGCAGTATGGTATTTTTAAATTATTAAACGTAGTTTTTAATATTTTTTTCAAAAGGAACAGCATCAAGGATCCACAGGAAAAAAAAGTCTGGGAGTACATGCTGGCAGCTGAGACACAAGCAACTAGGAAAAATATAGTTATTCTTCTTAGTTTCACAGAGCCTAAGAAACTCCATACATTGTCTGATCCTTTTATCTGTTATTGCATCAGTAAACTTCTGGGGAGACACAGTGCTGCTCCCTTGCCACGCTGGCCTTCCAGAGAGTGCTTTTTCACCACTGCAAGCAGAAAAGGGCAGGCACAAAGGTCCCCTGGGCTACCCAGGTACAAATCTGGGGCTGCCATGCACAGTGGAGAAGGGCAAGGAGAAGCTGGCACATCAGTGCCACAGCAGCACTGGGGACATGCACTCCCAAAGAGCCAACATCACTGGGTTTGGTCACAGCCTGAAGCCAGAGCCCAAACCTGCACCATCCACACTGCTTCCATCGCAATTTCTTAAAAACTGTGTTTTCCATGAACGCAAAAAACTCTCCTGAACTGTTCTTTAAGAAACCAGTACAATTCAAACACTATGGGCAAACCTCAGGTTTGGACTAAAACCTGAGATTTGGACTGAAGTCAGGTAAGAAAACTCTGATTGAGAGCACAGTTAAACATATAAATTTTTGAATCATGAATAATTCAGGCTGAAAAAGCCCTCTCAAGGTCACCTAGCCCAAGTGCCTGTTCAAAGCAGGTTAACTCAGGGTGTTGGTGAGTTTTCCAGCCCCAGGACAGACATGCCACAGCCTTACACTGTTCTGGTGTTTAACAACCCTTAATTTTCTAGAAAACACCTGAACAAGGTGTCAGTATCTGCCTTAATGACGTCACCTACAGCACAAAACAGGCTCTGCGTGGAAGAACATGTGGCTGAAAGGCCAACAGCTGTTTAAGGGGTACTGGCCTAAGGCCACAGCCCTAGGAAAACCTATCCTCTGAAATCAAAGAGTTTCTTGGTGCTACAAAGCAAAAGATAACCAGCACTCCAAAATAAATCTTATTTTCCCTGATTCCCAATACGCAACCAAAAAAGAAAACCGACTACTACTGGTCAAACCAAACACCTGGTTTCCAGCATGCAGCCCTCAACCCTGCACTCCATCACCGTCTTGGACCTGTCATGCCATGAATCAGGAGGAAATACTTTGATTTGAAAAGCAAATGTAATTACACTGAAGAAAGAAGGCGAGTGCTGGCTCTGCTGGCCCCAGAGCTCCATCTACCTGCCCAGCTCCGGGGCACACATCTGTGCCCCAGGTGTTCCCCTGGAACAGCCAGGCTGCTCTGGGGACCCACGAGTGACTGTGCCACGCAGAGAACGGGCCCCAGGCTCCTGCATCTCCCCCAAAGCCTCCTCACAGCCAGCACATAAAGCAGCCCCTTAAATGTTTAAGTCTTTCCCCTCAGCATGCCAAAAATCTTTTGGGGCTCTGCCAAGAATATTTAACTAAGTCTTCCCTTGGAAAGGTGGCAAAGGGGGGAAAATAATCAAAAGGGGTTAAAGACACAGTTTTCCTTTTCCCCTCCTGATAATTACACAGAATTTATCTCAGCCTAGCAAGAGAAAAATGATCACCTTCTAACAAGAGAACTGTTGGTTTGTTGTTGCTGTTGTGGAGGTTTTTATGGCAAAGGCTGTTGTCTTTTTCCATACAGTGTTACACACAGAGATTTGGTGAAGATACAACGCAGGTCAAGTTTCCTTTGCATTTGTCACATCACGTTTCTAGGCATTTTCTACTGATAAAATCTATTCCAGCTCCATTTCATCCAGTTTCTTACTATCATGTTACCTGATATGAGCTATGAGCAATACATGTTTCAAATCCCACCGACCAACAGAAAAAAAAAACTGATCTGTCTGGAAATCTCCCTTTACAGACTCCAAATCAAGTGGCCATCCATGGCTTTCTTGGTATGGACTATTTTCCAAGCCTCAGTGAGACACAGACCTTTTAACAGTCAATAAAATCATTGGCCAGTCATCAACTAGAAGACCATAAAAAGTTAAAATGATATTTTGCAGGCAGATACAAGCCACTTTTCTCATGCCTCAAGGCAAAGGAAAGACAAATGCAGCTTCTTTTAGTTTAATGTCAAATCCATGTTAAGAAAGCGGCTTAAATTAATCTGGTTTTCTTTATATCAAAATGAAATGGGAGCTCTCTGACATTTTTGAGTCTCAGTGGAGGGAAAAATGAGGAACAGTGGAAGGGTGGTGACTCTGTAAACTGGTATTGCTAAAATCATTCACTGAAACCTACACGAGGCCACATGAAGAACCTCAAAAAATTATTAAAGCCTTTTTTTTGTGATGCCACTGCAGTTTATAAAGACAAAGCACTGCACCACAATGGTGCACACTGTTTTGACACAGGGATTGTTTTATTTCTAATGTGTCACATGCATCCCAACACTGTGGAAACAGCAGGAGCAATACATGACACTTCCCAGCAAAGCACAGAGACCTCCACTGATAGGGCCATCCAGAACTTCGTTCTACTGTGAGTTTAGATACCAACAGATCCACATCATACCTCCTGCAGAAAGAGCCAAGAGCTGTCCCATAACTAAATAACCTGCTTTAGGTGTTTGATATGTAGTGACAGACAGATGGATCTGACAGGCAGCAAAAAGGACTCACTGACTTCCAGCACTGACATGTCCACAAGCACAGCAACTCTTCTAAATGAAACAAATTTTCTAGAAGTCTAGCTTCCAAAGGATAAAGAAAAGTTACAAAATTAGTAACTTTTTTTATCCGAGTATCTGAGTGGGTGACGTTGGCCTGTAGTGTAAACAAACCTGAGTGTCAAAGATGTGTTGGATGAATAAATTGTATTACATCAAAAGAAAATAAAGAATTGTCCAATAGAACACCCTACCAGGATTTTACTGATCCTACTGCACACTGACCCTAGATTGGAGTGCTCTGTCTATGACACACACCCATGGACAAGCACACACAGACTAGCAGAGGTTGAGGAACAGAAAAGCACTCATACCTATATATGGCTCTGTTATATGGCACAGCAAACAAGTGCAAATACAGTAAAATATATGAAAAGACTCACATGGTGAGCAAAATAAAAGCACAGACAGACTGGAAAATGTCCCACTAAAACAGAATTCATTCCTGAGGTATTAATTTCAATGGAAATATGCTCTTACTGAATTTAATAAGGAGATCTGCCAGTTATTACAAATGCAGAAGAAACAGTTACCCTGAAAGACTGAGCCAGTCGAGAACATTAAATCCTGTAAGTCTCAAAGGTTTGTCACTTTTAACAAAAGGCTCAGACACTGTGCTGGTAATGAAATCAATCTAGAATGACTGTGACACCGTACACAGAAGAATGAAGCGCTCTGTACTGGAGACAGGGAATGGCCAGCTCGCATGGATCAGGTGGAATCTACTCCAGGCAGCAGCACCAGAACCATGATCTGCCTGCACAAGCCTTTCCAGCCTCCCCAGAGCCACTGCAGGCAGCTCTGGCGATGGGCAGAGCTCCCGAGGGACACTGACAGGGGCACTCCAACCTTCCTGCTGAGAACTGTGAGCAGTGCCAGTGTCCCCCTTCCCAGGGTAAGGACAGAGCAGTGGTGATGGGCAGAGCTCCCGAGGGACACTGACAGGGGCACTCCAACCTTCCTGCTGAGAACTGAGCAATGCCATTGTCCCCCTTCCCAGGGTAAGGACAGAGCAGTGGTGATGCTGGGGGCTCACAGGCACCTGCAGCTCACCCACTCATTGGGACACCCACCTGAGGAGAATAAAATAACTCAGGCAGCTGCCCACTGGGCAGTGGTTCATGCACTGGTGGTGCAGCACTGGCAGCAGAGCCCTGGCCATCCTGTGCTCAGACCAATTTATTACATCCTGGATTTCAGGGCAAAGAGCAATTCTTTTCTAGTCTCCCTTGGTGCAGCCAATGTGACAGCGAATGCAGCACCAACCATGTCAACTCGTGAGCCCTAAAAACTGCAGACAAGGGCAGGACATGTGCTTGCTCTACTGAGCTGTGGAGGAAAGCAACAGATGACAACCTTATGCTTCAGTGTCCTGGGGCACTTCTCTTAATAACAAGGATCAAGAAGACACTCAAAGAAAAATCACGTATTTATGCCATTAAAAAACTTGGATCTGATGCTAAAGCCAGTGAAACTCCCAACACCACTCCAAATGAGGAATACAGCAAGTCAAACCGTGATTATGTCTCCTCAGCATTTCTAAATTAAAGCCTAAAAGTCAACACATATTGTAGCCCTCTAGCAAAGATTGCTTTCTGCAGGGAATTTAAAATCATAGCACCTCTTGACATTTGTCTAAGGTATTGAGCTATTATTTTAAACACATACTTATGGCTTCTAGTCCCAGTGAAATGACTCACCCTTGCATTTGCAGTTTCAGAATTCCAGCTAAATGGAAATGCATATACAGTCAATGGTAAATGTGACAGAAATAAAAGCAGTAAATGAGGTGTAGGGAAAAAAAAGAGAGAGAAAGAGAGAGAAAGAAATAAGGATCCAGTGGAAGCTTGGAAGGGACTACTGTTTCAGAAGTTTAGATCAGAAATACTAGTTATATTCTCATCATCCCAGTATTCCTTCAGTATTTTTCTCCCTTTGTTTCTTGCAGTCAACAGCTGCTGCTAAAAGTTAACCTAATTGTTTTGGGGTTTTTTTG
>JANRGV010000073.1:66620253-66662240 GCA_024734035.1 Alethe castanea
TTATGTGATGGGTCTTGCTGATACAACAGTATACTTTAGGTATTCATTATGGCACCAACTTTTTTTCACATCCATATAATGTTATTTTTTCCAAGTGTGCGCTGTGATTCACAAAAAAAAACCCAACAAAAACGCAGATCTTTTTTGTAAATAGCTGCTTCAAGCAGGTTGTTTCCCATCCTCCTTAGGATTGCCTAGCTACCCTAATCTGCATTTATCAAACTGAGCTGCAGTTCATTTCCCACACTGAAACTGCAACTTGCTCAGATGAATTTTGGCATTTAAATCCATTCTGCAAGATAATGACAGTCTCTCTTAGCTCCTCAGCATTTCTGTAATTGATGAACATTCCCTGAGGTCCACCATTCAGCTTGATAGTGAAATTACTAAACCACAAAATCAGCGGTAGGTTTTTTTCTTGTCTTGTTCTAGGCACTTAAATATATTCTGGCTACTTTGTTCAGTGTTGTTTTGAGAACTGAATACTTGAAATTTCCTCTCTCGCCTACCTCCCCCTCTCCAAAAATCAATTTGGACACTAGTTTATAAGTCTTTCTCACATGTGCTCTCCTATATGGCAGCTCCAAGATCCAAGTCACTAGCTCTTTACATGTCCTAACATGGAATTCATCGAGTCAAGATTACACTGAGATGTGTGGATGTCCTCTAACCTCTCCTGAATAATGCTGTCATTAATTGTAGCAAGCATCTTCCACACAGATGACCTTTTCCATAAAGACAGCTGCTCAACAGCCAGGAGGAAATTTCAAAAATCTAGGTCTCCCACTCCATGAAGAAGTGACTCTTTGATCTTCCACTGAGTACTTACATATGACGACTCCCTTTGATTTTGTGCGTATCTTGCTAGTCACCTCTTAATTTTTGGCTTAGCCCTTCCTGGTTTGTCCACGGGTACTTCTAGTACATTTTCTCATTTTTCCTTAGCTCCTAGACTCAGTTCCCATGGGTTGGGTATGTGCCTATATAAATACATATACACACATGTACACAAACAAAAGCTGACATTTTTACTTTGCTGTCATTTCTTGTCACTCATGTTGCTTTGCTGCTTTCCCACCTGGACATACTCAAGCTGTTGCTTCCTATTGGCTGGAGTGAAATTTGCAAAGTTTCTCTTCTATTTGTGTTCTTCACCTCCTGAAACAAAGGCCACTTTGACTGCTTGTGTGTCCTCTCACACACCATGGTAAAACAGACCTGGCATTCATCATCACTAATTCTAGAGACTTTTCTTCCTCAGCTTTACTTTGGGTAAAGACCCTCCTCATGTACAAAGGATTTCAGAGCAAGTACATAATGGTTATACAAGGATCTGACTCCATTCCCTGCTTGCTCTTCTTAAGCCAATTGAGCACTTAAAATACTAATCTTCTGTTAAAATTACTTACTGGGTCAAGTCTGTCCAGCAAACGTTGCTCATTCTCATCCATGGTTTCTTTTCTGCTATCTCTCTCACTACATGTGCGAAGCAGGTTTTCCAGTTTTTCTCTCCTCCCATTCTCTGCCCTCTGATTTTACATTGCTGCATAGAAATCATTGCAATATCTATGACCTCAAAAACAATTAGCCAGTAATTCCAAACCAGGAAGCCATCATCATTCACTGTTAAGTCCTCAACATGGATGCAATGCACAGCTTTGCTCTAAAGAGATTCTATTCCAAACAATTCCCTTCCTGCACTGTAAGCCAGCCAGCAGTCCCACACCATCAGAATAATTAGCCACAGCTTTCTGTTCTTCAGTGAAGATGTACAGGCTAACAGCTTGATTTTAATTCCCTGCTGGAACAAGTAACTAATTACAACTTGCATTAAAAGTAGCTCCAATAATTTGACAGGGTAATTCTGGAGATCTGACAGACCTCTAAATTATGTGTAAACAGATTGTTATGAATGTTTGAGAAAATTAGATTATATATTTTAAAGTCTCCTGCAGAGTAAGTTGAAGACCAGCTAAGCACATGAGTCGCTTATCACAGCAAGTTCAGGTTTTGTGTTTAATAATGCTAACAGTCCCATATAGCTTCTGGCTCAAATAAATCAATGGCTATCCAGACAAAAAACCAACTTTCCTGAACAGAAAATGGTCAGTCACAAAAAACCCCAAACAAACAAAAAACCCCAAGAAGAGGTATGAAATGAAATTACGCTCTTAAAAGGTTCAGACAAGAAAATGGTAATTCTGCATAAGCATCTTTTAAAAACAGAGAGCCTTTATCATCATGGGAGGGATGACAAAGAATCTTCAGGTTTTATCCCCAAAACTTGAGAGCCAGCTAACATAAAAAATACCCAACACCCTGGGCTGATTGCACCTGCAGTTCATTAGTACAACTGCGTTCAAGAAATAGAGGTTTTCTTTGGTGACCAGTGCTCTCTCTCACAGTGTTAAAGCCTGTCTCCCAGATTGAGGGACTGGGGCAGAGGAAGGCAGAGGCAGACTCTGTTACTTCATAGGAGTTTAAGAAGTAGAAATGGGAGGGCATCACCTAGAGGACTGTTGAGAGGAAATACATCAACCAAAAATTTCCTGCTTCAGCAGAAATTCTGTCTTATGTCAGCTCAGTTACATGATCACACATCTCAACAAATACAATACAAAGATTAAAATAATATCAAAATTCAGCCGGGAGATGTAAGGAGCCTTTATACTCGTGCAGTCAATGTCCACAAGATGCAAAATGAGTTTCAAATTGATTATGTCCTAAATGCCTTAAACACCTCTCCTTTCACTTACTTCCATGGCTATGTGATAAAAGCATGGCCAAGGCAATATTGCTGCATTTCACCTCTAAGTTGTGGAACACTTACTGTCTTCTCAACAGAAAGGCACAGCATGTCACATTTCCTGAGCCTTAGCACAGGAATATTTGTATTTCTTTTCCAACTTCTTTTCACACTTCTCTCTTGCACCTGTTCAGACCTAGTTTCTCTTTCCTCTGTATTACAAAGACAATTCGGCGTGTCAAAGGAAATGCACTTGAGAAATCTTGGGCACAAAAAGGCACAACCACCAGAGTCCATTCTTTCCAGGAGCAGAGCAGGGAGCATCCCCTGAGCTCTGGGGGCTCCCCAGCTGCCCTGCTAGCAGCACTGCCAACTCCAGTGCCAGTGAAAAACAGCCAGGGTTTATTTATGACAGACAGCTGTCTGTCAGGAGGCACCGAGGCAGGAGGGTCAAAGTGTTGAAAAAACCCCCAGGTATGTGCAAAACGGCCTTGGGTGGCACCTGCCAGGGAAACTGCAACTTAAAAAGACAAGTACAAGGCTAAAAAATCCAGAGGGAAGAGGAAATTCTTGTCTTTCATCTCCTACACGCATGAACTGTCACTTCTACTGGGGGAAATACTTGCCCAAGCTTATGTAAGGAGAAAAAGCTTCAAGTAGGGTATCTATCTAAATAAAATCATCTGCTTTCAGTCTTTTCCCCCCAGATGTTAAAATTAAATAAAGACACTTTGCTGCTGGAAGCCAGTCTAGCTGCTGTGTTTATCACTGGTCAGAGACTGCCTAAAGAGCTACACCTATGACACACTAAACCCCACTGGACCTACTGGCAGCTTTTCCACATGAATTCACACGGTGCTGCTGCAGTTCTGAGTGTGATTCACAGCTCTGATGCTGCTGTGCCAAAGGGAGAGCCAGAGCACCTTCACCAGAGGGTGGCTGTGCACTCAGACAGCTCCCCAGGGCAGTGGGCACAGCACCACGAGTGCAGGGACAGTCTGGACACCACTCCCAGACACATGCTCTGGTCTTTGGGGCCGTCCTGTGCAGGAGCCAATGACCCTTGTGATCCCTTTCAGCTCAGGATATTCTATGATTCTGTACCATGGAAACCTCAGAAATGGAGTTTATTCTGTAACTGTTAAAAATCTGCATTCTTGAGCCTGAGAATAAGCAATTATTCCCATTCATCAAAATTACAGGCCCTAGAAACTGTTGAATCTATTGTGTGTAGCCCAAGGCCAATTGCCATGCATAGAATTGAAAATAAGATTTAGATGTCTTTCAGCCTCTTGAAAGGATTTGTTAAAAAGTGCATAGGTTATTTCGATAAAATTCACCCCAGAGCACCACTCAGAAATCAGTTTTACCAAAAGCCTGAATGATAAGATTGGCTCAGATTCCTTTCTTGAAAAAACATCCATGCCTAATTAAGTGAATCAGACTGATGCAGAAGGGAATTTGTCCCCTGAAGATACAGCCTATGCTGTCAACTTTTACCCAGGAGTTAGGCATACACTCATTTCACTTCACTCAGCTTCCTCAGTCTGTGGTTGTTGCTCAATTACCATAATATATTCACTGTTACAACCTCCTGTACCTCTCTAAGTCAATTCCTTCACTTATTCCAGGACAAATGCAGATTCTCATATACATAAAAACCATCCTGACTGTTCTTGCTTTCACTTTTTACACCAGAGCACCTTCCTGTGCTGTGTTCTTGTGTGCTCTGGTTTCAGGCTCAGACTGCAGGAAACCCCCTGTTCTGCATGTTTTCACCTCCCACACACCACACCTCGAGGTTATTCCCTTTAGGGTTTACAACTCCAGCTGGAGGCTGTAACTCAGAAGGTCCCAGCAGAACATGGGACAAGCAGATGGATTGATCAGCACAGCACTCACTGAAGGGCTGGGAAATCAATGCTGGCCATGTCACTCCTTTCCTCTCCACAAAGGAGCCTGAAGGAAACGATACCAGTCATGAATCTGCCACCAGATGTGCACTTCCACGGTGGAAAGCCACCCTTGCTCTGTGTGCAGCCACTCCAGGCTGCCTTGACTCACCTGCACGAGGGGCCCTTCATCCACTCTCATCCCAGACTCACTCAGCAAACCCCAAAACCCACCAAACCAGCTTCCCCAGCTGAAGGGAGCCGTTTGTGTTCTGCAATTGTTAGCTCTAACTTGAGTAAAAAACGCTCTTGGAGTGTTTTTAATGGTGGCCTGTGGAGACACAGCTGTCCCTTTGCTGCTGTTCCCTTCTGCAGGGAGCAGACCCCAGCAGCCACACTCCCTCCCCACGGGCTGACCTTGGCAGGGGAAGGAGAAAGCTTTCCTGGCTCCGGACAGGTGAGAGGCTGCTGCACACAGCACGGCCAGGGCGCTGGGAGGCACGGGCAGGGCCAGCCAGGGTCCCTCAGAGTGCCCCTGATAACCCCAGTCTGCTACAGCCGCCTGGCAGTGCACGGATCCAGCCTGCCAGCCCTCAGGAAAACACACAGGCACTGCTCACTGAGCCCAGCACAGCCAGAAACCCCTCCTGCTCCTGCTGCTCTGCACATCCCCGAGGGATCACCAGCTCTGCACAAGGATTTCACCATCAGCTTATCAGCAAGCACCCTGCCCCTGGCCTGCTCTCAAGATGACTTTAGCATCTCTGCAGCACAGTAATCCTGAACAAGCTATATGAGGAATCAAGATCCTCCTCGAGGGCCAAAACCACCAAATTAGTATTTCCACAACAGTAACCCTGACTGAGATCATCACTGCCACACCTCAAACGGCGTGCCTGGGTCCCTCACTGCAGGAAGGACATTGAGGTGTTGGGAGTGTGTCCAGAGAAAGGCAGCAGAGCTGGTGAAGGGTCAGGAGAACAAGGAGCAGCTATGGGATACAGGGTTGTTTAGCCTGGAGAAAAGGAGGCTTAGAGGGGACCTTGTCACTCTCTCCAACTATGTGAATCAAAGTTGTAGTGAGGTGGAGGTTGGTCTCTCAGGTAACAGAGGATAAGAGAAGAAGAAATGGCTTCAAGTTCCAACAGGGAAGGTTTTGACTGGATATAAGAAAAATATCCTCTCATCCCCTAAGAAGGAAGTTATCCAGTCAACTCAAAAAATCCTGAAAAATCCCCTCAACCCACAGAAGAATGACCATTACACTCATGTGGCTAGATTGTGACTTAAAGCACCACCCCATCAATGAGTCAAGGCAGAAAGCTCAGTGCAGAGAGGTGCTGCACACGTTTCTCACCCAGACTAAAGGCATCTCCAGCTCTAATGCATTCCTCCTTCTTTCCCAGGATCACAGGGAATTTGCACTGCAGAAGAGCACCCACACTCTACTCATGAGTTTCAGTAATGGATGTGAGGCTCACTCCCACACTCTGCTCGCTTGCTTGAAGACAAACTAAAGGGGATGATTATCAGCTCAGCAATTTTTAAAGCATGAGCCCTAGGACTGGAAACAATTCCTACAGAACATCAAGGGAAAGTGTCCATATTCTCAAGCAAGTTTGTGCCCAATTCACAGCTGTGTCTTTATGATGAGAGCCCCACATCCATGGCAGAGCAGGAAGCAGAAGGCATACCACTGAAACGGGCTGAGACCTGCAAGCATCTCACCAGCAAAGGTGATGGCATTTTCCTGCCTTTCCTCAACTTGTTCCAGCTCTCCTAGAATATTATCTCCCCTAAAATCACACACAGGGTGCTCCAGTGTCTGCTGACGTGCACCTTCAGCCTCTGCTGCAGCCCAACAGCACTGCTAACACCAGGGCTCCTAGCATCCTTGGAAACTCTGGGAAAACAGAAATGGGAAAAGCACTGTCTAGCTCCCAGAGCTCCCAGTCCTGCTACCAGCAAGCCAAGCCATAGTAAAGGCAAGCAGCAGGAGCGCTGGTCAAAGGCTGCTGTGTGCAGAAAGCTGCAAACAGAAACAGCATCACCCAAGCTCAGGTTGTGCCAAAGGACACTGACAGGGAGTCACAGCCAGCTGACAAACACTTGCACATTTCAAGCCAAGGACATAACCACTTTCTGCTGCAAGTCTGGTCGCAGACATAAACAAAACCCTACATCGCACACACACATACGGAGCAGTTTGTGTGTTTAAGATAATTTTTGGTTTCTCTTTCAGGGGATTCCAGCACAGCTGACACTATGGCAGAAGGTGACCTTACACAGCATCTCTGTTGCAATGTGTGAATGTGTTGCTAGGGTGAGCTAAGGATAGGAGCAAAGGCTTGGCTCCACGATTTCTGGCTTCTTTCAGCTCATGTCAGCCCTTATTGTTATTTCCACATAGGGAGAGGAAGGTGTGATTAAGAGGAAGAATACCGTTGCTTTGCTTGACTGTTTCTTGGCAGTTGGTGTATTCTGCTAAAAACCTTATCAGAATAAACCTCCTTCATGTAGTGGAGGCATTTTCATCTGCAGAAAAAGATATGCTGCAGCTGAGCTGCTCCCCAAGCCAACATTACACACAGCCTCCATGTCAGCAGGGGCTGGATCCCTCTAACCTGCAGGAAAGGAGCACTCAAGTTGAATCTCCCTGAAGTAACCTTTTAAGTCAAGTTACAAGTACTTACTGGGAAATAAAACAAACTAGCACGCTCAGGCAGACAGATGATTCACTCCCAGCTCTTAGCACTACCTCATTTTACCTTTCCTGGAAATACAACCCACCCAATAATTTTTCTTATTTCGCTACTCTTCCTAACACCTATTACACTGCAGATGCCTGTGTCCCCCAGTAAGAACTGTGAGATATATTATGAACAATTTTAAAGTCCACAGACTGTGCTTGTTATTTCTGGTAGACAACAGAAAAGGTTAGCAATTAATCACTGTCTGCTATCTGCACTTAGAAAGTGGCAATTATTGATAAATGTGTTCCCACTTCAAGCACGTTACTGAGAACTGGTGAGAAGTCTGGACTACTACAAAACCTGAAAACGTTAACTGGCCAAATAGCTTTTGGGGCCAGAACACAAATACCAGCCTCGCTAATTGAAAAGATGACGTCATTGGGCTGATTTATGAAAGGCACTGCTGATGTTTAGCTTAGGAAAATTTACTTGAGATGGCCAAAGTAAACTCCACGGCCTTTGTTTTGGATAGCTGAGTTTATGAAGCTGTCATTTAAAAGAGCCATTAGAAATAAACAGATCCGTGGTGACAGAACCTATGGGAGAGGCTGGGGTGGGGGGTGGTGGTGCTGGCATTGTTTTATTTTTAAACCCACACACAGCTGGCCTAGCAGTGTCTCCTTCAGGCTCCCACTCTTGTCCCCTCTCACAAGTGAACACTTTCCAGTACAGCCTTCTGCCCAAAATACCATTCATGATAGCAGCATATGTTGTTTACGATACAGGTCTACGCAGCGTTCCAACAACTAAAAAGTAGGGAATATTCTCTATTCCCAAGAGAAACAAGCTGAAAATACCCTCCCTGAGTCAGAAATATTCCCTAGGCCACAATTCAGGTAGTTTGCAAGAATTCAAGCTGTGGATGAAAAGATTTATAGTCAATGCAATGAATTAAAACCTTGGAGATGCTTAGAATTATTACCAGTTTATGGACTTTAATTACAAGTAGTTTTCTTTTCTTAGCAATTTTATTTTTTTACTATCTAATATATTTGACATTTACTGCTTTTTCCTGGCTAAAGACTAGAACACAAGGATGTTTTAAGGCACCCTACCCCAAACCCTTGGAGCTTTCCTTACAAGTGGCATCCACTGCCAAAAGAAACAGCAGAAGCTCCTTCCAGATCTGACTACCAGCCCCTGGTGCACAGTGAACTCAATTATTTTTCTGCATTTACACAGGCTTTACCTGTTTAACCAAACGTGCAAAAGCCACTGTCCAACTGAATGGGGGCTGCCATAATCCACCAGTAATGCCAAATATTTATTGGCTCAGCTGTTCAACACATGGCAAGGGAAAAAAAAAATCAAAAAATGCCTGATTGCTCACACAAATGATGGGCTTCAGAGAGAGTCACTGCTGAAGAGCCTCTACAGGCATTTGGAACAATTTATATAAAGTTTTGTGTGAGAAAGTGACAGAAGGATAAATATCCAGGAGAATACAGGACCGAACTAAGTAGTAAATGTCATAACTGCCTTGTAATAAGGGAAGGAATAAAAAGGTGTAAGGGAACAGGTAAAGCAGTGGGAGGAGGACATCTGTTTCAATCATTTCATAGCACAGCAGGAAGAAATTATCTAAATGTTGGTTTTGGAGCCAGAAGCTCTTGCATATGGTGGGACCCAAGACCCCACCAGTCATGGCCGGAGTAAAAATTATCTGGAAAGATTAACTAGATGCCTGTTAAATATCACATAATTAGACTTAACCTAGAATAATTAATCGGACATATCAAGTTAATTCAAAGCCTCTGTCCTGCAGGTGCTGTACTCCTTAAAGGATGAGGTACACCAAAACAGTGTCACTTTTGGTCACAAAAATATCAAATGTTTTCTTAAGTCATTAAAAACCGTTGCCATTTTGTATTTCCAAAGACTTTCACCTGTCTTTGGTGGGTGCTCTCTTTAGGAAAAAGGAGTATTTGTGTAAGGGAATATTCCCACTTTATTATAAATGCCATCAAAAAAGCAAGCAGACCTCAAAATTCCCAGTTTTGATAATCATGAGGAGAATTCAAATCAGCTCACAAGTAATTCCTGGGAATTTTAGATAAGTTAAGCATTAACTGCTGAGGGAAAAAGAGACTTATTAAAAAGGATTGCTGTGTTTTCTACCCATTGAACCACAGTAGGGCAGACTCTGCCCTGTAATCCATTAAAGGAACTCAACTTGGCTTCAGTGGTTTGCACTCAATTTTTAATCAATGTATCTACATTAACCTGTCAGTAAGCAGCTTTTCAAGACCTAATACAGTACAAGAAATTTCATACATGCTACTTCAAATAGAAACTTAGAGTGAAAAAAGTTTAAACAAAACCAGACAAAACCAAGCAAAAATCCCCTACAACTTCCCAAAAGCACAGTGCAAGGGAGGGGAAAAAAAAGAGGCAGTTTCAAATACATAATCTTAACTAAAAAGCCACAAAAACAAACATCATCACTGCCTCCCTCCTCCCCCCCAGAAAAACCAACCAAAAAACCAACCAACCAATGAAACAAGTGACAAAAAAAAAAGGGGAGAACAAAACAAAAAATGCCAGGGACATCCTGGAAGCCTCCCACAATGAACTCTGTGCTCCTTCTCCACTTCTCCAAACTCAATGTGCATTTCCCTCCTCGGACTGGCCACGTGGATTTAAGAAACTGAGAGAAATTTAAGACCTTTACCTTTCTCTCCAGGACAACTAAAACTGTTTAACAGGTTAAAACCCACAGCCCTTTGTTTGCTTTTGTTTGGGGGAGAAAAGGGAAATTAGTTGAGCATCTTCATTCAAGGAAAAAAGTGCAATGGTATGGTTTTATTTGCAATGCCATTATCTCCATTATTTACTCAAAAATTCACCATTTAAAAACAGTACACAAAATAATTGGCATCCATAATTATAGGCGTTGCTTATCTTGAAGAAATGGTAGTCATTTAAATTAAATAAGTAACAAAAAAACACTCCCTCAACAAACTGCACCTCCTCATCTTTCACCTCAGTTTTGACATGACTAGCAGCAATATCTTCTGATTTTTACTTTTCCAAAAAAATGACGGTTTAACACTCAAGAATTACTTGCAAAATATTGAAATACATTACCATGAAGTTTTTTTGTAGACATTTAATAGTTGATGTCTACAACAGAAAGACTGATTCCTTCTCCAGGCCTACTGAGCAAATCAGCAGAACCAAGATTAAAACTCTCCTGAAGCTCTGAGTTTAGTAAATTCACTGTTAGAATGGGACAGTTAAAAAAAAAAAAAAAAAAAAAAATTCTCCTTCAGACATGCACACTCACTCCCATCAAAAAAGTGCCAAACAGCATTCCATTAAACTTTCCATAAAAACCTTCTGGAGTGAGAATATGGAAAAACTTCAGCTCTGAATTGCCTGCAAGTTCCCAGCTCCTGTTTCCACATCCTTCTGACAATAAAAGCTCATCCCATAGCTCAGTGCTGCTCTGGCCATAAGAGGCTTTCAGGTGGCTCCACGTGGCACGGGCAGGTCGAGCAAACAGAGGCAGCAAATGATAATAATGATAATATTATTAATAATGATAATGATAATAATGATAATAACCTACTCCATGGCCCCCAAAAGCTTTCACAGCAGCCTCACACACACACTGCAGCTGTGCCTGCTCCAGCCTGACCAACTCCAGCTATTTCACAAGATTTCCCTCTGTTCAACAAAGGGAAAAAAAACAACCAATACCCTAAATCACAAAGCAATTGGTGTCAATGCACACTGTGGTACAGCTGCACCCATTTAAAGGAACAGCTGCTCAAGAAATAAAAGCACATTCCTCTCATCCAGCCACAAAACTTCCAGAAACATGAGTGACAAATCTGCCTAAGTGGATATTTATTAGCAACACTAAGGGCTCCTCCTTAGATCCCCAGTGTCTAGTTCCAGACCCAAATCTTCTCTCAGCATAAAATTACTCATTTTTTGGGACCATCCTGGCTTCTACGAGCAGATGCTTTTGCCAAACATTAATAATAATTATTTTTCTTCAGATTCATCCTACACTGAGTGTCACCCACGCATGTGAGGGTGCTCTTACAAGGCCCCCAATACCAGCTGCTCTCTATAGCTATATTTTATATATGTATCTATATATATATATCTGCAGCTCTTCCTGTGCCCAGGTGGAGCCCCCCCACCAAAGCCCAGCTTTACTGCAGGCATCTGGCTTTGTGGCAGAGGAGGAGGTTTTACTTTTTCCCATGGCCTCTGTGTCATATCCTGTTTCTCAGAGTCCTCCCATTCCCCTAAACATGACTTATCTCTGCAGCACTTCTCAGACTCCAGGCTGACTCTCCTGCTGACAGTGGAGCAGCACGGATGCCAGCTTTTCATGCAATTATGTAAAGATTTCAAACCATGCTCCACTGTTTCCTGGCCTTTGGTGATTCTAAGAAATAAAAACTTGAGAATTTGAGGTTTTGTGAAACGTTTTGGAATGCAAGATAGGAGTATTACGCAGAAGTACTGTTTATATTTATTTGGTGTAATAGAATTTAGTTCAAATAAACCTCGTAAGTGATAGAAGTAAGAAAGTATTTGTTTGCAGGACTACACTCTAAAGTAACTAAAATGCGTTAGAGATGCCCAAGCACAAGCCAAGCCTAAATTCTGCCCTCCTTAACCAAGCAAGATGACCCTAGAGCTACTGGAGGTCTGAGACAGTTTCCAAAAGGAACAAACTGGATCTTTGACATGCTGGTGTATGGGCTCAGTGCAATAATCACCCCTATGAAGCTACCTACATCTGGGGCTGAGAGCAGATGCTGCAGCAGAGCCAGGGGTTTGGTGGGTTTGCTTTGTTCCCTTTGGTGGCTTCTTTCCTTCCCTGGAAACAATCTGGGGACAGCATCTGGAAAATAGGACACGACAGAAAGGGAGGAGTGTTCTGAGAAAAATACTCTCAGCAGATCTGTGCGTGGGTCAGGAAGTGGACAACTGACCCCTGCTCGGGAAAGATTTTATCAATGAAGAGCTTTTTGGTTTAACCATCAACATCGCTGCAGAAGGCTGGAGGAAGGCAGCACAGCTTATCCCATCTGCTGCACTATTTCTCAACTTTACACAAGAGGTTAAAAAAACTGCTATGGAAATGCTGGCCTTTAATGTACAACAGCCTTTTAAGGAGGATCACAGAGCAGGGGTGAGTATCTGGTAAGAATTCCATCTGCTGAAGCCAGTGCTTGAAGCAGCTTCCTCTGTGCAACCTGAAGCTTTTTCCAAACACACACTTTGCTCTGCTAGCCAAGAAAGAAATGAAAGATGTGCTCATATTTGGCCCCAAATGAAAGCCTAGAAATTATTATTGGTTCTGGTGAATATCAATAAAAACAATCTTCTTCTTTCTTAACAATCCTGCCCCAAACACCTCTAAGGAACACAGGCTAGGACAAAAATTGCCTCAGTGCTTACCCAGAAACAGAGAAATAAATTCCATATAAGCCTGCAAAAATAAGGTGATCAAGCAGTTCCAGAACAGGGGAACGCAAAAGCACTGCTCAGTGAAGTCCTGGAAGGGAGAAGATAAGCAGGGAGGGGAGCACAAGTGACCAAAATAAGGGCTCAGTGCCAGTTGTGAGGTCAATTCTGTTCTCAAGGATGTAGGCACACATCATTCCTTTATAAAATGGACTACTGCATTTACACAGCAGAGCAGCAGTAGCCAGCTTTAAGAGATTCACTCATAAATCTGGCAGAATACACACACAAATTCGATGTTATACAGAGCCCTTTCTGGACTCAGGGGTGAAGGGAACAACTTGTTTTTAGCTACATCTGAACTGCACAGACAGCACAGAGAATAATGGCTCCATATTTTCCTATTCTGAACTGGCAGAAGAAGGTGTTGGCTACATATGTAAGGCTCACGTTATTGAGCTGTGTGCAAATATTCCCCTCTTTTGGACCACAGACCTCAGAAATGGGTCTCGTTTTTCTTTCCCTCTCTTTGAAAACCTAAGGCAGTAATTCAGACATGCAACTGCAAGAACTATCTAAATTTTAAAGTATCTTCATACCAGAAGAGGTTTATATACTGCTTTTCCAACAGACATAACTATCCTCTTTAAGAAGCAAACCACTTCCACAGTGCTCCAGGTGCAGAGGAATGAGCTGAACCCACATTTTTTAGATAGGATGATGTGATGCAGTGCAAGTGTTGAATAAAAACCCCAAGCAACCATACAAACTGGGCTGTCTCTAGCCCACACAAGTCCTTCAGCACCATTACATTGCCATGACTACTTCTCCAGCCTCTTTGGGGTCTCTTTCAAGCACACACAGATCCATTCCAAATTCATTTGCTAAGTTTGCTATTTAAATGAGCTCCGTTTCCCTAATGCAAACCCCACAATTTACAGCTGAAGTGCTGAGAACAGAGACAGGAGAGATGAGCAGCATGTATATTCAGCAACAACTCAATGTCTAACTTCATTCTTTAAAAGAAGAACCTACAGCCAGGCAAAACAAAGCAGTTAAGAAATAAACAGAAAAATGGATTCAACTTCATCTTACTCCTTGGGTCAGTGAACAGACACAAACCATTACTGTCACTGGCCTATGTATGAAATTTTTTTGTCTTCTCTGTCTATAACAGCCCTAGCTTAAATTCAGCTAAGGAAATCCCACATTTTAAAAAATACTTTTCTACACCACAGTTCACATGGGTAGAACTGGGATCAGTCATCCCCAGCAGTATAAAAAGGCTGTGACCCCTTATCCTCGTGCCACTTTATCTAACACATGCTTTACAAGCAGCGGTAGCAACACCCTGATGGTTTAAAATTCCCAGTTCCAATAACACTGAATCAAGAGCACATTAGGGCCAGTCCAAGAGCCATTTGAGAACTCTGCTTTTCAGGCTCTCCTTGTTACACTCACAGGGCCTGTTGTTTAAATCCATCCCTCAAGGCCTGGGGCCGTGGTGGAGTCTGGCACGGGGTCACTCCTGCCACAAGCGGCTGCCAGGGAGAGGGGCACCAGCCCATTGATGCAGCCCAAGGACAGCTGCCACTTTCTGTGCCACTTTACAGCAGGGCTGACTTTGTCATGGGCTCACCAAAACAAAAGCAAGAAGCTGTTAGTCACGTTTGAGACCACCAGTGTCCCCATTTGAGACCCTGCTCTCCATTATTCCCGCTACTTGACATGCTTCCCCTTTGCCCTGAGACATTCTTTCCATTGAATTTGCAACAGAATGAACATAAAACAGACCTTAAAAAAAAGCCATTACTCTGAAATAATAAGAAACAGACAAAGCCATAGCAATTTCTGTCGGTGTAAGACAAACCAGTGGAATTTAACACATAGCCTGATGAGTACCTCCCACCAAAGGATCAACCATAGAAAATTGAAAAGATCAGGAGTAGCCATTGCCAAATAAAAATTCTTATTGATGCCAAAAGTAATCCAGCTTCAAGGAAAGTTCCAAGTGAAGACTAAAAGCACTGCAATGCTAGCAGAGCTCCATGCTTTTTCAGTAAGTCAGGAATTAGAAACTTGTTCGGTTTGTGAACAGGAATGCGTAACACGCTTGACCATGACCGGGAAGAACAGATCACGCCGTATGTCCTTTCCAGGCCTGAGGTGTTTAAGATGGCTGGATGCTGAAGGGAAGAGGATCCAGATGGTTATCTGCTATCCTGCCCTTGTGATTCCCTTCTCCCTTCCCAAAATGAACTTTCTCTCAGTTTCCAAAGCACTTTCACTCTCAAATGAAACGTGGTCTCAAGAAACAGTGCATTATACCAGAGTGCTAAGTTTGATGTAAACTGTAGTTGAAACAGGATAGTATTTTAAGTTAATCTGGTCAGCATTCTGAAATGCCCAGTTATATGGTTACCATAGGAATGCTGAGAGCTGGAAAGCTGAGCTAAATGAGTGATGGAATTCTCTGGCTTCGTGGCTCAGTAAAGACGAAGAAGGGAAGCGGGGGGAGCAGAAATCGTCTTAGGCCAAGAAACAGCAACATTTCAAAGCAAGCCCAAGAGCAGGTTCTTCTCAAAATAAAGCTTTATGTCATTTTTGGCTAGCATGTATTTCTATTAATCTTTAAACAGTGAAACATAATTTAACATTTAAGAACAAGTGACAAATTCTGCTTTGAAGTAAGGTCTGAAAAATTCTCTACCTAGCTCATTTGCTGTTTCTAGAGTTCATCCTATTGTCATCTTTACCTCCTTGGCTGAAAATACTCAAATCATGTTAGTCCTCTTCATTTCCTCAACTATTTGTGAGGAGGTGACAGAAGGGACATGCTACTCCACTAACCATACTTTCCTTTGCATGAGTCAGCAAATGCTCCCAAGATGCCACTGAAGCCTTAAAGATTTCACTGCCAGATGATGCCCCCACAGCTGCTGAGGCCAACATACAAAACTCAGGGGAACATGAAAAGACAGCTTATCCCTGGCTCCAAAACCACTTCTCTCAAAAGTGCTGCACAGTCAAACTACTGAGAGCAAAGCTCAGAAAGACCCACATGAATCTTTAATTAAAATATTTTATAAGCATAGAGCAACTGAGGTTGGAAGGGACCTTTGGAGTTCATCTGGTCCAACTCCACCCAAAGCACAGCCAAGTTAGCAACTTCGTGTTTCCAATACTTTTTCAAAGAGACAAGAAGAATAAGCACAATCACAATGATTTAGAAAGGGATATCTAAAGTTCTTGTGACTTAGATAAAAACAAAGTGTGCAAGTCAACCAAATTAAACAAACAAACAAAAAAAAAGGAATAAAATGCAAGCCCCCATCAGTGCTTTCTAGGTTACCTGCTGTTGATTTAACCCTCTCCCTTTACAAAACACACTTAGGTCCAAGAGGAGGCATGATATGAAACCTAGACAGGAATGAGATGGTGGCAGATGGATGAAAATTACTCTTTTCTCTTAAAGTATTTTTTTTCTTTCCACTGGTGTCCAAAATGCAGACACTTTACCCCTGGGTAATTTACTGGGGTAAATTAGGCCAAAACAAGGAATGTCTTTAAATGCTGAGTTTGTCCATGTCTGGACTTTCTTCAGTCACACTTCTGGCATGGGCAAGCCCCTGAACTGTTTCAGTTCAGCATCCCTCACCCAGCAGGTATCAGATATCCAAGAGGATGGTCCAAGAGCTCCCTGACAAGCAGATATTGTACTCCCTAGTTTCTGGGAACTTCTCTTCCTAAGCCCTAAAATTTTGATGTAGTTCTTGAGAAGGCTCTATCTTACTCCTTTCTGGTAGTTTTGCTTTTCTCTCTCTTTAAAACAAAAACAAAAAACCACCCCCAAAATCCAACAAATCCTTAAACATTACTTTTTCTTGTAAAACCCAGACCACCCTCGTTGAGAGAGGCCAAGAAACTCACATATAACATGATAAATTTCTCTGTAGGTTTTAATGTCAGCAAAGGTACAGACAGGCTGAGATCTGAGATGCACAAATCTGGGCTTTTGTCAGGGCACCCATGAGAAAACTACAGTCCTCCTACGTGACCTTGAACAGGAATCTCAAGTGCAATCCTTTCATACAAGTTGAGCTGACTAAGCATGAGGATAAGGTTAAATCAGACAGCCCAGACTGTTCTATAATCAGGAGAGAGTGACAGGAAACTCCTGAAGGTAATTCACATTGGTGTAAAACAAGGAGAGAACTGGGAGGAAAAGGAAGTGGAGGAGAGCAGTGAACGTTTTCTGAACAGGATTTAGGAAAATAGCACAACACCTAATTTTCCCTGCAGCCTTCTAAGCCCTTTAAAAGCAATACCATTAAAACACAAATGCTGAAGGAACCCTGAGAACGAAGACAACATGGGCCTTGGGAAATGGCAAGGCTAGAGCTCAAAACTGCTCTTTCTAAAAAAAATCTATCTGCCAGATGAGAGGTGTACACATATGTGATCAAAAACCAACAAACAACACTCGCGGTGTAATTTCATATTCTGTACGACTTGAGTACTGTTAAATACTTACTCTCAGTGTAATTAATTTGAGATCCTGGAGGAAAAAACCCACTGTCTGAACATGAATGGCAGCAGGGTGCACTTAACACTATTTCTCCTTTTCAAACATATCTTTACACTTGACTTAAGAATGCAGAATGGGAGCATAATAGCCCATTCACTGCTAGCAGCAGTATGAATGAAAGGCTCTCTGAACATCTGTTCAGTGATATTTAATGCATGGTCTAATAAGCATTGGCATTTCCCGCTCCCAGATTTGCAGGGATTACGTATGGGCTGCAGTTCTGCTGACAGATCCCTGCTCCCCTGGAAAGGCTCTGCCTGGCCCTGGAGGGTTGGTTTGATTCCTTGTGGACATCACCATATGCTGACAGCTCTGGCAGTCACAGCGAGCCAGGTCTGATGCTGGCATTGCATACACACTGTCTGAATGCCATTGAGCATCACAAGCCACTTCCCAAATTAGCTGTTGCTAGGAGAGAAGGGAATGACAGAGAAACACAGGAAGCAGAAACACTGGAGTTTTTTCACAGAGCTGGCATTTATGAGGCACTATCATAAAGTTTACATAGTCATGTCCACAGTCTCTTCCCAGTCCTTCAACTCATAGAAGAGTTAAAGCAGCAATCACAGAAAACAGCAAGCAAGTTCAGAAACCCCTTTCCTTATTATACACTGGGACATAAAAAACAAACACCTTGTTTTTTTTACAGCTCTGGACTTGGAAATGCAAAGCACGCGAGTTAATTTTGATTTACACATGAAAGCACACTCGCTCCCTATTTGATCTTCTAAAATCCAGTAGGGAAAGTTATTTTACTTCAGAGTGGTAGAAGGACAAGCAGTAGAGAAAATTTTTCAACGCTTGTGTCTTGCACTTGAGTATTCATGGATTCAAAAAGATCTGAAATTTGTGCAGTATTAGTCACACCGAAGAGGTCCAACATAATGACAATGCAAGAGCTAACACAACATCTGCGTGCAAAGAAACCTGATCCAGCATAAGCAATATCTTTCTTGGTTTGTAAAGCTCCCTGTGGGCTTCATCCAAGATGCTTTGTGCATCTGCTCTCTCTGCACTCCCCTGCTGCAAACTTGCCCTCATCTCGAGCTCTCTGCATAACCTCAGTGCTCCTGCTGCTCCAGGCAGTTCCTCTGCAGCCCTGCTAGCTGAGTGATGTCCCTGTGCACCTACACCTGCACAGCCTCTCCACTCCCCCATCCTCTCCTCTCCTCTCTTCTCCCCATCCTCTCCTCTCCTTTCACCAATGGCATTACACAGCCCGCCAGTGCTGAAACACAGCTCAAAGAAATGCAGGGATTCAAACGCTTCAAGAAAAAGAGAAAAACCTGGGTGGAAATAAAGCCATTGGAAACAAGGTGGTATTGTCCAGCACACACGGGGATGGAACAGGAAAAACAGCAGGATGGAAGCAGGAGTGCATGCAGCTTTCAGGGTGAGAAAGCTGAGGAATGAGCCGGCCCAAAGTCCTTACCAGGCACAGAGGCTGCGGCACTAATCCACACTGCTCACTGCTTTGTATCCTGCTCAGCCCTTTGCTCTTCCAGAAAAGACCCTCAGAAACTTTCACTATATAAACACACCATTTAAATGGCAGCAGACTGCTGTGTAGTTAACACAAGTGATTCCTGGGCAGCTGAACAGGCCCTGTACAAAGGCATCCTGCTCCTTGCCATTCCCAAACGATGTGACAGTCACCTGGCACCTCTGCCACCCCTGTGTGCTGCTCCCTGAATAAATGCAGATAAATTACTGAGCACCACGGGGCAATGGAGAGCAGCCTGCCTTCCTAAGGGAGATAACAACCCTGGAGAACATGAAATGATGCACTTAAGTATGGTGGTATGACCGTGGGGAAGAACAAGCTGTAAAAGCAAAGTGTAGAAGTACAGACAACTCAGCCAAGACCAGCAGAGACATCTGATCCTGTACACGTACTGATCTGGAACACAACAAACAGAAAAGCAATGGGAAATGCTGATTAATGTCCCCCCAGCCCTGGCTGCTTGGAACAGATGTGTACTTCCCTGCAGTCACTATGCCTCTTACTAGGCAGCATCACAGATCAATAGAAACGTGCCTTCCAGAAAATGCCTAGGTTATGAAACTCTTCAGACAGCCAACCTTGGTCAGAACAGTAGATTTTTACAAATTAGGTTTAAATTCACAAAACTCACGCCAGTGAATTTAACTGCAGCATTCAGTTCACTCCAAGCCACCAAGAATGGAAAGCATGGCAGAAACCTTAAATATTTGGTCCCTGGGCTCTGCACATTTCGTAAGCAGCAGACATTTCCACAAACCTGTTAACCTCCTGAGACAAAGGGTCCCTTATGGCACGCAGGAAGCCTTGCCAATCTGTATTTTCTCTTTCAAATTACATTTCAAAAGAACTCACAAAATGAAATAAAGTGATACAGCGGTCTTTTCCCATTACCCTTGGTGGTGAACAGGACACATTCAAAGATGTTTTGCTTCACAGAGGTTGAGCAATGGGATGCCTTACAAGAACAGGGGAAATATCAAGTCATTCATATCTAAAAGGCCAAAATAAATGCCACAGTTGCAGCAGCAAAATCTAAAGAAATTGAAAAATACAAACACTTGCTGAATATTTCAAACAAAGGAAATGGGAAAGAAATAAAATTAAAATACACTCTGGAAAGAAAGTGGTAACAACAATCCAAATACTAGATAGAACATTTTTATATTATTCACCCTATTCCAACTGCTACCACTACATTTAAATGTGTTTTTTTAGACAATCTACAGCTTCATGTTGATTTTCCTCTACAAAAGATGTCTTGCTCGTGTCAAGACCAGAGTTTCAGACAAAAGAAAGAGAAGTGGGTCTTCTGTTTTTTTAAAAAAGAAGAGAAACACAAAAGAAACACCCCCACACCACTTTTAACATGAACAGCAAAGAGATTCAGCATCCACTTAAAGGCTTTACCTTCGAGCACCTGTGACTTGACTGTTACTATCCTTTAGTCCTGTCTCACTTATTGCTACATGAGGGGCAGGGGAGAAGGACTGGGGAAAGGCATTTAATGACAGTAAGCAGAGTACTTGCTAATTTAAATAACTCCCAAAAATATTCTTATCTACTGAACAAACTTTTTTTTTTTCTTTTATTTTTTCTTTTTTTAATTAAGCCAAGCAGACAGAGATCAAATGACAATGTATATAGCAATTTATGACTAACTCTCAGCAGTGCAAGATGCACTTTTGTTCCTGAGGTCAAGCTGGCCTTTAAGTCATTTTTTCCCCCCTTTAAGTTAGAATACATGGGGAAAAACATTCTGGAAAGTAAGTAGCATGGAGGTTCCTTAACCTACTTTGTTATTTCCTCTGTAATTAAATGTTTTTGGCATTCAGCTGAGTAGATAAATCACTAGTAAAACCTTTTGTAAAATTTGTTTTGTTTTTTTTTTTTAAATCTGCTGCTAGGGGAGTAGAGCATTGAGTAGCAGATGCTTCAAAGATTTATCCAGAATTACCAACAACTGCTCAAAAAAGGGTTAAGAGCACAGTAATCAGTGTCTGTGCGCATTGCTTTGGCAGGAAGCTGGAGACCAGACTGAGCTGCTATTATTCCTTGTTTTAAGAGAAAAGGTTTATCTCCAGAAAGCACAAAAGGGGTAAACACATCCTTGGTCACAACCTCTCACAACACCTGGAGTCTCAGGTCAAACTGAGTCAACCAGGAATGCACTACTGCAGAGAAATGTAGGTGAGTGCATCTTAAACCAAATAATTCTCTATGCTATGGAAAACCAAATTAACAGGCATTGTGAGACACGAGCAGAGAGCTGAAGGTGCAAGGAGGCTGCATCAAGATTGCAGTCATGCAAAAGTGGAGCAATGCTTTTAAATGACTGAATAAGGAAATGTCAGAACAAGTCTACTCATCAAGTATTTATTTTTCACATAACCTTCCAAGTGATCTGTCCTTCATAATGTAGAGGAATGGAAGAATTTTCCACTGCAGAAGAATCTATGAACACACTTCAGAAATTGACTTCAGCAAGAAGCCAGGATAGGATAAATAGGTTCTTCTTGCCATTATTTGATAGTACAGTTCCTTCTCCTTCAAAGCAGCAAACAGTTTTCCAAAACTGCTTATTACATCACAACACTGTTCTACAACACTTCATCTCTTAGATATATGTCTGCTCTCCCACATCAGCATAACAAACTTACCTGAAACCAGTGCAGACAGTCTGTAGCAAATTTATGCCTTACAGCTGCCTTTACCTTATCACCAATCATATAAGTAACTGAGGCTCTTATTTCAAAACAGATTTTAAATACTTCAAGGAGTCAATCACTAATTTATAGGAAAACGTTCACTATATATGTAGCAATTTAAAACCCACAGCTCTACACAAATTTCACTGTGAATACTTAAAAAGCATCAAAATGCAATAGAACCAGTTGTCTGCATACATCCAAAGAAGAGGATAAAAAGAACCCCCAAAAATTACAGAATTATCTGGAAAACCGAGACTGGGGACTCATGAAGAAAATTCATGTTTAGGTTTAAAATTTGGGAATCAACAGTGAGAACACAAACTCTTTGCAATAAAGTCTAAAATCGCATAAAATTTCAGGAGGGGGAGCAGACCCCAGCCACAAACAAAACACACATGGAGGCTCTGCACGGTTTTTTCTGAGGCTGTAAACTGAGGTTAATATCCAGAAGAGCTGTTAAATATTCACTCTACAGTGTTGACTCTCATTCTGTACTGGCTCTTAATTTAAATTCATCTGTCCTTTTTTTAACCTCCCAGACTCACGCGTTTATATATTCCCCGTTGTCAAGAACTCAACAAAAAAATCAAGCATGAATGTAATTATGAAAATCCCCCAGAGCTGCACATGAAACTTCTTTTCATGCAAGAGACACAAATGATTATCTTTTAAAGTCTGGAACCAAAAAGATTGCTTCACTCCCATTCCTTGTAAGTAGTAAGAAGTCTAGAATTATCATTATTTTAAAAATAATGTTTAAAATATTTTAGGCTGAAGAAAACGAGCATTTTAAACCTTCTCATGTAGAAACTTTACGTACATCACCCTTGTGATGCCTTTTGCCATTTGACTAAAACACTTGACTTTTTTCTCAGGCATTTTAACCCTTCATCTCTCAGTCATCACCATTAAAAGACAGGTTGCTATGGGGAAAAGAGGGTAATGGATTATATATCTTGACAGCACCCCTGCAGTGCAAAGGACAAATCACCAACCAGGCAAGATCAGCATGAAAGTAAGCCTGGAGAAAACTCTGGGCAGGAAAAATTTCAGATAGTCAGCAAGAGGCACGAGGAAAAGGGTAGAAACATGTCTTGGTAGAAAAAGAGAAAGGAAGCTGAGCATTTTTGGGCAAGGAAAAGACAAGATATGACACCTTCAGGGGGTTCTGCAGGTTCTACACTCACACACAAAGCAGGTATTGATGATGGGGAAGATTCACCTGTGGGGACCAAAGAGAAAGCCACAAAAACGATGAACACTGTTCTCACAAACACAAAACTGAACACAAATACTGCTCTCAGTATTTTAACGCTGAGGATACAGACAGCACTAAACGTGAAGAGTCAGAAAGCTCCTGGAAGACACCTGGAGCACAGGAAGAACAGAACTCCTGAAGGGTAACAGGTCCTTAAGGCAGAAATCTCTTGGGGACACCCAAGGCAGGCTAAGAACAAGCCCTTTGTGGAGAGCTACCAGAAACACTGCAGCATTCCTGGGAATCTCATCTGAACATCCTGCCAGCCGCTGCCAAACCAAAGCCTTGCTAGGGCTGGAACACACTTGATTTCCCCCAGCTGTGCTCTGCAGGAACGAGGAGGGAAGAGCCATGCACATTCTTGGGAATTTTGAGGGGAAAGAACCAGTCATTCGATCCTGGTGTAGCACTCATGCCTCTCTCCCCTCATTCTCCCTCTCCTTTCTGTACCTAAGAGGCTTTTAAAATATTTTTTTTTTCTCCATGAAAATAAAAGAACTATGCTGTTACGAGCCAGATGAGATGAAAAGGGCAGTGGAGACTCTGCTGGTTCTGTAAAGGCAACGCATTCCATGGGGACAAGTGCAAATGTTGAAGGGCACTGCAAGCCTGCAGGCTGCCATCCCCCTGCCCCTCCCTCAGCCTGGAGATGCAGGAAGCATCAGGCAGAACCATCCAGCCCAGCCAAATCAAACTCCTGATTTACAGTCTAAATTATACATTCAGACTTTACAGCGTCAACTCCCAGGGTCAGAGCAGAAGCTGAAACACTATTTTAGAGTCCCAAAGACAAGATAACTTTATTTCCCCTGCCACTTCCATGCACAGCAAGTTTTGATTTGTTTCCATGTATCTTCTTATCTAAACTGGACTCCTCTGGAACTTGGTTCATCAAATATGGGAAGTTCCTTGGAGGAGAGGAAGGAGCATCACTTCTGTGAGGAAGGGGTCACTTACCCCAGTTCTCTAGAGAAGGAAGCATGCAGGACCTAACTAAATGGCCTGCTCACTACAAATGACTTGGAAAAGATCTGCAAATGCAATATAATTTCTGCAACAACCTTTTAGATCACCCCATTAGCTTTGGACCTGACTTGGAACCTCCTCCTAAAACTGCAATCACCTAAATTAATTCCTGAATCCTGCGAGGAGAACTGAAGTTTATTTGCTTTTATGGAGTAGGATTATTTTTGTCTTTGTTAAATATGTACATCAGTAACTCTGCTTTCAAACTCAATTCCTCTGCCTTCTGATGTGAGATGGATCACTTTGTGTATGTAGCACCTCACTCGGATTAACAAGTCAGTCACCATCACATCTACTACATCTACATCAGCCACTGTATGCTAATGACTATACATATATATCAAAAAAGAACTTTGTCACTAGTCTTGTGAGAGAAAAGTTGCGTTTTCCATGAAAATTCCCTCCTGACAAGAGTGCCTGCTTTCAGTTTTTTGTTAAAATAACAAAATTGTACCGAATTTTCAGTCACACCAGCAGCATATATGTCTGTCCTCTGAGCAAAGTGATTTACCCCTCCACTAGCATCAATGCAGAGGAAGAGCAGGATGCAATTAAGCAATTAAACCTACAATGAGGTGATGTGATATACACCCTTACATGAAAGTGAGCGAAAATGGAGAAGAATAGGCACTTACAAAAGTCTCTTTTAAGAGCAGTGTGTTTTTGCTTTGAGATAGGCATCTAATCCTCTGTGCCTCATCAGGAGGAAACACTACTTGTCATCAAAGGAAGTTATTATTTCCAGTTAATTAATGACTGTAACATGCCTTGGGATCTTGGAATGTAACATACCACTGCTGTTACACGACGCTGAGGTCTCTTCAATCTGTTAAATATTTCTGTTAATGGGGATAACCCATGTGTGTTGTGATGTTTACTTTGAGCATATTCTCTCTAAGCCATTTCACAATCTTCCTCCAATCCTGCAAAATAGGGTTTGAAAAATCTGCAAGAACAGCCATAAAAACATCAACCCTCACTGATCCTCAAATAAAAGATCCACAACCTACAAATGTTTTTACTATGCCTCCTTACTGCAAACAGTTCCTGACTTAATGGAGCAATGTGCTGCCCATGAGTGTAAGAGCCTTTACAAATTTGGGCCATCAACACCAACAGGATTCATTCCTTTCTATATTAAAAGGCAGGCAATAAAGATCCACATTTTTTACTTAAGATCAAACAACACCACTGAAGATGCCTTTTTTTCTGGTATCAATGTGGAAATCACAGGAGAAGAGTACCTATTATATGCTGCCATCCTTTCCTAACAGACATATAGACTCTGTCTCATCAACCCCTAAAATTTCATGTTTTCTTTGATAATCATCCTTCTCTACCTCAGGGTTCATAAATGGGTTTTATAACCTCTCTTTTAAGAACAAAGGGAGCTTAAACCAAAATAAATGTTTGGCATTGCTAAGTGGTGCAAGACACAGAAATACAATTTATGGCAACCAAAAAGATGAACTCAATCAACATATACATACAGAATGTATATGGGAAACATGCAACTTTGGAGATACAGAAAAATCATGCCAAGGGTTCAAGAAATAAAGGAAAAGAACATATTCCTGTTCACCTATACAGAAAATTTCTCCTGTGCCTTACCCATTTGCCAACAGAACAAACTGAAATTTGATTGCTAGAAGCACACAGCAGTAAAGAGCACCCCAGTCAGAACCAGCATAAAACCACAAATAAAAAGCAGTCGTCTGACACAGGGCTGTTACCAAACCCTTCCTGTAACTGTATAAAAAATAGGCAATCTAAACTTTTCACCTTGCTTCAAGTCAATGTTTATCTTTTTCTCTAGCTATACATTCAGTTGCTTGTATGTTTAAGGAGACCAGACACACAACACGGGGACAGTTATACAGTAATAGTAATTTACAGATGTGGTGTCAATATTCTGTCTGCACTGCAGTACATATAAATATACATATATACAGTACATATATATATATATGTATAGTACATATATACAAACCAGGAGAGTAATGAAGAACTGGTATTGAGCCATTCTGCTCTTTAATGAAGAACACTGTGGTAAAGGTTACATTAACTCATTTTCTGCTTACTGGCATGAAATCGACTTCTTTTAAATATCTGCTTAAGAAAAAAATACTGATAAAATACAAGAAAGTCCAATGACTTTAAAATGCACTTAAAAAAAAACTAGTTGAATTTACCTCTCCAAAGTATCTTCTAGCTCTACAATAGAAATTTCTTATGTATATTTCTTACTTCTTAGGTTATCCCAAGGGTGAACTGCTACAAGCTTGCTTAGCTAGCAGGCACAGATGCAGAAGCAGTCCCACTGTTTATAGTAAAGGCATAAAACAAAGAACAGTACTTCTGAATCTCAGGAAATTGTATTTTAACCAGACTACTAAGTCGAAAGTCAAACAACGAGCTGTTGATGTATACTACCATAAAAAGTGCTTTTTCTGAATTTGTTTTAATACAGAATTGTTAAAAATATCCTCAGATGCCCAAAAGAACGTAAGAGTGTAATGTGATACTGTTTTCTCATATAACAGAGGCTGTGACCCAAGAACATGAGTATGTCACTTAATGGCTGCAGATGTGGATCCTCACAAAAAACAGACCCACTCACTTATCCAAACGTTTTCCTATTCTATTTCCACACAATAATATTTACGAGTATAAACTACTTCTTGATACTTTTTTTAATGCATTGGGATTATTTGCCATTCCTTGGGACAGGGAAAAACCAGGAAAAAAACCCACAAATAAGGCATAAAATATTGAAAACCAGTATTCAGAGAAAAACAGAACAGGTTCTAGCAGGAACCTGCATTTCTTGGCCTTTTTTTTTTTTTGTTATAAAAATCACAAAGAACAATATTTCAGTTGATTTAGGATATATTAAAAAAATTAAAAAGCAGAATTTGGGGTATTTCTTTAAGCTATATCTTCCAGAGCAGAATAGAAAGTAAATCTGCTCATTACTAAGAAAACTTAGTAATGAATTGATGTACAAACCTTGTTTCAAAGATTAAAAATACTGAAATTAAGAACCAGGAAGTTCCTCTATATTTAGCCCTAGTTGCCAAAGGCAAGGCACCGAGTGCCATTGTTTTGAGCAAAATGTTCAATAATTTCCATAAATTAATTCTGTAGCTATCTTGTTATAGATTTTTATCATTTTTCCTAAATACTGTGTTCCCTGATTGAATTTCTGTTACAAGAACAAACAAAGATTATACATCTGAAGCTAGTATCTTGAGAAGGCATGAAAGAGTAAAATGCTATGGACAACTAATTAATGGAACTCTTTCCTACTTTGAGGTAGTTCATGTTATTCCTTTAAGCAAAGTATGGAAAAGAATCTGGGTGATAAGGATCAAAGTAAAAAAAGTCTTTTTTACTTTGTCTTTTTCCATCATCTATCACAAAATATCTCTATCAAATACCATGATTACAAGGGGTATATACAAGAGGCAAAAGGGGGAAAAAAAAAGGAATACCAGGCTTGATTCACCAACAAGTTAGACCAGTGTTTCTAACCATGCCTTTGCATGCTGTTCATGTCCTGTTCTCATGCTGCTACTTGAATTTCAAACACTCCATGGAGCAGCATTTTTACCTTTAATAGCCTGAAATTCCTGGTTCATGAAAAATTAAAAGAATCCCTCTGAGTATGATGGGGGAAAAGCAGTAGGCATGAAACTCTAAACTTAAGTCTTTATGTAATGTTACTTGAACAGGAAAGCAGTACCTATGGGATAAAGGATTTTATATTTGTTGATAAACGAGGGACTTAAGCCAATGGATGAAAAGTTAAAAATAATGGGATGAAATAAAAATGGGACCCCCTGAGGTCCAAACATGAAACCTGCAGGTGCTAAACCCCCTATTTATAGAGGTTTTCTGAATGCTTACAGTCTCGGTTAGAGAAAGAGAGTGCACCTCAAAACATCCAAAGCTGGATCTGCAGCATGTTAAATTTTAGATTGATTAGAGTTAAGCGAGCCAGTTTTCATGAATGCTGAGCACCCAGAGTAATCATTAGCTTCTCTGTGAGCGAGACTGGGGCGAGTGAAGAACAGAGATGAGAACAGCTGCTAGCTCCTCAGTGAAGTGTGTTTTCTTCCATGGAAAATGCACCACTCGCTCAGCCCTCGGACCAGCTCTTCCCACTGCAGTCTGTCAGCTCTCCTCCCACCCTGCCAACATCTAACTCTTTGTACAGCCACAAAGAAACTGTTAGGATGACCCTGATGAAAAAACACCTCCTTGAAAGGATTTCAGGTGCACCTCAACTTCTAGGCATTACATAAACTGTAATTTTACATAAGATTACATAAAATTGTAATTTTTACATTTAGAGCAAGCCCTAAATGTAAAGGTCACAGGGAAGGGCAGCGGTCAGTCACTGAACACTGATGCTGGCAGGGTATGAACAGAGCCTGCTGACATCCTGCAGTGACAAAACGTGGCCCATTGAAACCGTGTGCTGCTGGGTGACTGTACAAATCCAATTCCACTTCAGGCTCGTGACAAAAACCAAAACAAGCCAGGGATAACCAACAAAACCCAACTAAAAACAACAGCAACAACTAACCAACCAAATAAAAACCCCCACAAAACCCTATTTTCAGCAGGGTCAGCTCCTGACATTTTACTATGCAACTGATTCAGTAGCACTGCTGGTATAAAACGGATGAAAATGGTTAGAAAGCACTATTACTCTGTCTACAGCCACCTGAACTTAACAAGATAAACTAACTATGAAACCACAGCCAGTTAAGCACCTTGAAAATGGCATTTTCAGAAACTCAGTTGCGGGGTATTTTGTCTGACCACCACAAACAACCAGGGGAATAAGGAAGCAAGTTATCTTCACTGAGGAAAGAATTACACTTATCTCTGTCTTGTTACAAAAAAAAGATTCACATTTCTGTATCACAATTCTGTATAAATGCAGTATCTGCTTCCAAGTCAATTCCACTTGCCTTGACTGCAACACTTTAATCCATGCAGCCTTCAAATTCATTTTCACCCTCCAAAATAAAGGGAAGTCATGCAGTTTCTCCATTGGCTGGAAAACGAATATGAACTTGACTGAGTAATGAATAAATTCCTGTTTACAAGAAAAACTGGCTTGCCTGTATTACAACAAGGACACAATAATTTAGAGATGAGTAAAGGTGAACCTCTGTTTAAGATGCTCTCCAAACTGCATTATTTTGCTAATGCACTCAAAGCACTAGGAAAGAGTATCCTGGCACATCTGGAAAATGGATTTCATGACTGTGAAATCTAGTTTGGAAGCAGGAAAACCCCTCTCTTCTGGGAGAGAAAAGAAAATGGACAGCCAAAGCACTTCCAAAGGAGGAGGATGATGGCATTTTGCTTGTCTTCAAAATCAGCACAGGCAAATGAAAACAGTTAAATAATCCATGATTCCAGTGTATTTGACAGGAAAAACACTGCCACCGAGGGAGGGCCAAGCCACTTGTGCATTCCAGACAACCTGGGTCTTTCCAGACACAGAGAGCCACATGCAAAGTTTGGCAATTAAAATAAGGCCCCCAGCTGAACACGGCGACCCTTGGTGCTGGCACTCAAGAGGAAACAGAAAACAGCATCAATCATTTCTACCAGACAGGAACTGCTTTTTTCAGTTTCACAGCAGAGGCTGAATCTCCCAGGTGTTCCAACTCCAGCTCCATCAACAAAATGCATGGCTCATCTCCTACCCCTGCTAGAATTGCCTGCACATGCAAACTCTCCAAAATGCATTCAGATCATCCCTCAGTGTGAAAATTGCCCAGTCCTTCAAAGCCACCTGGAAGTCATCTCGTATTAGGCAGTAAGGTCTGGACATCTACACTGATCATATATTTGGATGTCTGTGTTAAACAAGGCATTATCACACCACTGTAATGCAAAGCCTAAGAAGCTTGGTATTAAATACCTTATGTATTGCAGAAAGGACTAATATTAAAAACCACAGAGGTAAGATTAAGAAAAAAAAAAAAAAAGCAAGCTGCAGATTCAGAATCTCTGGAAATGCCACCAGTCTTCAAGACAAGGCAAGTACAGTAAAGACAGGAATGAATTTGACCTGCATGTTTAGTGAGGAAGATGGAAAGCCAAGGATCAGGTGACTTTCCACGACACCAAAATGTATCTGCAGAAAGTGGCTTCTCATGTAAGCCAACCTGAATGCCTGGTGTGCAGGCACGAGGCCGGCCAAGTGAGGAGCTGCAGCACCACAGGAGAAGGGCAAAAAAAGGCATCAGCTGTTGGTATGAGAAAAATCACAGGAACTACCCAAGACAGACTGGCTTGTGGTTTCCTTTGGGTTAGCAGAAAACACAGGAGTACTTTGCTGATGGCCTTAGAGCATTTGCCAGCACATTACCACAATGGTTTCCTCTTAAGAATCAAGTGTGTGCTCAGATTAGGATCCTACATCTCTAAAACCAGGAAGTTCTGTTATTGATTTTCATGGTTGTTAGAAAAAAAACACAAACCAAACCCTTTGTAGCTGATCTCTTCTGGAGCAAAACCCTTAGCAGAAGCTGAAAGGCACAGGGCTGCAGCACCAAGCTAAAGGAAGGGCAGCATGGTAAATTTTGGCAAGTGCTGTCATTATAAACAGTGACCATGGCAGCAAACAGGAGGGGTTTTTCCCTCTAGACCCTGGGAGGGGGGAAAAAACCCCACGGACATCTCTGCGTGTGCACGTGTTAGCCTTTGCACGTCACTGCCATGTCTGTGTGTCAGGACCTTGCTTCAGAACAGCTGCTCACTTCCTCAGGGTAATGAATATTCCCACTGATTTCCTGCTAAAAAAGGAAAGAGCACGCACACAACTCCTCCGTCTTCGCTTGGTGCCCAAAATGAACACCTCTAAAAGGAAACCTGAGGAAGTTTTCAGCTGACAAACAAGGGGCAAGAAAAGAAAGAGGATGCTACATAATAAATACATAACAAAACGGCAATTGTCTTTTGATGATGAGTTATTTCTGGCCAGATTTTCTTCCAAGTACATCTGTTTAGAAACCACAATTAAATTACTTTACTCTGCAGCTAGCATGGAGGTAGTCGTAAAAAAAAAAAATCAACTGTTAAAAATGCTGATGGCTAAAAATGTCTCGTTTGGGAAAGTGAGAGTCAACTTTTTAAAAAAAGATTACAAGGCTACGAGTACTTACCAAGTAATAAATGACTTTTCAAATGTACTGTGGCACAGGAAAATCTTCCGTGATGGAAACAGTGTCTAGATCATGTACTGAAGTGGCACCACATCACTCAAAGCAAACTGAGGCCTTTGAAAACTCAGCACCACCTCCAATCTCTGTCCAGCAGAACTGCCTGGACTAACTCTGGTTAAAACCAGGTCCTGTTGGCCTTTCTAAAAGACGGGACGACACGACTGAGTAAAAATTACAGCTTTTAGTCTTGGATCATGGACTTTTGCATCACAGTGCTTTATACTCAAGGTTTAAGATACACCCGGTGCTCCCACCCTATCCAGGCATCTCCAGTTTGCCCATGCAAAAGCCACAGAATAATTTTGATGGGCAAGGACCTCCAGAGGTCACCCAGTCCAACCTCTGCTCTAAGAAGAATCAGATGTCAATGGGAAACATAAGAAAAAAGCATTCTGGCTGAAACAACTTCATTATGATGTCCTGACAAAAAAAGGCCTTGGAGTGATTTAATCTCTTGCTGGAGAAATGCCAACAAGCTCCTGGAAACCTGCCTGTTTGTGCTGGATTATGGAGCAGCTAGTGCCAGAAAGGGCTGGAACCCACAGATCTCCTTCTCAGGTCAGTGAGGAGAACCACTAGGACACAATTTGGGAACCCATCAGCCACCCCGTTCTCAGTGCCCAAAACACCCCCTCAACTACACTGGAGTCACATCAGCATATTCTGCTCTGAGTCTGTAAAATAAAAGCTAATATCATGATTTCCCATGAAAATTCACTTTCAAGACAACTCCACCATATACTCGCTGGTCTTGTGTAATATCTACCACACCCTTCAATAAAACTTTGCAAGAACAACCACAGGACAAATAAAATTCAACAGCCCCTTCAAACTCACCATGGTCTGTGAGTCACTCCTAAAAGTATGCATATTTTTACTGAAATCAGGATATCTTAGAGTTCTGAATCAATGATATATTTTCATTATTTTGTACCCCACTGCCATCCTGCAATGAGGCACTGCTTTCAGATGCAAAAATCCTTTGTTCTTGAGCGTTGTCACAGTGTTTAATAAAAAGGTGTATGTGGGAAAGCTTTGTGACCTAGAAAGGAGATGTACTGTATGAATGATGCACCAAGCCCGGAGAGTAAGACGTCATTATTCTATTTATATCCATAGGCAGAGGAAGAATGAGTCCAGTAAAAAGATGAAATACTGCAGGAATTTTTGTTTACATGAACAGATGTAAAAAAACCCCGAAAGACCAAAAAAATCCAGCACCCAAACACAGAGACTAACATCCTTGTGGTACAGAGAAAAAAATAATCAAATTTATAATGATCAAATCTCAGCCTTGGCTAGTTTGTTCTCTTGTGTATTTAGTTTGCCACATCTTCAGCTGTCTGACAGGAAGCAAAAGTATTTCAAATCCGTGGTTTATAAGCAGGCTATCAAACCCATTTAAAAATTGTGTTCAACTATTTCCAGCAATCTCACAGGATCCTCAGAAATACAGTGGGGTTTTTTCAGCTTTTCTTTGAGGAACACCAATTTTCCCCGCTGCCCTGTGGCTGCACACTGGCACAGGTGTGAGCCAGGGACACCAGCACAGGAGAGGTGAGATCAAACGCTGGGCAGTTCATGGAACAGCCCCCGAGAGTCTGCAGAGCACAGGGCACACCCCACAGCTGTGATTCCATTCCAATTCAAATTAAAGTGCAAGAAGGAAGCAAAGGACAACCCATCACTCCCAGGAAATCCCCGTGTAGGACAGCTTTAGTGTCCATGCACCCTGCTGTGGTCTCTCAGGTGTTTTTCCTGCCATATTCCCCTTGTACTGTCTGGTCATCAAGAGAATCAACACTGAGAGAGGAAGAGCTCCCTGAATCTATTACATCACTGGAGTCCATTTGTAAAAAGTAACTGTCATCATAACAAGCATCTCTCTCTTACCCCCGCTCTTCATTTAAACCTTAATTCACACAAGTAAAAATCCTAGTGACCTGTCTTCTCTCTCATTTTCATAACATTCTGAAAAATCACTGGCAAGCACAGGAGAGCTCAGGGACCCACTCAAACACTTTTAACCTCCATACAAAGAACTACAGGAGCTATTTCAGCCCTGCCTTCCCCCTCAAAAAAAAAAAAATTAAAAAAAAAAAAAGAAAAGAAAAAGACACAGGCAAAATGAATTACCAGTTCTGCCTTTTTAGTTGTGCCTTTCTGAGCCTCTGGATCTAGCAGCTGTAGCTCACAGACTCCTTCCCATCACATGTTTACATGACAGCCCTCGTACGTATTTTGGTCATGGAAAAACAAAACCCTTGATGGCCATTTCAGCTGTCATCAAAACAAGCAGAGCCTTGTCTGCTTTCATTCTCTATTTCCTTCTCTGGGACTCCCAGCACACGGGCAGGCACACCCTCAGAGCACCTTTCCTAGAGCACTTCTGGTTTGCAATAAAATGAGAAGCTGCCGTAGTTTTTAGAGGGAAGTTTTCTGGCACACGCCTGCAGCACATTCCCCTCTCCTCCAAGCCAGAGAAGCCTGTTCTGGGCAGGCTAAAGCTGACACAAGTGGTGGGGAGGTCTGAGCTCTGGAAAGAAGGGAACACCACTAACACAACTAACCAGTCACAAAGGAGGAGCACTCAGAGCAGAGGCACTGCCAGGGAAGGGACACGACTTTCTAGTGCTCCACCACAATGAAAATGACAATAAACAGCAGTATTTACCCTTTTTAGCAGCCATCAGCAGACTGACTGAATGCTTGCAAAGGTTCTGTAGCTTCAAATACAGCTCACAGAATCACAGGAAGGGAATTCAGGAGCACACCTTGTCCAACTCCCCAACACTCAGTTGTAATAAACACCAGACCGATTTTACAGCCAATTTACCTGATTTACCAATTCATCTAATCCTACATCCATTAACGTGACCAACAGCAACTGCTTACAGTCAAATGAAGGAACACGGACCTGCCCAAGGGAGTCCAACACCCAAGCTCACAAGCCTCCCACAGCAATAAACGTGTTCCTCCCTCATCTCTGCCCTTTGTCTGCCTGCTTTCTGAGCGGCTCTGCAAAGACACCAAGGGGTTCTGCAGGAGAAAACCTGGAGAAATCACCAGCTGCTCACTGAGGCTCCAGCTGGATCCCAGCCCTGCACCCAGCCTGTGAGCATCTCTGGACACCAGAGCCAGGAGAGCCAGCTCATGGCTCTGCAAACACACCAAGGGGCTCTGCAGGAGAAAACCTGGAGAAATCACCAGCTGCTCACTGAGGCTTTGAGTCTTGTCTCCCATTTCTCACTGGGTGTCTCTGCCTTCTCTTACAAAACTGTGGCTTTACACTTAGGACACTTTGTACTTTCCCCCACATTACTAATTGCTGCCACCAAGCCATGAAGAACTACCCCACGCCAAGTAATTTTTTCTCCTTTTACATCACTGTATTCTTGGGTTGGCTACAGTCCTTGATTGAAAAAGAGGTAACAAAATTTACTAGTTTCTTATATCTGGTTTACATACAGACAAAACCAAACCAGGCATCATGCTGTTCATGACAGGTTTATTTTACACAAGCAATGAAGCTATCAAGGCCAACTTTACTATTTGATTTTTTTTTTCAAATCATCAGGTTTCAAAGCCAAACAACTTCTTTTAGTGAGAAGCGGCTTAGGACTACATGTAAACAGCAGAGAGAAAATAGGTCAGATTTTGACAAGTCTCTGAGTTACCTCACAGAAAGTCTGTGAGGAAACTGGAGATTTTCTGGGAGACTTACCCACATCATGTTTCCATTACTGAACAAATAATAAAATTATGAAAACAGGAAGGAGGTTTTTCACTGTAGCCTACTGTACTTGTTTCTTTGTCTCCCATTATATCTCCAGCGCTTAATTTCTCAGTCCAATTATTTCTAGAATGAGAAACCCTGCATTTGATTTTTCTTAGTTTCTTTGCACAATATTATAAATCATATGCTGTCATAACAAACCAACAGACAAGTCACCATAAAAATCTAAGTTGTTTGATTTGAGGTTTTTCCAACAGGCCAACCAATACCCATTATGGCAAAACAATGTATTTTTCAAGGAAGTGTAAGTGGCAAAGCCTAATTGTTCAACCTCTTGTGTTTTTAAACTGAGATAGCTGATACAGGCACACAGGAGGTCACCAGCTGCAGGAATGCTTTCAAGAAAGCATCTGGGAATGAGTACCTTAGGTACAAACTGGGCACATGGGAAGATCCCCTGACCTTCCAGGACATGCTAGAAAACATCTGGCTCGACTCCACCATTTGTGGAATTCCACAGGAGCACGACCAGAAATGTGTCCCCTGCCTGCAACAACCAAACTGCTTTACCACTGCCAGGGCTGGTTCACTCACGTGGAAACACGAAAAGAAAGCAAGGAGTCCTTTCAGGATAGGCAGAACCGGCCAACGCCAGAAAGGAACACAGAGCCAAGAGCTGAGGCTGCAATTTCCCCCTATGGGCTCTACCCAAAAAGTGACATCCCACCAAAGCAGCCAGCAAACAAACCTCACTGAAATCCCTGCAGGCCTTCACTTGGTGCTGCTGGGCTCAACACTTGAACACAACTCAGAGCTCATCTCATTTAAGGCCAAAGTATCCAGTGCTTTACTCAATCATGGTGATAAAAAGGATTATCAACCACCTCCTTAACACACTCTCGCAGCATTTCCATCCTTCTGACTGCTCACCCATTTGTGTGGAAGATAACCTGTTTTACAATACGTGCAAGTTAATGATTCCCACTGGTGTACAAGGTGAACACCATGTGCTTGGCAGAGATAAAGACCTGGTGTGGCCCATAAAGCTTGCCATCAAAGCAGCCACATATAAAAAAAACCCAAAAAAACCAAACAAAAAAACCACTAAATAAGGGAAATATGGCAAGTCAAATTAGCAATTTTTTTAACCTCTCCTTCACACAAAATTTAAAAACCTCTGCAAAAATATGAGGAAAATCTGTGTTTTTTGCAGTGGTGATTTCAACAAAAGCCCGAATAAAAGCAAGCAAGGCCTGAACCACAGTATTCCAAGCAAACCTCACTAGAGCAGACTGGGAATGGAGCTGTGCCAGCTGAGCACTCCATGATCTCCAGAAGCACAGCATACACACACTTTTGGATGATCTTCAGACACTGCCATAGGCTCTACACCTTCAAAAATTCAAACGGTGCCTGAGGACAGAAATGTCAGCGCTCACACTTCTATTGTGGAGGTTTCTTAACGGGAGACCTGTAATTTACTTCTGATTTTTTAGGCTTCCCTCACATTTTAAGAACCTTTTAGTTTGAATAAATCAGGATGCAATTTGATTTAAAACCCTCAATTTCTTGACCTGTCGCTATCTGAAATGAGGCATCTTTATTTTGCATGGAATGAATAAGACCTTCTCCATTCTTTGAACACCCACCAATGAAACTCAGGTCTGCATCTTTTTGGTCCTGAAATGCAATCTGAGATCAAGCTGAACATTTCTTAATTAATTCAACTTTCAGGTGAATTTTCAGCTTGCAAGTCTAAATAAGTTTCACAATAGCTGAAGTTCTCTCTTGAAAATACCCATCAGTGGCCATCTCAGAACTACATCAAGATGTTCCCTTAACTCAGAGAAGAAAATAAAGCAATTCAGACCAAATCCACTAATTATACCTGTGAGTGACATGGGAGAAGAGAGCTTGAAACTCACAAACCCTAAAGATTTGGTTTTTTTTTTAATAGGTACATTCATTTATATGAAATGATAGAACCATAGAATATTCTAAGTTGGAAGGGACCACTAAGGATCACTGAAGTGTAGCTCCTGTCCCTGCACAGGACACCCCAAGAATCCCACCATGTGCTTTATAGAGTTGTCCTAATGCTTCCAGAACTCTGCCAGGCTTGGGGCTGTGAGCATTCCCGGGGGAGCCTGTTCAGTGTTTCACCCTCTGGGTGAAAAATCTTCTCCTAATAACTTCAGAACCTTTATTAGCATGATTTTCAAATCCCTCTCCAAGCTCTAAGACGTGTCATTGGCCGGGAGTTTCTTGGCTTTTAACACTGTAGGTGTGTGCATTTGAGTTCTGGTACATGGAGGCTGTATATGATTACTCATGCTTAAAATGAAATTAATCCAAGCTGCTCCGATTAGAAGCTGTAATTTCAGTAGAGGGAGAAGTCATCAAGTCCCAGATTCAAGGGCATCCCTTTGAGGAACTTCCATAAACTTTAACTACAGGGGCAATAAACAGAGAGTGACAGCTCACATTAACTGAAATAATAAAACAGTGAGGTCATTTCTCTACAATGCTTATCAAAATTTTATCTCAAGTAAATGATTTATAGTAGTAGATAGCACCCATCAGGGCTACTCCTCTTTCTGCCCCACAGTCAGACATTCCTTAAGGGGAGACACCTTCCAAAAAGGAGATAGTCTTCCCCCAGTTTGTCAATGGGCAGTCTCCAACAGACACGGTAAGATAATGCTGCAAACGGACACTCGCTGCTTATTTCCCCTCTGAGGGACTCAGGGCATGTCTACATGCAAAGAACATTTTTATTTTCCTTCTCCACTGCTCTGGCCAGACAGAGACAGAAGCCACAACCTGCTCTCCTGCCCTGCACACTTCCAGCACTACCACAGGCTCTTCAAGCACTGCTCCATCCAACCCAGAGATGGTGGCAGCGAGAGGGAATCCAGCACAGGCAGTCTGTAAAAGACTTCACAAACTGAATCCTGCATTCAGAAGAACCCCAAGGTACTTGTCTCCACACTGAAATTAGCTGGGCCACTGACTCACTGGCTCCAACCACAACACTGAACTGGATTTCCTCAATTTGTACAGCGCTCAAAACTCCAGATTATTTTGACAGGAGTGCTGGGTGACCTAGGGATGCTCCTCCTCAGTAGCAGTTATGTAAATTTACCAGGGGTTAACCTTTCCTGGCCTAGGATGAAGCCTGTCATATGATACTGCCACCAAAGCTACTCGTCCAAAGTGAACTCTGTAACGTGCACAAGCTAATACCTTAGACATTTTTCTTTAATGACTGCTGCATCTAATATTCTATTGGCAAAGAAATTAAAAAAAACCAAACAAAACCCCAAACCCTGTGTTACACTTCCTTATCTTCTTGTCTCCTGCCCATTGCACTTTATGAAGGGGGAAAAGGAGAGCTCTATTCCAAATCAGGGGAGAGAGGGACAGAGGTTAGGAGCTGCACCCACATCCTGCAGAGAGTCACTGCAGAAACAGCGTGAGAGCCTGCATGTGAATATTAAAACATTCACTGCTTATCATGCAAATGCCCACACGTTTCTTTCCTCCTGATGTTCCTCATTACTGACACTGTATGTGAAGCTGCAGTTAGCAGCCCTTGTGGGTGGGCATAGGTCATCCTCTGCTTCTGTATATTCTGTTTTCCCCACGAGAGGCTTATGCAATATCCTGATGTTCAAACAATAACGGAGTCATGGAAAATGTGCTCTCGCATGAAAACTCCGGGGGGAGGGGATGGGAAGAGATGGAGAGCCGTCCCATCACACTCACAAGTTTCAATTTAAACCAGCTGTACAATAAATAGCTTCCTGCACTTGGCCACAAAGACGCTGCAAGGATGCTCTCTGAAAACAAGTATTTTTTGGGTCAAGTGTGTGTATGTATGTATGAATGACAGCACTGCAGCACTTGCTGCGAGCTCAGCAGGGATTCTGCACAGCTCCACCATTCCCTGGGCTGTGCTGCTCCAGCAGCAGGAGCTGGCTCCCTGGCTCTCACCACAACCTTGCAGGAAATCAGTGCCTTCCACCCTTCTATATACTGTGAAAAAGTTGTCTCTAGCAGGCTCAAAGTCTTAGAGGTCAGGGAAAAACACCTATTTGCACAAAGAACAAAAAAAAATGGAACTTTGTGACTGGAAGAAACTCAGCTAAAAACAAATACTTCATGACTGTCACCATAAATTGAATGCTTTCTGCCATATAAAGATGCTCATGACCAAAACCCACTAGCAAGACACCATGATGCACACAAATTATGCAGAATTTTTTATCTATTTTCAGATAATTTAAATAGCTAAAGATTACTACACATTTCTATTTTAATAGGCAATGCAATGCATAATTTGGGTTCTTTATTTCTTCATGGAACCAATTAAAGCATGATGAGCTGTGACCCAACACAAACATTCTGGTATTTCGTATTTTCCTCTAGAAGTTTGGATGCCTACTAAAAGGTAACAACAGGGAAATATCTGTTCTCATGTTAAAGTTAAGTTTTCAGTGAAAATAGCCTAGGAAAAGCTTGAGAAACATACCTGGAAAAAAAAAACCCCACAATAGAACAAAACAAACCACAAACAAAACAAAAATTCACAAGACAAATAAAAAACAATGTTTGATATTATCAGGTATATACAGTTTGCTATGAACAGGTATATATACCCTCTAACATAAAGGTTTCTTTCTCTCCTTTTATAATTTGGAGATGACACGGCTCATTCAGGCAGCTGTCACAATAACTCATATTTGGCTGAAAGAGTGCAGCTGTATTTCTTTGCTATAAAACTTTTTGTGTTTGTTTTGAAATTTCCATACAAGCTTTTCCAGCTAAGGCAGCGGGCAAACAACCTGATCAAACAACCATGTAAAACATACACTGTATATCTAACCTGAATCTATCTGTCAAGTCACCAGGGCTTCAACAGCTTTAGCTACGACAAACCCACTTATTCCCCTCAAAACCCTTTGTTTGCCATGAAGGGTTTCATGAGACACTCACACAGAGCATCAACGCCAGAGACAAGCCATGCTGGCACAGAACAAACATTTTCTGCTGCCGTGGTGGCAGGAGGACGCTCTCCAGAAGATGTCAGATGTGTGACCTCCAACACCCACAGCAGCTGTGCCAGGGCTGCACCTCCCTCTGCACTTCCTGCCTGCACCCACAAAAGCACCAGCCAGGCAGCTCAGCTGCTCAGGACATCACAGTGAAGAACTGCACCATTAAATTACCTTTCCATGCACAGTTTATAGGTGCTGGTAGTCCATGCTGGGCTGGGAAAAAATGGGGGGATTGTTCCTTATGAGCTTTGGCAGACAGCTAGTGTGAGTGTTAGACAAACGCCAAGAGAGAGAACAAGGATGCTGAAATAAAAGCATCACTTTCCTGCTGTCACACACTCTGTGGCCACAGAACTTCACCATACAGTCAGTCTCTATTTAAACGGAGGGGGTTTAAACCCGCTGCTATTGTTATCTTATGGAATGTTACGGGCTGGGGAGGGAAGGGGAAGGATTCTCTTCCCTTTCATACTAAAGGTCTGTACTGATTATCACCTTACCTCCTTTGAAACTCAGCTTTTAGACTGCTTTCTTACAGGAGCAGGTCACTAGACACCCTTGCTACACAAGTCAGATGCCTTTTTATGTTTAGGGTATTTTAAAATAATACCCTACTCTTTTAAAAAGAGCCTCTATAAGTAGAAAGTCAAACCAACAGCAGCTTCAAAACTTGTGAGCATAAAGACCAAAATGATCCCCACAGAACATGGCTTTAAGTAACGTCACAAAGGTCAACCTCTGCCCTCCTGCTGAGCTTCTGTCCTCCAAAACCACCACCAATATTCCCTGCAACCTGTCACTCCACTGATTTTCCAGCATCCAGACTCTCTCAGCATTATCATAATGGTAACAGCTACTGGAGACTTTCCTGCTATTCATTAATGACCATAACCCATCAGTTAAGATTATTTGAAACGGCTAATTGACAAAAAGTCCTTCGTTTGCTTTTAGCAATTGTCTCAGCATCCCAGGCAGCCCCTGAAGCCCCGGGGTCTGACTGCTCTAGAGCAGTGAGCCCCAGGAATATTCAGGTTCCTTTCTGAAGAGACCCAGGTGCTGGCACTCACAGACCCCGCCAGCGTTCGTGTGATCACTCAGAACAAACCAGAGCTACCTCTGGGCAACCCCAAGGCTCTGCCCCTGCCTTAGCCTGACACCTCTGGCCATGGGTCCCTGCACACACACCTCTCCACTGGGTTCCCACTTTAGGCCGTTTGTCTCATCTGAGGGGAATTTTCTACCGGTGAGGCCATTAAAACATTAAAATTGACTTATCCTGATGAAATCCTGATGGCAAAATGGACCACGTTTGCTTGCAAAGCATGAGGATAAGCAGATACAAAACAATCAGCATAAAAATGGTGCTTTTCATTCCTGTTTGATAAAGTTTTCACATCAACACATCAAATGCTCAGCACAGCCAACATCTGCAGACAGCCAGGAGCAGGAACACACCTGGCTTTTTGTGGAATTTGCCTCAGAGCATTGCAACAGCGCTCCTATATAGGACAGAAAACACTTCACAACTGCATATAACAAATCATACATCAAATGTGCCAAATCAAACCACAAAAAAGAAGTTAATCTGACAAGATTAGCATTCTCTCCACCTTTTTTTTTTCTTTTTTCCCCCCATGGAATCTCCACATGTTTTTCCTCATTTATAAATAAAGGCTTATAAGCCTTTTTATCTCCTCCTTGCTGAAGCCTGTGTTGCAGTGGAAAGCAGTGATTATTAATTCACTGCCCCACACACAGGAGGATCAATCATCACCTCTGGATAAGCAGAGATGTTAGAGGGACAGAGGGGCAGCACGCCTGTGTCTATGAGCACACACACACATATATGGTAACAATTGGTTTTTCACTTTTCAAACTATTTGCTTTGAGACTGGAACATTCTGATCCTGGCAAAATGACGCAACTTATTAGTGGCAAGAAGTGACTCAGTGCCTTGCACTATTTTAGAAAGCCAGAAAAGAGGACTGCTAACTCTGCTACTTCCAATTCGCACACTCTTCCAAATTCAA
>JANRGV010000073.1:66662374-66688462 GCA_024734035.1 Alethe castanea
ACCTGATCAACTATTTATTCTAAGTAGCTCTGCTTTTAAAAACAGATCATGAGACATCAGAAAGAAAAGTTCACAAAAAGTCAAGTGTTCTCCATCCATAGCCCTTCCAATGAGCCAGAAAAAGATCAATTTACCCAACTGTACATCTGTGTTTCATACAAAAGTCTTTTCCCTCAGATATTTTATGAGAGCACCAGTAAGAGTGAAGAGGTATTCTCAGAGGTGACTCCACCAGGAGAGGTTTCTGAAAACTGTGCTGCATCACTAGCAGGGCACACACTGTATCAGGGTGAAAACAACATCCAAAAAGCTACTCCAGATTTGCCAAAGTAAAGGTGGGAACTCTTCAGCTCACTTTACTGTTAATCCTATTTCTCCACACCCACAGTTTTGTCTAGTTAAACAAATCTCCAGAGGAAGCCTTTTACTTATTTGAAGCATATATAAAAAACACAGGTAAATTTCTATATGAAGGCTCTTTGACACAGTAGTCACAGTGGTGTAGAGAGCTACAAGACCCAGCTTCCATTTTGAGCAAATGTAACTTACTTCCCCTCTCAGTTTGCTCATCCCCAAAGTGGAACTCCTCATACCTATCCACTTTGAAAATAAGGCTTGAAAAAATGGTAAGAAAGCACTTGTAGGGATCTGGTTCTCCAGCTGTACCAACCAAGCCTCCTAATACAACTCCCAGGCACCAAACGGTGGTTTTGATAGCACAGTCTATGACTGAGAAGTGAAACAGGCTATGTTAAACACAGGCATGCTTCAGCTTAACAACTACACACAGAGGATTGTAAAAGTTACTAAAGAAGAAAGTACATCTCCATCCCTAACTTCTGAAAAATTGTGGCACAGGTTTAGCCTTAAAGTTATTAAAGCAGTTTGAGTATCGTTTACTAAAGCAAAAAAAAAGGAAGGGCTTAGCATTTAACATTTATACTAGAGAATACAATAATGTCACACTGTGTTTGTGTCTACTGAGACTCTGTGCCCTGTGCACACAATGAACAGATGCAGGCACAGCACCCAGACAGAGTAGGAGACTCCTCTCCTACCTCTGCAGCAAGAACCTTTGCAGCAAGGATTGAAACTACCAGCTAAGCACTTCTCCAACAGCCATTTCCAAAATGGCCATTTCTATGTGCATTTTAGAATCCAGAAGAGATGGTTTCTGTTTTGAAGCCAGAGGAGCCTACACAATCCTGTAACGTCACATAATGTAGTTTCCGAGTTCACAACAGGGTCAATGTCATATACAAGCTCTACTACAACAAAGCTCCCTGTAATCATGTTTGGTAACTGTTTACGAAGAAAGAGAGACCAAAGTATGCCTAGAGAGAAGAAAAAATTAGGAGTAAGATGATTAAAACAGAGATGGAAAAAACCCACAAACGTAAGGCATGGAAAAAAAAATAGAGAGGATTATTGTCTTACTTAAGTGATCCCCTGTATTGAAAAGAGATTGCAATTACACATCTGCCACTTATCCAACAAATTAGCCTGACTTTCAAAGGCATCCTTTAGCAGATGTGTGCCTTGGAGTATTCAGTGCACCCATTACATGGAAAGCCATTTATTGCACGAAGCAGGATTAGACTGAATCAATCTCCCCCCAAAAAAATCCCTAATTAAATGTGTCTTTCAGACCGAAGTATTTTCAACCTGAAGCACTGTTTCATATGAAACATTGAGAATATTGGAGGAGCAGAATTCAGGGATCTCTACATATTTTTTTTTCCAGTTTAAGCCTGGAGGTGTGTGAGTAAGCTGACACGCTCCCTGAAGAGACAAGGAGTGTGCTTTATGTCACCTTCAGTATCAGCCTCTGACTTCACAAATACACAAACTCATTACACAATGTAAAAACGTGGTTTCTCACCAGCCAGGGAGGACAAGGGGTTTGTTGTCCGGATCTGCCATTGGCTTGGGCACATCACTGCCTCTTCTGCCTCTTCTGCTCAGGGAAAGCCATGGGCTCAGAGCTGTCTGGGCCCTACACACCGCCCTTCAGCTCCCTAAAACTAAGAACTAACAGACCAGGAATGCAAAAGCACTCACTGATACTGGCAGAGGGGAAGAACAAAAACAAAAAAACCCCAAAACTACCAGGCACACACTCCTGATTTCAGTGTCTCATTCCCCAGCTGACCATCACTGGCCTAATGGCCAAAAGAAATCGATGGGAAACGCCCCTCCCATTGCAAACTGCAGCACTGATCCACTGCAGAGCCCTCACCAGGGCATTTAAGCTCTCCCTTTGTTTTAATCAGCTGTGGTGGGAGGATGAGATAAATCCACATCACCTGAAGTAGTTTCTTTGAACAAAGATGCTTTGAAGGGTAGGTAAGCAACAGAAACAACACAAAGCACAAATATATAGTAATTAATCAGCCACTACAAAACAAAATAATTTTCTTTAAGAAAACATACACTTGAATGGAAGGATGAGCATCACTGGATGATGCCACTGTAACTTTGGTGCTTCTAAAACCATTAAAGAACAGAGCCATGATCTTAGCACTTACTGTAGGATAGGTTTTTTCTCACTAGCACAAGAAGATGAAATGCATCCATAATCATTAAGTTTCTTTCTTTGCATGGCTGCCATTTACTTAAGATTGCTGGTTATTCAACCATTAGCCACAGACATTCCCAGAACATCCAGCATCTGAAATAACACATGGAACAGCTCTGTTTACCTCAAACTCCACTAAATCTAGTGTGCTAAACAAGACTGGGAGCAAAGGAGAGACTGTAAAAATGCAGGCAGAAGCACTTAAATTTACTGTCAATTCAGAGAGTAATGAATTCAAAAATCCACCAAATCCGAGTGTAGCCCAGATTATAAATAAACTTCACCCTGCACACACAAACACATGCACTCCCCCCAAAGCTTTGCTCCAGAACACTTTGCTTACTCATTGACACACCTAATCTTTGAAGTATATATGTTGCAGCCTGACCTCTTCCCAGGAGTGAATTTTATACATTATTATGATGATACATTTTTAAGAATTCTGTTTCTCAGTCCCAGTTAAGAGGGATATTTCACAGTCTCGTGTATTCTTGCAAACAAGTGTCTAAACTATCATCTGGTACACTAAAGACTATTACATGCCAACCTGTTCTTCACTTCTCTCCCAACAGTGAAGCACCAACAGGTCTGGACAAGAGCTCACTTGATTTTTTACCACCACACCAAATGCCTTTTTTGTTTGGTTCTGTTCAGTCCTTTAATGGCTCTCGTGAATTGCCAGGGCCCACCTTTGCACTGAGCTGCCCTGGTGTTTGACAGCACACCCAATTAGCTGGCCCTGTTGCTGTTTATCTCGGTAATTTCCAAGTGTGTGGTGTCTGCCGTGGCCATTAGCAGAAGAGTGAGGACATTACTCTTTGTGACATGTGGCATTCAGCTGCACCCCCTGACACAGAGCATGAATGGCCCTGGGGCACTGATGGTGAACACGTAACCTGTGAACCGTGGTGTCCAGCTCCACCAATTTATCAGTGCCTCACAGCAGCCATGTGCATGCACTCACTCCTGTGACCCATCACTTCAAAGGGGCTGGCATGTCACTGCAGAAGGGACAGCCCACAGAACTCCGTGCACTCCCCAGCTGTCTCTGCTCGGCTGTGCACCGGGTGAGGTGGGAACCAGCAGAGGAAACTCTGCGTGCCTGCCTCTCCCTGTCCCCACATCCCTGTAATAATGTAAATGAAAATAGATGCAACTGAAAGCAGAAGAACCAGTAAATAATTGACTGTCTGATTACCGCTGTCTTCTCCTATGCAGAGCTCATTTGGTAATTATGAGGAACTGCAAACAAGCTATATAGCTCTGTGAATGCATTTTAAATCAACACATTTGTGGAGGGTGGGGGGAGAAATACACTGCATCACATTTTCTGCACCATTGTTCCTTTTACCTCTTATTTTGAGATTAATAACTCTACTACATCACTTATTTTGAGTTCATTAGAGACATTCAAGTCAGAGATGAGTATTTTTGCTGCTGCACAGAAGAAACGTGAAAATCTTGCTGTTAGATTCTGGCATGGCTTGTATTTCTTGTTTACCTTAATCTACAACTTAACAAGCCCAATTTCCTTTCAGCTATGTACAAATACTAGTGTGACTGACATGGGACAATGAGACACATCCAGCTGCAAAACTGCTTAAAAGATGCATCCAGCATCTCCCCTAAACCAGAACAATCTCTCCTACCAAGACAAGGTGTCCCTGCATTTCCAGACCCATTGCCCTGGGCTTCTAAAGGCACCAGACCTGTGCAAAGCAATTGAAGAAGGGTTCCCAAGATCTACTTTCTGAACACAGCTGGGTATTTTTATACAAGTTTGTAAGGACAAAACAGAACTAGGTTAATACCAGTATAGAATAGAAAAACAGGATTTTTTAAATCCCTTTAGTCCAATAAAGATCTGTCACTAGGAACGAAAAAAATAAATTAAAAAAAAAAATTACAAATTAAAAAAAAAAGGAAAGAAGCATTCCAGTTGAAACATCTTTCCTCCTATGCTCGGTGCTTATGCAAGATGTAATATATTAATAATTTAAAAAAGAATGGAGTATTTAGGATTCCTGCCTGTTTCTTTCCAGCTACCCCAAGACCCAGTCTTCCTCAAGCAGGTAAAAATTCATAAATTATTCCAAAAACCAGTCCAAAAAGCCATTTTGTTAGAGAGGCTGAAGGGCCAAGAATGCTGTTTTAAGTGTCAAACAGCAAATATGGGAATAAAAGATAACTCTAGTTACTTCTGTTGCAGTATTTTAACATTTAATAAAAATAATGGAGTGGAACCTTAAGTTCTTGCCCACGAGTTTATCCAAGAAGGAAAAGCAAGCAAGCAAATAAACAAATCTGGAAGCTAAATATCAAATACTGAAAGTAATTAAAAACAAGTTTAGCCGAAGTTCACATAAAAACAGAGAAAATGGAAAGTTGCTTTGAACATAGATAGATTTAGAAAACAGGGAGTTTTAGCATTCAAATTCTCCCTGCTTCTTTTAAAGTGAACCTGAAGAGCTGCCGACTATTGAAATGGCTGACACAGGAGAAATACTGCGTAAGACAGAAGCACCCAGGTACTCGTTTGTGCTGGCCAGTGCAGCTGTTTGAAGCCCAGAGTGGGGACATCACAGGCAGGAGCAGGAAGAACTGCTGCTGCTGCACACTGCACAGACTGCCCCCAGTTCCCAGGGCCCTTTGCAGAGGCACTCTGCACAGCCACACCCTGGGAGATGAAAGCACATCCCAGGGAAGGGGAGCCTGCAAGGACACTGCCACAGCCACCTTCTCCCCAGCTGCTGTCCTCTCCAGCAGAGGATGCAGCTCACGAGCAGAGGGTGCTCAGCAGTTTCCAGGAGCTGCCCGACTGCCAGATCATAAAGCCACAGCCACACTCCTACGTTCAACAGCCTGATCAGTGCAGATTTCTGCACTGGCCAAAGTCACAACAGGACTCTTCCTTCCCCTTGGAAGTTACAGCAACAGCTGTACTGTACTTCCTATTTATGGGGATCATTCTGCCAGAGGAGGGGGAAGGGAGAGGGAAGGTAAGGAACGTTTCCATTTGTAGGCCACTGGAATTTATTTTGAACCCCATAAAATTAGCCCAGATTTTGTAATACATTTAAATTGTCTCTGTATTTGTTTAAAGCAAGTCTGAACTGGAAGCATGGGAATATTCCTTCTACGGATCTGACCTCACCTGGTCCAGTAAGTGACCCAGGGGACCAGATTACAGTATTGCAGCCTGGAGGTAATTCAAGCATTTTCACAACCAGTGGACAAATCCTGGTTTGTTCAAGGCCCCATTTATGCATCAGAAAACGCTCTGGAGTAGCATTCCAAATTACTTAGAAGACAAGGTCTTATCTTTGAAAAATAGCTAAGTTACCAGCTCAAAAAGGGTATTTTTTATAAAAGGGACATTACTCAAGACAAGTGGCAGATTCTAATAGCAGCCCATTATTTGTACAGCCCTAGAGCATCAGAGAGATGAAGTTTAAAGCTGCAGGTGGTCATCACACCGTGACAGCTGACACAGGGACAGCCTCTTCTCCATGGAGAAATGGAAAGCACACGTGTCCTTCCAGAACTTCACATTCAGTCACACTCTACTATGCCAAGCACAAAAAAAGACAACCACAAATAGTTTGTTTCCTGACGAATTGGAAAGCCTTGGAAAATTCTGCAAATGGTGGCAAGGAATTTTGTGCTAAATAATATGTCTGTGGCAGAGATGAATCCAGTTCAAGGGTGATTAGGAGCAGGAAGTAATAAAGAGAGTCAGCATCAGACTCTGTCAAAAGTCTTTAACACCCAATTATCATAACTATGAACAGCAGGAAAAAGATTTAAAATTTATTGAAATCAGGCTAGCACTGCATGCATCCCATCTAGGTTTTTTATTTCTATGAAACCCCCTAGCATATCAATCAGCTTTAAGGAATGATTAATACATTTTAATATTCCTCTTCAAGTTCATATTAAAGCATTTTACAGTGGGAGTTATTAGTTTATTACTATTAGATCAATATTAATATTGATTTGACATAATAAAGTTAGTGAGCATTCATTACTAATTTGAAGACAGCAGAATGATGGGAAACAAATACTACAAAACATCATTAATAAATATTCAGTATACATAAGATTTTGAAGCTCTACCTTGGCCTCATGAAGGAAGTGAGTCCTAAAAAAGGTAGAATTCCAATCTTAACTTCACTTTCCATTATGGTTACAACTGGATCAAACGGAAAGTTCCCTTACCACCCTAAATGACACAATAATATGAAAATTACATTAGAAGACAAGACCTGTGAAAATTTGCTTGTATTATAATATACATTAAGCAGAGCAAACACCTAACAAAATGAACCTGTTCAGAGCCTGAGGAAATTGCATTTAGAGACAAGGGGTCCCACAGGTAAAAACTTAAAATGCTTCAGGACTGAAGAATGACTACAAGTGTGGGTAGGTCATTTGTGGGCTACCCAAAAACCTGCAGGTGACTGAAAAGCTCCTGAGTACTTTTGTGGATCTTGCTAAAAAGGTACCACTATAAAGCACTTGCACATCCTTAGCTTCCAGCCATGAAAACCAAGACATAAATCCAGTTTCCAGCAAAGAAGTCAACAAACCTCTTTATTACCAATAAAAATTGCTAGCAGCAAACACACAAACATATTTCTAAATTATTTCTTAAGTCAAGTGCTGTAAACTAGTTAGCTTCATGATAATTATTCAATCCTGAAATCTATTTCTACCTTGGCTGAAAAAATAAAGCTGGAGTTAAAAAAAAAATAAAAATAATTAAATCTCAGCCTTGAAATAGATGTGCATGATAGCACATGGGGTTTGCTGGTGCAAGTACCATGAGAAGAAAATACTCAAGTCTGCACTTGACTCTCAGCAACTGCAGTACAGGCAGGACCAGCAGCATGAGTTTAGAGTGGTCCAACACTTGCCATAACACAGCTCATTTCAAGCTGCACATGCAACGCTTGATTCTTCATTTTGTGCCTGAGATTATGGATATGGGCTGAATGCTTGCTGAGCAGATGACAGAGAAACACATTATCCTATCCCTGTGGAAAACAAAATCTGCGTTCTTGTAAGCCTTACTTCAAACCATGAATTTGCAATTTGCAGGGGATGCAGTACTGCAGGTGTCATTCTCTGTCCCTCTCAGAAGCTCCCCCAGAACGGCCAAGCTGTAAGCAGTGAGAGCAGAGCCTTGGATGCCTTGAGCCCTGCGAATGCTGCCCTCCCAGGAGGCTGCTGCTGCTGCCAGGGCTGGGGCACACACAGCAGCAAGGACTCCTCTCTTCTTCCTGAGAGAAGCCTGCATTCACTCTTTGGGTACCTCTGATGCCTACATGGCTCATTTCAGTTCCACACCAAACCCACAACATTTATCTTAATAAACACTTATCAAATTCAGATTAGACAACAACAAGGGAACACATGCACAAAGTTGGGATGGCCACATAAATAATTTTAGAAGTCAGTGCAGAAAGCAGGTTGTAATTCAAGACATCAGGAGATCCAAACTCAGACAAGTAATGCTGCTCACTGTCTTAACACTTCTGTCCCCTTACAATTTCTTGTGATGAAAGGAGGATAGTGAATCAGACCTCACCATTTAGGGAGACATCAAAACACATGTGGAAAGCAGACTCATAAGAGAAAGTGAGAGAATCAAGGGTCTTATGGTTGAAGTAATCAGGTGGAAATTAATCCCATTTAAAATGGATCTGACTGTACCATATTTGATAGCACACAGAGCCCAGCTTGCTTACATGTCAGAATCCCTTTGAGCCACAGAAACTCCACAGCCCAACATCCCTTCCCTTGGGTGGCTGATTGTTTCTTCTGACACTCACACAGCTCTATTTCCCTTCTGTGCCGACACAGAGGCACCTGTGTTACTCCAGTCTACAATAATATTCAGATTCTGCTTTTCAACTTTCCTGTGCCCCAGTTTCTTGTCACCACTGCTTAGTTATCAGCACGGGGAAGCGAGCAAGTAGCTTTCTCTCTTCCCTCAGGCAATACCATTGCTGCGCTTTGATTTGCGTCACAGAGACAAAAAAAGTAGAGCAGCTGCAGCCCTTAATTGCAGAAACCACGTATGTGAGGCCAGGCTGCAGTTCCACTGCTGCTCTTTCAGCCAGAAAAATTATTAAAGGCCCACTCCTGCTTCCCAACAAACACGTTTCCTGGCTTGCACACTAGAGCAGTACACAACTCTCAGACAGTGAAAGATGATAAAAACATCAAGACCAGCTTCAACATATAAAACCTTTCTCCTATTGAAACACCTTCTTGCATGTACACCATCCCTCTGGTCCTCCATGGCTGTTTTTGAGGTTTCCATGAAGATTACCATTTCCTTCCAGGCTGTCCAGGTTACCAGATGGTCCCAGAAAGTATTTTAAGATATAGTTTGTTTACATTGTAGAGCATTAATACAACTTTATACTGAGAAGAATCATCATCATCTGGTGATGATCTTTTGCTTCTAAAGAAAAGAGTAGCTCTGCAATTGTAATGTGCTAATACATAAATATTTCAGAAAAAAGAGTACGGATAGCAGGATGGGTGGTGCAAATATGAAGCACAGGAAGAACACAACACACTAAGAAAGAGAGAACCGTCAATTAGAATCCTAAACAATGCAATGATTAATGACATTAAGAAGAAAGCTTCCAGTACCTCAAGGCCTTTGCAAATCACTACACAAATTTAGATGCAGAACGCTTTCAGACTGCACACTCAGAACTTACACCTGCAGTAGCCCCGTGCTGGTGATGCAGCAGCTGGATGAATCTACTCCCCCATGCAAGCTCTACCAGCTGACTCCAGAGCAGCAGGGAGCACGAGAAATTTCTCATTTTACTGTAATCATATGCACCTTACTGATGCCTGCACAGCCCTGCTTTCATGAGGAAGAAAAGCCAAAAATAAAAACGTCCCAACTTAAAGAGTGCCCTGTTCCAGCAGTATTTACACTGCTGCAGAAGTGTAAGGTCTGGATTCCTGTTCACCACCAAATTCTCAGGAAAACGCAAGCCGTGAAAGGATGTGCTTGCTTTAATTTCTTGACCAAAAGGTAAAATTATTCTAGACAACTTTGCAGTGTTGTTTGAAAACTCTTTTGATCCTGATGAAATTTGTCATTTTACATAAAAACACACTTACTACCTTGAAAGAAACCAATCACCTTCATTGGCTTGAAGAATTAAAAAAAAAAATAATAAAAAAAATCCCTAAGTCACTAAAATTCGGATTTGCTGGAAACTCCATAATTATTGTCCCTACATTACTTGCTTGTAGTGTGTGAATATGGTGAAGATTCTGATTTTTACTGCCATGTTCTCAGCACATCTAATCCCTCTTTTCAGGACAGCTCAATTCTGCCATGAGTACAGGGTGTTCAGTCAGGAATACAGTTTTTTCTCTGTTCAAGGGCATTGCTTGATCACACCAAATAGCTCTGGCTTAAAGCACAGACCTGTCCATTTTTATGACTTCTCATTTTGGTGCCTCACAGTCGAGCTGTTTGCTCTGGGCAGTTACTATGGCTTCTGCTCATGAACATGCTTTGTTCCTCAGTCTCCCTCCAGAAAATGGGAAGCAACAGCCTGACAGCAGAAGGGAAAGGAAGACAGCAGAAACCTCTGCAGCAGAGCGATCCCCACACATTTGCTTCCAGGTCTAGACGTACTTTTGGGCTCACTGCTCATTCCAATCAAGTTTTGTCATGGGAAATTTTGACAGACGTGGCGAATAACAATGTTTTTCACCTACAGTGAAAGGTTCTGAAAGGCTAGATGCCTGGTGGTTCTTTTTCTCCTTTTGGTAAATATTCATATAGCCTGTCCTGTTTTCGACTCAAATGATATTTGAAGTATTTTTAGAGGCAACCACTGGCTAGACCAAACATTCTCCCTTTCCTGAAATAGCAGGTCTATTTTATGGTCTGAAGCACCCTCTGAAGCATCCTGGCTTTCCCAGTCTCAACTGCAACCCAGCTCTGCTGATCTGCTCCATCAAAGCTCTCCCCCACACCTTCAGGGATGCTCCCAGTTCTGCACCAGCTCAGCCTCTGACTGCCAGAGCTGTGTTTCAGTGAGCAGTGTCACCCAGACAATCCAGCTTCTGGTCTCCTCTGGAGAGAAGAGAAAACAGTATGATGGTATCTCTACTCATCCCAGATTTAGTGACAAAGAGCTGGTCCCAGAAAAACAGACTTGTTCTCCAGCACAACCAGCAGGAAGAGATGAGTAACAGGACAGGTTATTTCCTCCCTGGGTAATGAAAATCTTACACCAGAGATGGACCAGACTCTGAAGGGTGCTGGCTGAATTCAGTGTCTGTCTTTCAGATGAGTACCTAATGTACCCTGATTTCATTCAAGTTCAACGAAAGCATGGCAGAGGAACAAGGTGTGCAGGCTGGAAAGGCACCAAATGCTGACATGTTTGTGCTGCTGCTTGGCTAGAACAATACAGCATTTATCAAAAGTTAAACATTTACTCAAAACAGGGCTTCTGAACACTTTCTGTCACAGCGTAAATTGCTGTAATACAGCATGAAGTTCCATGCAGAGGAGCACACACAATGGAAGAAGTAAAACAATTCTGCTGACTTGACCCAACCCTTTTTGCTCTGCTTTCTTTTTTCCTGAGCATGGAAGAGTGGGATAAGACTATTCCACGCTTGTCTTAAAAAAGACAATAAATTACAACAGCATCTTTTCCTGTTTGATTTCACCCTCATTTAACTTAGTTAAGGAGAAAAAAAATAATAAATACGGCGGTACAACAGAGAAAGTAATTTACTTAGGATTTGTTAGCCCTGTGGCCTTGATCCAGTTTCAGCTTTTGTATCTAGATGCCTAAAGAGAAGGAAGAGTCAGGGGAAAGATTACACAGTCCAAACAATTGTTTGTACAGCAGTATCAGTACAGTGTCAACCAAATCATCCTGCCTCTGGATGGCAAGGAGTGTGCCCTGGGGGAGCAGACTTAGGTGACTTAGGCACCAGAAGTTTCAGGTCCTGGGATAAAGAAACCCTTCTACTGCCATTTCTCAATATGGAAGGGCAGCAGCCTGTCCCAAGAGGGGTCACAAAGGAGCCCTGCCACACAAAATCTGACTGGCCTTTTTTTCTGGCATGCAAACTTTAATACTGGTGCTGCTTTAACACTCTCAGCTGAGTGATGCTCCAGTCTTTGCTCTATACACATATGCTCCCAGCCTCCAGAGGTGAGGGATTGGCCTGAATCTCTGAAAAAAGGGGCTTCTTACTACCACTGCTGCAATGTTTATGTATTTACATACAAAACCAATATACAATGACAAGTCATCCAAGACTTCTCCAGGGAGAAAAATGACCTGGAAACCTCCTCCAGCTCCCAGAGTGTACAAACTGGCAGATGGACAAGTGTAACTGAGACGAGCACGAAGCTGAAGAGCTTTCCCAAATGTCCTGGCTGTCCTGCCCTGCTGCCAGGGGTGTGTTCCTCCCCTTGCACTGCCATCTGATGCAGACACGAAGGAATGAGTCCATCCACCCAGCTCAAGCAGCACAGAAATGATTTAACAGGCGCCAAGGAGGCACTGAAATAATTACCCAACGTGCAAGGTCACAGTGTGCTCCACTAAATCTTCCATGTATTGTACACAGGCAATTTCTGCAGGACAAAAGCACAGGCGACATTGTTTTGCTCACCTATTATAGTGGCCTCACCACCAGAATCTTTACAAAAACAGGATGTGCCACTGGAGAGGAAAATACCCTGCATTTCGTCCTGAGGCCACGGCTCTGCATGCCTCCAGCCTCCCCCAGCAGGCACGGTGGCTTCACTCACCCCGGGCTCCTGTTTCTCCATCTGCCCCCCACACTTTGGGGAGCTCTGCAAAGGGCTGAACAAAGCAGGGCTTGTCTCTCTCCCCCAGCCAAGGGAAGCCTGAACTGGCACCCAGCAGGCAGCTCCACACCAACAGAGAGTCAGGAGGCTGGGAGGGCTAAAAACAGCAAGAGATCTCCTTTATGAAATAATTTAAACAGAGATGAGGCTACATGGAGAGCTGGATGGAAAAGGGCCATTTGAAAGAGTGGAGGGGAAACAGCTACATGTGTGATAAAACTAGGGCAGCACAAAAATCCAGCTGACATCCTGCAGGAACCACAGGTTTATTCACCCCCCTTTCTGCAGAGCTCCTTGACTTAACAGCTCCTTTAAGAATCCTCTCCTAATCCCAGGTAATGAGTGGCTCATGGCATTGCCAGCCAGGCTTTGTCACAGCCACATATTTTCCTGTTACAGCAGGCAGGAAGAAAAGATAGCTACTGGGAAGGAACCATAATTAAAACCCAAACATATTTGTATGAAATAAGCTAACACAGACAGCAGCCCTGTAAGAGGAGGACGAACAACTCCAACAGGATCGAAATGTTATCCAGAAACGGAAATTCTGTGGGAACTCGGGAGAGGCACTCAGACAATTGTCGTCTCCCGTTCAGTTTGAGGCTGAAAACACCAATTTCAGTCATTTGCTCAACACTAGAAGTTGATACAGCAGTGATAAAGGGTGTCTGTGGCATTAGTGTAAAAGAAAAGTCTTTGAACAAACTAAAAGGAAATTGCCAAAAGCAGACTTTATGTCAAAGAAAAACAGAAGTACCACAGGGTGCTCCATCACTCCCTCAGCTTGGAGTCTACCTTATTTTCCAGTGATTAGGGGGCCATAAAAGAGTAAAAGCCCTACAACTGCTTCCCACAGAACACAGCACTTCTGAATAGCTGCTAACAATCTGGAGATAAGCCCTGGTTGGACGTTTAATGAACAGCTGCTGGCATAAAAATCATATGCAACACAAACCAACCAGAATACCCACATTGATTTTACCATCTCAAGGGGACTCACAGTCCACTGAAACACACAGCTTCTTCATCGGTTATCAAAGACAGAAAAATAAGGTGTGACTGCACACTGGAAAGACCTTATTGTTTAAGAAAAAAAAAAGGCAAATAAGAAGTATTAAAAGAAGCAATAAAATGGAGAACTGAAGCCAATCTTGTAATTTTCAGATCAAAATAAATTAACGTGGCCTGAAAATTAAAAACATCCCAGATTAAAACTCAGTCAGGCACACCATTAGTGCATTCCTCCCAGACCGAGTGGTCTGAGGAATTTATAAATTTGGCATCGTATAAAATGTGCTATTCGTGGCAGCTCTTTGAAACAGGGGAAGTGAAAAGGCCAGGAGCACAGGCAGAGCAACAGGGCCAGCTTCAGGAGCACAGCTCTGAGCTATTTGCTGGCATTTCCAAATATTTTAAGCCCCAAATCCAGAGCACCGAGGAGGGTTAACAAATTTGCCAATCAGCCTCCCCTTGGATTAATCTACAGCTCTGAAACATGCTGGGATTTGTGGGAAATCCACAGCAAGTTAGTCAGGTAGTATTTATAGGTAGCAACATACAGACTTTTCTTCATACATTTAATTAAAAACTACAAAAGTCATGAGCTGAGACAACCCTTTTAAAAGGTTTAATATGGACCAATTCTGAACTACAAAAGACTACAACTTTTCATTTTCCATGCTAAGGAAACCTTATGAAAAAACCCCAAAAAACAAAAACCCCACAGTCAAAAGAACAAACCAACGGAAAATTCTTTTCCCACAAGGAGAAGCAGTTTTATGCACAAGATTCTCTTTCACCAACTATGCAGATAGTTCCCCTCGAGGGAATGGAAAGGCTTGTAAGGCATCTGTCACTCACAGCAGCAAAAAGGTAGATGGCAAAATAACAATGAAAGACATAAAACCATACAAAGTCCCAAACTACCAGGAGGGTTTGGAGAGAAGGACTCTGCAAATGACCATTTTTGCCCACAGCAAGGACATCTACATTGGAAATACAAAGTGTTTCTTGGTTGGGCCTGATTTTTTAATATTTGAAGTATTCATTGCAAGCATGCTGCTTCTTCAAATTTTAGGAACACCTACATAGTAGCAAAAGGAAGGAACTCACTTCAAGTACACAAAAGAAGTCCTCTACTGGATTTCCAAGCGAAGGAAAACAAAGGTCCTGGTATCTGCTCAAACCCCTTCATGTCAGAGCATATTAAGTGTATTAAGTGTACCAACTCCATCACACGATTCCAACTGAGTTCAGTGCCACAGATCCCATCTCCACCAACCCAAGAGTCTGTGTCAGCCCTCATGAGTTACTCAGACATTGATCTGTGCCTCTGGGACAGAAAGGAGCTCTCCCTGTCACTCACCAGGGATGGAGTGAGAGTCTGATGCACAGCAGCCCCTCACTCCAGCAAAGGAGGTACAAATCCTCTGCTTCTAAAAGCAAGGAAAAGGAAAAGGCAACAGGACGAATCCCAAGTGCAACACAGATGGAAAAGCAGGGCCACTAAGAAGAAAGGAAGGAAACAATAACCAAAAATTCAAAATGTCTTCAAAATTCACACATCCTAAAGCTGCCCACTTTCTCTGTGCTCCCCCAGCTGAATTTTTGTCCATGTAAATAAACATATGCAATGGGAATTCAGCTCCAGACCTTGCTCCCATTACTGTAGCTTGCATTTAATTGAAATGTGCAATCCCAAGGAAGTCCAAACTTTAACCCGTTTGGGTGGAGTGACTATTATTACGAGCTTCATATTTTTCCTAAAGTTGCAGCTGCTGGAACTGCAAGACTCCGTGAGAATCCAAAGATCTCAGCTACAGGATTTTTGTTTTGTTTATATTAAAAGATAACTCAAGTTCTCATGCTTGTGGAGAAACAAAAATAAATAAAAGGAAAAAGCTTAAAACCATGACTTGCAGGTTTATTAAAGGCTCAGAAACCAGAAGAGAGAAAAAATACTTTCCATCTTTTAAAAAAAAGCTTATGATTCTTTCAGTTTCCTGACTGCTAACTCCTTTGGATTTTAATTCTGTAGCACTTTCTCTCCAATTACTTTTTTTTTGCAGAATATAATAATTCCTCAATAAAGTGACAGAGGGCCCACTCTTCCTGTAGCTTTACTGAAGGTGATCATATTTGACGAGTCCAAAGTAATTTCTCTTCCACACATGCACGAAGATGCAAAATTATTTCAAGGGCTAGTTTAGACCACAGTGCAGGAGATGAGAGGGAAGAGACAGATCTGTTACAAGACTTCTTAGACAATATATAAAAAGATAACAAAACATTTATGTAGTCTCAGAACAAAGGAGCCAGGCCAGAGTCTGTCATCAGGTTTGTACCTATCCCCTAATCAATGCCAACAACAAATGAAAGCCTGGACAAGCAGAGAATATGCTTGACTCTCCGTGGGCATTTTTCTGGGAATTCAATACAAAGACTTATCTGCATTACCAACACCACTAATGCCAAGGGAAAAAGAAAACACCCAACACATTGCCTTAAGGATTGCTCCATTACTTTTTAATGGTGATTTCAAGCTACTTTCAGACTATGTTTCAAGTCTCATCACCTGTTTCACGTGGTTTATTTGGTTTTGAAAACACCCTGCAGAAGTGGGGGAGCAGCTTTGTGATGCCAATGTGTTTAAGGTGGTGGCACCAGGTGATCACACCAGCACCACATCCCAGACCACCTGCATCCCCTGCACCAGAAGAGCAAAGCTGTCAGAACTCATTTTCTCCGTAGATGTTATGAAAGAAGTTGAGATACACTTTGTCCAGCTCTAATGTTTTTACACTTTCAAGGAAAAAAAAGAAAATTTTTTTTCTAAGCAGTTTACAGCTTCAGGACTCTCGAGTTCCAAAACTGGAGCCTAATAAGCAACACAGGAGCACTGGTGATAAAGATGAGAGACAGAATGAAGTGCAAGCAAGAGAGCACACTTGCATGTGCACAGATTATTATATTATATTAAGCTGTGCATAAGCACAGCTTGGCCAAATTAAGTTTTCAGTTCAACTCCCATTACTGAAACACAGATTACGTGCAGCTAATTTAAAAACACCTTCTAATAATTCTTGCTGAGTAAAGCAAACTACAGCTGTACATCAGTGATGGAGAAATTCACTCAGACCACTGTGCTAGCTAAAGAGGTTAAACACTGGAGGAGAGGGCACAGAGGTGCACTGCCATTTCACTGTTTCTGCAGTCCCAGAAAGCCTGGCTGGCTCAAGAGGAGCTCCTTAGTTCACAGAGCTGCTTCAAAAAGAATTCCATCCATTTTTAAAATCTGCTGTGAGGTTTCCCCTCTCTCCTCTGCAGTATCAAATGCTACTGACCACAGCTGGAAAAGACATATAAAATGAAACGGAGCCCTGTCTCCTACCAGTACAAACCCACTAATGAGAAGTTATTAAAAATATCCTATTCATTTCACCCACAAGAACACTTCCCCAAAGAATTTACTGCCAATGTGGACCTTAAGCTGGTAAAGCCAGTGATCAAGCTCAGCCTTCTCTACGCAGATTGCAATACCACAGCACAGTGCAAGCAGCACCTACTCTTGATGCATCCTCAATTTCTTTAACATGTCTAAGGAATTTGCAATCCATTTCTTTCATGTTCAGGGCAGTAACTGCTCAGGCCAAAGGAAGGAAGCAAAGGATTGTTTCATTTGGCATTCTGTTGTATCAGTACATTCACCAAACAGCTCTTACGTAGAACTTGTCATGGTGATTCATTTTATTGCATCCAAGCCTGTTGTACTGCCCCAGTAGGTATTCCAGCTACAGATGAGTCATAAACCCCTGAATGTGGTGTTTCGTAGGAAAAGCTGAATTCTCCATCAAAGGAGTTTCAAGAAAAAAAATTAAAAGATCAAAAAGAAAGCACCATTACTTGGGGGCAAGGGGGCTGGAAAAAGAAGAAGAATACATGAATAAATAACGTAGAAGTAAACAAAGTCCTTGCCGTGTTGAGCACAGCTGCTCTACAGCATTTCTAAAGTCTCTGGTTACAGAGTCAGGGCCATTTCCCCAAGGAGAGAAAAGCCCTGTATTGCACAATATGGCAACATGGACACACAGGGAATATGCATTGACTTGACAGAGCTGAGGTAAAACGATTTTGAAAAAACCACCAATCTACAGCAATTCTAAACAAACAGCCTGATGCTGCCAGAGGACTGGCACAGAGATGACTACACTGGAGTCAGAATTCTTACAGTGACACAACAGCAGCAGGGTACAAACCGTACCACAACAGCAGCAGACTAAGGGGGAAGTCATGTTTTCCATAAGCATGACAGCATGAGAGCCCTGCACTCGCTCTCCCTCTCCCAAGGTGAGCACACAGGAACAGGCAGCGAGATGCACAGTCCTGTAAGAGTCAGGGACAGCTCCTCTAAGCAGCACAGAGCTAGGTCAAATATCCAAAACAATAAAGCCAAAGAGTCAGACAGGCTCTGTTTTCCTCTGGAAAGAAGCCTCATTGCTTCTAGTAAGGAAGCCAGCTCAGTTTACCCATGTCTCAGGGCATACAGACACTCCTTGGCACTATATAAATCCCATAAACAACTGTCTTGCTCCAGCGTTAGTTCCCTGAGATTTATTCACACGAGTCATCCCTTCTGTTGAAAGACCAGGATTTCTGCCCAACAATTCCAGCTGATCCCGGCGTGACAACTCCATTCTGAAAATCAAAAATCCCTGCTTTCCAGTTCAAGAAAGCAAACCATTAGTCAGAGCAATCTCCCGGCAGTAAGAAAGCACTGATTGAATCTTCACTCCACCCAATTCAAAGGTCAGGGAGTAGTTCTCCATCCTACATTGCTCTGTACCATGCAGACCAGGAAGCTGAACCAAGTCTTCACGTCTGAAGCCAGTCCCTTAACAGCCTACCATGCATCTGCACACTCACGTGCACACACTCTCTCCCTGAGTTTCTTCAGAACTCTTTTTCATTTTCCCTTGAAAAAAAAAATAAAATAGCTAAACTGATGAGTCTTGCAAAATACTTTGGCTCCAAAAACAAAAAAAAACATTTCAACGAAATTCCAAGTCCAATTTTTCTGAGCAATGCTAGTATTGACATCAATTGTCAAGATAACAAAACCAAAGTGAGCTGGCAGGGCAAAACTAATAATTCAAGAGGATGAGCTAATCAGGATGGAAAACAGCCTTCTGTGGCATTAGGTTTGTATTGCTCCATGTTTGTGAGGTTTCAGGTGGTGTTAGATCTGGGATCCTCACTCTTATACTGGCATGTGTCTAGAGCAAAGACTACACACACATCAAAGCTGCTCTAGAATTTTCAGGAATGCAAAGATGAGCTAATAAAAATTAGATTTCAATTTTAACATAGCCTGTTTTTTAAACCATCAGAAAGAAGGGTATTCTGTTTAGAAAGCCGTTTTATTTTCACTGACTGCAGGGATGGAAAAAGCAAAGAGAAAGGAGAGAAAAAAAGACTCAGAAGCCACATTCCTACTCCTCTGCCTTCTTCAATGACTCCATTATGAGGCTGAAAAGGAGATTTAATTAAATCAGTTCCACTTAACCAACCCAACTTTACCTGTTTCTTTGCCAGAGACACCATTCCTTCTTGCTCCCAAAGGGGTGTTGAGAGGAGGCAGAGAAGAGCAGCAAAACTGGATTTTAAGATCAGGAAAGCAGAGGGGGCTTTCACTTTTAACCCAATGAAAATTAAAAGAACAGAGGGAAAAAGCCCAAATAGAGATAGCAAGCATTCATTAGTGACAAGGCACCACTGCTACGACTCCTCTGAAGATCCAGGACACACCACATGCCGAACTCTCAGATACTAAAAATAAGTAAATATTCTGCAAGGGCTTCTGCTGAATCGTACTTTCACAGCAGAAGCTGGACGAGGTCCAAGAAGAACCATGAAACTGAGGCTTTCTGTATATTGCAGCCATTAAAATATGCAGTGAGTTAAAAGACTGCAAGGAAACCCTGTACTATTGGAGCCCCTGCTGAACCTCAGAACCACCTCTTTCTCCTCAGCTGTTGTGTGAGGGGAGAAAAATTATTACCCTCTGAAAATTAAGAATCAACTTCTTTAAACAGATGACTCAGCAGATGTAAACTTGAGCAAAGCTAATTCCCCGAGCCGCTGACATCACCACACACAGGCAGAGACCACCTAGGAATTACTGCAGGCGTGCTCCTGCTCTGAGAAACGTGGAATAAAAAGCAGAACAAGCTCTGTGAAGGCAGGTGGTGATTTACTGCGACTGTTTTGGACCACGCCAGACGCCCCCAGCCACGACACAGCCCCCCAGCCTGGCTCTACCCCAACTTTCACTGCTGCAGGAGGAGAGGGAAGCCCAAGGTCGCCCATCCCTGAGCCTCTGCGGGCTGCCTGAGCTTCACAAAGCTCACCAGCTGCCCAGCTCGATAATAAATCACACTGTTTCTCTGCCCTCACATTACAATGTAGGTTCACATTCACTGCTGGACACACACCATGCCACTGCAGGATGCCAATTCTCATGAACAAAAGATCCAGCTAGTTAAACAGAAAAATAAATCTCTGCTGCTAATAGGAGGGAAGGGAGTTTTGAGTCCAAATAGCTGCAGGATTTCTTAATATTTTTTTTTTCCAGTTGGAGTAATTCAGACCTAGAAGAGGCCTGGTATGCCAAGCACAGTAAGTTAAACCACATCCACAGCTGAAGTAGGCATCTGGCTCTCCAATAAGGGACCCTGCATTTTGCACTTTAACTAAATATCAGTATAAAGCAAAATCTCACCACGGCAGTGCCTACAGACTTAAAAAATTCCTTTTACTGCAGAAATGTAATACTACCTTATAGACACAGAAAACAACATTCGTCTTCTGGACAATCAGAAAAGATCTCAGCAAACTGTATTTTATTTTGCCTATTTATTTAAACAAAGAGGAGAAAAAGTAGACTGAACTGCTCACTATCTGTTTTGCAGATTAAGGTGACACTGACAAATGACCAGTCAATTTGCCAAAAATTCATAGAATTAACTTTGTGAAAGGAAACAGATACTGAATGTATTACAGCTGCCTTTGACTTGGTAATGCAAAGCACTGTGCTGAGCCATGGAAATCAGAAAGCCAAATCGACTTGGAAACAGATCAGTCTGCATTTCACTGTAAGCAGTAAACAGGAGAAAAAGCTTTGAGTTTTAGGTGTTTTGTTCAAAGCAATAATATAACAAACAAAAGGCAACTTTTCCCACCTGCCAAACTGACTATTTGTGTCTTTTACAGCAAATACACTATTTATCACCTTCCTAGTAAGCATTCAGCATCTCCCCAGTAATTGTGCTCCCCGTTTACATTTGAAGTGTCTTTGCCTGAGAAAGCAGCTACATTTTCTAACTCATCCCTACAAAAACAGAGCAGAAATTAGAGTTTGACCACTGACTACGTAAAGAAATCATCAGAAGATTAAGCATAGATGATCATATATTTTTAAAGCTTCAAAACTATTTCAAGCCCCAAGGTGTTTTAGGTTATGACACTGTTTTCATGACGTGGGATTGTCTTCATGGGAATTTGCAAACAAAATATAAACAAACAAGACAGTACACAGCTACTCTGGCAGAACTGTTCAAAGCCCTGGACTGTATTTACCCCAAGTCACATTAACAGATGCTGTTGATCCTTTCAACCACTCTAAGAAATGTATGACCTTTCACAAGATCCCCTGCAAACTGATGTGGCCAAAATTAAGAACAGTAGTTTCAATTTTTGCTGAAGTATAACTCCCTGGTCCCCACTTCCTGACGGACTTCTGCACGCTGTCCTGCCAGGGATGGAAAAGGGTGAGGAAACAGCGTGGCTTGGAACAGAGGGGCTCTGTTCGGATGTAAAAAGCACAGAGCGCTTCGAAAAAGTTGCAAGGTAGCAGGACAGCTGATGGGGACACAGGGAGATTCACACACTGGATGTGCTGTCACTGCTGAGCTGTCACACACGGAGATAAACACTGCACATGTGAAATAATCGTCAGTTACTACAGGCTGTCAAACTTTCAATGGAACATTGCCATCTCAGCGGCAGACAGGTAAAATAACCGTGTTTAAGTAAGTCTACATTCATCCAAAACACACGTCACAAAATCACAGGGAGGTGGAGGGAGGGCACAGAGAAAGCACCCGTCACTTGTCCCTAGAGCACACTGAAAGTTCATGACCAAACCCTTAATGCCACACTTAGTGCATTCGTGCTGCTCAACGCTGCTAAAGTAACACCAGTCCTTACACCACGGGGGCACAATGTGGCTGTGTCCTAAAAGCCTTGTTATTTCAGCTGGCAGAGGAAAGAGGAAACTGAAACGGAAACACACTGGTGCACACAAGCCCAGTTCCACAGGCAGGACAGGCTGGGCTCGTGTCTCTGTCGCAGGACGGACAGGATTCAAAGCCTACCATGGAAACAGCATGGCAGCATGGCACCAGCTGGTTGTTAGGGAAAATTCCTTGCCCAGGAATCCAGGAGCCACCCTGGCATCACCCTCACACCACCTGAGCAGGGTGCAAGCCCCTGTGCAGCCACACACCCCACACTCTCACAGGCACAACAGGTTTCCTCAGCAGCTCTATCCCAGGTTTCCTGTAGCACAGTCTCAGACCTCCGGATCCTTAAAGCAATTTATTTTGGCCCGGTAGCAGAGAAGCAGCTCAAGATGGTGGAAGCTGGACAAAGCAACTCCTGGGCTTTTATCCACTCAGAGGCACAGCACAGGAGAGTCTGGGATCTGCCAGCTGGGTCTCTGCTCCTGCTGTGTCTGTGAGTGCCATCACCTGGATGTGTCCCAGGACCAGTGCCCCTCGCTATCCAAAGGGCTGGCAGCTCACACGCTCTGAGCTCAGCCTGCAGCTGCCCCCAAGCTGCCTGCACTGCCTGTGCTCCCCAGGCCAGCCCCAGGGACCCTGGGGCACTCCGGGGGGTCTGGAATCACCCTGGGGGCGCACCCAGCTCCACCCCATCACACCCGCTCCCCTGTTCTGTGCACGCACAGCTCAGCGAGGGACCCTTGCTGTCCCTGCCGAACCGGCACCGGCCCCTTCAGAATCCCCCCTGCCTCCCTCCCCACAGAACTGCCCGTGCACGGAAGGGCCGGGTTCGTTCTGCTCAGGGCTGCAGGGATGCTGCTATCCTTGTGCTGCGGCACGGCAGGCAGCATGCTCTGCCTCCCTTCTGCTGCATTTCCTGATCTAGGTACAGCTACCTGCCTGGACCATGCCAGGAAACAGCCACCGGTACATGAACAACAGCCTTGTTTCCTCACTCCGGCATCTGCCAGGCACTGCAGAGCCTTCAAGGCAGGAAGGACTGATAACTACAGGTGGGGCCAACCCTGGCAGATGATGTAAACCCTGACAGATGATGTATAAACCCTGACAGATGATGTAAACCCTGACAGATGATGCATAAACCCTGACAGATGATGTATAAACTGACAGATGATGTATAAACTGACAGATGATGGTAACCCTGACAGATGACGGTAACCCTGACAGATGACGTAAACCCTGACAGATCATTTAAACCCTGACAGATGATGTCTTGACCCAAGCTGCTTCCTCCAGAGTTTTTCTGGTTGTTTCAGTACCTTGTGAGCAGCTGGACCGGGCAGGTTACAAAGAGCTGGTAAAGGTGGTGTGCCACAGAACCCGAGGGGGAAACTGAAGTTGAGAGCACTGAAATTGGTAAAACAAACACTTTTGGAAGGGCTCTCCAGCTCTGTAAAAGCCAAGAGATTTGCAACACGACCACAAACGGCCAACAGCTGTCTTCTCCCCATACTTAACATCTAAACCACTAGTGCAATTAAAAAGCAAATATTTTTGTGAGCTAGAAAATGGAAAACAAAATTGTTTGGTTTTTGTTTAGTTGGTTTTTTGTAGTTTCTGGAAGTCTGATTTTTATTAATGTAATATTTCTGTTAGCAGCCTCGTCTACGTAAGGCATCTGTAGAAAGTTTTTATTGTTAACTTAATAGTGAAAATCTAATAGAGGTTCTATTTGAATTTTCCTATTAAATTGACGTCAATTGCAGTCTGAGAATCAGATTGTTACAACCCAGACTATGAAACAAACATTCAAGTCAGATGCTATAAATGTAGCCACTGCACACTGGTAAGTGTGTTTTAATATTTTTTAATCAGGTCTCTGTGTAGAGCCAAGATACACTTGGCATAGAGATGAGGGGAAAAATTATAAAAATGTAGATGTTTCTACTTGGAAAGTCAATTATAATTTATTACCAGAAAAACTGAAAAAAAAAAAAAAAGAATACACACACAGAATTGCACTTTAGAAGCAGATGTACAAATATAAAAGTAACTAGAGCTTGATGCCACAATGACTGCTTGCTGATTAAACAGACTGAAAGTGAGACATCACCTTCCCTGGAAGGTTACTTCCACAGGAGCATTCTGTGTAGCATAGGGATCCCAAAAACAAGGGGGAATAAGGGAATCCTACAGCAGCGTTGGAGCAGCTGAATGGATGAACAGTGGTACAGTAGAAAGAAAAGAAAATGTGTGTAGGGAAAGAAGACTTGTTGGGAGAGCAGAAGAGTTTCCCAAGAACAGGATTACAGGAAATCTGAAAATTCCAGCTAAGATTCCCACCAAAGGGACAGCAGGGCCCTATACCTCATCCAAACCTTATGCACTTTGGAAGAAACTCATCCTCTTCAAAGCTGTAGATTTTTACACAGAGACCAGCAGAAAAGCAGATGAAATAAATCCATCACCAAGGGGTAACAAAGAGCTGTGCTGGAAGAGAGATGGCTGGGATGTCCTTCCCCTGTCGGTCTCCAGAAATCTGTGGGCATGGCATGGGCTCCCAGGGCACACAGCACTGATGCTTCTCTTGCCAAAAGCCACAATGAGATCAAAGAGAACTGAGAAGAGTGAAAAAAAGTCCACACAAATACACATGGCTCCATTATTTGCAATTGTTTACTACTACAAAGAGGGCCTGAACACTTATCAGATTTCAAAACCTTTTAGGGATGGGTGAAAGAAGGATGAATCAGAGCAGACAAGCCTGAAGAGTTTTGTCATTTTTCCGGCAGAGATGGACTATACAAGTAGTATTTTCAACTCCAACAGAAAAGCACTGGAGGTCTGTGCTAATCATAAAATCACTTAGAATATCATCCAAATCATAGATCCTTTATTAACTAGCAACCAGTTGGGTAAAAGTTTTCTCCTCTTGTAACCCACAAGATATTTCTAAGGCCTGAAATAACGAGGTTTGAAATCAAACAAGTTGCTAAATAAAAAACAAACTAACAAAATGAAACTGCTTTAAAAAAAAAATAAAAGCTAAATTACAGTTTACAGAACTTTAGATTCTTTCTTATTTAATACTAACAAGGCTGTAAGTTACATACAAGTGTTAGAAAAGCGAATTCTCTTTCCAAAACATTTTTCAGGACTCCTGGCAGTAATAAGCAGCTTGGATGCTAGATTAAGGAGAGGGGAGAAGAGCCCTGTAACCGATACTGCTTGTCAGAATAGGAGCAAGGAATGGAAACACCCGTGCAGACACCAGCTACCTGCCACAGACCTGACCTCTGTCTGGAAATTCTGGACACTGCACTGAAAAATGGAGGGATGCCAGTACTGCAATAGCAAATGAAGGTGCTCAGCCCTCAATGCCTCCCTCTCCTTTACAAATCCACACTCGCAAACTGCAAATTCCCAACATTCAGTAAGAAGCTGACACAAACACAAAACCATCCACCTTCCTTGCGAGCAGTACCGTGCTGGGACTCCGTGGGCACTGAACGCCTGCCCACGGCAGCCCTGTGGAACACAGCCTTGTTGTGGCTGCACATGTGCTCTGCACGGAGCCCAGGTTTCCCGTGCCAAGCTGGGAAACGCCAGCAGGATTGATGGTGCATTGTTCCAGCCCGGTCTAGACGTGACTCGCTGGGCAGGAGCCGGTAACGGCGCGCACCCAGCGGAGCTGCCACGTCCCGCCAGCACCGCAGCAGCACAAACCTCTCAACAGCCCCCTCGGCAGGCTGCCCTCCAACCCCAGCCTGGGCCGGGGCAGGGAGATGCACACCGAGCCTTCGGGGGCTGCCATGTGCCCACCACAACCCCCCTGCACCAGCTGCCTGCCGTGCCACCCTGCCCAGCCGGGCACGGCTGCTCCAGCTGTGGCTCCAGCCACAAACTCACACTGCAGTCATCCCACCCACCCTCTGGAGAGAGCTGGGCGCCTCCTCTGGGCCCTGCAAGGATCTGGGGGCTCACTCCTGCCACACCAGCAAATGCCACTGCCCAGCCAAGACACCGCTTACTTTGGCAGAAGACTCTGCACGAGGATTAGCAGCAGCACCAAGAGCACTTCCGTGCTTGGAATAAGAGGAGCTGCACCTGGGCTTCTGTTGACAGAATTATGCTAGTAGAAGTGGCAGGGAGGAAAAGGGGGGGAAATGGTTTCCTGACCAACCAAATGTGCCAGCAAAATTGGCAAGTGTAGGGTCAGGCTTCAGAACAAACCACACTGCAATCCCTGGCACATGCTGTTACAGTGGAAATTTCAATCACAATAACCTGCAATAATTAAATGGACCACGGAAGGACTTTTGCCC
>JANRGV010000073.1:66689195-66703238 GCA_024734035.1 Alethe castanea
TGGGAATGCCGGGATGGGCACTGAGGTGTTTGTGTGGGAATGCCAAGATGAGCACTGAGGTGTCTGTGTGGGAATGCTGGGATGGGCACTGAGGTGTCTGTGTGGGAATGCCGGGATGAGCACTGAGGTGTTTGTGTGGGAATGCCAAGATGAGCACTGACGTTCCTGTCCCATCCCACACCGTCACCTTGGAGTGCACATGGAGGATGGAGCCACTTCAGCAGCAATGGACAGACATGGAGCAGCTCAGGATTCAAAAATCTGTCTCCATTTGTGGGAGCTGAAGGAGGCCTCATCATCCAATCTAGCACCACATTTGTTTTTCGGACAGACTCAGCTGTTTTTCCACATGCAACCTCTTAAAGCTGACAGGATGCATCCTTTTCCTACCCCACCAGTACACCAGCTTTCATGGAAACTATACATCTAAAAAGACAAACAGTTACCCATTCTCCTTACAATAACATCCATCCTATTTTTGTCATCATTTGAAGCCTTGTTTAAAGACATGTGAGATTATAAATTTGCTTTACTTCTTTCTGGTTGACTTAGCAAATGTTCCCCAAATCAAATGTTAGTCACACATACATTCTCTAAAACTTAATGCTTAGCAACACCCAAAATAATAAACTCTACAGAATTTTTATGAGTCAGTACGTCTGCACTCCTTTCCCAATAAATATCAAAGCCCTTCCTTTGATCAGCTGGCACTACTGTCACTATGGGTGACTCTGGCCACACTCATGTGTTAAACAGATCTAGTCCTACTGAATTCCTTATTTAATGCATTTTCAAGTTTTCAAGGGAGAAACAAACAAATCCCTGCATCTATAAACTTTTTTTTTAATCAAACATGTGAAATCTTTAAACTCTTTTTTATCACAACCACAGCCTGCTACAGAGCTGGCGCCTCCAGCACTGCAACCACAGTTCACAAAGATATTCAATAACTCCCTTCCCAGAAATTCCTCAGTACAAATTACCAGGCATTAGGGAATCCTGAATAGATTAATGAACAGCTGAATGTGTAGTCAGCAAAAGAGGAATGTCCTTTCTGAGCCCAGAAAGTAAAAAAATATAGATGCTCATATTTCACAGAAGACACAAACCAGAGCAGATCTGCATGGGGGAACACGTTTTAGGAAAGGGCCAGTGTTTGTCCAGCATTATTCCTGAGTGCAAGCTCACCAGCACAGAGAGCATCAGCTGCCCTGAGCAACACCTACACCCCCTCTTTCTGTAAACAACAGGTGAGATCAGAATGCCTTTAAACTAGGAAGAATTTGGCAGTTAATGAAACCTTCCACTACGCTGTACTAACACAAGGTTAGTGTCTTGTACTCAAATACATGATACAGTGAAAAATAAAGCAGTCTGTATTAGCAGGAACCTAGCTGGAAAACTGCATGTTTTCTTTGCTATTATATTTTATCTACCACTACAATTTCAATACCTCAGTGGCATCTTGCTTCTTGAGTGCACGCCAAGTCAGAATTTACAGGTCAGAGAGTAAAAGAAGGGTGAAAACAGACATTCACCTACAACTTTGCATTTTACAAACCCTATTTATGCCTAACACAGCTATTCACATTTGGTCAGCTACCGTGCGTGTGTGGGACACTGTTCTAAAAACAGTAATTTGGCAAAGGCAGTAAAAGCACTCAGCCAGGACATTTGCTGAACAGAAATACATGTAAACTCCGTGAAGGGGGTTAACACAAAGTCAGGAGTGGTGGTATTCTAAACAGTGCTAGCAGCAGCAGCATACAACTTAAGCAAGCCATTTAGACAACCAATCAGCACAGTCTCTGTCTTTCCCTTAGAGAGGAGAGAAGAAAAGGATGGCAAAGGTATGAAGAGCTCCTTTTCTGTTCCCCTATTCATTCCATGTGGACAAAGCACCCAAGTGCATTCAACAGCCAGAGCAGGACGTTCCACAGCACGGAGCTCGCAGGCACAGGCGGGCAATGGACGGAGTGCAGGGGAATACAGAACAAATCGGAGAGTCCTGCAACACTCCTGACATCAAGGGAGCAACACTACAGCAGGCCTGACTGACCAAGAGCTGCTCTTCACGTGGGAAAACCTGCAACAGCAGACCTTGGAGGGGAGAAAAATGTGTGGGAGAGAAACACCCACCAGGCAAGTCAGCAAAGCAGGCTGGCTCCAACCAGCTTTTGCCACTCTTTGCTTGGGAAAACCTGCTCAGGGGCTGTGCTGGTTTTGGCTGGGATAGTTCGGGTGCTCCAAAGGACAGCTCTGGTTTAAGCCCAGTCAGCCCCACAGAGCCACTCAGTCGCTGTCCCTGCTGAGATGGGCAAGAGAATCAGAGGAGTAAAGGTGAGAAAACTCATGGGTTGAGACAACGGCATTTGAAGAGGTAAAACAAACATTACACATGCAAGCAAAATGAAACAAGCAAAATGAAACAAGCAAAATGAAAGACATCCCATGACAGGCGGGGATTCTCCAGGAAAGCAGGGCCCCCTCACACAGAACAGGGACTTGGGAAGACAAAACCATCACTGCCAACATCTCCCTCCTCCCTCCCAGCTGATATGCTGAGCATGATCCATGGGTCTGGGACATCCTTTAGTCAGCTGTGCTCCCTCCCAACTTCTTGTGCATCCCCAGCCTCCCTGCTGGGGGTGGGAGAAGAACCAAATGCCTTGTGCAAATCCTGCTTAGCAAGAGCTAAAGCATCCTTGTGCTATCAACACTGCTTCCAGCACAAATCCCAAACACAAATCATACCAGCTACTCGGGAGAAAATTAACTCTACATGCCAGCCAAAACCAGCACAGTCCGAGAGCTCACAAATATCACAGCCACCAGTGCTTGGATATACAACCTGGGTTCCTTCAAAACTTTTCTCTAGTGTGTATTTTCTTCCTCCTCTGGCTCACAGACTTTTGGGAAAGTCCCTGTAACTACCCAACTACACTTCCAGATTTGCTTGGAAATTTGTTCTTCCAATTGTATGCTTTCAATCTCTGCCTCAGAAGCGCAACCGCAGTATGCACCAGTTTCTTTCCCAGCTGAAATACCAACTGCAACACCCAAGCCAAAGTTCCAGGAGTGACCTTAGCTCCTACAGCCTCAGGAACAGGCTTGGTGGCACATAAAACCCTCCCCTGCCCATCTCCTCCAGGAGAAAAGGAGCAAGCAGCAGCTGCCATTTGCAGAGACCATCAGGGTGTCAATAGTAACACTAACCCTCAGAAACCCACACCTCCATCACCAAAATGTACATTAAAACTACTTGAAAAAGCATCGGAGAGCACAAGTGCTGCTGAACTGCAAAACTAAACATAACCAGCTGCAAGCTAACTTGGCAGGGTTGTGAGCACCATCCACCTTTCCAATGCCTCTGTCTTCTCAAGTGCAAGTTCAGCAGCTGCAACCAAGGTACCTTGCAGCACCAAGAAACAAAACTTCTATTTTCAACAGCATTCCTATCTGTCCCAAGAAAAGTCCTGCAGGTCTAAGAACTGTGGAGAATGAAAACCTCACGTTACAACCCTGGGACTAGAAAGAAACATGTATAGCATTCATCTGAACATCTGAATCAAAATAACAGCTGGAAGACCAGAAAAAAAGAACATGTAGTACTTGTGTTTGTGAACCCATGTGTGCATCTCAATTTTCAAATATTAAAAAGATCCTATTTTTCCTTTAGCTGAAATCAGAGCTCAAATATCAAAATGTCCACAGACCTCAAAAATCAAGTCTGCCTTTATACATAGGTGGCCAGTAAGATTTTAAAAAAATAATCTTTCCATCCAAGCAGATGTTCATACTAGCATCTTATGGTTACAGAATGAAAATCTGTCAACTTTAAAAACAGACAAACCATCAACGTGCTTCAAAATCCATGCTGCTGAGCACTTTAAAGTAAGGATCTAAAAGCCTTCCTTGAGGAGGTAACAAAAATGGATAAATTTGATTCCCAGTCAGTGCTTTCAAACACACACGGGTTCTTCACAGCCAAAGAAAACTTCCCTGTGTATAACAGGGGATGGGGATGCCCAAGTAGATGGTCATCCATTCATGTGTCTCTCCAGACAAATCCACCCTCTCATGATAAAATAGCTCACGCAAAGGTTCCAACCTCAGTCTGTTCTGCATATTCATGTCCTTGTAATTAACCAAATATTAACATCCCTGTAACTACACAAATAATTAATCATAGAATCACAGAATCATTTGGGCTGGACAGGACCTCCAACACCACCGAGCCCAACCTGTGACTGAACTCTGAACTAGACCACAGCCCTGAGTGCCACATCCAGTCATTTCCTGAGCACCTCCAGGGGTGGTGACTCCATCACCTCCTCAGCAGCCCATTTCAATGCTTGACAACCCCTTCCAGCAAGAAATGCTTCCTCATGTCCAACCTGCACCTCCCCTGGAGGCTGTATTCATAATGTGACATGCAGTGAAACTCAAGCAAGAGGAAAAGACAGCACACAAACATCAAAGCACACAAGCGTGAGAGGGCCCTGTGTCTGGATGCACACCAACACAACTAAATATTATTACTTGCAATGTATAAAATACATGCCTACACACCATGTTCACAGGTGTATGTATATAAAATCACAAGTGTTTCCAACCTGATATGTTTCTACACGTTATCATGGGGAGATGCTGAGATGTCACATAAGGGAGGTGCACACAAACTCTATGAGGAGAAACAAACCTGAAGGTTACAGGGTTATTTGATAGCCAACACACACATTGCTTCCAAAAAGCTGTAAACAGGAAGGGCAGAACCAATCCTGTACTCGTGACCCCTTCATGCAATTTGCTGTTGCAAATTTAAAACATGCAATTAATCAATAAAACTCACTAAAGGATTCAAAAGTGTTCACATATGCAGTGAATTCTGAACTTTTTTCTGTGACATTCATTAAAGGAATATTCATCCTATTTGTGTTAACACCGATAGTATTTCATTATACCGAAATGCTACGCAAACACCATAAACCAGGACATCTTCATTTTGATTAGCAGATCATCACAATCTAAGCTCTTCTGATTACTGAGGAGTTTTCTTAAGATAAAAAAAACCTTAAGTCCCTTAAAGCCAGTTAATTCCTGTTTTAATGGGAAAAGTAACTTTTTCCAGCTGTGAAGCAGCCCTAAACTCCTAGAGGCCCAAACTCCCACAGCCAGATTTGACTCGAGAGCCTTTTCAGGATTAAGAAATTGGTTTGAGCTCAGGGTGTACTGTCAGACCACAATAAAAGGAAAATGAATACAATATGCTGGAAATACAACTCAAGTCACATTAAAAAAGCCCAACCACTTTCTGACAGCATTAATTATGACACTGTGCCTCCCACTCTTATCACGCACAGCCCTTTCACACAGCTCGACAGACCTCCACCCTCAGCCATCCCAGGCATGGAACAGCACAACAACGAGCCTTCTGGAACACAGAAAAAGAGGCACTGCTTAGTTCAAGTCCACGGAAAACACTTGCTGAAAGGTTTTTTTGGTCTGTTTTTCAGTTTCATCTGTTTCAAAGAAACTTCTGCATCTGTCTTTGGGAGAGAGGGCGATGAAGGCGAGTGGTAAGGAAGGGACAAACACTGGCAAACCAAGGAAAGTCACAGTTTTCACAGAAAAAACCCAAAACCAAAACCCCATGCTGTACATATTTCTATTGAAAAGCTTTTTCCAAAGGGAAGGAGGGAGAAAGAAAGAAAGAAAGAAAAGTGAAAACTCTTGGGATGCTGTATCTGCCACCCCAGACTCCAACATAAGCCCTGCCAGAGCACCCTTAGGCTTGTGACCTGAACAGTCATGTTTTGTCCTGCAAACCCACAAGTCAGAAACTGATGCCGCAGGTCCCACTAAAGACATGACAATCCTCTGCAAACACAGAGCTGCAAGCAGCCAGTGCCAGCCCAGCCCAGGCACCCAGAGCCTGTACCAGCCCATGGGCTCTGAGCGCCAGGAGCCAAGCTGCTCACACGGCTCGGGGAGGGCCAGCAGCTGAGATGGGCACAGCACTGGAAAAGCCACAGGGACAAATATAAAAGCTACCCAGTACAGTGCTGGAACAGACTGGTGCAGACTGGGAATGAGGTCTGAGTCCCTTCACCTCTGCCAGTCTAACACCACAGGGCCCCTCGCTCAGCGACACTCTGTCCATCTTTGGACAGACATCCTCTGCTTTTGGACCTGCTGGCATGGAGTGCCCTGCAAGGAGAAGCACAGAATAAACACTGGGCCGTGTTAAATACATAAATACACGGCTGCCAGGCAGAGCTGTGCTGCACAAACCAGCAAAGGCCTCCCAGCGACACGTTAGGTGTGAGCAGCTGGGTTTTTCCCCAGTTTAGGCAGTGTCAAAACCAGCATTTACTGCCATGGCAGCAAGACCAAGCAGGAAAACAAGAGGCACCTGCTCAAAGACAGGGCACAGACTTACTGCCCTCGCCCAGGGCAGTGCCTGCTGCTCTTACCACAGAGCAGCTCCAGAAGCAGCACGTGTCCCATACACTGGTATTCCAAGCCAGGAGAAACAAAGTACAGCAAAACACAAAGCTGCAGGATCAATGACCAGCGAAATTCACTGGGTAGTGAGTGCCTGTAGCTGTTCTGGCATTTGGAGTGGCCACACTAACAGTGATTTATGGGTTCTGCCAGCTGGGATTGTCAAACAGCCATGGCACAGGAACCAGCTGTACGATGGAGGATTTAAACCGCACATACAACCATTACAAGCATAAAGTTTGAGACACAGAGATGGATTTTCTTTATTTCTACAAAATTTTGGCCAAATTGTCTGCTTGGCCAAGCTCAATTATTTTTCCTTGATAGTAAATCTATCCAAATCACTGCCCTACACACCAACACTCCCTGCAAACAGAATCCAAATGTAGTCATCCTTTAAGAAAGCCCAGATTTTTAAGACACAGCTCCCAAGCACCCATACATACCACAAAACATCCAGGTTATAAAATTGAGAAGAAAAGTTAAGAGTTAGCCTCGTTCAAAGAAACAATACATGTACCAGCATCTTTCTTTCAACTGCACAAAGAGATTAAACTAACACATAACTGGGAGCCTGAGACCCCACAGCTTTGCCCTAAAATCTGAGTTCTAGAAACCTGCCACCCTGAGGAGAACGCAGATGATGTTACCGATTCATTTTTCTGGCAGTCACAATGCCTACTCCTGTTCAAATGTGCATTTTCCAGACTCTGCAGGACCATCTTCCAATGCTTCTTCAAAAAGTGTCTTTTCTTTGGTATTTTGAAAATACAGTTGCTCTCCCATTGCCAGTAAATGTGTCAGCAACTGGACTCATTGCATAGACCTTTTCTTATTTTGTTGTAGCCACCGGTCTAGTTTGTGATTACAGAGCTTGACACACTAAGCAGGTTACTCAATTGTCAAGACAGTCTTTCAGAAGGTGCAGACACTGAAATTACCTAAATCCTTTTTTCAATTAGTGAATTAATCTCTTAATTTTTAAATACAAGGCGGAAAGACCAGCGGTAATGAATCTCTGGTGGGAGTTAATCAACCTCTTGCTATCTCCCAGCAGGGAAAAAAAAAAAAGAAGCTGCTTGATTTTTGCATCTCAAAGAAACTGAATTAAAAAAGTAATGTCAAAGTTCCTATACACATGAACTACAAATCATTCGTTCTTTGAACAACACAGATAAATTCAGGATACAGACGAGCTTGCTTTATCGACTTCAACTCTTTTGTTGACCTCCTTACATTGCTACTCATTCCTCTTCCTTTTCCTACATTCCAATCTGTAAAAATCTAGTAATATGCTTATAAAATGTTCTTGAAATAAATAATTAGTATCAAGCAGAATAAAGTTTTACTAGTGCTTTCCCCAGTGCAAACATTCCAAATAAATTTCAGTTTTGGTCAAAAACCCATTCAGAACTACTTTGATTAAATGTCACTTTTATAAATATAGAGGCAATTAAAAACATCTGGGATATAAAATACTCCTTTGTATGCAATGTTTTGAGTAAAATCCAGCGATTTCATGAGATTTATTTACCATGTGCTTCGAAGTTAACTGAGGTGACCAAACTAGGCGTTACCTCTGGAGTCACAGTTACTTGCTTGTGCAGCACCTCTGCCCTGAGCAGCCCCACAAGCATTTCCTTCACGCAGGAGAACGCAGGAATGCCAGCAGGATAACCCCCTGCCACAACAGAGAGAAGCTGGGTGCCTGACCTGATAACCTGAGATGAGTGATGGGGCATTTCAGGGTCTCCTTTCTAAAGCACAAACAAAGAAGGCTTCTTTCAATCTGCCTGTGAAAAACACACTCTGAAACCCCTCTCAGCCTGACAGAGGTCCCTGAAGAAGTGTACTGACCACACAACTTCCTAGGATGGGTGGTAGAGTACAAAGTGATGTAACAGTACCTTGTATGTAACTACATAAATAGCTGGATATCAAAAAACAGCTCTAGGACAAACTAGAGACAAATTCTTTAACACATAATACACTCTTCTGTGCCTTAACTGCAGTTACAGCCCAGAAAGAACAAACAAGCTGTCCCCATGCTGGAAGCTGGTGCGGCTGAGCTTTCCCCGTGCCCTCCAGAGCCTCAGAACTCGTGTTCACTGCTGGCACCCAGCTGATGCCTCCAGAGGCTCCCTGGAACAGAGGCCGGCAGAGTTTAAGGAGTAAAGCAGGGATTTATTAAAAGCCCTTCCAAGGATTCACCCTGGGCAGTGCAAGAGCTCGGCTGTGGTTACACTCAGGATGGACCAGGGCTGATTTAAGATCTAAACTGATAAATGCAAAGGATAGGGAAAAATGGCACATTAATTCCATTTATAATGCAAGTCACAACATAAACCCCCAAAACCAACTGAGCAACAGCAAGACCTGACAGATCTAAGTCCTGAGCTGAAGTTTAGTCCCAAGACCATAGAGCATGCTGAATAGAAGCACCCTGCCGACAGAGCTCTCCACAACTCTTGCCCCTCTGCCTGCAGGTCCCCGATTGCTCCCACACCCCTGTCCCTGACCCTCACGCCGATCCCACTCGCACACAGCTGCGCTCTTCCCCAAATCCCCAAATCCCCCTGACTGTGCCCGTGTGCGGAGCGTGAGCTGCCGGGGCAGGGCTGCTGTGCCCGGGGACGGCACCGTGCCCGGGCAGGGCGCTCCCCCTCACCCGGCAGGGCGCACAGAAACGCCCTGCCTGCCCACCCCAGCACATCGCCGGCGAGCAGCACAAACCGCCCCGAGCACCAACTCCTGCACAAACCCCGGCTCCTCCGGCGCCGGAGCTAAAGCTGCACCCAGCTCCGCAGAAACAGCCCTCACTTCCTCCCCTCTCCACACAATTTAGCCTTCTGCAATATATCCAGAAGATAAAGCTATGTTTGAAAACATAAATCTCATCATTAAGCATTGACTTCACAGAAGAAAAACACGAAAAGCCCCAGCCAGAAGTCTTTTATTTAGTCCTCATCTATCATTCTTTTCCAATCTATGTGCTCAGGACAGGTTAGAAGGGAGCTTGAGGTTATGCTTCTTGCAAATCCTTTTCTGTCCTGTATTATCAGCCACTGTTATTACCTAAACTGTCATTCAGAAACAGCATTTGGAACAGTTTTTCAAGGGGGAAATTATTTTTAATCAAGTCAGGTCATGGATGATGTTAACCAGATTTGTTTTTATTCCTAGTCATTCTTCAAATTATTAATGTAATTCCCTGCAGACAAATGGTGTGTTTGTGGTTTGTGATACACATCGAGTGGGAAGACTTATGAGCACAAGGCATTCAAAGTCTTTTTGCCAATGAGAAATGGGAAACTTCTCTGGGTAGCAGAAAGTAGAGCATCCAATTAAGTAGTATTTTCCTTGTTTTATCCCTTCTATTTTTTTTAATTTCCACCTCAAAAAGGCTTTTGGCTGCATTTTTGTCAGACAACTGAAGCAGGAATGGTATTGAACAGAACTCAAAAAAATTCTTGCTAAAACAAAGACAAAATAATTGAATGCCAGAGAAGTTTAGGGACTTGCAAGGGTCCTAAGTGAAGTGCTGCCCTCAGGCAGCTAAGTTTGACAAGATGAACCTGCAACATTTTAAGATACACTTAGAGACAGTTTTACATGCCAGGTCAAAAATCAGTTAAAGGAGAATTTGACAAGAGAAAAAGAGAACACCTGAAGCAAACAAAAAGCCCAATGTCAAGAGAAACGAAGGAGGGGGAAGCAATAATTTTAAAGTGACCCTTAGTGGGGGGACAGGGGAAGAAGTCTGATTTTCTTTGGATATAGTTGGGCAGGAAATCATTGAGGTGGGTGAAAATACCTTTCTTCTACATGCTTTATAAAGAATTTCCTCTGATTACTAGAATAATATTTGTTTTCACGTCAATCTTGATAAATCACAGCTGTGGTGCTTTATTTCCTCTCTTCCCTGTCCTTATTCCCATCTATTAATAGGCCTGCATGTACCCACACATCAATAAAAACACCCATCTATGCTCAATCTACATACAACACAGAGTGGTCCTGCTGTCCCCTGGTGAGCCCAGGATCCCAGGGATGTCCCCACTTCACAAAGCCCCATTCCTGGAGAAACACAGAGGTGTTGAGGAGGTGACTCAAGCCATGTCCCTGCACCCACTGCAGCCTCACAGGGCGAGTGCCAAAACAGGAAAAGCAAAACCCTGAGCAACGCTGGCTGCTTGATTCTGGGTTTGCTTCCTTGCCTTCCCTTCTGCCTCCCCGCTTCAAGAGAAGGAAGGGAAGACATCTGAAGAAGCTTTAGTGTCATTCAGAGCTATTCAGTTCTGCCGTTTCAAAGCTATAAAAGGCTCTGGAAGTAGTTTTAACCAAGTATTTCAGGCCACCAGTATGGTCGGCATCAGTTCCAACTAACATTCTTCAATACTTCCACTGCTGAATGTTGGAATCCAGCAAAGGAAGGAAGAGATTTATTCTTCAAGTTTGATACACCAGACCTCACATATTTTTAAGCATTTGACTTAACAGGAAAACTATGAAAGTGTAAGTTCTTGTTACAGCTTAACTCGCCCAGGTGTCACCTACCCTCTTAAAATGCAACTCTGAACTAGTTCTCAGGCCCAAATTCAACACATTTCTCAGACTCCAAGGAGAAAATGGAGATAAGAATGCACTGCCATAGCCCACTGAATTTCATCAACTGGTCAAATGGAAATTCTTTTCAATTTCAAGTCTTTCTTAAAGCCTCTGACAGTCAAACCAGCTGTTTTATTTCTATGCTGAGCAGAGCAGCATTAATGAGAGAGCTCTTTGCTTTCTTTAAGAGGATTTAGCACAACCATAAAAGAGGACTTTTACAACAGGTTCCACTAACCAGTTCCTTAGTTCTTAACAAAGCAGGTAGATGCAGTTTTGAAAACAAGACTTCCTTCCCAGAAAGTCACCTGGAGGCATCTGACCTATTCCTGCTGACAGTCAGTGCATTCAGAGGTCTCCCCTAGGACGGATTAGCTCCTGGAGGTGATTAGGCAATTTTACAGCTGCCATGCTGAGACTTTTAACAGCCTTTAAGAACCATCCAGTTAGTTCAGCGCAAAATGACAATTTAAAAAACCCCAACAACAAGCTAAGAGGGAGTGACAACAAGCATTCAAACCCAAGCAGATGAGAGCTGGGCAGCAGGGCACGGGGCACAGAACGGGCTGCTATTCACAGAAAAGTTTTGCCCAATATCCAACCAAGCTTTTTACTTCGACAAATTAAATAGGATGAAATCAGCTACCAGCAGACGTGGAGCACACCATTCTTTTCTCCTATCTTCTGACATATCAGAAATATATGGGTTTTGTTCACAGCCATTTCCGCCCTCCAGGCCTCTCAAGGAATGTTGTTTGCATATAAAAAGCAGGGAGGAGCTGTAAAGTACGAGAAGAATTCCAAGGGAACTCTGGACTTCCAGGCTTCATCCAGCCAAGAGCGGATGTGATGCCCTTGGCCCCCGTGGAGAACAGGGTAACACTGCGAACCACGCTTCCTTCAAACTGAGTTTTATCCACATAGATCTGCCCTCGGATTCTGCACCAGCCCAGCCAGCTGGGCTCAGGTAAATCACACAGCTGAAGCCAGGAAGAAGACAGGACAGAAGAACACGGAACTAATTCCCCTCTCCTGATTCAGTATTTCATTTACCTCAAGTCAGGCCAACGAGGTGCATTACAGCCAACACAAAGAGCTTTCCCTCCCTCTCGGCTTCCAAGAATCCCACAGAGATACAGCACAAGTCTACCCAAGAAGAGAGCAGGTCAGGGCTAACAATGTCAGTACGTGCCTTCCAATGGTGTCTCTGACACAAACAAGATGTAACAGTCATTCCTATGGCTTTTCCACAACCCTGTTTCACATAAAAGGCAACACAGGATGAATCTGCAGGCACAGTCATTCCTGGGAGATGCTAAATGCCCTTACTGCCCATGCAGTTCAGCACAAGTGGAATACATTATGCCCCTCAGAAGGCCAAGGCAAGTATATATGCTGCTCTAAAAGTAAGAAGACCAATACAAATACTAAGCAAGATTAGCAGAGGGGACACTAATTTGCCACAATATTCAAAAACCAAAGAAATAAAAGACTTCAATGCTGGCAGCTCTGTGTGGAAGCATCTGACAAAACCACTTAATGAAAAAACCTTCTGGCCTGAGGAAATGTTTTCTTGCAGCATTACTGCTCCCACAAATGACAAAAAAAGTGCAGGAACAGAAGCAGAGGGTTGGTGAGGGTGGAAGCCTCCCCAGACTTAACAAAAAGAACTGTGCCATCTTAGGAACCTCTGCTATCATTACAGGGGCACAGCCCTGCGACTCCGAATCCAAGATAACAACTTCACCTCCTGGCCAACAAGCAGGATGTAAATTCCCTCTATGTCAGCCCAATGCAGAATGCTTTCCACTGCCTCCAGATGAGGGACAACAACCTCAGAACTGTGGATGTGAGCTGTCTCTCCAGGCTATAAGCAACAGTTCATGGTGAAGAGTTTTACCTTGGCAAACATAACAAGATATAAATCATCATCTCATCCAGAGAAGAATTCTTTCCTATTTTCTTCTTCATTTCACTGCTGCTTTGATCTTCTGAAATGGTAACAATTTTGGTAGCAGCACTAACAGCAGGCCTAAAAACAGCACACGTCCAAGGAGCAGAGGTAAACAATCAAAGAATAGGATCTTGCTCATAAGCCAGCCCTAAAAGCTAATTTATTGCTTCCTATTTCAAAGCAGTAAGTGGTCACATCAGGAGTGAGCCTGGAATATCATGCTTGCTGGGAAAAATAACACACACATGGAAAAAGTACAAGACACTCGCTGGCACATGGATCAGCTAAAGATGTAAAACACAGTATCCCAGTGAACCAAATGCCTAGGTCATCTCAGAAACAGCTAAAAGCAAACCAGGACTTTTTTCAATTCCACATTCAACAGGAACAATACATTGGGAATTATTTCTAAGACAAAAAGCTTTGCCCACATGCAGGTAATGAGCACATGCAGGTACTTTTATTTATAAAACATTTCTGTACATACTATGGATTATGCCATAAATGAAAATGAGTTTTCTAGACAGAAAATGTTACTGCAGCTGCACAGACAAGAGCATGAGCTTTAGCACATACCAAGCACCAAAACTCCTCTCCCAACGCCGGTATCCAACATGTTATGAAAGAAACTGAATTCTGATTTCACATCTCTGATACAGCTGCTTTCCAGCCCTCACACACTGTAAGAGAAAATTATTTCCCCTTCTTAGTAAACTGCTTTGATAACGAGCACTATGCAACATCTACGGACATTTGGAGGCAGTGAAAGATCTCACAGCAAGGCTACCATTAAATCTTTGCTGAGAAAGAAGGGGAGACATCTGTGCTTCATTGTCTTTGAAATAATTAACTGATTTGTGCATTACCAAAGTGAAAATTAATTTTGTTCTACTGTGAGAAAGTTTGGGAAAAGTGGAAGTCTTTAGTAATCCTTTTTTTTTTTTTAAAAAAAAAAAAAAAAAAAAAAAAAAGCC
>JANRGV010000073.1:66704067-66715015 GCA_024734035.1 Alethe castanea
GGGGCCGCAGCAGCGCCGCGCTCGCCCCGGGGCTTGTCGCGGCCGCGCTGGGTCCGGCAGGGCCAGTGCCCGCAGGCCGGGGCCGCAGCAGCGCCGCGACCGCCTCGGGCTTGGGGCAGCGGGGTGGCGCGGTCAGTTACGATTTATTTTTCAAAGCTCAGGACTGGGAGAGACACAGTGTAAGAAAACGAGGAAGGGGCACAGGCGGGTGTAGCACCTGAGAAGCGCTGCCCAGTTTCTAGGCCGTCCCTTGCCTCCAGGCGCGGCAGGAGGGGCAGCGCCGGCGGGTCCGGCCCCCCGGGCAAGGGGAAGGAGCGTCCGTGTCTTTGCAGATCGCGGGAACGAGAAACGACAGAGGGGGGGAAAAAATTAATAAAGCCCGGGGCTTAAAAAAAGCCTAATAAAAGGCCAGCGGAACCGCGGAAGTTCCGAAGTCCTGCCGGGAGGGCGAGAGAGAGACCTGGGGGAGCAACTTGACCGTGAGGCTGCTTGGGAAGAGGAGAGGAGGAGCGGAAAGGAGAGGATTTCCCTGGGCTGTGCGCGGGAAAGCGCTCCCTGGCCGGGAGGGGAGGCTGCCCGAGCCCCGAACCGAGCCCGAGCTGCGGAGCGGGGCTGGGGGCGAGACCCGAGCAGCGGAGGGGAACCGGGGCTTGGCCGCTGCCGCGGGGCTCCGGGTCAGGGGAAGGGAAGGACAGCGCGGCCCGGCCCTGCCCGTCCCAGCCCTGCTCGCCCCAACCCTGCCCATCCCATCCCGGCCCGGCCCGGCCCGGCCCAGCAGCTCCCTGGCACCGGCCGCTGGCAGCCGCACATCCGTCCCCCCTCAGGGTGGGGGCAAGTAGGAGGCCGTTAAAGAGTGAGGAAGATGGATGTTCGTGAGTTTATGATTATCGCGGGCTGTGTTGTCGTTACAAGAGGAAGCCCGAGCGGGAAGCCCGAGGCGTTGTGGATGTCCAGGCTGCAGCTCCATCCCAAGGCCGCTGTTCGTTCCTCCAAACCTGCCTCACTCCCGTGCCCCCTCAGCATGCCAGAGGCACGCTCTGGCCGTGACCCTGACCCAAAATTGCTCTTCACACCAGTGGAATCAGACGCAGACTGCAAGCGTGTGCAAAACCCCGGTCCCCCGAAGAGCGTGGAGTAATGTATTTAGCACTTAATACAAGCCACAGAAAAATACAAGCACCAGCTGTGAGGTGACAGAGCCTTAAGTCAGATACGAACAGATTAGAAAACAGAAATTCCCAGCCCTCTTCCCCCTCACACATCTACAAATCGCTAATTTGAGACAGATTTATAGCCTTTACATATTTATTGGTGTATCTATCTGGATAGCATGCCTATCATCCGGGATCTGAGTATCTGAAATGGTAGCATTAGTGAAGCATACTTGGGATTTTTATTAGAAATGGGTCATAAAAACTGAGTCTCTTAAAGTAATAGTTTTCCAGTCTAACTATTATGGAATATGGATTTATTAGTCATTTTTATGTTTGAAGCTTGGTTTGAAAACAACCTAGATATTGTTAGCAAAGTTTGGCTCGGAGGAATGGAAAACCTCTGGTTTTTTTTAAAGGTTAAGGGGCCAGATTAAGAACAGCTGGAAAGGTTTAGAGTTTATTCTGGCGAGACAGCAATCAGCAGGTTGCCATACACACCTAGAAAAACATAGCTGGGTTCCATCTACCCTAAACATCAACCTCCCGGAGACAGTGCCCAGATAGCAATAATTATATGACTCCTTTTCTGGTTTTTTTAAAATAAAAAATACGCATCTTTCAGGTGTTTCTAAGTCTCAATGCATCAAACAGAATGCAGATAAATGGATCTTGCAATACTGGATACCACACGTGCAGCAGCTGCAACTCACATAGATCAGATCTTTGACCTAATACCGAGGAGCATTTGCTTACATCTTAATTTATCTCCACTTTGTTACTTTGCACTCACACCTCCTGACACCAGAAATGGTGACACTTGAAATAATGAAAACAAAAAGAACTAGAGGAATAAACACTCCTGACCATATTTGTTTGGTTTTTTTTGCTGCCACCCCCTTTAGAATTATAATACATAGATCAAAACAGATAATTGACTATATTCTTTTAAATTCCTTAAGCTAAAACATTTATTATTCTGTTTAGATTAAAAGCAGCTTTTTTTTTTTTTTTTCTGGCTGGACACATTTTAGGTTTTTTTCAGTCTCACATGAAACAGACCAGAGCTCTCCAAGGCATCTGCCACTTTATATGCTGAAGTTGGCACATGAAAGTCAAGTTTAGAGTTCGTTTTCCTGATATATCGATTCTCACATCTTGCATTAGGTAGCATGATGAAAGTCAAGGCAAAAATTCTTATGTACTGATTAGTACACGGGAAGATGAACTTTGCTGTGCTACCACGTGTGATTTGATAAAAATACTTCTGCGTGTTTCTGAATGAAACAATGTAATTGTCTCCTATTCCTCTACTACCTAAGGGTGTTGGGGCACTTAAGCTGTGAGGATGTTTCACGAAAAGGCAGCAGCAATTTGATTTCAGCATCTCCATCAAAATCAATGCTAGGTGGCAAAACATGGTAGGTGTTGAGCCAAACAGAACATGAGTTGCTCACAAGGTGAGAAATAATGACCATTTAGGAGATTGGTGTGCAGGGACACACAAACAAGGGGAAAGGCAGGAGGGTGTTTGTGTTATTTCATTCTTCAGCATATGATTCCACTGGATTAGGCTGCCTACAGCTGACAGGTACCTCTTAAACAGTAAGGTGAATTTATAATTATAGTCACCTAAAAATTCTGTCTTCGTTCTCGAGAGAAGAGAAATTCTAGGAAGGCAGAGCTCTACCCCTGCAAATAGTCAGCAGCTCAAGACTGCACTCAAGTTCTGCTGGGGCACCTTTTGGGCACTTGCAGACTCGACCTCCTTTTGACAAATAGGTGTCTACAGTATCCCAAAGAAAATAGGAGCCATTACACATGATGAGCTCATTGTATCGGTCATTCACCAAGGAAACTGCAGCAGTTCACACTGCAGTGAAAACCAAAAATTACCCCTTCTATTTTCCATTTGGAGCACCATCTTCCACGGTGATGGTAGAAAGTTCTTGGGGACTTCAAAGGAGACAAACCCAGAAAGTTCCACGGGTTACTGTCACAGAAAGGTCTGTAAGAAAGTAAAGGTGAACATCCAGTTAGTTAAAAAAGCTGAACTGGCTTTAACTGGGGGGGAAAAAAAAAACAAAAAAGGCAGTTTGCTAATTTGTGAAATGTACTATGATTAAAACCTTTAAATGATGATGACGTTCTGGACTTGAAGCTAGTTTTCTGTGTTAGGATCTCAATTTATTTCACAATCTTTCTAAGCCATTAAAATTCCTCAGTAGTTTAGGTAATGACCAGTACATCGCATGACAGATTGATATGTCTGTTTACTGGAGCACATCAAAATATGCTTACTTAAAAATACGAGCATTTTCCTGACTTCAGTGGCATTTCACAGACTATCACATGAAATTAAATTGAAAGTTTTCAAAATTACAGATTTGTCATGCAACTCATTAAGCATCCAGAGAAGTACGTAGTAAAAAATTTAATGTGTGAGTTATCACGCTGATTCAATGATTTTAATAGTGACTGTGGTATTGAAACATACTTACCATGTGAATTAGATTATTTTTATACCGTTTTCAGCAAAGAAGTAGTAAATAATGCTATTTTGGGGTTGAGTGCAGACATACTCACAACACCCACACTGCATCTGTTTCACTTAATTCACAGATTCAAGGTTTCCTTCATAAGGGGATGACTGAGGTATGTAATGAACAAAAATCAAGTCCTATATTGTAGAGAACATCCACTTGATGACAAATCAAATTTTTTGATTTATGAGAATTTCCATTGCCTTCCATTGTGCTGTGCATAGAAAGAATTGCAATTACTCTATTAGGAAAACAATTAGAATCCTCATGCACTGTAAAGAATAGGCTGATTCAGATTTTTTTCCCAAGCACAGAAGTGAGCTTCTCAGTCTCTGTAGGTCTGTTATACTTCCACTAGAGGCATTTAAGAAAGTACAAACTTGATACTTGAAAATAAGAATTATTCAGAACTGAATGGATTACTTTAGCTTACAAGAATGATCATGCTCTAATGAAAGAGTAAAATTCCCGTTCTGGAGAGGAAAGAGTGTAACTGGAGCCTTTCATAGGTTATCTTTTGTAACTTCTATATGTTGTTTTTTGTCTTATGTATCTTTTGTCCTTAGAATCACGGAATGTTTTGGGTTGGAAGGGATCCTAAAGGCCACCCCGTTCCTAGCCCTGCCATAACCTTGCACTATCCCAGTCTGCTCAGAGCCCCCTCCAGCCTGGCCTGGAACATTTACAGGGATGGGGCAGCCACAGCTCCTCTGGGCAGGCTGTGCCAGGGCCTCACCCCCTCACAGGGGAGAATTCTTTCCCAGTATCCAGTCCAAACCCACCTTCTGTCACTCTGAAGCCATTCCTCTTCGTTCTGTCACTCCAGGCTCTTGTGAAATACACGTGAATGGAAAACGTTTTGATTATGCCCATGGAGGGAATCTCCTTTTCAAAGAGTGATTGCATTTTATCACCACTGAGAGTTCATAACTAAACTAAATTGAAGGTTTTTACTGCAATAGTGAATGTGATCCAGGTTATCAGTGGAAAACTGATGACATGTGCTGCTGCCTGCCTATATAAATATTCCTTAAACCCTCTCCTGGAGCAAGGCACGCTTGCTTCTCATAGCCCAGAAAGCCACAGGGCAAGCAGAGCGGTAAATGAGGTGTAATACCAAGGGAGGCAAAACTCCTTCAAAGATCTCACCTTCCTTCTAAGGGCTGCCTGGATAACAGGCCACCTGTTATCATGGAGAGAAATGTCCCATTGCAATGTGATTACAAGCACGCCGTTTCGTTGTTTTGGGTTTTTTTCAAACATCCAACCTTCACAGTACTTGAGTGACTCTCCCAGAAATTTGGTTGCTAGTTTTTGCTGACATTACATAATTATGCCATAAATTTCTCTCTCTCATAAGTTTAGTTTCAGGAAAAAATAAAACTTGTAAAATTCTGTGTGTTATAATTTTGAAGCCACCTGAAGTAATAGTTTTGAAAGCAAATATTCAACTTCTTTTAAAAGCAATAATTACAAGTACACTGCGCTGTTCAAATCTGCATAGGACCCTCAGTTTATTTTGTCCTTCAAATGGTGTTTAGTTTTCTGCTCACTGAGTTAATTTTAACTCTTCCACTATTCCTTTTTTTTTTTCCTGAATATACACTTAACAAACTGCTCACACAACAAATTTGAGTGGATACATAAATGCATGTAGGATGGGGCCCTATTTCTCATAAGTTTTGATTTGACTGGACTATCCAGCTCCTTGGTGCCTAAACACCAAATATTCTCCCAGTCTCTCTCTTTTTTTTTTTAATCTGGTGGTTTTGTTGCCTTTTTTTTCCCCTAATTCTTAGAAATATTTTCTAGAAATACAAGGAAGTCACAAGTTCCTCTAACAGGAATTTCAATGCTCTTTCGTGCAACCTGTTTTGTTACAGTTTTGGGAGACAACACTGAAAAATCAAGATATTTCCTAACCTGAATACTGTCTTTGGTGTCAGTTCCATTTTACCTTTTGTTCCAGAGCTAACAGTACCAAAAAATGTCAGCAAATCACTCTTATTTTTAAGCAGTTCTGTAAGTACACTAAGTTTTATGCTTCCTGGTTTTGTGATTTATAAGTATGTATATAAGTGTGCAACTTCTGAACTAGGAAATGGAACAGATATTTTCAAAGCATCTTTTTCTAGTAAGACTAACAAAACTAGTTCTGCTTAAATAGCTGGGAAACAGAAATGTAGGCTCAAAGTAAGTTATAACTAGTCTATTCCAAGGAAAATGACCAAATCTCTCAGTAAAGGGAAGCTAAGAATAAATACTTGTTCTACTAATTAGGCAAAAACATACTTAATTTGATTGCAACAATTCTCACTTGACATGTAATGCACACGATCAAAGGTACAGGCTCATTAATAAGTTATTAAAGACAGTCCCTCTCTGAGCCATGTTAGGAAGTTTCTTTTAGAATGAAAAAAATGTAATGCAAAGTCTTAATATTCAAGAATCACAAGTTCTTAAATTGATTTGGAGTCACATTATTGCAGTTAGATAAGTATCTAAAGATGCAAATAAGTATTCAGTGGGTTTTTCAAGGATTGTTTACCTTAATGTGCCTGCATCCCAAAATTCTTCAGCTACCTCTACAATCCTCTTCTTCCAGAGTTAAACCAGGTGCTGAAGTTTCCCTTCTGGGCTTGTCCAGGAGCCTTGCAGCGTCAGCAGAGCTGAATTCTCCATAGCTAATTCATGCCTGGAAGGATTCTCAGGCACAGCTCTTCCACCTGCAAGAGAAACTTTATCCCAGAGGCATGTGCTGAGCACATGGAGCAGCTTCCCAAAACCACCAGTCACAAAGTACGGGGTGCTGGGGAGCAAATTCCTCTCATTCATTCCTCAACTGTGCCTTAAATTCCTGCCCGTGGAATATTTTGTTAATCTTGCAAACCTTGATGATGAATCTGTTTCATTTTGAATAAATAAATAAGAAATACCTGTGGTGAGAAGGGAGAAGCAATGAGTGTGACACCAGAGCCTTGTGGCAGGAACATGGAATACAGAGGGGCAGAGACACCTGGATCCCAGCCCCTGTTCCAGAGGCTGCCTTACAGAAGATTTATAGTGCAAATGTTGAGAACAAGATGAAATAAGTATGTTTAAAATACATAAAGCAAGCGCTGGAGCAGGGACAGGTGTCTCCATCGTGAATATCCCTACTCTTCCCGGTTGCCAGATTCCGTACCGCTGTGAGCTGTGCACCCAAACCCTGGCATGGCTGCAAGCCACAGTATACACTCTGTGCTGGGAAGCAGGAGCTCTTGGCAGGAGCTGCTGTGGCTCTCCAGGAATTCCAGCAGCCCGTTCCCATACTGGACTGCGCTGGCCCTGCAGCTGAGCCCTAAACCAGGGTCCTAAATCCAGCAGCCTGGGCCGCCGTGCTCCCCCCACAAGGCAGAAATCCCCTCATCTTGTAGCTCCCTCTTGGGGATTTGGTCCCCAGTGACTAATGAGAAACAAATACATCAAAAATACCTGTGAAACGGTTCTGGCCTTCGGCACTGAGTCTCAGTGGGGGCTAAATCTTAGACTGATCGTCAGACTTGTGAACCTTTACAGGCTGCCTTTGAGATGTTATCCTAGATCCTGAAACCTTGGCATTTTTAATCAGTTCCTTTTAAGCACAAAGAGGATATAACTAAATCTATAATCCAAAACCATCCATTTTAGTATCAGATTGTTTTAGTACTATCTCCCCTACCAGCACCAAAAGGAGCAAGTGGCATTATCCATTCCCAAGGCTGTGGAATCCTGGGCAGCACCAGAACATTTACAGATATTATGCAGCGTACATGTACAGATATTAACACTGCCCAAGCTCACACCCATCAGGAGATGATTTTCTGGGGGAAATGAGGAGCTCACTTGCATGCTAAAGTGGCTTACAGACACACCACAGAGCAAGCTTTAGGCAAGTACAGGTGGGTTTGGCCCCAGTTAAATCCTGGGAACTGCATATTCCCACCTCAGTCTGGCCTGACTCATACAGCCATTCACACCAGCACAAGAACACGAGAAATTTTAACAGCAACTCTGTTGAGCTGAATGGAATTAAGCCTGTGCTGAGAGAAGGGGTAAAATCTAGCTTAGGAAAAGACTGTAAAGGCATAAGTGGTACAGAAGCTTAAGATGCTGATATGAAGGTTTTCATTGCAATGGAAAGCACTATGTTCACTAAGAGCTGGAGATTTTGCCCAAGGCTTCATAACCTTATAATGTAACATTATTCCAACAGGTATGGCTTTCTCAGCGAAAATTATAAAAATATAAACGCACGTTATATCCTGTGGCATGTGTTTCACTCAGATTTATAGAGGAACACGGCCACTGCAGAGCTGTGTTCTCAGAGACCCTGCACCTGCAGAGGGCTGGGAGGATGATTATGGGCATGGAGAGCCTGCACCAGATGTGCCAGGGATGGAGAAATTCCACCTCGGGTTGGCTGGCCCAGGGAGGCAGGAACACAGCAGGAAGAAGTGCTTGTGTTTGAGCTGGCCTTGGCAGGGCACTGCTTCAGAAACATCAGGGGCCACTTCTGTGCCTGCATCGTGAAGATTTTGCAATTTAGGTCTTTATCACAAAGAGCGTGTAATAAAATATTCAGCGGGAATGTTGATGTTTTGTGTCTTGGTGATTTGTCGCCAAGATGATTAGTATTTTTCTTTTTAAACAAAAGGGACTAAATAATAGTTAGCCCTTATCTATTAAGTGACCAACTTTGAACTAATGTTTTTCCCACTACTGGAAACATCCATTTTCACATCCTCTCAGCATGTTAAGCAATACCAGGAAAGCAATCTCGTTTACAATTTAGAGCAAGAATTTTCACCTCAAACCAGAAGCCTTGATTCTTAAAATTGTATACTGTAGGTTGAGGTACAGAATAAATTCTAAACCATGTATTTCAGGAGCTTTTTTTCGGTTCGTTTTTCTCTTAATTTTCTTTTCAGAAGAGCAACATGGGTACACAGTCAGGTTAATAACAATAAATAAGTCTTGGTCAACCACTTCCAACTTCTTTTTCATTAATTTATGCAAAACTGTCAGCATGTCACTGACTGCAGTGCTTGATTTCAAAGAGGTCTGAAGGGGGGAGGAAAGCATGATTGCAAATGCATTATTGAAAGCAGGAATATCTCTGCTGAATTTCAGAAAGAACCACTTACTGAGGGCAGCTGCTCTTGCCAACAGCTGAATTGCAGATCCTTCAAAAGTGTATCTTCTCAGAAACTGAAAATTATGTACATCACGGAAAAACAAGGGTTTATCTCATAATTAATAATAAGAAAAAAAAAACAAAACCAAAAAAACCCCCAAAAAACATGATTGTAGCATGATTCCTTATTCCTCCCAGAGAACTCCTGGTAATGTCATTCATATTTGACTATTCTAGCAATACAGCACCACCACAACAATTACAGAAGGACTTAGTAGTTAAAACAGGGCCCTGTAGAGGAGAAAAGCAACATTTTCAGTTAGAGTGCTAGTAATGACTGCTCTTCAGTACTCTACAGCTGCAAAAGAGATGAGCAAATCTTGGGGTGGAGAGTTCAGCCCTTCCTTTCTGTGAACTGGATTTAAACCTTAAGCCAAACAAAACTCTGAATTGTGAGGTGGTTTTGATTTTACTCTGTAGTCAGCAGCTGGCTCTGAAATACAATCATAAATTGCCCAAGTCTATCAGAGATATTTTAAGACACCCTCTTAAATGAATCTGGGCCATTTCAAATGCATAATGAAATCTTAATCCAAACAAGTTTCATAGGCAGCAGATATTGATCTAAACACAATAGATTTTAAAAAAAAAATTTAAAAATTGAAAATAGCCATTTCAGTCTCAAAAATGAGCTTACCTGCAAAGCTTGAAACATTCAGCGGTGATGAATCAGGAAATTATTAGCTATTCACTCTAGGTATGGTTTAAAAGCTGAATTTGGCATCTGCTATCATGCATCATTTCCATGTACAAAGGAAGACTTTTAAGATCTAAGATCTGTGGATTGAGGGCCAGCCTAAGTGCAGTTGTTCCTTGAACAAACAAAATGTAAGTTTACATCCATGCTCTGGATACCTTTGTTACCTCATCTTACAGAAGAACCGAGAGGGCTTTTGCTAAAGCGCTGGGAAATCAGACCCAGTTTCCCACTTGTGAATGTTTTCCTGAGTGACAGTAAAGGATCCCTTCAGTAACAGCAATTAATTATTTGTTGATAAATCACTAATTCCTGAGCACGCTTGCAGGTAAGTTTGATGGGACACAGACTGTGAGACAGACACGCCGAGGGTGGTAGGTCGCAGTTTAGATCCCAGAAGTCTGTATTACAAAGGCCTCTTACAGAAGCACGTCTGTAAAGCTGGAATGGGTGGATGTGCAGACTGGGATGGCTTCTGGCAGCTCCAGCTCTTTGCACTCAGCCACCGCTGGCCCAGCTGGGGCTCCTGGGAGCCCCCGGGTCTGAGAACGCTCCCTTTGGGCTAACGGGGCAATCTCAGCCGGCTCCCTCCCGTGCCCGTGCGCTGCGCTGCATTTCTGGCTCCAGGCACATGCCAGGATCACATTCCCAGACTTTCCCTGTGCCCCAGCAAACACTGTTGGGTTTGGAGCAGGGCTCAGGCACAGGCACAGCAGTTCTGGCTGGGGCCAGGCTGCAGCACCCCGCAGGGAAAAATGGGGGGGCAAAGATTATAATCAACAAAGAGAATGACTGCCAGCTCAGAGAATGCTTGGTGGTGCTCCAACAGGACCTCTGTTGCTGAAATCAGGATCAGAAGAGGAGGAGAGCAAGTGCAAAACTTCTCAGGTGTCTTTTTTTGCCCCCCCTTCATTTCTTTGTGACAGGCATTGTTAATCTTGTTAAAATTATTTGTTTGGCTTAGTGCTTTACAACACACAGTGGGATTTACAGTGCTGCAGCAGCTTCAGCTGAAGACCCAGAAAGTGAAAAAAGGAGGGAAAACAAACAAACAAATTTCCTCCAGAAGAAAAATAAAAATAGTGTTCACCTGATGGTGTATACTGATAAAAACAGAGGTTCCCAGCCAGTGCTGACATATCATCACATCTGAGACCGAAATAGAGATATTCCTGGGGACCTCTAGCTTTGATGATATCCGGGATCTTTATCTTCTTAAAAATGCAAAATAATGAAAGGAAACTCTGTGAAAATAAAAAGGAAAAAATTGAGATCCAGGCTAAAAGCAGAACTATTCTCAGAAAATATGGAAGTATAATTACCAAAGAAAAAGAAGAAAAAA
>JANRGV010000073.1:66721505-66742476 GCA_024734035.1 Alethe castanea
CCAGCCCAGCTCAGCAGATCCCAGCCCAGCTCAGCAGCTCCCAGCCCAGCTCAGCAGATCCCAGCCCAGCTCAGCAGATCCCAGCCCAGCTCAGCAGCTCCCAGCCCAGCTCAGCAGCTCCCAGCCCAGCTCAGCAGATCCCAGCCCAGCTCCCCAGCTCATGTCCCCAGCCCCAGCGAGGAGCCCGGCGCCGGCGCTCGCCCGTACCTCATCACCGGAGCCACGGTGCTCGCAGCTCTCCCAGCCACTGCTCACAGGAAGATGGGTCCATGCTGGGCTTGGTGCACGTCTGGGGACACTGCCTTGGCCCTGGGGACACTGCCTTGGCCCTGGGGAAGGCACTGTGTGCTGCCCCAGCCCCTGTGCCAGCCCGGCCCCTGGCTGCTGCCGGCGCGCACCGTGCCGGGGTCACGGCGCAAAGTGGAGCTGCCACATTAGCATCCCTTGACTGGAAAAGGATAAAACTCAAAGTGAACCCATCTGTTTTCTGTACTGCTTTGTTTATACTTTCTAATGCTGGGTTTTGGCAGGCCCTGGCACTATTTATTCGTCACTGTTGTCACTTATCCGTTCATCTAGCCACAGAATTTTGAATAGGAGTGTTCGCTTACTCAGGCAAATTCTTCTCTGCCTATTTGTTTCTCTTTTTGGATGCAAGTGCCAAATATTTATTTGAAAGTGAAATCCTCAACAGCAGTCATGTGAAGGCAAAGAGACTGGGAGGAAAAGGGAATAAAGGTATGTTTGATAGCACTCAAACTGTAGTTCCTGTCAACAGATCCCACTTTTATTCTGGATAATGAGCTGTGCTCACTGTACTGGGAGCCTCTGCCTTATGCTGAGAAAAAAGCAAAGCACCCTTGCACCTGTTGGAAATGTTCATGTTCGGCAGTGGTTTTTATTCTCAGACATATTGTAATAATGGAATGGTCAGGGTTGAAAGGGACCTTAAAGGCCAGGCAGTTCCAGCCCCTGCCATGGCCAGGGACAGCTCCCACCAGGCCAGGCTGCTCAGAGCCCCACCCAGCCTGGCCTGGAACACCTCCAGGGATGGAATGTGCAAACCTGTGCTATGGACTGAGCCAAGGAATCCCTTGAGGACCAAAAACAGGGGAGGAGAGAGCTACAAGGCTCACGGACACTCGTGGCAGAGTGGGGAGCTCTTGCAGAGAAAAAGATTTCCAGGGGTTACAGGGTGGTGGCCCTTGAGTGCCTCAGTGAGTTCTGAGCTGGGGCAGACAGCTGCAGTGCTGGCCAGCACAGGCAGGGAAAGCATGGCTTACCTGCCCAGTGAAAAGGGTCTGAGCAGGCTCTGGGGGGATGGCTGGAAGCTCTTCACTCAGCAAATGCACGGCGAGCTGCCTTCTTGTCCCTGGAAATCCCCATCACACAAAGGTCAAAACAGACAAAGTCATTACGGGATGCTGTCTGGTTTGAAGCCTGAGGTGTCTAGTCTAAAGTATTTATATATTTACACATACCTGGCACTTCAGCTTGGAGAAACATACCTACCTCTCTCTGCCTGTTTTAGTAACTGCGGCCCAAATCTTCACCAGAGCTGCGGTCCTCGGTTCTTTAATTTCCTCACACCATCAACTTCCCTTAAAACTGAATCTCTGCTCCCTGCAGGAAATTTAGTTAGGCAAGAATTCCCTCAGAGGGGAATATGATTAGTAATAATTTATATGGAGCTCAGCAGAAGAAATACTGTATGTATGATAGTTCATATCATTGTGCATTGGGAGGTTTGGGATGGCCAGAAAGAGCACTCCTGATTTTAAAATAAGCTTCAATTTATGTAACCTTGACTCAAATTAGAGATGATTTCAATGCATTTGTAATACTGCTTAGCACTGATGAAGTTGCCCAGGTACAGAAATAGAGTCATTTATTCTGCCTTGCTAAATAGTTGTGGCTGGACTTTCTGGTATCTAATCAAAACATAATGAATGCATTCATGTTTGCAAAATCACAAGAAATGGAAGCTACTTATTGCACAAGTGAGGTACTGTGAATAGAAGTCAACTTGAAAGTAACAGGATAAGGGTTGGAACAACTTAATTTAAATAAAAAAAAAGAAGAGTGATAACTTTTCACTTACAGAAGGAGGCAGAGAGTCATTATATAATACAACCATTTTTTCAATTTTAGTTATATTCTAATGAGAAACTGCAGAATCAAAAATTTTTTCTGAGAAAGAATTGCAAGTTAAAAAAATACATCTACATAAGAAACTCTAGCAGTTTTTTCTATCATGACTTAGTTCTAGGGTAATATTTTCAGAGTCATCACAGCACTTTGAGGATCACAAACATGTTCCTGGAGTTGCTGGAATCCTCATCCTCATGATGCTAGACCATTTAAGCTAACATTGGTTTTTTGTGTGGCTTTAAATATTTGGACCAAGAACCCCTCTTCCTTGTATGGAATAACATCCTTGCAGCCTTCCCATCAGATACATAGACAAGGCTGGTAGGAAAAAGAATAAAGAATTAATCGTGATCATATTTTATCAGACATTTGAAGAAGATTAGTCCTGACAGATGACAAGTAGTTCCCTCTTTTCTGGAGACAATCCAATTCTCCCATGTATCCTTTGAAGCCTGTGCTAATTTATAATTTTGCCTTTTTAGAAGACAGTTTACATAAGAAAAAACAAAACAAAACAAAATAAACCAACCAACCAAACATCACTTCCCTTATTGTTCCCTCAATTATTCCCTTATTATTCCCTGAACTGTTTTCTCAAGGTAAAACTTTTGATTTATTAATCCAGAAGTTCTAGAAGCCCATTCATTTCCATATTACAAAGCACTGTGCCTGTTTTCAAACTCTTAGAGAGAGTAGCATCTCTCTAAGCTTTAGCATTGCAGCTGTATAGAATAATGCAATATTAAGGATTGCAAAACTAAGAACTTATGCATACACAAAAGAAAACAAAACAAAGCACATATAATGCTTCTTCCCAATCTCATTTAAGCCCATGCAGAGGTGTCCTGTTTCCCCTGTGAACCTTAGGAACTACAAACCTGCAGAGAGGAGTCTGTCTGGCCTGAGGCCCTGGCCAAAATTCACAGCTGTCAGTGATTGCTGCCGTGGAAGGGAGAGTATGCAGGTTACCCTCTCGTCATCAAAAGGCACCCAGCTTTGTCTCCTGGCTTTCTGCTTTCAGCACGGAGGATCAGCAGACAGCAGCTGGCTCTTTGTTTATGGGGGCAGCCCTGAGGCTCTGCACTACTGCTTTTGGCCATCAGTTATCCCTCAGCACCTTTCTGTCCTGCTAGGGGCGCTTGGTCCTCCCTCCAGCTGAGCTGCCAGATGAGCTTTGCCCATGGGCTGTCCTTAATGCAAACTCCAGGTCTCTTTGCTCTCATTGTCTGTCTCGTCAGCTGGGTGTAGTTTGAACACAGTAACTCAAAGTCATCCATGTGATTTAGCTTCCCTCTGAAGTTTCAGCACTTCCTATGTGGTCTCCCCATTTTCCTACATCTTGGGCCAAGATGTTTTCAGGAGATGAGGGGTGTCAGTTCCTGTTTCAGTGCCACTGGGGATGTCTCTGGACGGGTATTTCTGTCCTTGAGCCATCTTATCCATGTCTCTGTCAGTGGAGAGCCTGAGATCAGTCTTCATGCCTTGAGGAGATGCTGAAGTCTACAATTTTTTTTATTCAGCTGTGCACTGGCGCTCCCCACAGCAAATCCTTCCTTAGAAACATGGGAGGGCTGATGTTTGAAGCTCTGCCTATTTTACTTAAATCCCAACTAGACACTTTGTGGGTCAGACACAGAATTATTTGAGAGAGAACGCCCACTCTTCTTTTCAGTCACTTAGAAACTCCAAGGGAAACCTAATTTCTGGCTGCACCACTTCTCAAATGTAAATTACGTTTCACATCTTACTGACTTCCACCTCCATACTCTGAGACATCTCTTCACAGCCACTGCCTTTATTAACTCTTTTTATGAAGTCTTTAAAATTTAAAACCGGGGAAAAAATTATTTCTGTGCCTTGGGTGCTGACATTCGTTTCTGACACAGGTGGGGAGAAATTTCTCCTTTAAAATTCTGTCTGTAGCTAACCTTGTAAAGGAGCACTGCCCCTTCCCTCTTGCCAATGGAAGCATCATTTTGACTGTACACAAACAGAACTGGAGGGTCACTGCTTCAGGCTGACAGACCAGCTTGCACATGCACCTATTCATTTTGAAGGAAAGGAGCAGTGCAGTGCGGTTATGCTGAGTTTCTGCATCCCAATATGCCCTCACCTTCACTCTCCCACATACCTTTTGCACTGCCAGACCATATTTCAGCATAGCCCCTCAAGTAAAATCACAGATACATCTGTGTGAACTGATTTTCAAATGGGACAGGATAAAACCTTGGAGAAGCTGTGTCAGAGAAGCAGTCTGGGTTGCTGTCAGTGCTTCCAGCCCCCGTGTGCCCTGGCAGCTCAGGAAGCTGAGCCCAGCCCAAAGCCCTGGGCTGAGCCCTGGAGCAGGGCTCTTTCTGGGCCTGGCCAGCAGTGTTCTACCTGGACTCTGCTCTTGGAGCCCTGGAGAGGACACAGCCCCACAGCTGCCGCACCCCAGCCCTTGGAATGTGAATAATCAGTCCACACATGGTGTGCCCACAGACCCGCGGCTTGGGAAGGGTCCTGGAAACACTGCCCTGCAAAAAGTGCCACCCAAACCCCTCCAAACTCATCCACCATTCATCCTCTATGAAAAAAATCCGTTAAAAAAAAAAATCCTCCGTGGCATTGTCTTCTGCTCCCTTGGCCGACACTGCAATGATCTCACTGCAATGACCTCATCCTTAAAGGCACCAGAGCTCCGCAGGCACTGCAGTCACTCTGAGCACAGATTCACTGCTCAGGTCTGCGATTCCAGCCCCTGCAGCCTGCTCCAGCAGCACTGATCCCTGTTTTCCCCATCTGATGTGGTCTCCAGCCTGAGTGCCAGTGACATCCCCGTTCTCCACGTGAGCTCAGGCAGTTATAGCTGCTCTCCAGATTGTTTTCTGGACGGGAGTGCTCTGACCCCGTTTGATGTGGTGCTGTGGCTTTATCTGCTGAGATAAATCTTCCTCCTGAGCTCGTGTGGGGAGTCCTGCTCTGAACCAATTGTGTGTGCAAAGTAAGCGTGGCACAATGCACATAATCCAAAGGTACTTAACGTGCAGTAAGCTGCCCTACTTTTGGTAGAATTGTCCTACTTTTCAGAAAGGAATTTTGCTTTTCTCTTCTGTAAAAAATTGGCTAAATACCCTACTTTTTGCCACTACACTTTTCTTTCCTTGGGGAAAAATAAGGACGATAAAACATACAGGGAATGCACAAAATATTTTTCCAGGTTTCTCCTGTATTCCTCTTTTTTTTTTTTTTTTTTTTTTTAAGTTCTATCAGCATTCATCTCAGCACTGGAAAATACAGCAGCAAGAGCAGGCCTTGCTTCAGTGATGGCTCATATTTAAATAAACTGACCAAAGCACTTTTTAGGAATTTATGAAGCCAAATGAAGTTCAGTAGGAGTATTAAAATTGTCTTGTCACTGCAGCAAGAAAGGTTAAAGGATTTTCTTGTGGTCCTGCTGGTCAGTCACAGAAACAAGAAGCACAGATCAAAATTCTTAAGCTGTTCCCTTTCTTTACTGCCTCTATTTCGTTGGGGGTTTTGGTGCTGTAAGAGCTACTAACACAGTGCAATGCTTACTATGATCTCTGTTGGGATTTTGTACTTAAATTTTAACTAATACAGGTAAAAAAATGAATCAGGCCATACATAGGAAAAAATTATTTGCTAATAACAGTTAACCGAATAGCTGAACCACCAGAAGTGCTTTTTTTTCCCAAAGTATGCACATATCAAGAGCTAATTGTATAAATGACTCAAGCTATGGTGAAAACAAGGTGCTGACAAAGTCACCCTGACCACAGGACAAGGGCTGAACATTTCTCTAACATCTCCCTGCACTCCACCTCTATTCCTTTAATTCTGGATTCTAAAGTTCAGCTTTGCTTCCCAAAAACAACCTTCATTTTAAACACACCCTCCAAGTAGATTTTCCAGTCTCTGAACCTCTTTCCACCTGAATTATCAGAGTGTTCTCTTGGCTGGCTGTTATGGAGAACAGGAGAACGCATCTGTCAGGACACACACACTGATGTAAAAAGGCATGTATTTGAGTGTGGAATGGGGGTGCTGAAGCTAAACCTTAATCATCCCTTACTGAAGCAATGACCTCTCCCCCCAGAGTTTAAACCAGTGCCTCTGCACATGACAAACATTGCTACAAAAGGAGAAACAAATACTCGGGTATATTATAACATGATGCAGACACCAAAAAATGAACAATGTGTCCCAGTTCTGAACCTAAGTCCTGCCAAAACCGTGCCCATAATTGTCTTGAATGCATACAACGGATTTATGAAGACAAAGGAAGATACTGAAATGTTCAAAAAAGCAACACAAACAGATGAGAGTTTGGAAAAATCCAGCTGGGAGGACGTCCCCTTTGCAATTTCTTTGCATATAAATTTACCAAGAGCCAAACTTATTTTTTTCCCCCAGATTTACCAAGGGAATTCCAATGCCTGAGAAGGATGCCAGCTCAATATGTGCTGTTGTTGTTCAAGATCATTCATTTGCTCACTTGTAAGAAATGAACAATAAGCAGGGACAGAGTTTTCCTGTCCTAGATCAGCACTGTGTTACAATTGTGGCCAAGAAGGATCTGTTCAAGAGACAAGGGTCTCAATTCTTTTCAATGCTGTTCTTGCAGAGGCCTTAATTAACAACTGTAATTAGTCTATTTCCTCATTGCCTTCTTCTTAGGAAATTATGCTTATTACAGAATTTTTGATACCTGGACATATTTACAACAAAAGAAGGTTAGCAAACCTCTTTCACAAAGATCCAGAGCCCTCACGAGAAAATTACAAGTCCAGCTCCAAAGATGTGGGCTGGATGTGAACCACTGATCTGTGTCATAGAATCAGAGAATCACAGGAAATGTTTGGGTTGGAAAAGACCTCCAAGATCATGGAGCTCACCTCAAAACCTGATCGCAGGTGCCACACCAATGGATCTTCTGAACAATTCTAGGTTCCACCACTTCCACCATCTGCATTGCTTTGTATCATACTCCCAATTCCCTCAGCCAACTTTCAGACAGGATTTCCAGGCTGTGTGACTGAAGTATTTACTGCTTTGGCACCTGTTAGGATAATTCATTACTATGAACAACCTACACACTCTGACTGATGAACTCCATTTAATTACCCTTGATAACTACTAAATTTTGCACTCTCACTGGAAGAACAGAGTAGCCTTTTGCCCTTTGTTTTGCTTTCCAGCCAATGGACATATTAGTGCCTCCCATTCACAGGAAAACACTGCTGCAGTCAGCAGCAGGGGAGCCTGGGGCCAGGTTTTCCATTCATGTCTACAGGCAGGACTTTGTTCATCAGCCTGAGTCCCTCCAACCCAGTCCAAGGCATTCCAGCATGAGTTCAGCCTCGTGTTTCACAGACCCACAGCCAGAAGTAGCTGTGCCTTCAAAATGACAGCTCAGCCTTGCCAACAGCTTTCAGTCCTACTAGATTTCTTTTTTTTAATTTCCCCCCTATTTTATCAGTAATCTGAGAAATTACATGAGTCATTCAGGCAGCCTTACAAAAGTTGACCAGCACCTTAGAGTTTTGGCACCAGGTTTGAGAGAGTTTATCTAGGAAGGGATAAGTGAAAGGAGCCAGAATAAATGCAGGTGGGAATAGCCTCTCCTACAGTGTCACAGAAGATGTGCACATCCAGGCTGCTCCTAACTTCTTTTTCCCTGTAGTTTCATCTTTGCTGCTGGCTTTTTGTGCCCCTGACAGCTACAGTTGTTCTTTGCTTCCTAGCACTGGCTCCTGCACAGGATACATGCAGAAAATCTAGAGAGCTTACTCTATGATATATCACAAATTCAAAGCAACTCCTGAAGGTGTCAAAGATGAATTTCTACTTCAGAATTTTAAAAAAAGTACACTTACAGATGTACACATCTCTTGCTATTCAAGCGTGTTTAAAATCTTTTAAACATTTTTTTTAAAAAAAATAAATACTTCAGGAGTCCATTATCAAAAAGCAAAGGAGTGCAGAGCTCTCCAGACCTCCAAGGCTCTTGGGGAAGTTGTGCTTCCAGAGAGTAGGGTACTATTTTAAGTGAAATTTGGGGGAAAGTGGGGAAAGGGAGGAAATCTATCTGCATATCTTTGTCTACCCACTTATCAGTAGCCCAGTCAACACAAAGCAAACTGGTGCAGGTGAGAAAGTTCTCTGTCTGACTCTCCATTCCCCCATCAGATGGCAAAATGGAGTGTTGACCTGCACATCTCACACTTCTCAGCTAGAAGTCCAGGGGGAAAACCTGCCATTTTCAGTACATTTCTGTGCAGCAGGCAATACTCTCACTTCAGTGGGGATCAAAGGTCTGGGACTGCATTTGAGCATCTGATGGCCTTGGAGGCCTGATCCCTGGGAATAAAGGCTGCCATGTGAAGGGAGCAGGGGGCTAGGCAAGGGCTCCCTCCTGCCACACTTACTCCTGGTCTACTCCTACCAGTAGGCTGCTCTTTGATGTGGCCCAGGCCTGCAGATCATGGACAGTCACAGTGAGTGACATGGGCTGCATTTGTTGGCATGTATCTCTACAGAGCCAACTAACCAGGGCTGCAAACAGTCCCAAGAGTGCAGTTACGGGGTTGGGATCCACAAATGTTGTCAATCATGCAGCGTTTGATAGTGGCAGGGATGCTAACACAATCTTTCCTCCACCCTGAAATGGTCACAGCGTCTCCACAGATATCCCACTCCCAGAAATAATCATTTTATGGGGGCTCTTAGTTATTTTTACCTGGTCTTTCTGGATAAATTCATTAAAAGCTGTCCTCTTTTCTCTCGCTAACAAAAGTAAAGTAAAATATAATAAAAATAAATCAAGAATACATCAATACAACACTCTGGGACTGTGTAAACTATACTTCTTTTGAAAGTGTGACTAAAGCAGAGAGGAAAAAAGGAGATCATGATTGAGTTTGGCATATAAAGAGTACAGGTTTATAACTTTGCAAACAGTTGCGTAAGTTAAGTGAGACTCAAGATAATAACAGTAAAAATGCACCCAAAATAGCCACTAATCCATCATTTCAAACATGCCTTTAAGTAGACAAGGTAGATAATGTGATACTTCTTATTGGAACAAGAATATTTTATAAAGTTCAAGCTTAAAGGCCCAGAAGTTCTACTTCTGGATGTATTTTTATATAAAGATTAATATTCTTGTTTCAATCAAAGATATCATGTAATCTGTACTGTCTTAGATTGAAATTTCTTGTTCTTGGACCAATAAGGATACATATATTCAAGTTTTCCATTATTTTGACTTAACCTCAGAGTATTTAAAACACATCTTTAAAAAGCCAGTGGTGAATTATGCCTAAAAGGCAATTTTATCCAGAGACTCATGGCTGTTTCTCTGTGTGTTCCCTAACTAGCAAAGCCCCCTACTAAAACCCAAGAGAATTCAAGGTCTGATTTTTCTTTGTCAGAACTGTAGAGTAGAACTCAACATATTTTACAAAACTTTAACCCCTTTTTGTGTTTAGAATTACCCTGCATATATCATCAGTATAAGATAGAGGATTGAACTTTATGGCTTTTGCTTGAAGATAGCCTTGAGACAAGAAGCTTTAGAGCTCCAAGTTATGAACATATTTTGGCTCAGCTTTGCACATTTTGACTTAAACTACATAGTTCTATCTTCTTGTATAAACAGCTAACAGCTGTATAAGGTTACATTAAATATTCGATAAAACTATACTTTGGAGCTGCAGTCAGCTGTTCAAGAAGACAAAAAGACCTCAGCTCCTGCTCTTTTAAGGTGCCTGGAAAAAATTGGAAAAATTTGGAAAAATTTATCTAAAGCCTATCCACGTGGCAACAAGGGATTTTTCTTTCCAAGTGTGCTCTTATGAGAAATGCAGAGGATGGTGTTGAAAAGCTGGATGGTACAAACACATCAGGGCTCTTTCCTCACCACTCAGACCACAGAACAACAGAGCTGAGTAAAAAGGCCAGGCACACTATGATAATGGAGACCTAAAGTGATTGTGGCCAAACCACACTTGATTTTGATTCAGTTGACTGAAACAAGAGCTTTCTTGGTATCCTTCATGCTGAGGCATAACAGATAGCAAATCTCAGTAGATGACCAGGAAAGAAAAGCTCTTACACAAAGATCTAGTCCAGAGGTGCTCAGAAAAACAGCAGGATGACGTGAGAAGAAAACCATTTATTCTGCAATTTCTTTCAATTGACCTCATAAATCTGGTTTGCAGTCAAAACAACAGACTCAGGAAACCCAAGGGGAGCATTTGTGTACACACACATTGGTGGCATGTTTGCCCTTTGCTGGTAGCCCGGGCACTTCCAGTGCCCTGGGTGGACCTTGCTGAAGGATCAGCAGTGAGTTCAGGTGCAGAAATTGCTATAAGCATGCCAAAGAGGAGGAGGAGGATGGTGTTTGCCCCAGCTGTGAACAGCAGTAGTGTCATGACAAATAAGATGATTTTACAGAATCCTTGTGATCTGGAAATCAGAGCAATGGCAGCAACTAAGCCAATGGGGAAGATGTGTGAACGGAGGCTTTTAACTGTAACCTCTATGCATTTAAAAATACTCTGACAATTATGTTCTGTAAAGAGTGGGAAAGGTTTAGCACCACCAGGAGACAGATTAGAGCCTGAACCTTGGGGCTGGGAGAACATCAAGCCTCCTTCCTGGAGCTGGGAGTCCATCTCTCAAAAAGTCCACTCAAATTCCCATTCTTAAGGAGCAGATGGGAGAGGAGAAGTGCCTGCAGCCACATGCAAACCAGGGAACATGAGTGCACAAGGACCACTGCAGCTGTGTCTAAATCAAGCTTGGTGAGCTTTCCTCTGCCTTTGTTTCCTTTTTCAATGTCCTCCTGACACACAACATTGTGGGGTAAAAAAAGAGCAGATCCCACCCTGGGCACTTGGCTCCTCACTTGGCTCTGCTGCTGTGTGTCCCCAGGCTGGCTAGACCCATCACTCTCTCTCTTTATTCTTTGCTGTAATTTCTATCTGTACACTCACTGCTAGTCAAGTTTTCCTTTAGATATGGATAGGATGTAACCGCTGCCTTGCTTTTATTTTCTTTTTCCAATTTTAAGTCCACTGTCCTGCTTTTATCACCCTGCAGCTTCACCAAAAAATAAATAAATAAAAAATTAAACTTACTTCTACTCCATTCTTTGCTTCCAGTAGTTTCACTAAGAGAACATTCATGGCTTGAATGTCCTTATGGGAAGTAGCTCTTTCCCTCAAATCCCAGCTTTTTATCTCCTCAGTCCTTATTGCTTTCACATTCATCACTTGTATTGAAAAGAGACACCAACACACAAACAAAAAAGAAAAGGGAATTGCCTCTCTGTCCCTTTCATTGACCTTTTGGACTTCAGCAGGATTCCCTCCCTGAGCTGTGACAGTTCCTGAGGTGAAGTGCACAATTAAAAAGGCGCAGGAATGAGAATTACGGAACGCTAAGAAAAAATATTAATAAAAAAATCACTCTTAACCTTCCTCCGGGTTTTATAACCCTTTCTTAGGAGTGAGTTCCAGGCACAGTGCTGGTTTTATTGCAGAGCTCTATGCCTCCCTGTAATGCCCAGGCAGTGCTAGTTTTCCTGCCAGGAGCGTGTTTGCAATCCAATATTTGGGGAGCGTGCGCCGGCCCCGCGTCACGAGCAGCGGGAACCGAGTTCATTTCACTGCTGCAGGCAGCTCAAGGCACAGGCCCTTATCAGCTCTGCAGGCTTATTGACACACGCCTTTTATTGCCAGTGCCCAGGGCAGCCAGCTCTCAAAGGTTGCTCCCTGCTCCTCCCAGTGCTGCTCGCAGGAAAGCACAGTAATGCAGATTACAGCCCTGCCATCTCAAAAATAAACCTCTGCAAACTTCAGGAAAACCCAGATCTGCTCACTGCAAGCCACAGCTTCTTTGGGAAGACAAACAACCAGGGAATATACTTATATTTACTTATATGATACTTATTATTGCTGCATTATCTCAAGTCTAATTATTTCATTAATTAATTACATCTCTGCTATTGCAGAGTTAATGCTCTTCAACAAAGCAACGCCATGAAAGGGGACATTGGATGCCCAGTGATGCTAAAATGTAAATTAGTGGACTGCAGTCAAAAGAATTACTTCATGGGCAAAGAGTGCATGATTTGCACAGCAAATTTGGGTACAAACACAGCATGTCTCACCTGCCCTCTCCAGCCTGGAGGACAGGAAATGTCTCAATAAAACTTGTGCAGATGTGGTCCCACTCACTGCAGAGTCCACTGAGTTAAGGAATTTATGACATCCCTAGACCCAATGCCAGAACGTTCCCTTTGGGATCTCCACACATCTGGGAGTGCCCAAGATGCTGACCCATCATCTCTCATCCAGCCTCGTGACTCCCGTCTCCTTTATTTGCATTTCTGATGATAACATGGATCTTTAGGTGGACTTTGAGCTTTTGACTTCTCTTGAGCAAGAGTACAGGAGCCAATTCTCCCACTAGTTACATCCAAACAATCCCTTTGATATCAGAAAGGCTTACTCTAGAGTTTATGGAAAGAGACTGCCAAACCTGACCTTTAATCTAATTGGCATTGTAGAACAGTACAAACAACAACAACAACAAAAAGCACCACAGAGACCAGATGCAACAGTAAGCAGCTAACAACTGCCAGCAGAGCAGGAGAAGATGGCTTTATCTCCAAAGGCAGATGGAGCCAGCTGACAGCAGACACAGAACAGCTCCCAGTTCCTCCTCACCATGACACCAAGGGTGTCAGGGCACAGCTGGCAGTGCCTTCAGGCACAGCTGGCAGGGGGAAGCTCCAGCAGATCCACCATCAATAGCTCAGGCTGGCATGATCACCTTGACTAACGTGTTTGCCAAGTGCAGGAGTTAATATTCAGTGAAAGTTCAATACCAGCTCAATTGAGCCCATTAACCCAGAGCAGGAGGTTTCCCTGTTGCTCTGAACACCTGATGGTGCCTGTCCCTGTGAGCTGCTGCACGTCCCAGTCTGTGCAGTCACAGCAGGGCTGTGGGGCTGAGCTGAGCTGTGCCATCCCTGAACTCCCCAGCACCCACAGCTGTGCATCCCTGGGAGCATCCCCAGGGACCCAGCCTTGTGCCAGGCTGTGCCTGAGCCCCACAGTGCCAGCTCTGGGACCCCCCAGTGCAGGGGCAGCACACAGGCTGGCACTGCAGCCAGCAGCCCAAGCAAGCCTCGTGCCAGGAGCTGCTGTCTGCTTTTGGCTGCAAAACGCTGAGTTTCTGCAAACAACGGGAGCTGCAGGATGAGATAACTCCAGCCAGAATTACAAATATGTTCACTCATTCCCTGTGAACTTAGGAGCACACTAAAACCCTGCAACAAGGTAAAATGTGTTGAGTGGCCTTTCAGTGGCAGGTCAGGTGTGCCAGCAGCTGTCCTGAGCAGCCAGAAGGCCAGGACAGCTCCCAGGGGCTCAGCTGGAGGGAGGCTCCTTCCTGGATGTGAACCACAGGAGCCTTCCTGCAGCTCTGCTGGGCTTACTCCATGGGGGAAGCAAAGGTATTAATACCTCTCCTTGCTCCAATTAAATATACACTGTTCTCTACCCTGGAGAAAAAAAAATAAAGTTGGCCAGACTTGGAAAAAAGTGAGGATTCCTGGCCTTTCCAACTGAGCTTGAATTTTCAGAGCAGCTCCACAGAGCTTCCTTCCCTCAATCAACCAAAGAGCACAGCCAAGGTGCAGTGCCAGGATCTCCTTCTGCTAACACAAGAGAGCCTCAGTGGGATCTGTTAAAAGTCACAGGTGAGTCACAGGCTTGGTCTTTGGATATAGGCTTAGACAAACCTGTCAGGTAGGACAAAGATTTGAAATTTGGCCAGGGCTCTAGTTCAGCTGAAAGGGCACCAGGTTGTTCAATAAGATTAATTCTAAATGGCACAAGGCACCAGAGGTTATAATTGTCATAATCTTTTTGCTGCTTCTCAACAGCTCCAGTTTGTGGCTGGCTGTGTATTTTTTTCTGCATAAAGATTCAGCAGGTCTAGAGTCCTTCAGCTGTGCCTTGCTTACCCAAATTCCCAGCAGTCACCTTTCAGACTATGGCACTTTCAGCAGTTGATTAAATTATAGGAAAAATATCAAGGGTCTTAAAAGATTACTGAAAAGCCCCAAAACCTTAAAAATTATCTGTCATCAAATAACATGACACTTCAGTGTCAAGCCTTTCCTCTAGCTGTTATTTCAAAGGATAATATTATTTCCCTTCACAGAAATGATTTTTCATTAGTTATCTAAACTCTCAAACTACACAGGCAAGAAAGATAATTTCTATGTACAAAATGAAAAATACTTGACTTTCTAATGTGGATAGTAAACTTTGAATTATCACATACATTAGTACTACCTACAAAGAAATGAAGAGTTCAGTTGACCCTTCTGGTGTTTTTCTAAAATTCCCACAGCAGTGTGTCTCAGCAGCAATACTGTATACAGAGAATTTGCCTGAGCAATGAAAACTAAATCTGTGCACAACTTGGTTGGTTTTTATCTGCTTCTAAAACTTCCCCAAACTTCGACCAGATTTAAACAAAGTAAAATGGGTATGCATAACACATGTAGAATCCAGGTCTGCAGTATTCTAAACTAAACTCCAAAATTAAAAACTTTGCAAGTCAAACATGAGTTCTCGAAGGGATAAAGTCAAGCCTTTGGAACTGAAATTGTAGTCACTCTTGGTGAACCAAAGTGTCTTGCATGACAGTAGTTTGCTGTCCATTACTATAAAATCTCATTTTTGTCAGTAATTTATAGACAAAATTTCACAATACCACACAGGGGGTGCAATTTAAGGAAAGAACATAAAAACTTTGCTCTCTTCTACAAAGGCCAGGCTGGAGAGGGCTCTGAGCACCCTGGGACAGTGGAAGGTGTCCCTGCCATGGCTGGGGGTGGAACAGGATGATCTTTGGGGTTCCTTCCCACCCAGGTTGTTCTAGCATTCTGTGAATTGAGCCCTAGTACTACAGACTGCATCTGCTTATGTCAATTCTGAAAACACCCAGGAATAGAACAGTAATAGTCATTGTCATTCTGCCAAACTGTATAGACAGTGATAGGGGGTTCAGGTACCTAACAGAGAAGTCTGCATTAAATAATAAGCCATAAAAATGATTCAAATTATCCTAACTGGAATAAAATTAGTAGACCAGCTCACCATACTTGCTGTTGTAATTTTGAGTTAATACACAACTACCACACAAAGCTTGGTGCTCCAGACATTTGGTGCAGAGGCAATGGGTGTGCACAACTCAGATTTCCTTGGGAGCAGTGGATATTCAGCACCACTCAGAAATAGGCCAAGAAGCTTAAAATTAAAGGAATAATCAATTTATTACTATTATTATTATTGGAAGAAAGACTAGAAAGACTGAAAGACTGGGAATTGGAAAGGAAAAAAAGGAAAGACTGGAAATGGAATTATACACCTTGTATTAACTTTTAATCCCTGAAACCTGTCATCACCTAGGGGGAAGTGATTGACAAAATGTTACTGTATATTGGTTGAGAATGTCATCAACCTCTGATAAAAGTGCTGGGGCTTTGTGACAGCAGCTCCATTTCTTTATTTTGATTCATAAATAGGCTGTAACTATAAAAAGAGAGCCATGCCCCAACTGTCTTGCAACACATGGGAGATGTTCAGCAAAACTCAGAGCAAAATATGGTCTATAAAAAAAAAAAAAAGAAAAAACCCAGAGCAAGCATGTAGTGAAAACACATTCCCAGTACTACAAGCACTGCCTTCCAGACATTTCAGAATTGTTTATAAAACATGGCAACACATTCCTCTTTGCTATGCCACACTTGATCCTGAGTATGATACTTCTCATCTAGATTTGCAGGTCCTGGAACACAGCTGGTACCCAGGTTTTACAGGTGAGAGAGCTGTCACCTGCCCCAGTGTCCCACAGCAGAGCAGCAGCAGGACCTGGAAATTATTTTACACCTCCTGGTATTCAGAGATGCCTCACTGCATTTGACACTTTGGGAAAATAAGATTCCTGGAAATGAATTTAGAAACCTGAGCATGTTAACATTATCAATTTCTTGAAAACCAGCCATATCAAAGCTTCCTAAGGCTGCCTTGAACACTGTCCTTACAGCAGGTAAGTTCAGGAAAAGACTCAGAATATCCCTACTAAACAGAGGATGGAGGAAAAAAAGAAAAACTGTGATAGCCCACGGGAATTGTAGAAATCAAGAAAGCAAAGTACAGCAGCTGAGCATAGAGTGCTCAGGGCTAAAACCATATTTTTCTGACAGCCTCTGAGTCAAGACTACCCCACCAATTGTGCAAAGGAGCAGCTTTCCAAGGCTTGAGCCAGACTGGACAGGAGCGTGCTCCATCTCTGTCTCTGCTGGGGGAACACCTTTCTCTGGGGGTGCTTCACCTCAATCCACAGCAGGGAAATCTGTCACTTAAAATGGGCTCTCGGGAGAACCCCAAGCCTGTGGGAGAGCCTGAGCTGGAATTCGTCTGCTCAAACAGCTAAAACTCCAATAAACTGCTTCCAGCGCTGTTTTAATCCAGGTTGACTGTATTTGATTTAGCTGTGGGGCGGTGGAACAGGGAGCAGTCATGTGGCAGCTCCAGGAGAGCAGCTCAGCACCACTGAGCAAGAGCACCCAGCTAAAGCCAGGCCCTGTGACTGCTTTTTCATATTTTTCAATATTTCAGCTTTCCAGCTGTGTGCTCCAGCCATGTCTGTGCCTGAGGCCTGTTTGGGCCAATTCAGGAGTTGGCTCCAGGAGAAACAACTTCATCTCATGGCTGATTTATTGGGGAGGCCCGTCTGCATCCTCAGAATGAAACAGTGCTGGAGACTGGTGCCTGTAGATAGGAGATTCCATAGATTATATCCCTGAGTTATGCACAGAGGCAACTCCATGAATCTGTGATTTTATGTCAAATTTACAGAAACCATCACTTAAAAGAAAGTGATCTCTTATAGGGATGGAATAAGAAGCCAAGTACAACTAAAACTTTTTTCACAATATATGATCCATTAAAGCTTGGAGAAAATGGAAGAAAATCAAGTTTAAAGAGCAAAAGCATTACTTTTTTTTTTTTTAAACTTATTTTTTTTCAATATATTTCCACTGGAAGGCTAGCAGCAAGTCACAGAACACTAATTTTTAATAACCACAGTACGCCTGGGAATTTCAGTTATGCTCACTGGTTTGTTGTGAGCAAATTGGTAACACAAGCTATTATTAGGATTGCATAATACTTCCTATATATCAGGCCTTGTTTGAAGTCCAGGAAACTCATTAAAAACTGAAGCCACCAAGACTCAAGTTCTCCATGCTCAGGGTATGCCTCAGGCTGAACGTGTTTGGACATCTGCTTTCTGAAACAAAATATTGCTGAGTGGGTGACCAATGCAGGCTTTAGGTGCTAAGGAAAAAGGTAGAGAGAAGATGTGCCAGCCTGGATTTGATTGAAAAAATTAAAGAAGCTCAAGAAAATACTCATATATTTGGAACAATGTTTCTTGGCTGGGCCCAAATTAAATAGAGTTGTACAGGAAGAGAATGCAAGTGAAAGTTGACCAAAACCTGGATTTTAAGTCTGTCCATCAATGACTCAGTGAGCATGAAAAATACACATTTTTGCAGCAGACACAAATACTATGCTTTGGTTTTATGTATGTAAAATGTATGATTCTGCAGAAATCCTAGCTGCAACTCACATGAGGACCTAGGCTCTGAAAGTATAAAATCCTGATACAACAGCCAGGAGCCTGAAAAATTGCAGGCTTCACATATTTTAAAAAAAATGGGTTATTTCAACTCAGTGAAGCCATGGGCTTAATCCTTTTCTGGGTGTAAAATGGTGACTGCATCATCCCCTCACCTCATGGGCTTAGTGTGAAGATAGAAGAAAGCCTTTGCAGTACTTCAAAAACTTGGTGACAGGCACTGCCAAAAAACCTATGGGAAAAATAATTAATTCTTTCTTCAGAGTTTTAGTAATGGGGTGCAAGAGGCCTCATGCCAAACAATGAAGATTATTGAATTTTTAAATGAAGGTAATTAAATGAGTGCCATCTATCTTGTTCATCAAATGAAGCAGAGATCTTGTCAGGAAAACATTGTAGGATTGTAATTAAAACAGGCAAAAAAAATGAATTAAAACCACATAGGCTGGCACGTGCAGGCAGCAGACACTCTGCGGGTTCTTAATTTTGCAGGCTTAAAAAGACTGTTTTTTTTAATACCTCACTTTTATATTTTAAAATCTAGAATGAAGGAATGGCTAGCTTAATGCACTGATACAGTCTTTCTGACTTGACTTAGCTCCTTTAAATTGCCTGTGCAGAGGCAAAGCTAGGACATGCTGCAATAATGAGCACAGACTTGCATGGAGTGCACAGCCTGTTTTTCAGTGCTTAAAAACATGACTGACTGAAAAATGCTTACATCTACCCCTAAAGATGTCACATTTTGTTAAAAGTGCTTATGGACTACTGTAAGGTTTAAAAAAAAAATCTAAGTCCAAGAAACAAGATCCTTCTGGAGCACAGAGCATTCACAGGAATTGCTTTACCTGTGTTGCAAACACATCCACCTCTGGGGTCCTAAGAAAGCATCTAGTTAACATTTGTTACAAGCATCGTGGTCTGGAAGAAAAGGAGATGACTGTGCCTGAGGGCAGACGATTGGCAAGACAGAACACTGTTAACCAAGCTGGAATTCTCCCTGCACCCCAAGACTGGCACACCAAACTAAACTAAAACAAAACCAAAAAAACGCAATGAGATGCTTACATTTACAGAAACAGGCAGGACTTAAGGGTCCTCCTATCACCCTAAACAACACCAAGAAAGTTCTGTGACAGTTCAGTACGAGCTTTAGAACAGCCTCTATTACAAATGCAAAAAGGAAATAACTTGTATATTTGCTGTGATGGATTTGTTAGATCAAATCTGAGAAAATGAATTGTAGAACACATTCCCCACTGTTAGACAAAGCCAGAATTTTAACCAGCTCCTTAACCAGACCTCAATGAACCCATTTTTCATTGTTCAACTTTCTAAACTAGATAGAAGGACAGCTCCTGACTTCTCCTGCTTTAAAAGTCAACTTCCTCCTCTAAAAAAGTCTCCTACAAACAGGAAAATAAACAGAAACCTGAACAAATAAATCTGATGGTACTCACTGTCTTGGTACAATGAAAACAGCAGCTAATTTTCCACATTGTCTCATTTTGATAGGATTATCAGGGAGTAAATTTCAATAAATATCTCAAGATTTGGGAGGTGTTTATAACACAAGCTGTTCAGTACCAAAGGAGCATGAAGTCAGCACAGAGCCATAGAAAGAACCAGATGTGCAGGCACCAAGCTGACCACAGGTGCTGGGAACCTGCTCAGTTATACAGGAGTGGTTCTGCATTGGTAGCTTTGTTCACAAAACACAGCTATATGTTTTGTCTGCATAATGGAAGGTGACACATCTGACCAATTTATTCCTTCAGGAATAAATTCAGTTTCCTTCCAGCTTTATTTATGGAGAACGTAGCTTTCAATGCTTTCTTCTGAACGTGAGAGGAAGAGAAGCAAAATGTTGTCCCTCAGTCTTGTGCCGGATCAGAGCAGCAGGAGCCTGTCTGTAAGTTTTTCAAGTCCTATTACCTGAACAGTGGAACAATCACCTCATTATCAGCCTCACTTGAAGGCCTTGCTCCTTCCTGAGCTGCAGCTCCTCGAAGGGGAATGGGCACAGCTGTGTGGATGAGCTTTGGCAGGCTGAGCCTTGAGCCCCAGCCTGGATGGCACAGCTCTGAGCCCCCTGCCACGTGGGAATAATGCTCCTGGTCTCATTTCAGCACTGTGAGCAGGCTGCAGAGGAGAAAGGGCAACGGACTCATCCCAGAACTCATTTAAATACAAAAGCCTCTTCAGACCCATGCACTGATTTGCAGCCTGGGAAATGCCATGAGCTGGCCTTCCACCTAATCTCCTGAGGAGCTCCAATATGCCTTTGTTTATTCAATTAATTTATGAAAGTGGAGAATCTTTATTTTTTTATGCAAGAATAATTCCCCCTCCCTAGTCCCAGATGTTTTCCTGGATGTAATTTCAATGTTGTGTGTCTTATTTACTGCTTTTGATTAAATTTGTAATGCATTTAAAATATCAGTATGTCCAACCGAGTGCAAAGAGACATGTGCAAATGAAGTGATTCATGCAATGGGAATTAAATCTCACACTGCCTTGTCACCTATTCTTTTAGGAATAAATTTCATTTACAGCTGAAGCTTCCATCACACATCACCAGCCATGCAAACAGACTAGAAAACACATTGTATACTCATTGAATGTGGATATGGATTGCAGCAAATCTACTATATCTTTTAAAACAAACATCTTGGGTTTTGTGGTTGAGCCACAGCTACTCCTTTCTCTTTAAAAGTAAGAACATGCATGAAATAATACCTCAAGGATTTTGTAGAAATGCTGTCATTAAAATTTGCAAAGCTCCCTTAAAAAGAGAACGAATTTGGCAGCAGACTCAAGGTCTGCCAGAAGCCCTCCTTTCCAAAGCATCCTCACACCAACACTGAAATGAATTTTATAAGAGGAAAAGGCTCTGTTAAACTGAGGGCTGGGGTATCAGAGTGAGCCAACCCTAAGCTTTGCTAAGTCAGGGCAGCAGAACGAGGCTGATGTCAGAGAAGCAGAGTTAAAATGTACTGGCTGAAGATGCCATTCAGCACCCAGGGCAAACCAGCCTCAGTGGCACGGACACAAACAGCAGGAACAGCTCCCTGCAGAGATC
>JANRGV010000073.1:66742624-66763452 GCA_024734035.1 Alethe castanea
CAGTGTCCCTGCAGGGCTCTGGGTGGTGGCACAGTGTGGCAGTGTCCCTGCAGTGTCCCTGCAGTGTCCCTGCAGTGCTCTGGGTGGTGGCACAGTGTGGCAGTGTCCCTGCAGTGTCCCTGCAGTGTCCCTGCAGGGCTCTGGGTGGTGGCACAGTGTGGCAGTGTCCCTGCAGTGTCCCTGCAGTGTCCCTGCAGTGTCCCTGCACAGCCTGCAGCCCTGTGCCTCCCTCTGGAGATGCCAGGCTGGCACGGTGGCTCTGTGCTCAGGCCATCTGGCCACTGATGACATCACCCCCGCTCTCTGCCCAGGCCTGGAGCTGCAGCTCTGCTCTGGGAGGGAAGGGAAGGGCAGAGGGAGGAGCTGGGATGAGCTGGCCGACTCCAAGGAGCACTGACACAGCCAGGCTGTGCCTGCTCCATCCCATCTATTCACACATTCCACCTCCATCACAGCCAGCACAAGGAAACTCAGCACTGAGAACAGCACAAGGCCAGGAAACAACAAACAAACACAGTGCAAAGTTGGAGGCACCAAATGACTTCTGCAGTGATCTCTGCGGCTGCTTGCAGAGTTAATTAATTACTAACAGGAACAACCTCGAGTTACTAAAACCTCACCACAATTTTAATGTATCTTTTAGGTTGATAGGAACTAAGTTAAACAAATTTTCCTGCTATTTGTGATCCTTCATGAAACGGCCATTTTGATAATAGCTGGAGGTGCTTGCACTCAGTTCAACTGATGCATTGATAAATTAATTTTTTGTATTCCTTTTCCTTTGAATAATACAGTAAGTAAAAATGGCACACAAACTTCCCTTAAGTATAACACTTCTATATTTTAGTTAAGTTGAGCAATGTATCCTGTCCTGAAATAAAGGTTGTCATAAAGAGGCACCATTGGGCAGAACAGAGACTCCCAAAACAATCAAGCTAATTTTCTGTTTTCTTCTGTTGTTATTGTAACTGCAGTTGCCTGATCACAAGCTTTTCCTCTTCTCAAACCAAAATTCTCTTCGTCTTAACAAGGTCACAAGAATGTATTTACAACCTCAGATTCTATTGTCTCTGAAAAGTTTACGTGAATGCTTGTCCTTTTTAAAAATAAAAGTGTTTCTGCAACAAACCTGTTATGAACAAGTACAGGGGCAGCAGAGCCCCAGTGACTGAAATCACTGAAAATCCATGGCCAGTGGGAGAGCACTTGCTGTGGCAAACATAACCCAGAACAAAGACATGGCTACAAGATTCATGAGGAATTTTAGGACCTATTATGCCCACTCTTTAAAAATTGGTGTAAATTAATAGTTTTATTATCCACTATTATCTGGTAAATATTCATAATTGGTGTTTTTCTCCCCAGCATTACCTCTGGATGCCTAAGAGCAGGGCAAGGCAGGTAATAGCCAGTGCCAGTGGGTGTCACAGGACAAGCCTCAAAAGCAAAGTCACCCAAAGCTGTGTGAGCCCCCAGGGCACTTTTTCCATGAATAAGCCCCTGCAGAGAAAGATGCTATTTTCCAGCAGATGAAAATTCTTCCTCCAGAACTCCTGGAAACCAGAGATGTGAAGACTACAACATGTGATGCTTATCTGCATCACAAAAGAAAGTTTAGGTCGGGTTGTCAGAATGCTTTATGAGGCTTTAAGATAAATCCTGTTTATGAAAGTCAGATTTACTTGGGCAATTTTGAATATTTCATTGGATTAATCATAACTTCAGATATGTGCAAGTGAAAATTAAGGAGGCGTTAGAAACCACAGTTGTTGTCAAAAAGAATCTACAGCTGTTCTTTGACTGCAATGTATTTCCATCATTCGTCCAGATTTAATTTCTTCAGTGGCTTCTGGGCTAGAGAAGAAGCAGATTATTTCTGAGGGCTATGGCTCATGTCCTCAAAAAACACAAGAGACATATTTCTGCAATTTCACATGCCAAGAGAAGGGGTTCAGAGCTAGGTGATGATGGAAGGAACACGCAGGAAAAGATCTTTACCTGGACAAATCAGAGGCCAGAAGGGAGTAATGCATGAAATTCTCTTGGGCCAGTTTCTTAGTTGATGTAAGAAAGGGAAAGCATGCCCACCGATTGCAGCAGCACACTCACCAGGGGAAAAAAGAGTCTAACCAAAACAGCCCACTAATAAATAAATACAGCTAGCACACTGGCCTCAAAACAGCTGCTGAAACTGAGAGCACCGTGCCCTTTCTCATGTCCTACCAGACAAAAATATAGAGCTCTGTTTTACACCACAGCTATCCCTATCTAAATATGAAAACAGAGGGGAAAAAGTGAATAAATAGATTTAAAAGTATGTGTCCAGAGAGGCTTGGGGCTTTCATGTGCAGAGATTTATTTACAATCTTTTTTTTATTTTTTTTTCCACTAGATCTAGTAATGCCCTCACAGTACATCCTCAAAGGAGTCAAAGACTTGAACACGTGCATGAAGGCAGCGAAGGAGAACAATATTGATTATAAACTGCATAGTGTAACTAAAGATGGATTTGCTCAATTTCTTCCCAAAAGGCTTGGGTGAGAAATCCTTAATCAGGGAGGGAGAAGAGAGCCTTTGTCTCCTCAGTTTGGGCAATCCAAAGGCACCAGCCTCTAATGGCACACACCTTTTACTCCTGTTATTCTGTCCCTTAGGAGCCCCAGGCCTTGCATGTTAAAAAAGTTATTCACGTGCCCCACGTCCGTGTGTCCCTCCAGGCAAATCTTTTTCTGGCTTGCTCAGAAAAAGCACCCTGGCAAATCTGCGACACAGCCAGCAGAGCCCGTGCCCTGTCCTGAATCCGACACTCCAGAGAAGCTCTGCTGATTTCAGCAGCAGAGCCTCGGGTCGTGGCCCCTCTCCTTGGCCCAAAGAAGCTTGCAGAAGCTGCCCCTGTGCCTGCCTCTTGTTGATAAAGCAAAAGGAGGTTCAAAAATCTCCTGCAAATGGCTACGTTCGCTCAAAACAAAAAATCTGCCTCGAGGGAAGTGTTCTGCAGCGTCACTAATGCCAGGTGACTGCAGAGCAAGGGAGCCACAGGAGGAGCTGATTCCTGACTCTAGGGAAAGCTCGGACTCCTCAAAAAAAACCCTGCACCTATTTCTTTAGTACTGAGGAAGTTGTGAACCTCCGTCACAGCTAAACCAAGTCTGGAATCAACTTTGCAAACAGCCCAGAGGAGAGGGGTAGTTCTTCTTTTGTTTTGTCTTGAGATCCTAATCTAGCATTTAACAGATAGGAACACCACATCACAGAAGTGGAAAGCTAAGCAATTACTTCCAACGATACTTTCCTATTGTTTTTAGTGAGCAGCTGGTTTAACTGCTGGTATTAGTCACCTCTGGCCCATATGAGCTCTTCCCTGGTGCTGAGGGATGTGCAAACATTGCTTCTTGTCTGCTTGAAAGGCTCCAGCAGCCTGAAGAGCCCTGCTGGGGAGTGCTGAGCACAGCTCCCACTGCACCCAGGGCCATTCACACCCTGCACTTCCCTGCTGCACAGGAGCCAGCCACCCTTGCCTGAAACACAGGCCACGAACGTGCATAAAAGCAGGTTCAAGAAGAGGATCAGAAGTTAATTTTGACAGATGTTTTTATCAGCCTATACAAAGCTGAACAGCTGAAAGGTGATTTTCAAAAATGTGGAGCTAAAGCATATAAATTCACTTTTACTCCTTACAGAAAGGCTCATTTAACAGAGCTCAGCAAGCTTAGAGCAAAGTAATTATCCCCCTATTCCAGATAGCACTAGATATTTTGAGCTAGGAAAGCTTAACAGAGTTGAACATGAAATGCACCGAGCAGGTGGTTTTTATTAAGGCTTCTGATGTCATGCATTACTTGGAAGCCACACAAAGCATGCAGGGAACATTGTGAAATGGAGTTAACAAGGGGGTCACACACTCTGTAGCTTCTGTAGGCTGAGCTTGCAGCACGCCAGAGAGGGCTCCTGCCTTCCTCCCAGCCTCTCCTCCACACTCCCCATCTGTCCAAACCAGCTTTGTGTAACAGAGCCTCCCTCCCTCCCCTCCCAGAGCTGCTGTGTCTGCCACATCTTGGTCTCTCCTGCTGTCCCAGTGCACATGCAGAATTCCCCCAGTCCCCTGCCCTGTCCTGTCCCACCCCACAGCCCTGTCCCCTCCTGGTCTCTGGCACAGCAGGATGCTGCAGCTCTTTGCCCCAGCGCTCCTCCTGTCCTGGCAGCTGGATCTCCCCTTGTGTCCTGGCCCACGGGGGCCAGAGAGATTTTATTTCTTGCAGCTCATCTGTGCCTGGTCCCACAGGCCTCTTTCCTTGGCTGTGCATCCCCCTGGTTGCTGTTCCTGCCCCTGCTGGTGTTTGAGCTGTTGTCTCTCTTTCCCAGGATATCCTCACTACACACACTACTCCTCCACACTTCTCGCAGCCCCATGTGCCCCTGCATTTCCCAACACAGCACGTTTGCAGGAGGCAGTCCCTCAGAACACCCCTGAACCATGAGGAGGTGCCATTCCTGCATGCTGTACAGGAACCAGAACCAGGCTCTGGTCCAAAAGCACTCCAGCTGTGCCTGTGTTCAGAGAAAGAACCAGCTCCACATGCCTCCCGTTTTCCTTTATTGCTTTTCTGTGACATCGAGGTCCTGGCTATCAAAACCTGTACGTTTCCCTGAAGTTTCAGAAGCACTCTCATGTGAATTTCACAAGTTGCTGTTTTGCAGACATACAGAGAAATGCCATGGGGTTGAGCCTGTGGCCCCTTGAGCTAAACCAAAACCCAGAACAGAGCTCCTCCTGAAATAATTCCACTCCAGCTGCAGGGTAAAATAGATGACCAAAGCTGACAATTAAGTCCCACTGAATTTTGCATACAGCTTTTTCCTGGGTCCAATTGCAGGCCTTTATATTTACCAGGTTTTGTATTTACAGTTCTGTGTGGGTCAGAGCCTGATCTGATCATCTGCAAAGCCTGGGGGTGATGGATGGTTGCTTTTAGGGTGCTTTGCCATCCCATTTTTTCAGGGGAGAGCAGCTACAACCTTGTAAACAGACACATGAGTCAGCTCAGAACTTCTGGGATTCTGTCTCAGACCATATCTGCCTGCTTCCTTCAACTACCAGCAAAAGAGTTCATAACCATTAATTTTTTTCCCCCTATATAACAGAAAAGGAAATGATAGCATGATTTAGAATTTTGTTTTTGAGCTTGCAAACGAAAGTAAAAAATGTAAACTGGAGCTGTGCACTTCAAAGACACTTTGTTCCACACAGATTTTTCCAATCTGTTCTTTATAAAGCAAATACTGTCTGTCAAAAATGACATAGAACTGTTCTTTGCAAGGAAAAGGCTACTCATGAGATCCCTCATCCCATATTACTAAATTCACTGCTTCTAGACTTTGTGTTGTATATATTGATTTTACTAATGAGGAAGAGATTGCTACATAGCTGAATGTTAAGCAGGGTTATACTGAGAAGCATAATTTGTTTTGCACATTTTCATTTGCAATTATTTCTTTCTCTTATTCATGTTCAGTAGAAGACTTGCAAGCATTTATCCTGTGCTCTGGGCACACTTGATATTCCTGTAGACAGACAGCAAAAAATATCCCCCTCACATGTGCTGATGATATCTTAAGTGAAAACAAGTCCATGAGACCAGAAGCAATTTTCTAAAGTCCATAGGTGCTCATAAGCCCTCTCAAATTTAAGAAATTTCAACTTCAGCCTTTTTAAATAAAACTGGTATGAAGAAGATTAGTCAATTATCAAATTATCTAAGAGCCTTAAGAGCAAGACCAACATCTCAGACTTCACTGAAAATCTCAGAGCTAACAAATCTAATGACAATGATGAGAAAAAACTTCAGCTAATAACAACCTACCCACTTCCAAGTATATTTAATATTCCCAAGCAGAAAGGGCTACACCAGTCAGATTCTCAGACAAAAGACACAGTATCCAACACAGATGAAAAATATCTCTATCACTCTGGAATTAAAAACATTTTTACTGCCTCCTTATTGGGGTTGTCCCAATGTGTACACGCAAAAGAAAATACAGTGTATCCTCTACAAAGAACCTGAGTAGAGTCCACACAAGGAGTAAGAGCTGAAGGCAGCAAAGCCCTCTTTAAAACCACTCTCTAGAATCCCCCCTACAAGGCACAGGAATGAAAGCCCTTCACAATCACTTTGCACTGCTCCCAGTCTTAAAGAAGAGATAAAGTAACACCCCTCTGAGGCCAGAGGTGAGACAGCAGCTCTCCAAACGCCATCAGGCAATAAAAGCTGATAATAGAGACCAAACTCACCATCTGTGTGGCACCTGGGCTGCTGCACAGACCGCCGGTCCCGAGGAGTGCAGGGGGCTCAGCTGGGCCGTGCTCCAGGTGAGCAATGGGGAAACACTGGCATAACACAGCCCCTGAGCTCACAGGCTACGTCCTGCAACCCTCCAGAGCTCCCCGAGTTTGCTGCAGGAGAGAGCAGGGAGCTAATCACACACCAGGATCCCCCTGTGCTGCTGCAGAGGGCTCAGCTGCAGCTCACACCTCGCTCGTCTTCTACTCAGCCCTGTTGGTCAGCATGCACTTGTAAAAAATCTGTGTATCCCCTGCCATCTTCCTAAAAAGAATAAGGCAGTAGAGAGTCGGAAGGGAAAGGGGGAAAAAGAAAGAAAACCCCCTCCAGAAAACACATCAAATGATCGCCCATCACCTCTCTCAGCTTTCCCTCTGGCAATTATTGTCATATCTGTGTTCCTTCATCTTTGCCAATTAACTGCTGAGGCTGCATCAGCTGCAGTACCTGATCCAGCACCAGGTCCTTTGACACCCATAAAAGTCAATACAATGGGATGAGAGATGGCAATCCTGAAACTATAAATCCAATTGTCATTTACTGTCTTCTGAAATCACTGGCCCTGCAATATATCTCTTTGCAAATGTTTGGCTTTCAGGCAGCCCAGTTGACCTAATTGTCTGTGGGCTTTATCTTTTGTATGCACGCTTTATCTTTTATGTATTTGTGTGCTGGCAAACACTACAAATACAAATACACGTTTCAAATTACGCTGGTGATGCATCTTGCAGCTGGGCTTGAGCCTCAAGCTCTGCTGAAACCATGACAGGCACAGGAGGATGAGATCCTGCCTGCAGCAGAGGGGGCTTGGGCTGCACAACTGAGGTGTTTCTGATCAGCTGTGTTCATTTTTGCTTGCCTCATGGTGGAAAATTAATATAAGCCCTTGATTGGGTCCCCCTACTTAGATCTAAAGAGTGGTATTGGTTTGGGGTTTTTTTCTGAATGACAGAGGTGGCTGATCTCACTGAAATTAAGCTTAGCCAGGCAAAGCTTGTGGTTTATATTTTTTTAAAAAGCCAGCAATATAAACCCACATTTATCATACAAAATCAAGAAAGGAAGTAGAATACCTGGCCACCTCCCCATTCTAATGACATTTGCCAGCAGCTTTTCAGTCTGATCTTGGGCTTCTCATGCGTGAAATTCATGTCAGCTGAAATTGCTAAAAGCATCTTTCTTCTGCTACTGGGATGGTGACAAATAACTGTGCTACCCAACACATGTCACTAGACCTCTCATGTACAGAGACAGAATTACATTTTTGAGATTAATACCATTTTAAGAGCCAGAGAGAAATGCTTTTTTTCCTGAGTAGCCCCTGTAATGGAAAAGTGCTGTATCCCCAAAACTGAACATATCTCTGCAGTGAAAGCCATTTTTAAAAAATAAACTTTCAGGAAAACTAAAAGGAACATTGTTTTTAAAAATAAATTAATGATATTGTTCTTTCAGTTTATCTGAAATATTTTCTTTACTTAATTTTCCTTTCTGATGCAGCCCAGCGCTTTCAAAGCTGCCATTTGAATCTGGCTACCTTCTGCTGTGGCACTGAGAGCTGACACCCACCAGAATTCATTCCTTGGGACCAAGCCCAGACAACAGCAATGATAAATCCATATTCTTATTTTATTTATCCTCCCACTGTTCATATCTCAGTGGTGGAGTGAGTTTCCTTCACACCTTGCTGCTGTCTCATTATAGCAAGTGCAAACAAATGCATCTTCATTAAAGGTTTTGCTGCCATATCTTTGTTATGGGAAGGGATGGGGAAATTTACGCATCTGTAAGAAAAGTATGTCCAAGGATTTTTGGAATTATGCAAGAAGTATTTCTTTTCTCCAAATGGCATTTGAATATCATAAAAATGCAGGCTATGTAATTAATTTAGTTACATGGTATGTTGCATAAGTGTATGGAGTCCTTGAAAAATAGATTTGACTGAGAAAAACACATTTTTATGAGCAAAGTGGTAATTTGCTGTTCTGAATTTCCATAAACAAGCATTCAAAAAATTCATAGTTTTAAATAAAAGCTGTATAAAAAGCATCTGTCCTTAAACAGAAACAATTCCATCTGTCAGTAATATAATCTGTATTTCTCAAAATTTCACCGTGACTGTGCAAATAGTAAAGTGTGGCAGTGGACAACAGCACAAGACTCCAGTTTATTTAGTGTTTAGCAGGGTCTCTGCCTCTCTTAGAAACAGAGCCCTGTATTACCACTAATAACAGTCATGGCGTGTGTCTTAAAAAAAAAAAAACAACAAAAAACCCAGTCACAAACCAAATCTCAAAAAACCCCATGAAACAGCAAAAAGAGCACAGCAAGACTCTTTCTCAAACTGAGCAGAAGCATTAAAAAGTCAATTTGAATATTCCTCATGTCTTCTGGAAGCACTAGTTGCTATCCTTTGCCTTAAGAGCTCTGCTTTTCTGTTTTCCAAGGCTGGGTGGAAAAGCATGGTCTTTTCTGGGTCCCATGTGATGTGGTTTCTTGTCCAGCAGTGTCCTGCCTGGCCATGGGCTGGTGTTCCCTGTGCCATGAGGCTCTGGTGCCCTGGGATGGAGCCAGCAGCCCCCCTCGTGCTGGATGGTTTCACTGTGCAATTATCTGTGCCTGGTTTGGGCTGCTCAGCGTGCACAGGGCTCAGCAAAGCGGTGCAGAATTACTGCACAGACCGGTTCATGGCACTGTTGCCACCTTGCTTTCGGTTTATTTAGCTGCCCAGCAGCACTAGTGATTTTCTGTCCTGTGGATGACAGCTGCAGTTGGCGAGGCACTCAGCTGAGCTGGCTGGCTGCTGCACGGCCTCACCAAAGCAGGACTTTAATTCTGCCCTCTGCAGCAGGGGCAGCTCTGCACTGGCACCCTGGGGTGCATCTCAGCACTGTCCCTTCGTGTCTGGATTTCAGCCTGTGTCCTTGCCCCTGCTCTGCTCTCCTGCCTCGGTCTTCACATCTCTGCTCACTTTCCCTCATGTCTCATAACTGCACAAGATGGACTCTAATCGAGTGACCAAGCTGTACTGCAGAAAACAAACAAAACAAACAAGAGAGAAACACATCCCACTGAACAACCTTCCCGCCCAGCTGCCCTGGTGTTGGGCAACAGCACCTCTCAATTCTATTTAGAAGAAACCTGCAGCTACAGAGAACCCATCTGAGTACAGCCCTTAGCCAAAAAATCTCTTCTGGAGTTACACCATTAGTCTTTTTCTGCTCCTTTGGGGCCAGTGTGATTCAGAGTTCTGATCAGAACTTCTATATTTGTCCCCAGCAGTGTGTGCTCTGCCATTCCCAAGGGGGCTGGAATATTTGGCCACATCTTTGAAAGAAGCTGTTCTCCCTGTTGCAGGCACCATCAGGCAAACCACTCCCAGGGGCACCTGTTTGGGTAAATTCAAAACTACTCCAATGCTGTGACTTTGGTTGGAGGATTATCTTGTTGGAGCAGTTTGCAGAACAAAAATTATTAAGAGGAACCAGCCAAAGAAAGCCACAAAATAACCCTGCCACAAAAGCAGTCAGGCTGCCAGGGTGTTCTTTCAGTCTCCTGTAGATTTGGCACATATGTGTGTACATTTGCAGTTATTCTGGACCAAGTTTTGGAAATGCAACTAAAACAAACATTCCAGCTGACTGGACATGGTATCTGCTCTGTGTTGGCATCAGTGCCATGCAGGAGCTCCACCATGTGATGCAGTCCCAAGGCTTGATACTTTGGGAGAAAATATCAGTGTAGTCCCATTAAAATGACTTTCCATGTTATATCCTTCTAAATAGGGAAAAAAAAAATCATTAAAACTTGCTTTCATCTGAACACTCTGGAAGGCAGAACTTCCATCCCAGTATCTCCAGGCAGAACACTAAATTATATTCTCAAGTCCCAAGATAAATAGAATTTTCAGCACAAGAAGATGATGTACATTCTTAAATGGTTCAGTTGCATAGCATCTCTAAGCATTCAGTTCAACGCACATCAGCTCACTGGAGCTAATACTGTTCAATACCTTGTACCCCGTATCATTGCTGCTGCTAATAATTTGCTTAATTTTTAAAAAATGAATTATTCTAAGATTCTGATTATCAGAATCCAATAACTACTACCATAGCCTTCACTGGAATTCACTGTGAGTGTTTCTTGTATAGAACTACTCATCTTTGAACACCCATCCAGGACCCTTTGTAATGTACCCTGATCTAGCAGCTTGGTTCTGAGCTGGAATTCCTTTATTGGGATTTTGGGCCCCACTGACCCTTTGTGTTGCAAGCTGTTAATAGATTTGTTGAGTTGTGGCTTTGCTTGTTTCAGTAAGCAATGCCATAGAAAGCAGCTTGTTGAAGCTCTCAGCTCCCAAGAGCAAACCAGCCAGGTGTAACCCCAAGCTCTTCAGCTGAGCCAAGCCCCGGGCTGTAATTAGTCACATTAACAACTTCTAGGTCTGACCTGTACCTGGTGTTTCAGATGGATTCTATTAGCTTGGTACAAATTAATTTTAAGAGATGCCGTGTGGCTTTATGGCATTAGCAGTCCCAAGCATGTCACAGAACAACTAAGTGGCTAAAGATTAAACTTGAGCAGGTGGGAACTGAACTGCAGTGCCCCTGTGTTTAATCCCTTTTGTTACAAGACTTGTGGGAAACAAACCCACACAGAGATTTCTTGTTACTCCATAAAATCTAAAATAAAACCAGAGAGAACTTCAAATGAAAACACTGTTCATAAAACCAGTAAATCTGCAAGAAATCTTACTTTTTCTTCTCCAAACAGGATGAATTTTCTGTGAAACACTATTATCTAGAAATGATATCAATTTAGCAAGCCAACAATTCAACACAGCACATTTAAATATCTCTCAGTGAAAATCTTACTAGAAATAGTCCATCACATTGTTTCTCAGCAACTCTGATACCTCCAGATATTTTTTCTGACGTCCTTCCCTCTCTGGCAGGTCACTTTATTTTCTTGAGCAGGAGCTGGTTATTCCCTCTCATTATTTTCCCAGGTGGCTAGAGTGGTAGCTATCCCTACCCTGCCCTTTATTCTGCTGCAGTGGCACAGAGCTGAGCTGGAAGGATTCCATTTGCAGAGAAATCTCTCACCTGCCAAACGAGTGAGAGCTCCCATCTGTTCCACACCGTGGTCACACTGTCATTTACCAGCATCTTGAGACGGCTGCAAAGTGCTTTGATCTCCTATTTACTTAGTCAAACTGCCATGAAAAATACATGGTCAGCTGTATGGCCCTAAGTGAAACAATGACAGCAACAAAAAAATCTGAAATTGAATGTCTCGAGTGACAGCAGAGCTGAAATTTGTCTGGGAGTTCCAAGTCCTGGCACAAACCTAACTGCAACACTAACTGCTGTCAACATTAGGTAAAACCTTCCTTAAAGATGGAAGACTTTACTGGGAGCAGTTGCCATCTGGGCACTTTTAGCTGTAAAGCACAGAGAAAACATTTGTTTTTAAGGATCCTCTGTAATCCAAGGTTAGAATACCATGGTTACAAAAATCCTATCACATAAAATATATTCTTTAGAGATCCAAAACCCAGAGTGACAGATACCACTTAAAATTCTTAATTTCTAACCTAAAGGCACACTGTGCACTCTTGCTATCAGGTAGTGGGAGAGATGCACCAGTCCTGGAATACAGAGGTCTGGATCACCTATGCCATGAACAAAAGGCTGTTTAACGTCCTCCTTGACTCAAATAAGGGTAAATGTACGCAAAATGTAGCAAATGCTGCAGGGAAACTGCTCTTTGCTGGAAACCATCACTTTAAAGATATTATAAACCAGAAGGCTAAGCAAAATACAACCACACTCAGTACTCCACTAGTGATTGCTGCTGCCCCCAAGCTGATGCTGACCATGTCTCACAGCAAATGTATATAGCCACAGGGTGCCTTTAACTCCCAAGCAAATTAAATTTCACAGTAGTAACTTTTCTGCAGTGTTTTGAAAAGTTACTGTAATTCCACATCTTAAAAAAAAAATAAACCCAGACAGAAAAAGATTCTTGGTTACAAGTTTTACTCTCAGACCTTGGCAACCATATCTAAGTGAAATGGACTCAGGGGCAAGTAGAATGACTTGCTTACCAAGTAGTCATTTGGATTTGAAATATCTGCAACCTATTACTGTGCTCTAAATGGTGATATTCAGAAGAAAGTAATATATTAGGGACCTTCAACACACAAAGGCTGGCGTGGCCACCCTGCTGCACTCCCCAGCATTCCTCCTGGTCAGTGAGCTTAAGAGAAACATCCAAGAGCTCTGACACTCAGCTGAGGAAGGTTATGAACTAGTGCAGGCAAGGAGGAACGTTTGCTGAAATGATGGGGTGTAGTAAGTGGGAAGATAAAATTACTGCTGGCTCTATCACTGTGCCCAAGACTCAGTAGTTCTGTGGTGCTGACTCTTTTTTTTTTAGGAAAGAGGAGGTCTGTGCTGTGCTGAGCACTGCAGATGTATGGAATAAGGTGCTGCTGTTTACAATGTATAAATTCTAATTATATAGGTTTGTTAGTAATGTTCACGATTTAAAAGGGTGCTGTATCTTGGCAGCTCAAACCTAACAGTTTGTGTTGATGTGTATATATTTTCCTTTAGTGAACAGGTTTGTTGGTTTTGGCTGCACTTTTTGACCATTAAGAAGGTAGTTACTACACCAATTTATGGCCATAATTTAATAGGAGGTGGTTGCTTTAAAATTTTAACTTCAAGCACTTAAATCACTAAGACAGGCAGAGAAACAAATTTACTGCAACTTGAAGAATGTTATTGGAAGTAGTGGATATTGTTTACAGCTGCCACACCAGTTGGTGCATGGAACTTTGTTTGCAATTTCTGACAAATTCGTGTCAGGAATCTGATTCTAAACAAAGGCTGCAAAACAGTAATTAAAATTTTAAATAAGCCTAATTAAGGCCATTAGAAATAATTTGGAACAGGTGCCCATATATACAATAATGCTATCATTCTGGCATATGGAAGAAATAAAGACATTAAATGGAATAAGATTATCAGGCTAAACTCTGTGTGAATATACAGGAAGACAAGCACAATATGTGTTTCAGCAGTTGCACACATGAAAACTATACAGCCCATCCTTAAAAACAACTCCAGACTCACTTTTTGTTTTGAAAACATCTTATATTTCATGTTGTTTGAATACATGCATTGAAATTAGTTACAACAGATTCCTTCTGGAATAGGTGTGCTATAAGAACATGCTTGCAATATAAACACTTCCATGATATTTATGGCTGAGGTGCTGAAATCCTTTTAAATCAATTCAGAATGCTGCTGTGAGATAGCATAGCAATTGTTTTATAAATAGTTTTACAGAAGTAGGTTAAAGGACAGTTAAAACCCACTGTCTAACTGCATAGCAGAAAGTTAAAGTGATAGGAAACACAGCAGAGTTTGTACGAGTACCTTGGAGCAAGTTTGTCCTTGTGCAGTCCTAGAAATAGATACCTAAAGGAAGAACCATCAGGGGGAAAAAAAAACAAAAAAAAGAAAAGCAACCCCATACTATTTCTCAATAGTTTATTGTCTTTGTTATCTGAGGTGTGTGAGGGGAAAAGCACGATAGAGATGAATATTTTCACTGACCACAAAGCTTCATTCCTGGTAGCAAAGTATGCAATTCCCTCTGTAAAGCGTGACACTTGTGCATTATGTAAAACTCCTGTATTTACAGGGCTCCTGTGCAGCATGGGGCTGCATAAACGAGCCCTTGTTTTGCTAAGGATATCATTACACTATGTACACAGCACAGTAGGGCTGAAGGCAGTTCTAAACTACTGTGTGTAGTTTCTTTTTTTCCTTCCTGACTTAAAAATCTGTATAAATTGTGCTTTGGCTAATGAAAAAAGCACCCGTAAATGATTAGCTCTCCTCCTTAGGCAGATAATTAATTACCTACTTTCTTCCTTGAGAAAAAAAAAAATCGTTGTCTATTGTTTCTTTGCTTGTTTTGGAATTTGTTCCCTTGAAATGATCTAAGGCACAATATTTGTTCAGGTTAGTTATGCAGTAAGGGAGTCCAAGCTGCTAACCAAAATAAAAAGAAAAAGGGTTGTGGAGTTTGTAGCCTGAAATGGATAGAGGAAAGTATTTTCTCTTTGGTTTTTCCAGAGGAATTTTTTGTAAAGGGGAGATTGTGAGAGGCAGAACATTTGGTACTGGGTTTGGTTTTAAGACAGTGTGTTTCTCTGGGAATTTTTTAAAGTTCCAGTATTCTTCTCAATATCTTGTAATTTGGAGTTTCAAGGCCAAAGCCCAGGGAAAAAGAAGCTGGAAGGTATTCTTGTGCAGCATTTCCATATTGTAAATGTTCTTTACAGCAAAGATTAACACCTCTTGCCGTGTGTTGATCCATGAGAAAAAGTGGCAGTTTTATTTTACTGACAAAATAATGTGGTGAAACATCTTGGATTCAGCGCTTTGTATTTTATTTGATGGTGAACAAGGCCAGTTTTCCTGATTTAATCTAGATATTTACTGTACACTGAGACCCATGCCTGCCCACTGAAGGTTTTACAGTGAGATGTGTGCTACAGGTCAGCAATGGCCATAATTGTTTGAAGCACTGGGTGATGGAAAGGGTTTTTAGGGACATGTCCTTTCTCATTAAAGTGTGTGTCTTGGACATACTGGGCTTCAGGTTCTCTCCTGAGTCCTGATGTTAATACTTACAGTGTCTTAGGCACCACTCACACAGAATTAAACAAAACAGAAAAGGAGTTATTCAATATCCCAGTGAGTTCAGAAGGGCAACAAACAGGTGAAAAAAGAACTTCAGACAGGAGCTGGTTTTCAGGAATGACTTGGCACTCTTCTAAAACATTTTATTAAAAATATATTCTTCCAGTTACTGAGGGATAACTGCACAAAGCAGCACTGTGTGAAGAAATATTCTTTTCTTTTATTTTTCTTTTAGGAGCAGCCAGTTGTAGAAAGAGAAGCAATATATCCTTACACACCTTACTTCCCTAAAATCTCCATACCATCACTGCTACAAAAACACTGGATAGATTGTTTTAAGTGAAACACTGGCGTGCTAAAACATTAAATAAAGTTTTATAAATTTTTGAAACTGGGCACTGAAACTTTTACATGACAACCAGACAACTCTTCCTCAAAAACTGAATGAGAAATATTATGGTGTTCCAGACTCTTGGAATAGAAAACAAAGAACTGGCTTAGAATTGCCAGGAAATAATGAGTCAAGAAAGAGATTTTAGAGAAACTTCTGGCTCGCGAAAAATCATCTGGGAAAAAACCCCAAAAACTCAAAGATTACAAAACCTGGATCAGCTTTTCTGAAGAACTAATGGGCTGTAAGATAGCCACCAGATAAAAGTCTGTAAATGCTGAGTTGGGACAGATTGTACTGAAGTAAAAGAAATCTTTCTGAAATACCTTAGTATTTCCACAGCACATAATCTTGAAAAAATCCAATGAGTTATATGGATTTAGTAACGGTATAAACCAAGTCTGGTAAATCACACTCAATAAACGTCCTGAGGATTTTTTCCTTAAGCTCTGGTGCACGAAGCACCTTAAGTCTGTTAGTCTGTGAATCCACCACATCATCACTGCAGAGGATCTGAGCCTCCCTTCCATGACCATTCAGAAGGGATTCAGTGTGAGACCAAAACTCTGGAGTGGTGTAGAAAGAGGTGGTGTCCAGCCTGCCTGTCCCCTATTCCTGAACTGGGTCATCAGTTCATTTTATCAGTGGCTTTTTGTATTTTGATCCTTTCTTCTTACTTATGGCAGTGCCAAAATTAGATTTTTTACATTAAACCATCTGATTTCACCACAAACCTGGTCTGGTAAACACAACTAGAGTAAAAGATACATGATTATGGTTATTTCCAGCTACTCTAAACTTGCTTGAGAGCACACATTTAAGGTTTTCTGTACTTTCTGTACCTCTGAGTTTGAAGAACTGACAGCCCCATCTTATCCTGCACAAGCAGCCTAATGCAGCTTGATTATGCACTCAGGTTTCAGGTGCTGTAAGAGCTCCCTCAAATCTGATTCCATCTGAATCGAACTTTGTTGTATTTTTGTATTTCCGTTTCTCCTCTTGGATGGAAATTCACCATAGACTGATGGCAAATGAATGAGGGGTTCTTGCCTGACCAACATCTCGGAGTTGCAGAGGCCTCAGCCCCTCAGTTAACTCAAACCTCCCTCAGGTAACTCAAACATCAGCTGCATTTCTACACTATGTGTTTCTACAAGGTTACAGAGAGGGAGTCAGGACTCACTTTTAAACATTGCCTTTACAACTTCTGCACATCCTTCTGTCTCGTCTGAGCAGCACACACTGGTACCAAGCATTTAATATTTCCTGCAGTTTGCATCCCAGAAACACCATGCAAAGGCTCTGGAGATCCCATTACCACATCTCCTCTCCCCAAGAGCCTTGGAGCTCAGGAAGACTGACAATATTCACTGCTGCAGCTGTTCAGCATTCCTTTAATCTACATGACACATGTTGAACAACGCTCTCCACAAATGCATTCCCATTAGTCTGGTATTCCTAATAACATCCTCCCCCTCCAGCAGCCTCCCCCAGCTTCATCTGGGCTCCTTTAGATTCTCATCTCCAATGCTGCAACCACGATGTAGCTGACAACCAGAGCAGGGGGTGACCCAGCCAAAACTCATTACAGTCCATCGAGTCTTTGCACTGGCTGGACTTTGGCCTGCTTGCTTCAATTCTCTGTTCTTTGCAATTAAGAAGTTAACTGAATAATCCTAAACACAAATAAGATCTGTATCCAGGCAACACACGAATTGACATTAGTTAGTAGGTGCCACACAGCACTTGTAGAACGTGCTCTTTATTTGTCTGCTGCAGGACAATTAGTGAGCGTGTCTGAGAGAGCCAGATGAAAGCTCAGTAATCTGAGACTGAGAGCATGAGAGAGGAAATTGGTGGCTAACCAAATAACCATCATCGTGTCTCTGAATGCTCCCTGATCGGGCTGGATTGAGGTCTCGCAACAGGAACTGCCTAACAGCACATGGAAAACCTGAAATTAGAACAAGGAACAAGATCTATGCAGCCTGGAAGAAAAAAATAATAATAATAATTTCCTCTTAAAAGCGAGTGTTGGAGCTAACGCCACATCATGGTATGTTCTACAGAAAAAGTCAACCCAGAGAAGAAAAGAATTTAACCTTATAAGACATCTGACTTCCTGCCTCTCTAGGGTTTCTTATGCTCATCACTCTGGTATGTGACTTCACAAAAGTCACTGGAACAAAAAGCATTCCCTGTTTTGAAGATCATAAAAGCCTTGATGGACTATACGTGGGTAATTCCAGGTTGTTATTAAAACCACTTTTTTTAAATTAAAAAAAAAAATTACTAAAATCCCTTATTGTCCTCATGGAGACAGTGTTCTGTACTATTTCCTGCTACAGAAAGTAGGAAATGTTTTGTGTTCTTAGAGTAATTGAACACTTACAGAATGGTGGCAATAAAAGCAGTAAGGGGTCGAGTATGAAATCTATGCATGCAAACTTTTCTGTCATATAAGAAGAAAATCTTTATTTATGTCTTAAGAACTAAGTCTCTGAATTAAATAATCGTATTCCTTCATGAGTGCCCTGTATTTATAACACACTGAGAGCCACCTTCACAGTTATTCACAAGAAGTTTGAATGCTCCTTGCTAAAACAAGAGTGGGATATCTACTTAAAAAAATAAAACAACAACAACAACAACAACAAAAACCACAAAAAACCACCCAAAGCAGGCAGCATACAAAACAATCTAAAGCACTATAAATCATCTCTCAAAGAAGCCAACAAGTCAGAAGATGCAGAGGAGTAGCTGAGAAGTGGACAAGAGCCAGCAAAGAGATGGAAGATAAGAAGTGGTATTTCAGCAAATAATGCTCACCAGCCAAAACAGAACAATTATGAACAGAGCTGACGTGAAAGAGCTGCTTTAAAAACGCTGCCAGTTTATATGAAAGAAAAAGATGAAATAAAGTTCTTCTCCCATGGCTCTGCTCTAAGTCAATGTTGCACACAAAGCTAAGATTTTTTTTGGAGCATGTTTGCACACATAATATTTTACACAACTGTAAGAATAGAGAATCATCTACTAACTTGGTAATATTTCTCTACTTAATATTTCACATGTTAATTCAAAATATTTCAATCTCTTACATAGAAGATGTGTTTATAATAACTCTTGGAAGTGAAGTGAATCTTGTGTCAGCTTTTCAACTAATACACAATACAGAGGGTAAGAGCAGTTTCTTAGTACAGAGTTACCTCCAGATGCCACACAAACCAAAAATGGCATTTATTACTCAACAAAACACTGGTGCTGCTGCTTAAAAAAGTCTAATTCTCCTTGCCTACCACAGGGGTGTTGGAGCCAGATGATCTTTAAGGTCGCTTCTCATCCAAACCATTCTACGAGTCTATGACTCAAATAAAATAGGTAAATAAATACATCAATCCCCTAGTGTGATTTTTTTCATAGTCAGTTGTATTTTTCCCACACTGGAACAATGAATCAGATTTTGTGTTTGCTTTATCGACATAAGCTTCATATAAAAACACAGCTTGTTTATCCACTGAGAAGCAAAACACAGCTTACTGTAAATACTTACAACAGTCTTGATTACTAAGCAGAAATTAAACAGGCAAGAAATACTCCCCATGTTGTTCAAGGGAGGTTTAGCTAATGCCTAAATAGGTAAAACCAGAGCTTCCCATCAGACAAGGGAAAAGGATTTAATTTGTCCCCAGTCAGCACAATATTTTCTTACAGGCCACTTAAAAAAAAACCACCCGAAGTTTAACAAAAAACTATTAATATATTTTGTATCTTTATTTCTTGCATTGATTGTCAAAACCACAACTGTTTAGACCTCAGTCACTTCAGGAAAATAATTGCTTTTCCTGGTTTATTTTGCCAGTTTAGTTTCAACATAGAGCAAAGTCATGGACACAGAAAGAGCTGCTCAGTCTCCACAGCATGCTAAATGTTAACCTCACAGTCTTAGCTTCACACTAATAGAAAACAAGAATAAATCTTTTAAACCTGTCAGGTTTACAATCTGGAAACATTAATGGTTGATATGGAACATAGAGCGTTTTATTGGGAATGAATTACACTTGAGGAATGCAAGACATCTCTCATCCTGGAAAAAAAAATGTTCTTAGAGCAGAGGCACAGACTTTTAAATGAGCAAGATTAAAAAACACTAAAAAAAATTAAAGTCAAATAAAAAGGAAATTTTCCCATTATCTTAGTTTTGAGCCAGTGTTTGGTTCCGAGCCAGTAGACAATTTGTCCTTGATCTCCCTGTAAAAGCAGAGTCAGCTCTCCCGTGTTGGAGTCTGGAGCTGCACGCCTCCTCCCTCCTGCACAGTTTCATGTCCATGTTTCTGGGGATGTTTTCTGCCTTTTCAGACCCTTGTCCTGGATTTTGACTGGTAAAGACAAGTCACCACTGCATTCTCTGAAGAATACCACTTCTTTTTGGTTAATTCTTCTCTAAACTGTAGAAAAAACTGAAATAACCTCCAGGCATGCACACCCTTCACTGACAGCTCCTCTAATTGACGCTCATGGGCTGCATGGCTTAACCAATCTGTGCCCATGCATACTCCAATGCATGCTCCAATGCATGCTCCAATGCATGGCTTAGCCAATCTGTGCCCAGAGGATTGCTGGCCCAAATCCAGCTGCATTCTCAGCTTTTAGGGTTTGTCTCAGGACACCCTGAACGCAATTCTCACTGCTCCACCAGGTTTCCACCACCACAAACAACAAAATTAGTGTTGGGTAAGTTTCCAAGCACTTCAGTGATTTTACAGCCTATACTGTACTTTAAAAAAAAAAAAAAAAGTGCTTCAGGCCCGGGGGAGCTCTTGCCTTGCTGGAAGGCAGCAGGACATGAATCATAGATCACTGGGGGAGCTTTTTTTTATCCACTTTGTTAACTCACCTGTATAAACCAGAGAGAAATCACCTCAATCATCCATGCAGTAGAGCCATCCTTTCCACCACTGCCTTTTCTCTGATGACATAACCACCCACACTGCTCCACATTAACTGGAGGAACTACTCAGTTCTAGTGTTAGTCCTTGTGATTCCCCTGGAACAAGGTTCTCTACAGCTTGTGTTTGTACCCCAGAGGGAGCATGAGTGGGGAGGTCAGTGGTGAGCAACACAGGGTGGCCTGGATGAGACTCTGTACTCCCTTGGAATCAAACCAGCCCAAAAATTAAACTAGGTGATTTCTGCAGAAGTTCACAGCAGTACAGGCACTACTGCAGGGCAGCAAGCAGCCTTCTGCAGTCCTGTACATTCCTGGGAACGAATATGGGTTTTTTTTAAAGGGTGGTAGGGCCATTGAGTCCCAGGGCATGGCTGATAAAATTCCATCATCCCATGGGAGATGCTCCAGCCAGGGGAGGAGCCAAG
>JANRGV010000073.1:66768722-66780866 GCA_024734035.1 Alethe castanea
GGAGACAAGGAAAGGTTGGAGCTGCACCATTGTCTTGTTTGACAGTGTGTGTGGCCTCTGGGTTTGTGTCCTTATCATACATCAGTGTATTTTGGGAGATATGACACAAGGGTCTTATAGATCATTTTGGCAGACTTAAAGAGAAATTGTATATAATCTGTCACAATCTTTTGCATAAAGAAGTGTGCTCAGAGTGCAGCATTATAAAAAGGGAGTGCCAGTCTGTGAAGAGATGAAACAAGCTGAAGTACAAAGGAACCTGAGAAGGTGGGAGAAATATCTACAATAAGAAAAAAATGTTTAACTGATGGCTGGTGAGCAGAATATACTTAATGAATTAAGAATTTTGAGCGTCAGGAGCATGCTGCACTGCACAGTATTTGTAGGATACCCCAGACAAGCACCAGCTCATCAGCAACTGGTTTGACCTCTCTCCACATCAATATACTAATTCCCAAAAACCTAAGCGTTTGGGCTCCTTGAATAAAGTAAATCTAATAAAAGGTTTTCATTGTGATGACTATCGTGCTGAAATACTGTATAAACTATGTGTTCCTATCTTTGAAATTTATAATTAAACCCAAATGTCAATATGATTTATTTTTAAAACATCTCTCAAACACCATATTAGGAAAGGACAGAATTCTACAATATACAGTGGGGGAAGAAAATAGATCCTTAGAAGCTGTAGACACCAGGCGTGTTATTTTACATGAAAGATAGCACTAGATTCAATAAACTTCTCAGGTCAAGACTACTGAAGTGGTTTATCAACATGAAAATGACAATCTGCACCTATTCTTTGTACATACCCTCCAAAAAATACCCTGAACTTCATCTCTGACTTTCCAACAAGTTCACAGGCACTCATAAGAGCACAACAATGAAAAAATGTGATTTTGTTTTACATCAGCAGTACTCACAATGCTTAAGAAAACTGGCTCTGACACCATTCCCATTTTATATATACACCCCATTAATTTCTGCACTGTCTTTGCTCTACCAACTAACCCTGACATTTAAAGGCAGGATAAAGTAACCATTCTTGTATCCCCTAAAACATCTAGCTAGCCTTTAACTCACTGATTAAAATCAAGTTTTTCACATGTCTTAGGTTCATGTTCTAAAATTGATAGGGTGGAATCATGTCTGAAACCACCCATTCATAAAGGAGAAATCATTGTGGCTTTCTGTGTCCCACACCTGGCTGTAAGCCTATCTGGAAATGGCACAGAAAACCCATCTGGCAGAAAATTAAGGCTGAGAGATCAAACAATTAAGATCAATGACTCTCACAGTTAGTTTGGGCATACTGCACACCAGTGCTAGATGCTCCCCTTTCATTTGTTACATACTCATATTTAGGAAAATTACATCATATCCTTCAGAAAAGCATGTGCACAGTGACTATTTCAACAAATCACTTCTTTGACATGCTTAAAAGTATCTGCCTTCCCTGTAAAAAATTCAAAAGCAATTAACAAATCTAAGGGCAGCACTACTGACAGCACAATCTTCTCTTGGGGAGACTGATAATCTGTACAATAGTTCAGTAGCTGTGTTGGTTTTTCAGTAGCTTTTGTGCCAGCTGAGGCTGCACAACTGAAGAACAAACCTTTGCTTAATTCACATAAAATATCTGAGTTAATCCAGCATCTTTTACAAACAATTTACGAGAGAGAGATACACACGAGTAAAGCTTGTAACATAGAATATTTGTCCAAAGGTGTCTGCTACTGTAAACTGTGTAAGGCCATATGAGGTGTAGCTTATTGGACATCAGCAGCCTTTCCAGAGATTTAGACCAGCCTATTTTATTACACAACTTGGTCCTGTAGTTATTTGCAGAGAAATTTCTCTTTGGTTAAGCCTAAAAATTTCTGTCCCCTAACAAATGACTTAGAAAAATGGGCACAAATATTGATTAATTTCCCCCTCTATTGGAACAAGTAACTTCTGGTAGGGAGTCAGCCAGAAAAGCATGGCTTTTTTTTTTTTTTTTTTTTTTTTAAATCTTGGAGCCAGCCTTTAAGCTCAAGGAAAAGACCTTAAATAGAGAACAAAAAATTCCTTCAGTGGATGAGGGGCATGGAAATGAAAGATATGCTCAAGCACTGTTCTTTGCCTGCTGGCTTGCTTGTATTTCCTCTCCTCTAAACAAAAATACTGGCCCCCGACACAAAATACATGAGCATACAACATCCCCTACCAGAGAGAACACCAAAAAACCCAAAGAAAAATCCCCCCCTTCCAAATCAACAACAAATAATAATCAACACCAAATATTCATCTACTTAGAGAAAACCTCCTGCCGGTTTAGAGGCACGCTGCAGCAGCATTAAATTTGCCCTGAACTTGTTAAATTCTACTATTAAAGTTTCCTTCAATGATCTTGATCAAAATTGCCTTTTACTCTAAAGCTCCTGAAACACTGTGCAGAGTTTGAAACACAGAGCACTCCACCCTGTCCTGCTCCTCCTCAACAGGTGCCTAAGCGGCTGCCCTAAAAGTCACCAAAGCTGCAGAGAAATTGGAAAAGAGCAACAGCACCCCCAGAAAAGCCCAACAAACAAAACTCCAAAAGACTGGAGGGACTGGTGAGCACTGCTCTCTAACAAGACAAGAAAGAAACCAAAACTGTGTCCTCTCACCCCTGCCTGCCCTCCCAACCCCAAACAAACCAAACATTTTGGATACAACAGCACTCCCCCCAAACGCCAACAGCTCAGAGAAACTGGTACATGCCAAGAGACAGCATCAAAAGATTGCAACCTTGTGTTCTGTGATACAAAATCAGTATCTAGATAGGCAGGAATATTTACCTCAAAGTCCTAAATTACTGCCCTCAAAGAACTCAGACTGCTTTTTGATGTGTGATCAAAAATCTTAATAAAAATGTAACTGTCCATAGATCCTGTGGTGCCAGACAGATGTTTGCTGGGTTGGAAGTGCTCTTTATTGACTCTCTTGCTCTGCTCTGCCTTTGAGCTTCCCTTCCACTTGTTATATTTCCTGCTGTTCCCTCTCTCTCCTTTGGCCTGGAGCTTGCAAGAATATCATCATCTCACATACAGCACTCCCAGCGGCCACTAAAAATCACTCATATGCACAGATGAACACCTGCATTTAAAAAATGGGGTATTTTTGGTTTGCTTTTTTTTTTTTTAATCAAAGAGAGATATAAACCTTCTTGCAATATATATAACCCTCAAAAAAAAACCAGAAAAAAAACCAACCAAACCCCAAATCTAGAAAACCCAAAAAACCCTGACCCTCATGCCCCAAAAAACACCTTGCACTCTAATACACTATTGATTTGGTGCCTCCAGGTCAGCAAAGACAAGATAGATTTGCTGGACATTCAGCTGCCTGTGTCCAGTGCTGTTCATGCTTTGCTCTGGGTGTTATCTGCTGAAGTTTGTTTTCTCTCAGACAGAGGATTGAATTGCAGATTATATGGCAAAGTGGTAAACGGAAAACACCTTTTTTTTTTTTTTTTAATTATTAGCATTTCAGACCTGGATCTTCAGAACTTACACAGACAAAGCTGTGATTAATATCTTGAGTGAAAAATACACATCTTGCTCTGTCTGTATGTCTGGATAAAGCCAAAGCATAAAGCCTTTGTAATAAGTCATTGCTGCCAGTTCTTTTATCAGAGAAGACAGAAAGGGATCTGACCCAGGAGAAGTATTTACTTCAGCCACAAGCACTCTGCCTGCAGTGAATTCATCCCCCCGTTTTCTCCATCCCCGTGCTGAGCCCTGGAGGAGCTCCCTGGCTTTTCCCTGCCTGCTCTCTTCTCCTGCAGCTTGGCACAGGAGCTGTGTGAGCAGAGCTGCTCTGCAAATGCAAACAGCTGATCACAAACCCAGCACCTGGCTGGCACCAGGAGAGAAAAGGTCCTGTTTGCAGCTCCTGGGGAAATGCTGCTGCTCTGCCCACCCCTGGGACCACCTGCACAGGACACCCCTTCTGCTCTGTGACAAGCTATGGCAAGGCCTCCAGGCTTGTCAGGACCTTCTCATCCCCTCCCTTCTCCTCCACAGCCTTCAGGAGCTGCTCAAACCTGTGTGTGAACAAAGGGCATTTGAAGCAGCTGCACCTGAAAGGAAATTGGGCAGGTTTCAAGCAGAGAGGAAGACACATGCTGTCCTTCATGGTATTGTGAGATACTAAAAGCTAGCAAGCTCTCTTTGACTCTATAAGCTTTCAAATCACCCTTTTTATTTTTCTTTTTATATTTTTTTCTCTCTAACCCCTATGCAGCTGAGTTACAACAGAACTCTTTTCCTCCTTAAGTAATGAGGTAAAAAACATTTTATGCAGTTTATAGAGAAGCCCAAATGAACTTAGAAACACTTAGCAGAAATTTCTGAGTATCCATTCTGACAGGGAGCAGAAAGGTGTTCTGAGCTCTTGTTGCCATCAAAACCACTACATAAATCTTGAATAAACACAGTGAGCAACAGCTTACAGTGTGAGATGGAATAGAGAGGTCAATGTGCACATGCAATCACAATATTGCTGTCACTGAAAGTGCACCTCTGTTACCTGCTGGGTTTTATTGCCTTAAAGAACTCCTGTAAAGCATGCAGTGCATGAATTGCACCCAATGGCACCTGGAGCACTGAGAACCACAAACAGGAAGGCTCAAGCAGTGTCATTGCACCTTGAGCCCTGTCATGATGTGCCATTCAGCCTGTCCTGGGGTGGTCACGTACCAGCAGCAAGGAGGGAGCAAACACCCAGTCACTGCAGCCCCTCAGAAACCCAGCAATTGCTGCCCTGGGCCAGAAATAGATTTCTTTAGTGGGTATTACAGTGTACAGGTACGTCAGAGACTTCCTCTTAAATACCCATTTCTTTAGAGAGCCTAAAGAAATGTTTAAGAGCACCTTCACTTGTTAATTCTGTGTTGATGGTTAAATAAATGACTGCTTCTTGCCAAGACACCCTCGTAAAAGCAGCTGTTGGAATCAAGTGGTTCTTTCCTGACAGTTTCCAAGATTTAAGTAAACAATGTTTTATCAACAAAGTAGCCTCGTTTGAGAGTTTTGGACTGAGCTGCAACAAAGCGAAGACAAAGATCTCAAATGTTCCCAGATAAGATTCAGTGGAAGGGCAAAGAGGTGCTGTGGGATGCCCAGATCTCACCCTGTATTAACTCTAAGGTAAATACTGCTTACACAGGCAGTGTGATAATCATAAAACCTTGTTAAACACTAGCTAATAATTATACTTTGTACTCATTCAGAGCCTTCCCTCTCATGGTCTCAGAGCCCTCTGCAAACACAAGTCCATTTTTACAACCCTGTAGGAGTAGCTAAACAAGCACTAAAGAAGGCAGATCTCTGGGGTGGAAACCACAGAACAGCAGAATCCTAGAGTGGATTGGGTTTGAAAGGACAAACCCAAAGGTGATTAAAGATCTCTTAGTCCAGCCCCCCTGCCATGGCAGGGACATTTCCACTGCCCTAGGATGCTCCAGCCCCAGTGTCCAGCCTGGTTTGGGCACTGCCAGGGATGCAGGGGCAGCCACAGCTGTGCCAGGGCCTGACCAACAAAAAATTACTGCTCCTAAGTGAAGGTCAGGCTCCTGCACCAGCGACACAAGGACAGCCCACAGCAAACCACAGACCAGAGAAAGACTGCAGCACAAACATCAGGAGAGCCAGTCAGCCATCTTAATCTGATAAACTGGTTTTGGCAAGAAATTAAAACAGCTATTTCATGTTCGTGGGCAGCTTTTAATGGCTTGTTCTTGCATTTTAAGGCACTGGCTCCAGACTTCAAGTTTATGAGAGCAAATGAATTTAACTGTTTTTCCTTTTGGTTTTGCTCAGGAAGAATAATGATGGTGCAGACACTACAGCAAGAGGTAACTTATGTCCTCATTGGAATCAGTGAAGAAATGCCTCAAGGTGATTATCTAGTATAAAACCTAAATTATGTATCAACCTAGGGAAGTTCCTCATGTAATACAGAGGGCTGGCAGATGGCACAGGCTCAACCTCATTAAAACACCATGGCAAAGTCCAGAATCCAGACTGAGATTTCCTCTCTAAAAGCAGCAGAGGGAAACAACTGATTTTCCCAAATATTCATACAGCCCCAGACTAGCCATTATTGAACACCAATGTCACAGCTAGCTTCCATGCTGTTATGGCCAGTGTTTTGGATGAAGAGCCATGGACAGCGACCACTCCAGTTTGGGATGTGACAGAAAACAGATCTGTTCTCTGACAGGTGAGCACAGCTTCCCATGCTTCCCCTTGCCAGGGGAAATTGCAGATACCAAGGACCCCAGCTGCCATGAGGATAGGAGTGGATTAAGTTCCTTCTGGATTCCTGATGTCAAGATCACTTTATGCTGGTCTCATCCCTCACATTTAACAGAAAATCCCACAGTCATCTGGGGACTGACCAGTGCAATACCTACTGGTAATATCATGTGCTGTGTTCAGGGATTTCACTGCCATTTTCATTCCATACATCTCCTCCCAGCTTTCCCTCTGACACTTCACTTTAGCCCTTAGAGTACCTGCTTGCCTTCTTTCCCTTTCTCTTATCCCTGCTGAATTCACTTCTGTGCTTCCCTTCTCATTGCTCCTGTTGTTTGTTTTCCTAATCAAATAATCTCCTCCCATTTTTTACTGAGCACCACTTACTTAATATTTAAACAAATTAAATAAACAAAATCAAATTAAGTGACCCAAATAAAAAAAATCTGCTGTCTCTATGTAATGTTTATCTGCTTGTTTAATAAAATATATTGTTCTGTGGGATACCGAAACTGTGAAGTCCTCAGCCATGGATTGCCTTAGCCTGTCTATATAGCTCTAGTGAAAAAAAAAATCATATTAATAAATTCATTGAGATCTTACCATAATAAAAACAATTAGTTATATTGCTGGTGGTTAATAGTGCCAACAGTTTAAATAAGAGGTCAAAGCATAAAGATGGAAATAAATCCAGAGAAAAGTAACACACTATTGTATACTAAACTACTTGAAAATATATTCTTAGCACAAACAACCCCAAAAAAAGTAAAATATAAGAAAACAAACAAAGAAACCCCTTTTCCTTTCTTGCAAACTTCCCATCCAAAGCATTATAAATTCTTTTTCTTTCGAGCTGAAGTTCCAAGAAGTTTGAATCATTATTACATCTCCAGCAGCTAATGGTTATGTGTAGACAAAAGATTCTGCTGTTATCTCAGCAGGCAGAAAAAAACCAAACAATATTTTATAGCTTAAAATATTTCCTCCATAAAACATTTTTAGTACCATGTGACCATTGCTAAGAAAACATGCCAAGTTTGTCATTTTTGTTAGAAATACATAGATGGCTCTTCTGTCACTTATCACATCCAGTGTTTTTACAAAAGTCACCTTAAAGGCTAAGAAAATCCCCCCGCCTTGTGTATCATCACCCTTTGAACCAAAGGTGACCAGAGCATTCATTCTGACCATAAAAGTGAGGAGAAAGGCTTTATACCTAAGCTGTGGTTTATTTTTTTCCTGCAGATAACAGAATGGAAGTCCCTAATCCATCTCTTTCCAAGTTAAAGTAGCACAAGGTGTGATATTCTCTCTTACAGTGATAGCAAAATAAATAACAAATAAGGTCTGCTGAGCCTTCTGTAGGACAATAATACTATTCCAGTTAACAGCTGACTCAGAAAGAAATAATTTTCAGAGAATCAAGAGGAATCAAAGGAAAGAAAAACCCATCAGATAATTTCCTCTACAGACTTTTCTAATTATGTTTACTTTCTAAGAGACAGCATTTTTCTCCCTCTCCAGGAGTATCGGGTATCTATTATATCAGCAGAAAAACTTGGGGGGAAAAAATTACCCTAGAACAGAACCTCCCACTCTTGAATTCAAGAAAGGGCTGCAAGCACTCCCTGTTTTAACTTGGGTTCACAAGGAAGGTTTTTTATCTTCTCCCTCCAGGGGAGACCTGATAGCCCTGGACAGGTAATTCAGAGTCAAATTCTGAGCAGCAGAGGCCTCGGGTACTTTGACCTCACTATTGTGAAGCAGAGGACACAAGGCAGCTAAAATGGCCTATGGATTTAATCATTTTGCAATGTTATCTTCCTCTGAAAATATGATTGAATTGTCTTGGTGATTTAATCTATCCCCTGATGTCACAAGTGCTTTCCAATTTTTTAATCTACTTGTTCAGTTCTGTCTGCAATGTATCGTGCAGCCAGAAAATAAGATCACTGTCAGTGCAAGCCAAAGGTGGAAACCTTTCTGGCAAATCTATGCCAGGCAAAATCAAGGTTTTGGGGATATATCCCCAAATGTTTTGGAATTTTTTTTTTTTTTGGTAGTGTTTTGGGGTTTTTTAAGATTAAAAAAACAAAACCCAAGTAAAACACATCTGTATCACCTTAGTGAGCTTACTGTCCACTACACATCTTGTTATCCCAGAGAGTTTCTGGGAAGTGACAGCTGAAAAATACATCAAAGAAAGGGCATGACAAAGATGTTCCAGACAGAGTAAGGGAAAGGGTAAATGATAAAGCTTTACCTGGGCTCTGACCAGGAGGCAACCCTGGGGTCATCTAACCTGACTCCCTGAACAGCACTGAACACCAGCCCAGACACCTCAGAAAGGGCCCTGCCCCAAAACTCTGCACAGAGGATTTCACTCCCTAATTAGACAAAAGAGCCAGCATTAAAGCAACGTTTAGGCTAGGAGTGATGGCAATACAATTGGAGCTGCTTTCACCTTTCTTGCTGGAGCTGCCTCACAGATGGCAAAGCATCTTCAATTAGAGTTGAGGACCATCAGGAGCAGAGCACAGCAACCTGCATTGCCTCTTCTTGTGCTGAGGAGCTCTGGGATGCAGTGTGCCAATTACAGCTTGGTCAGGGGGTTTCTAATGAAATTATTTCTTCTGTCACAAGCTCCTGATGCGTGAAGAGCAAAACTTTTTGTGGAACAGTACCAGGCAGGATGCAAGTCTCATCAAGGAAAATGGAATTTCCAGTCAAGAAAGCAAATTCAATAAAACACAGAGACAGGATGAGAGGCACAGAGAAGAAAAATGACAGCAGAGAAGTTCAGTGCTTGGCTGGCAGTGTCCCACGAGGCTGAGGGATCACCAGCCTTGGGGGCTGCTCTGCCCCTGCTGCACACCCTCCATCCCAGGAACAGCCAGCACCCACTGGGAAACGCTCCAAAACACAGCCCAGCTCCATGGAAAACCCCCTTGGACATGGGATGGACCCCTCCTCTCCAGGCTACAGTGCTCTGTGTGAAACTGAACTGCTTTTAAAATAGGAGACAATAGTACGGCTGATCCTGGCACTCACCCTGGGTAAGGTACACAGGTTGCAGTCTTCATTTTTGATTTATTGTTCTCCCAGCCTCCTTTTGTCCCTCTGCACTTAAAAAACCAAACCAAACCCCATACCAATTAACCAGCCAAAACCCACTAAACCATAACATAAAAGAAATACACAAAGGTAATAGGTTTTATCTCCCTGTGACACTGGATTCCCACCCCTTTATCTGCCTCCACTTTAATCAAGCAGCAAAGAATTGTTGTGCCAAAACTTTTGCCTGTAGTTTTGTTTGTCTAGAGCAATACTACACTTAAGTAGCTCTTAAGTAACAACCACAGGAAAACTTTCGACCGAAATTCCTATAAATGACTCAATAATCTGAGTCAAGAAGGCTTTACATATAGACTCTCAGCTGACAATTGATAACTCAGTTATTTTGAATATTGAATTTTGCACATCACCTCTGATCCCAGTTCTGTGCTCACTCAGTCCAATATCTAATTGATTTTTAGAAGACTGGAAAACCTTCTCCTTGTGATAATCTCTATTTAGAGATTACCACAAAATAATCAGGTAGGACAAAGAACTTCATAAGTAAGATTAAAAACCCCAAACAAACAAAAACAAACAAAACCACCAAAAAAGCCCTCAAAATACCCTCAAAAAAAGTCCAAACTAAAGACATACTAGAAAAGCCAATAAGCTCCCCCACAGAATTCAAAACAACCCCTTCCCTCCTCCATCATCACCTCTAATGTTTTGAATAAAGCAAATTAAATTAGAGCTGGGATTTCAAGGCAACCACCTCTGTGTTGGAAACTGTGTGCATTCAAGCAAGAGGCATTTGTTTTTCCTTGGATGCTTATCTTTTTCCAAATGATGGATTTCCAAAAGGGGCAGCTGCAATGGCTGCTGGATTGGTTTTGTGACTTTAACTGATTCCTGTCTAACTTCCACAGCTTGATTATGATTAACTCTGTGATTTATGCCTTCTTGAAGCGCATAACTCTCTCCTTGTGACAGTTCCACAATCAGCTGCAGGGTCAAGGGGGAACCTCATCTGTGGCCTTATTGTAGATAAACCCCAAATGGTCTAAAGGTCCATTTTAAATAGAGAAGCCAGCTTCTGGCAGGCAGGAATTGAGGAGGGGAAGTCACATGTTTTGCTAAGGCTGTGAATATTTCAGCATAGGGTTTTATGGGAAAAGGACTTTGATAAGAACAATCATGCAGTGACAGACTTGAGAGTGGTTTTGTTTTGTTACCACAAGCAGAAGGGGATTAGTGAAATGTAACACTCTGGAAAGCAGGGATGTGTTGTTGATATCACGAGTTATTGATGATATCATGTGTCACTGTACAGTGCATTGTGTTAGACAGGGAGCAGAGGAACACTAACAGAATTCCCTGGCCCTGGGAAGGTGGTCCCAAAGGTAGCCCCACAGGATCCAGAGCACACAGCTGCAGAAATAAAGGTGCAAAGAGGAACCAGAACCTGCAGCCAGGGTGCTTTGCTGAAAACTCAAGTGTGACCTCAGCTGCTGGCCTGGCCCCGTTTCCTAGGAAGGGTGGCTCAGTCCAACCCAGCTCCAAGGAAGCAGAAGCTCTGTCCTAAGCCTCGAGCCCTGTGCAGGGCACCCAGGCTGGTGCAGGGCTTCTTGTGCTGATGCTGACACGTGGCACTCCAGCAGAGCTGGCTTGGTGCATCTGCCAGTGCCCAAGAAGACCACAAATGTGGAATTGCCCCTTTCTCAGGGTGCTGCTTTTGCTGTTCCTGAGCCTCCCTAGCTCACATTAAAGACCTGCCTCAATTATGAGCTCCAAAGACATGGACAAGCCAGGAAGAAACAGCCCATATACCCAAGTTTTAAGGACGCAGAGGTGTGGGGAGAAGCACATTTGAAGCAGCAGCAGCAGCAGTGCAGGTGTGCTGGGGTGGGAGCAGCTAAAACAGACAGGATCCTGCTCAGAGTTTTCCCCACAAAGTGGAGCTCACCTTTTACCCATCCCTAAGTGGCCCAAATTTACATCCAAAAGCAGCGATGTAGCTTTTTGGTACAAGATTTAATTAATGCCAACAGCTAAGTGGGGGTCACAACAACTAAAATTTATATGTAAATATAATCTGCCTAGGCTTTTATTTACGTGTTTGATATTTTAAACTGCATATCACTCTGAAAATCCAGAAGGAATAATACCTTTTTGGTTACTCTGAGTAGAATTAATAGATGACATCATAAAATCAAGCTCAGAAAGAAGCCCCTGAGCTAATACTAATCCTGGAGGACACAAAAATGAATCTTAGGAATAGCTGGGTTTATGTTTCCGTACTTTTTCTATAAGATGCCAAATTAAAGCTTGCAGCCTCTTGCACTGAACTAGGATTTCTTTGAAATTCTGAACTCATATTTAACTCTCCATTATTAGGATCAGACCTTCCAGAAACATGCAATTATCCTGATATTCAGGAAGGAAATAAAATCATGTTCGTTTTTAAGCAACATAGCAGGAAATTGCTAGGGGCTTGTTCACCATTAGTTTGATTTTCCCTTCATCCAGGAGTACTCTTGATGGCCCCAGGGCATGGACTGCATTTAATCACACCTTTTCACATGAGCACATTTGCAAGCCAATAACTTTAGAAAGTAGATGATTTGTAAGATTCATGATGCCAAGTCAGTGATGAACCCCGGGCTTTCAAGGAAAAGGGATATGCATGACACCTGATCTGACTGCCAGCAGCCTGAATTCCTGCATTTCTTATTTGAAAACTAACTGCACAACTACAATCTAAAGTGAATTCTGATCCCTCTTCTTTCCAAAGAATTTCACTCTT
>JANRGV010000073.1:66802381-66829599 GCA_024734035.1 Alethe castanea
CCAGGTGCCTGGGATCATCTTTGGGATCTGTGGGATGCAGCCACGAGAGCACAGGGAGCTGGCTGCTGGCCTTGCCTGTTACCTCTGAAAGGTCCTGGCAGCTGGAAGAGCCTCCTGAGCAATGGAAGGAATAAATGCACAGAGAGAAGGGAGGAGGATCCAAAAACCGCCAGCTGTTCAGCCTCACCTGCATCCCTGTGGTTCTGGTGAAGCAAACCCTCCTGGAATCCTCCTGCAGACACTGAAGGGTGTGGAGACAGCAGGAGCAATCTCCAAAGGCACACAATGCCTGACCCAGCCGGTGGCCTGACCTTGGTGGGTGACAGGAGAGCAAGAGATGGTGTTGGTTTGACTTGAGCCAGGCTTTTGGCACTGTCACATAGCATAGCCCCAGATCAACAGTTAGTTGCAGGTTAGGTGAGTGGCTGGGAGGTGCACTGGAAGCTGGCTGAATGGCTGAGCCAGCACAGTGCCATCAGGCACAGCAAACCCAGCCAAAGCTGGACACTGCAGGGATGTGTGCTCCCCTTCCAGCCCCTCCCTTGGTGTCCTGGGAGAGGGGCAGAGCGCTGGGCTCATGGATTGCAGGAAAGTCACAGGGGTGAGCTCTGCACAAGGTGGCTGTACTGTGTCCACAGGGACCTGAACAGATCTTGGAGATATTGAAAACCTGACAACACCAGCATCGTGCTGGGAAACCTCCTCTGGCTGACCCTACTGGTTCTTTTCCAAATTTACTGACTCTGTGGCTCTCAAATCTGAGATTAGTTTCAATGTAAAATCTAGCCACAAGGAAACAAACAAACAAACAAAAACCAAACCCCCATAAAACAGGCGAGAATAAGTAAATCCATGACAATCCCTTTATCTTCTAAATTGTCTGCAAGATGCAGGCAAGTAATGTCCATTTTCTGAAATATTTTCCTGTTGGTTATTTACTTATTAATTTACTTATTTATTTGAGCCAGCTTGGTGATCCTACCACATTCAGCTCCTAAGCAAAAGTGTGCATCTGCAACTCATTAGTGCAAATTTTAATCTCAAACTTAAATATCAATGCAAAACAAAATTTTTAATCTTGCTTTCACAAGCAGTTTCCCTAGAAACATAGGACCAGAATTAAGTGTTGCAAAGTAAAGGATAAAAAATCTTGGAGATTGTGATCAGTTGTAAAGCATAAACACAGCTTGAATTCCAGAGCTTTAAAATTGAAACAGCTGACATGGAGAAAACAGAATTCATCCCAAGTAGAGGTGGCTTTCTATGCCTTTAGGAAAAAACTCCATAGGAGCTGGCTTTGTGTATTACTTACACTTTTTTATAAAGCTGCAGATGCATTAATTAATAGTAAGTAATTCCTAACTAATGTTTATCTGCTGCCATAGTAGGCACAAATGTTTTTATGCATGTTATTGTACATTTCATACCTACAGAAGTTGTGACACCTCAGCCCCACACAAACAATGGCAAAGCTGCACTAGCAACACCCTGTGTCTACTCTAGGAAGTCAAACTGATTTCTTGTGAACTTTAACAGATTGGTGTCATGAGCACTGCATAACAAAGACTGGATTGCAATACCTGTACCTGCACTGTTCTCTGCTTCACTGCAATTAAAGTTCAAAGATCTTTCCAAACACCTACACTCAACACAAGGTGTACCTTGAGTTGGGTAAAATTTATCCCCATAAAAAGAAAATTCATTTTTTCAGGATTTATGAGGCACTTAGATCGTCAGGTTTGTTCTAAGCCACTGTACAGGGCTGTGTTTGACCCTTGGTCTGCTCCAGGGTGTGTGTTACAGCTCAGAGGAGCTCAGAGGTCTCAGGTCAGTGGTGGATTTAGTTTAAGGCCTAAGAAACAGCATAGGGCAAGTTTTTGAGACTTTCAGATCAAGGACTGCAAGCTCTGTATCAGTCATTCCACAGGGATACCAAAACCTGCTCTTGTGCTGCATGTCGGCTTCACATTGCACATCCTATTCTACACTACAAAAATTCAGCACACGGGGAAAAAAGGAGTGGCAATGAGAGAAGGGAGCAGTGCTCAAGGATTTCACCAGTGTTGTGCTGATTTGAATTACACAGGGCAACACAAAACCACATGTATTGCTCATTGGTTCACAAAGGAAATAAGCACTAAACACAAACCACTGCTTTGTCAAAAAGAAAAATCAAAGGACAGTAAGGCAGAAGAGATTCACAGTATACAATGTTTGTAATGGAACTTGCAATTTTCCAAAGATCTTATTTGTTTGCACATATTCCAAATAGAGACTCTGCAGGAAGACATACAGCTTCCACCTATATAGATTTTCTATGATGGGACAAAAGCAATATAATGAGAGGATCTATAGACTTCTGAGTAGAAAATGTGCACTTGTAGCATTGAGTGAGAATAATTAGCACAGAAATTCTTACTAAGACTGGTCTGGCAAGCTGGGTTGTTGCCAATACATTTGTTCCATTTGTTCCCTAATAGCACAGAATCTGCCTAGTGAAATAATACCCTAAAAAGATTGAGTTTGAAAAAGTAAACTCTAATTCACTTACCACATTTTTCACTTTAAAAAAAGAAGGAAAAAGGAAAAGTGGATATGATTGCTTGCTCTGCTTCCTCCTTCAGACTGATGTATTACACAGCACAAAGAATCAGGAATTGCTCACAGGGATTTGTCTTTACACAGAAAGAAATAGTTCATCAGTATTGTTTATCTTCGTGGAGAGAACAGTTGATTGTACACTTAATTCCAAACCAGCCAAGCCTCTATTATGTACAGCTAGAACAAAGCATATAAAAAACACACCACAAAGTTCAGGCAGAGGCGTCAGCAGAACCACAAAGGTGTTATGTGCAATAGATCTGAAAATCCAGAAAGCTGGAAGCAAATTCTGCTTCCACTGAAGGCATGTTCTTTGCTCAGAACTTACAGTCCAGCTTCTAGGTGACTTTACAGCACAGCTGGTCAGAACTGTTATACAGTTCAAGGAAGATTGAAATATAGTATAGAAAAGTTATTAATACATATATATTGAAAGCATTTGTGACTTCCAAAAGGAAACAGATGATAGTTCAGAAAACATCCTACAAAATTTTGCTGGTAAGAATCTAAAGATGTGCTAAAAGAATCCTTACAGGATTGCAAGTGTTAGAGCTACATGGTACAGTTCATCCTACATTGAGTTAAGTTTTACTTACTTTATTAATTAAATCTTGTTGGCTTAGTTTTTAATATATTTAGCCTTATACTCTGAAAGATTCTAGTGTTCCCCTAATAATGATGTTTAACATCTCCTGGAAGGAAGTTCTACATGTGTGTAAACTTTAATGAAGGAAAGATGGTGCCCTACAACAACAAAAAGCAGGGACTGACTCCTGCAAAAATAACAAATGATCCCAAGAACAAGACTTCTCAGTTCTAACACATTCATATCCAATGCTGGCAGTCTACAGAATATTCCTAAGGCACACAAAATAGCCACAGATAATTGGTCTAAATCCTGCAGGTTCTACCTCCACCAGCAACCTAAATTTTAAAACTGAAGAAATTTTAAAATTGAAGGATGAAAATGATTTGCTCCTCTTGACCTTGCAACTTATCATGGGTTTTTTTATTTTAAATTATTAATACTGAACTTCACAGAAAAGCTGAAGCCTCTCTGTTAAATTAACTGCCAAATTTTGAAACAGAAAAGTTGCAATTTTAGGAGTAGGTGTGAAGTCATATATGCTAAATAAAGAGCTTTGAAGCACATAAAGGTAAATCTTTCAGAATGATTAAGTTTATTGACCAGGAGAGAGAGAGACTCAGAATGAACCCTGGCCAGCTGGCAAAAAATATATTCATTATACTTGTGATTGGAGGGATGTGTATGGAAAGATATTTATGTTCTCAGATGAGCAGAGACAAGATCAACTGAGTACTTGTAAAGGTTGCAGTTCACAGCAGATGTGAGTACAGATCTGGAATATTTGTGCCTGTTTAGGCTTAGAGAAAGCTTAAGTGCCAAAGATCAGAGAAAAGCTCTACCATGTCAGCCTCAATCATAAATCCTCTAGCTCAAATCCCCACTGAAATCACGGACAAATTGTACTGTTAAATTGAAATTACTCTTGGACATGGTGGTCAATTATTCCCCATATTCACAGCAGATAAAAGTTTTCCACTGAAACTGCTTCTTCTACAAAAGAGATTCTAGAAAAGTGCATTGTGCTGTTTGAATGCTCTTGAAATCAATGCCAAGAAAAACGGTTGTGCCTGGCTGACATTCGAAATAATTTGGCAAGTTACCGAAAAGTTTTAGTGTATGCCCCAATTTATTGCTGTATATACAAAGCCATCCCATAAGCCAAAAGCTATGTTACACCAGAGCAACCTTGTATTTTCTGCAGAAGAATAAAAGGTGACAAGGAAGCAGTGCATTTTTCAGTGTTAGAGCGTGTGATGAGAAACTATTTCCTACCAGAGCACAACCATTGGAATGCTTTTGTGGTAGAGAACTTTTTGTTTTGGTAAGTTTTAAAGCCTGTAGGTCATCTGGAGACTGTTTCCAGCTCAGGAAGTTTTTGAGCATGTGGTTAGACCACAAAGTGATCTAAAACACTTTAAGAAAATGTGGTTTCTTTTTCCCCCTAGATTTCTTTATGTGACATTTGTCAACAAGCACATCACAGCGCACAAGGCACGTGATCCCACAGCAAGCTGCCTTGAAGAGCTGGCATTCTCATCCCAGACTCCCCTAAACCCCAGAAACTTGGGACTAAAGGCAGCGTGAGGGGATTTCTTATTTATCTTGCCCTTACAATTGTACCTGAATGACACCTGAATTGCTCTAGGAAAGACTGACAGTGCTCAAAGCACGGTGAGAAGCTGAGAGCAAGGAAACCTCTCCTCTGTTGTCAGAACAGTCTGGACCTCAGGAGCATTCTCTAATCACTATCCCTGGTGAAAATCCTTTTTGTTAAACTCAGATATTCCAAAATTATGATCAGGGCTTCTAAAAATTACGGGACTGAAAATGGCAATGCTGTAAGAAAAACATCTCTGAATAGTGAGGTCATGGAAGTTGGCATTACCTGTGTTGAAGAACTGCTTTCAAGCCTGAGGGAGGGCAGGAGGGCTGGAGCAGCACAAGTCCCTGCTGCCCTGATCAGCAGCTGGTTCAGCTTCTGGCATCACATCTTCCCTACAATTAACTCCTCTATTCTGAAAAAAAAAAAATATCCAAAATAAATTGCAATTGAACTGTAATATTGAAACTAGTGATGTTATACTTTGAAGCATAAATAAGATTTCTTTCCCATAACAGATAAACAGCATAAATTAATTTGTCTTTGCATATCTATTTAGACCTATAAAAAGTTACACTATCTGTTGTTTTTCATAATGACTCAAATTAATGAGAGATTTACTTTATAACATGTAACATAATTCCCTCCATAATAGAAATCTGGTTAGGATGATGGAAGCTGCCAAACTCAGCTGTCCATACAATCCAAATATAGAATATTAAAAATTCGTTTATTTCAAACAAAGAGAAAATAAAATACTAATAGTTCACAGAAACAGAAAACACAGATAACACAAAAGTATTTCACATCTAACCAGCTGTATAATAATTTGATGAATCCCAGATGCTGCAGTAAAGCAGGGCAAGAACTTAACTAGGCAACTTACTTGAAGCAGATATATATTATTAAAATTTATTCCTGTAATAACAGTGAAATGGACAGGTTATGAGTTTCAGCCTGAATTTCCTACATACACCAGAAACCATAGTCCTGTCAGTAAGCCACCTCAGTGGTCAAAAATGAAAGGTGCTCTGGTATTTACTGTGAGAAAGTGAGACTTTCCCAGATAGCCTATAAGAAAAAAAAAAAAAAAAAAATCACCTCTTTTCTTCCAAAGGACATCAATTATGAAGGGCCCTGAAGGAGGAGCTGAGCTCCTGGTTTTGCTCAGGACGCCCTGACAACTTTCACAGAGTAATCTTTATATGTAAATAGATGAATGTATAAACAGATCACATCCATAAACCACTGCTGCCAGGGCTGCATGGCACAGCAAAGGGTTTGGGGAGGGATGGTCAAAGACTCACTCCCACTTAGAGCTGCCCCAGCAGCAACAGGGCAGAGCAACAGTAAATAGGAGAACATGGAGTGGGAATGGGGAACAAGGAGCATCAGGCTTCTGACAAGGGAAAGGCTCCAAATTTTCTCAGGGTGACAAAATTTAGAGACACCTGGCATGTTCTCTGAACATGCATGAAAAGGATTTACAGAAGGACCGGGGTTATCTCATGTTTTGTGTGGACATGAAGTGCTTCACACTGCAATCTGCAGAGTGCCCAGTTATGGGTAGGGCTCAGCAGCTGTACCAGGGAGGGGGAAAGGAGAGGCAAAGGAAAAATTTATCTTTGTGCCACATCTCTGCACAGATTCCACTGGGTTTCCCCCAGTATTCTGGAGGAAAGCATACAGCTAGGGTAAATATGAAGCCAGTCTCACCTGTAGTTTCATGCAGCTACAAAAATGCTCCCGTGCAGCACTTGTTCCAACTCCTAAATCCATGAGTTTTCTCACTTTGGCCCTTCCAATTCTCTCCCCTATCCCACAGGGAATGACTGAGCAAGCAGCTGTGTGCTGCCTAGTTGCTCTGTGAGGTTAAACCGTGACAGGTCTTTTCTCCTTTAGCCTATTTAATTAAATTAAATAATACCAAATGACAAAAGACAATCCTAATAGCACATCTCCTTCGGGGCTCCCTAGGGGGGCAATGTGATTTTTGTTGTGCTTCTTAACAGATACCTGATGAGTTGTCATTTCCTCAAGTGCAGCTCACAGATCTTCTCAAGCTAAAATAAATAAATAAATAAATAAATAAATAAACAAATAAACAAATAGTAAAAAATAAATTCTGAAAATGCAGGGAACTGTAAAAAACCCCTTCAGTCGAAACATGAACATTCAGAATACATGAAAATACTAGTGATTACTCATCACTGCTACATTCTCTTGTTGACAAGTTTGCTTAAAAGTCTCTAGGGAGTCGGAGAATTCATCTTCATAAGATATAAACCAAGGTACTGCACATAAGGTAATTTTGTTAAGAATTTAAATCAAACTTGATTTAAAAAAATCTAGAAATTCTTCCATAATCCACGATTCAAAGATCCTTCTATTTTTTACGTTTGTTATTTTTGTCAGGAAACTCATATCATCTATTCTTGTCATAATTAATTAGACAGGTTCATTAAATACTTTTCTTTAGTTCAATAAGCAGTCTAAACATAATTTCTAAACCCAAATAATTAAGAATTCAAAGCCTTTCTATACCTAAACCTGTCTGCACACTCACTCTGAGGCTGTCACAGGAGATCCTCTGCCACGAGGTCCAAACCCTCATTCCCTGTACTTACCCCATCAGCAGGATTGCCCATATTTGTCGTGTTATACACTTGGTGAGGCCTTTTGTAAAAAGGGGGAAATCCAGCATTAAACCTTTTGTGAGAAGTGAAGAACAAAGATCCCTTCTCAGGTAAGAATGACAAAATAGATGGGTTAGCTGAAGGGGTTATCTACTATATATCCTACTACCCTAGTTTAAGAACTTATTCAAGCTACCACTCCTAAAAATAAAAAATAATTAGCCCCCTTTCCAGAAATGATTAATCTGGAGTCTGCAATGGAGAAGAAAATATTTGCATCTCATTGGCCAATTTTACTGGAATTCTAGCCACGAAATGTAAGATCTTTCTGAACTCAGCCAGGGCACAGACACTAATCTTACAGGGAGTGATTAAGTTGTCAGTTTAAGAATAGAGAGTGGGGATTTTGCAGTTTTCTATATATTGTGGCATTTGGTTTAATTCCTTATGTGTACAATTTTTTAATGACTTTTATTGCTGCGGAGCTGGGTCTAGAATGTAAAGCACCAGTGGCTTTTATGAGCCTGTCTGGGCTATCCAAACAAAAAATCCTTGCAGTAGGCAAGTTTAATGCCCATGGATTTTAATGCAAAGGCCAGCATGCAAATGTACCACAGCCCTGTGCTGAACGGGCTCTGAAGTGTCCTGGTGTGTTAGCACTGGCTATTTTCACTCTACTCAGCAGTACATGCAATATTCCAGCTGTACCTCTCAGAATGAGTACACAGTTTAGCATAATTACACTTATCTATAATTATCACCGTTTAAAAGCTCAGGTTTCACTCCTTATTTTCTGGAAGCCATTGAGAAGAACACCTCTGGTTATATCTAATTGCATCGTAACCAAATGCTTTCAGAAGTATTTTTATTTACTGTGGATTGTTGGTCTTGAAAGCAGCATTCTGGGGACTTTTAAAGGCTTTAGATCTTTAGATCTCAGGAATAAAGAATGAGGCATGGCCACACTGGGAGGTACCAAGTGTCTCCAGGTCCTGTATTTCAGTGTATGGTGCAGTAAGACAGAAGTTTCAGAGGGACAGGGTATTATGAATATTGCCCTGAGACGAATTTAAGAGTGAAAAACTAAAGGATCTTTTTTTGAGGTTATTGTAGTAACCAAGTGCTATGCTTACCTTAGGTTTATTACACAATAATGACCATGGTACCTGATGGAAGGATAATGCAGAAAGGCCTGCAAAATCAAAATAGATAAATAAAACCAAAAAATATAAACCCAAAGGCTAAGATGAACTAGAGCAGTGGCAAATTTACTAAGTGATATATTCTGATAAAGAATAATTTTAAAAGCCATGCAAAGATACAGAAGGACACAGTCTAAAATGATCAGACTCAGGGTGAAGATTTTACCTGGGCTTTGTTCTGGTGGGAGGTTGTGCCTACACAGAGCAGCGTGGGAGAACATCTGAGCAGGAATATAGGTACAGAGAGAGAATGGTGCAGGTGCTGACCTCAGAAACATTCAAAAAACCAGGATCACAGGCTGCAGTTACATTGCTCACATGAAATGCCCTCAATTCAATGCACAGGAGCCAAATAGTATCTCATGAGATGCAACAGACTGGAAATACACTATTTTCAAAATTTCCAGAGGGACAACAGAAAAAAAAAAAGAAAATCCTGATCTTTGAGATTCCCCAAACTAAGACTTGAAAGGTTTCTGCATTACTCAGAGGCCAATTTTTCCAAGTTGGAGAGAACAAGTTGAATATTTGACTACTCAGACCTTTGATCACTCACTGTTCCTATGGACACAGGCTGCTCATATGGATTGGGAGAGATCTTAGTATCCCTTAAACCCAAAGCCTAATCAAATGAAAAAGTCTCTACAAGTCTTTCAACTTTACAACAGTGATCTGGCCTATTAAGTGTTAATTCAGAGATACCTTGAGAAACATCAATAAAATTTTAGTAAATTTGAATCAAGATGTAATTTTTGTAGCTAAAAGCTGTCGCTAATCATAATTCTCATAAATATTCATGTGATGAGTGTGCTTTTATTTCTCTGCCCATTTAAGATTCTGATCTCTCTCCTGGGATCTACTGCCTGCTAGGATGAATTCCACAAAGGAAATCCAAAACCACTGATAGTGTATAGGGATGGCATTGCTCAGGTGACTTTATTCAGCAGGTTTCAATGTTAGATGAGCAACATTTTTGTGTTCATCCTTTTACTATGTCCAAAAAAGCATGTTTTAATAAAGACAGCTGATTAAAAACAGCTTATTTCCAAATCTCAGAAACACATTTATCATATTCCATTACCCAACAAAAGTAATAAACATGAAAAATGAAACTCCTATCAGATGGAATTATGACAATTCTTAGACAAACATTTCTTTAAAACAACTCTTCTTTCAATTTGGTACCAACACCATAAAACTGGCACAAGTTTTTATGCTAAACCCATAACAGCAGGAATGATTCTAGTCTCATTAATTCTCCTTTTTTCATGACCCACTTTCTTTTTCCTTCCCCCAAAAATCCATAAATCATTTTGCTATTTTCCCAGAAAAAACCAAAGGGATATTGGATTGGATTTTTTAAAAGTGCATTTCAGATGAAAGAAACTTCTCACATACGCAGTGCAGGACAGAAATGAACTTCTGCAAACAAATCGAGCTTCTTAAAGCTCAAGAGCACTAAGGAAGTTTGTTTTCGTGGGCTGAAGAATCCCACAAAGGGGAAGGGGAACAAATGTCATCTAATATACGTTTTCCAAAATTGTTCCAGCCTGGAGAGCCATGTCATATTGCTCCACTCATTGGGCAGACGTTTTTGCACAGTAGAAGCCATGAGTTGTTTATTTCACTGGGAGGCTCTTCTGTTCATTTCACAGGCCATTTCCAAAAGCCAGACAAGCCTGAGCCCACCCAGTACCACCACACCCTCAGCAAACACAATCACCTGACTCTACACATGAATAAACCCAAATATAAGCCTATGGTAATCTTACCTACAATTAAGTTTTAGGCTTAGCCATCTAGGCTCTTCAATGCTCAAGAAGCTTGTCCAGGGCAGGGCTTGTTCAGGAGTGAGATCAGAGGCTGAGAAAGGATGGATATACAGGGATATAATCTCTTGCAGTATCAACAGGAAAATAAGGAGTTAATCTAAAAAAAAAAAAGGGTTTCAAATTTTTAAACAAAGCTACAAAAAAGGGACATCATCATCTTCACCACCCTAAACAGCTGTAGAATGGTGGAGTAAAAATTATTTCCAGAACAGGTCATCTTGAGACCTTGTGCTGGAGGAAGGGGCAATTTAGAATGACAAAGTGGAGAAATGAAGGTGTGAGAAGACAGGCCAGTATTTCACAGGATTTCACAGCTTCACACAAAATATTTCACAGTTTTCATATCCTACAGGACTCTTCTGCTAAAAAAGCAAGCAGGAGGGAGGAGGGAGCACTGGCTGGGTTCTGCAGAGAGGACACAGAGGCTGTCCTGGCTGTTCCAGCTGTGCCACCAGGGCAGCACTGCTGTGGAACAGCAAGGTGTGCAGGCAGAGCAAAACACAGGGACAATCCTCCCAGGCTGTTTAGGTCCAGCAGCAGTGCCCAGTGCTGAGCACCACACTTCAGCAAAGACCTGGGCCAAGTGAGAAGGCTGTGGACAGAACTGCAAACAGAAACATAGGAAAAATCTGAAGAGAATGGTGCTGCTCCACCTAATAGGAAAAAACCAACCCAACCCCCAGGACTGCTTTTTTTCATGGCTCAGATTTAAAGGTTTGAATGACAGTGAAAAAGAGTATTGAGAAAAATCAGGAAGTAGCATATAACTCTGGGTGGGTATTCCCACCTCTGGAGATCGTTCAAGAACAAGATAGACAATCTTGAGATGAGACCAAAAAACAGATGAGACAAGTTTTACAGTCCATCAAGACACTGAGGAGCCTCTGCTTAGACACATTTTGGACCACACAACAGAAGTGTCTGTGCTGCAAGGAGCAGGGGTGGTGGAGTAAGACACGCACAAGATTTCCCCCCAGCCCCTCTGATCCTGCTCCCTGAACTGGACAGTGTGACCAGGGGGTTTTCTCTCCTTTGGAGGCTGGTTTGGAGCTGACAGCAGTGAACTGACTGACTGAGCTGCTGCTTCCAGGGCTCGCTGCTTGGGGCCATTTTCCAGCATTACACTACTGGAATATATCACAGGCCACGAAAATAATTCATTTTACCTTATCCAAGTCAATCTGTAACTCATTTTTATCTCTTCACCAGCTAGATAATTGGTTCTGGAAGAGCTTCAAAAAACCCATTTAGTATCTTGGCCCATGTTATGATAAAATCCAGATGGATACCAGCTCCTTCTCAACACCTTTACTCTTGGGGAGGAGAACAGATGCTGAGCATGTGCAGCCAGCTGGGAGTGAGCAGCAGAGCTGAGTGATGCCCAGGTAAACTCACCTGGACTTACCTGCTTTGGGGCACCATTTTTGGGTTTTCTTAGTTTTTATAATTTTTTTTTTTTTTTGGTTTAAGTATTCACTGGAAAACAAACAAAGAGGAGAAACAACATTGTATTACAGACTATTAGCAAGACAGCTATAGCAAATAGCAGACCAAAACACGTTTATATAGAAATATCTTTCATTATAAGAAACTTTACATGACGCACATCAAAGTAAAAAAGTTGGTTGGTTGTAACTCTAATTTCATTTTCTCCTGCAAAGAAAAAATGAGTTCATTGAAATGTCTGACTTTATTATTTCTTTATTACCTTCATATGGCACAAATTCTCTGGTCTTTTAAGAAGAAAAAGCACTAATTTATAATTAGAAGCAAAAATCTTATTAACTTCTCCCCATGTTTGCAAAGGCAATAGGGATCTTCTAAAATTTTCTGAGATCTCCTGGGCATGTTATGGTAAGACTACATAAACCCCATGTTCACTATGGCATATGATATTCTGATGAAAAGATTACACATTAATTCTCCAAACACTTCATAGATGAAGATTTGTGAAAAGAAAACTACGGCCAAGAGATTTGTTTTCTCTATACTGCATTTTCTGAAAGGCTGCAGAGGGATTTTTTTTCCCAGTCATAAGAAATCACCAGTATAAAATAATTTTTTTAAAAAAACCACATAATTAAATTAGAAATAATTTAAAGTTGTTTAATTCTCTGTTTTTGTTCAAGGGGCACTGAGGCAATAAAGATGAATTACTGATTACTGGGGCTGAATTATCAAGAATGAAACTGAGGGGACTTTCCTTCTGCAGAGGCAATATTAATTGTTGGCAGTTAATGGCAGAATTATAGGTTCATTTTGGTTTTATATATGACTTTATTGAATTAATTGAACCATGTGCACAGTGTCATAATGGGAAACATCAATAAACTCCAAGGGAAATTTCATTTAATTTCTGCACTGAAGGTTGCTGTAAGAGCTTGTGTTACTCAGCTCAGATACAGCTGCACAGCATTTGCCTGTTCTGCTTTGTTAATCTCATCAAAGAAATTTAATTTGGTCCTCCTTCACAGATTCTTGCAATTCTGAGTTGTTTTACTCTTCAAATGCAAAGGAAGTAAAATTACAGAGGTGACTCCACTGCTTTTTTTTGTCTGTACCACAACATTCAGGCAGAAAGGGTTGACAGAACTGGTTTTTAGCTCAACCTGTCCCAAGTTTAGCTCACCTGGGCCCACTCCAGTAGCTGGACAAGAGCAACTATGCCAACAAATGAGGAGTCAACCCATTGTAATCCTTTTTAGCATCTCTGACTGAGCCATTTGGTTCAGCTGCTCCCCTGGAAAAGGCGTGGTGCAAAGAACAGCCCAAACCAGGCTGCTTTGGGCAAAGCCCTTCCACCTACCCAAACTGATGGCAGCTCTGATGGGAAATGAGGCAGATCCAGTCCTTGTGACAGGCAAGGAGCTGTGGAGAGATGAGGCTGCTGAAATAAACGTCCCTGGTGACAGTAAAAATCAGCTCAAGCCAATTTGTAACACTCAGAAGTTCTTGCAAAAGGAGAGGCCAGTGAATTTGGTTAGTGACCATTTCCTGAGGAAACACTGGGCTTCTTGGTGGCTGACACATTCCACTGTGACCATCACAGCACTGGCTCCAGAGCACCACATGCAGCTTGCAGATGCACTTTATCTCAATTTGCTGCAGATTATCTAAGTGAAACAGAAATAAATGCTGATTTCCTGTGAGAACAGCAGAAAATAAAAGGTTTTCCTCACAAGCAGACCGATGAGATTTTTGGGATAGAAGTTATTTCAGCTCTATTCATTTGCTCTGTTGGCCAAACTCTTCCTCCCCACCCAGCCAAGGACTCGTGCCAAGCTCTGGATAAATCTCTGGCAGCCATTTCCATGACAGGGCTGGCTTGGAAAGGCTTGGGAGGAATTCCAGCACTGAGAATTCAGCTGCAGGTGGAGGAGCACAATCTGGAATGCACAATGGCAGTCATCTCCACACACTGGCATTTGCAATCCCTTTTTCTGGCTCACAAAACCTTGTGCAATCATAAGCACTTGCTGTAACACTCCATCACTGCTTACAAGCATCACTGTCACTGCCTGCACAGCAAAATGACTGCAGCTACTGGCTTGACTTTGCAGCAAATCCTTAGAAGTGGCAAGGCCTTAATCAATTCATATTTTGTTCAGTTGGTGTCAGCATTCCTCAATAGACAGAAAAAGGTGCTTCGGTTGCATCTCCTAATGATCTGCTGAGAGTGGCTCCAAAACCACTGAAAGATGCATAGCTCGTGATCAGCAGGACCCTCTGCTCACAGTGATGGATGAATGTGGAGCTGGACAGCAGCTGCTCAATATTTTGGAATGTCTCTGTATGCTGGCAAACCTCTCTCTTAGGATCCTCCTTGCTCACAGGCAGCAAGGCATTTCAATTACTGCTGACTTACCTGAAACAGTTTTTGCTGCAGTGGTGAGAGGGGAAGGCTCCTTTCCCTCAATCTGCTTCCACTCTCACCAGCATAACCCAAATACCATGTTTTTTACCTTTTTTTTTGCAAGATTACACTGCTGATTCCTGCCCTGTTTGTTGTCCACGATGATCCATGGGGGCTTTTCTGCTTTGATTTTATTTAATTTCCTTTGCAAAGCTCCATTGGCCTCCAACCTGTACAGCTGTGTGGAGCTTTTCTCTCTAGATGAAGTCAGCATCTTTAAATCTATACAATCCTTGTTTCTCACGTGCTACACCATGGTATCAGGCTCCTAATGTTCTGGCATGCTGGCAGATGAAGATCCTGCTTCAGGTTTGAAAGGCCTCATTCATCTTTCTCCAGCGTGCGTCATCTTGATACAAATTCAGGCTGATTTTGACATGAGGGCCCTTTCCTCTGCAAACACAAACATCAGGGAAATTATTTAGCAAAGAGATGACACTGAAATGCTTTGTCTTGATTTTAGCCTCAAAGCACTTCAGTTAAAGTGCTTAGCTACACAGCACACCTCAGCAAAAAAAAAAGGAATGATGCTCTCTGATTTTCATTTGTGAAATTGAAAACTCTGGACAATGAAAATGCTGTAGGCAACAGAGGAGCCTTCACCAAGATTATGATTTTCTTCTTAAGCACAGCAGGCCCACACTAACACTAAAATGGCCCATATGTTGGTTTTATGTCTATTTTTGTCTGGGATTTCCTGTTCTGTCAGCTCCATGATAAAATGAGTGTCCCCATGGTTAAGATTCCCACAATCCTGGCTAACTTAAGGGACACCCCTAGGCAGAAATCACCAGTAGGGACCTGTCCTTGGTTAGTCTATACATGGAAATATAACACCAACAGAGGAATTTTTTTAGTGCAGAAAACACTGGGGTTTATTTCTAGACAAACTGAAATACCTTAGACTTTTTTGTATTTTTTTTCCTGAATTGTAGAGGATTAAGAAGGGCTGTTTCCATGTCATTTTGGAAATAGCAAATCTTGTCAGATCTTATCTAGACTGCTGGCACAATCTATAGTGCTTGCTGTGCTTAATGTGTAACTTAAGAACTTGAAAAGGGTTATAAGTGTTTGAAAACTAATGTTAATCTAATACTAAAGCAAAATTGAGTTAACATTGAACAATTTTCTAGTCTCATTAACATCTCAGTCCTTAAAATGTCTTTCAAATTAAAAGAACTTTAACTGCACTATGAAGCAAGATGCACAGGCATTTGCTTCTACAATAAGAAAAGTAATTTTTAACTTTCAAGAGAAAATACTGAGACCTAGAAACAATACAGCAAAGAAATTATGTTATCTCTGATAGGAAGAGCGATCCAAGAGAAGACCCTTGGTACAGTTTATAAAAAAAATAAGCACAAGAAATGGAACATGAAAGACATAATAGTTCTTTTTCCTGCTATTTATCCTTCTCTGACACAAAATTGACATGACAGAGTAAAGCGCAATTCACAAGAACTAATTCCCAACTGCCAAAGAGTTACTATCTTTACAGCAACCAGTATTTTTGCTTCACCTGTTTGCCATGAGACATGACCTTAGCTCTTTCATTACAGTGTCTTACATATTCCCTCTCTGTACCAGTGAGAATCATCTCCCTTCCCATGAAGAATGGACCCTGTCATCTTAGGATCATGCAACAGAGGCCAGGGGATAGGGAGCAGCCAAAGCACAAAGCAAAACCCCATCCTCTCTGCCCCAGACTGGGCCATCTATTTTTTGATTCGTTGTAATTTGTACTGCTCAAATATCTCATCAATATATAAGAAATAAAAGTGAGTTCTTTTTGGAGGGCTCCAAAAAGAATTCCTCCAGATTATTCAGATTCCAGTCCCTGAGCCATAAACCAGATTCATGGGTTTGGCCCTGGCCCCTATGCAAACAATGTGGAGGCCTCTCTTGCAGTGAGGTTCAGCTTTTGCCAAAAGCTTTAAGGAACAGTGTGTCACTTTATGGAGACAGAGAGGAGTGATCAAACTTCCACAGAGGAGCAGCTGGCCCATGTTGCTCAAGAGGAGCCCTGTCCCTGGAGAGGATGAGCAAAGGAACCACACTCCACTTTGGATGACAATTCCATCAAGGCATTTGCCAAGCTGACTCACACAGATCAGAATCTGTCCCTGGCCCTGACCTGGCCCCAAACCCACACTGTGACATGTGTTCAGTGCAGTGCTGCCCACTGATCCTACCTCCATGCAACACAGTTATTGCTTCTGGTTAAACTGTGGCAACACAACCATGCTGGTCCTTTCCCTTGCACATAAAGTAACAAAAAAGGAGGATGGCAAAAAGAGTCAGAAATGTGTTCTGGCTATAAATAGACTCCTTAATAGCTTAGCACGCTTCAATTATTTCATGGCACAATTACAGTTGTCAGTCCTTCAATCCACAGAACCCTTCCTAGCTGCTACTCCAGAGCTGTGATTTAAACAACACAGCAGCATTAGGAATTTCTGCGTGCAGCAAGACACAGCCAATTATAATCAACACTGCCGAATCCTAATGTGACATTAGCATAATTAACTCCATGAGAAATTACCCCTATAATAACATTCTACAGGAAGCAAAGGCATCTTCAGAGACTCATGCTCACTATTTGGTGTAGACACTAAGTCCCTGTTGGCTTCTTGATTAACTACCTGACACACAGGCCCAGGATTTTTGGGTAGCCCAGGTATTCTGGTACTAAATTCTTGCAAGTAAAAGACATTTTCTATCATCTCCTTCTGCTGCAGAGCCTAAGAGGATCCAGAAGATTCTTAGAATACTAGGGGAAGACTGAAGGAGCCTGTGGCACAAAACAGACCTTTCATTTTGACATGAAAGAGGAAGGTTAATTCAAGTATACTCTTGGAGTTCTGGCAGACTTTCAGCTCAGCACCAGGAACTGAATGTTCTCTTCAGTTTTGAAAATTCTTCTCCAATTTTAAGGCCATCTTCTGTCTTGCTTCACTTCTGGCAGAATGGTTTAATCTTGGTTCTCTCTGTCTGGGGGTATGGTCACTCAGAGCAGCTTAAGTAAAGCCAGCTTCACAGCCTAGGGTGCTAAATGAGAAAACTGATTTTGTGGAGCAAATAGTGTCCCTTGTGTCCAGGTCTTCTCCCTGTTGTAATCTCAGCTATCCTTGCTATAGCAGCATTAGGTTAGAGGTTTGATTTGAGGTGAAAAATGCAGCATGAAACAGGAGCTGTTCAATGGGCTCATTCTGTTCACTTCAGCAATTGAACAGTTCAACTCTTCACCCAGCTTTGAAAGCACAGATAACCCAAACCAAACCAATGGGTTTGTTGTACATTTTGGGTTGTCCCAGGCAAAACCAGAGCAAGATGGGGAATTACATAAGGCAAGGCAACAGAGAGGGAAGGAGAAGGGATGCAAGCAGCAGTACTGAAACCTGATATGCCAGATTGCACAACAGTCCTTGCTGCAAAGGGCATCCTCCACTTTTGTATACCATGAATAATAGTACTTCTTCACACTTATATTCTATAGCTTGAAAAATATTATCAGAAACCTTCAGGATGAAACCCTGGGCCCAACGAGGTTAATTAGAGTTTAGCCATTTGGTATAGGAGAGCCAGAGTTCATATTTATAATCTTCTCATTTTCTGTTATAATGCATTCTTTTTCAAAACTTTCCTTTTTCCATTTATAAAGTGCTCTTAGGATAACAAAGCAAACATCTTGTGGATATAAAAACCTGACAAGGAATGAGCCTCTTGTGCTAAAAGCAATCCAGACCACTAAATTTTTCATTAATTAGTATTTCTCAGAAAGTTTCTGATTAGCCTCCCAGCTGTTTCCAACACTTCAGTCTGAAACAGCCCAATAAATACAAAAACAAGTTTTCACATTTTTAAAAGCTAATGGCTCACAGCTTCTAGCTTTTGCATAGGCCAAGATGACCAGAAATAAACTGGGCAAAAAAGTGAGCAAGGAAAGCAAAGGCAAGTTCCATGAGGAACCGCTTCAGAAACCACAAATGAGAAAAAACAAGATAAAAATGAAAGCTCTGCAAAACTGTGCCCATCATCCTTCTTGATGAAGGACTGCTTTTTACAGTCAGTACTAATTTTTCTAAGGTTAAAATACTGTTAGTACCATATATATATATATATATAACACCATGTGATATCTTCAGTGTGGCTGCTAAAGGTAAAAGATAATCTATGATCCAAAAAGCATTTTGGACTCAGACAATTCACTGGTGAGCAGACATGCCTTTCTGTAAGAACAAATGTAGAAAAACAAAACACTGAGAGAAGCTGTAAAAAAAAAACCCATTTGACATCATACTGCTCCTACAAAATGAAGCCTTTATGTTGTTTTAATCACAATATTGTAATTTGCAATCAGCACTGAGGGGAAAGTGGATCACAAACAAGCTCATTTTTTGGTCCAAAGTAAGGCCCATTCCCTGACCTTGCCTTCTTTAATAAATACACAACAACATTGATATTTAAAACAACAAATGAACACTACACTTCACTGCACACACTGCCATCCCTGGGGAGAAGAGGAGAGTACAAACAGCATGTGACAGATGGTAATCACATAACTTAATGCACTACTGGAAGTGGGTCAGCAAGAGCAATGAGGAGCAGCCCATTGGAGCCATAAAAGGATGGAATGGAACTAGAATAAATTATCAAGACCTATAATAAGATTGAAATGTGAACAGGAATTTGGTTTGTTTCTGATGCATGAGAAAGTTTGTTTGAGCACGTGTTCTCAGTGGAAGGTAACCTCTCTTATCTGGACAGCTAGTGTCAGAATCAATATTTAACTTTGGAGATGGCCATTAACTAGGCATCTCATGGAGATGTGGTCAAAATCAATTGGAGAGGGAAAGCAAATAAGAAATTAATTATCTATTTAATTGCATTTTTTCAAACAAATGCTCTTTGTACGCTCATTTTCATAAAGTCATAGACCAAAACCAGGCAGTTCCTTTTCACAGGGTAAGGAAGACCCTAACAAAGAAACATCCAAGTTTTTGTAATGATGAGTTACATGTAGTTTGCTTCTCACAGATTCAAGGAGTTCATACTTACTACTAAAAGCCTGATATGCAACACTAAACCCCTTTACTGAGGTATTAACAACAGAGTGTGGCAGGGAGGATTGGAAGGATGATGTTCTCATGTCAAGTAATTTTGGTGACAGTAGAATAGTAGGCAGCACACTTTATGCTTGCTAATCTCATCTCCAGGATTGCAGCTACATTGAGATAACTTTGACTTTTGCTCCACTGATTCACTAGAACTTGAATTTCAGGTATCAATCTTGCTTCAGGAATACTTTTTGTGCTGCCTTTTCACAGTGAGGATAAAATTCAATCTGACTGTAAGAGACTATTTTCTTCTCTTTTATCTATTTGCTTTGCCTCCTAAATATAAGTTTGCTGAGCAAGAACTGCTTCTATGTATTAAACTAATGCCTAGAATAACATGACTAAGGTTTTGACCAGGGTCTCAGACAACTGCAAAAGAAATAAGAAACAACCATAATAAGTTCCTTGGAAGAGCCCTTCCTTTTGCCATCTGCCTTAAAGGGAAAGGATTATGCAATTATAATGACATTTTATCCTTCATTTCTGCAGAAAGGAAAAGAGAAAAGAATATTGACAGAAGCACTGGCCTCCTAAATCTGGTTGCAATTTCTCAGTCTGTAGAGCACAATATTACAAGATAGAAATAAGTAAATTCCTATGAAATTTGAACAAATAAAAATTCCAGTTGTTCCAAAGTTCTTCAAGCAAACAGGGGGAAAAAAGCGAAAACCAGGTATAATTGTAAGAGGACTGAAAACCAGCAATCTAAACATATCTATTCAATAATGGAATAGAAAAAGACAAGTGCATGACTTAGGAAATTCGGATTGCATTTTAGAAATTATTTTAAAATTTAATATTTTAAAAGGTCCCAATTTGTTTGTCATATTGTCTAAATATCAAAATTAAGCATTTAAGGATCGTTTCTGCATTCAGTACTTTATGCTTCATGGTCTGGAATCATAACTACTTTGACTAAATGCAGTGTAACAGGTAGTGAAGGCAACTTCATCCTGAAAGGGAGTGTGCAGTCTCCCCTGCCATGACATGGTTAATATTCACTATTTAGGGGTTTCTGTCATCCACATCTTTGCTGTATTTTATTTTGTATCGCCGTTTTGGAGTAGATTGAAACTACTCCTATTAGTCTTGGTAACTATTGAGAAAAATGTCAAAACAAAATGTGCTGGAATTCAAGAGGGATTATAAATACACAGAGGGATAAGATAGGAACTAGTTTAAGCTTTAACTATCATATGTCAAAAGTTATTTTCTAGTGGCTTTGAAATATGCTACTTTTTTTTCCCTTTTTTTTCTTTTCTTTTTTTAGTGCAGTATTGACATAAGGAAAATGTCAGAGTGCAGGAACAGCTCAGATTGTTTAATGGCAGTTCTCTACAAGGTTCATAAAGGGAGGGAATGCATCCAGTAGCAAAAAGCCTGAGCCCAAAACCTCAGATGATAACAGGCTGATTTCTGGAGAGCAGGTAGGAAATTTAAAACTAAATTTGTATCCAAACATAGCACTAATGCTGTGAATCCCTCCTCAAGGAGAAGGATTTTTGATGTATTGTGTGCCAAATCCCTAATCTGCCAGTATCAGTGCATGCAAGCTGGCAAAGGCCAAGCTTAGGAGTTATTAAATTGTGATAGTTCAAAACCTAAAATGTTGTCTTCCTTGAGATTGTGTGAGAAAGTGCCCAGAGTGTTTAGGCTGATGCTTTTTCTGCTTGTATCCACCTAAACAAATCCTAGACAGAGCCCAGCTCCCATGCAAACTTCCTTGAGAAAAAATCCCTGAAAAGATCTCCACTGGCTCCAAGACTTGGGGTTATGGAATGAGAGAGGCTGGAGCTCTTGCAACAAAGCACAGTAAAGTCTTGCAATAAAGCACATTGTCATGACGTTAGCAGGGTAATCTCACAAATCTCTTTCCCTAAAACATCAAAAAGAAAACCCCTGTGGGAGACTAATTGTGATTCTCGATGAGTAATTTGGAAGAAAGGGATCTTAATGGTGAGTGAAATATTCTAAGAGATGAAAATAGCCTCAATTCCACCCTAAATTAATTGCAAGAAAAGACTCATCCAAGAAGAAATCACTTCTGTTGTTGTTTCACTCCATGCTAAAGAAGCAATTTAGGATGGAACTGTGCAGTTCACAAAGACAACCAAAATTTTTACAGATTCAGATATTTAAGTTATCCTCTACCCTCTGCTTTTTTTACTCTGGCATTCCTATGAGTGGTGTTAGTAGAGCCTTCACTAAGTGGTTTTCTGTCAGCAATCTCAAGCAGTTCAAGAAAAAAATGCTCAGAGGAGAAATAATGTTTGAGGTTGGAGAGAGAAACATGAATGTGAGAGTTCAACGTGGAGATAAAGGAGAAAAGAACCTCAAAACAAGAGGTCTGAGGTGACAGCAGGGGATTTGTTCATAAGTCTTGACTCTGTTTGCACCAAGAGATCATGGTGGGAGGGATTGGTAAAGTAAGGGGCAAAGCGAGCTGGGAATCATGAACTTGGTTGTAAAAACATGTACTGGTTATGCTTGAGCACATTCAAATCTCTTCTGCTCTCAAAACAGCAAAAAATTTGCAGAAACAGTGGAAATATGTTTTTATTGAATGTGCCAACTCATAAGAACCCATGTGAACCACAGTTCCTCATTTTACATATTAACAGACAATATTTCTACCCTATCTTAGGCATTTTCTTTTGGTCTCAAATATCATGTAGATTTACTGACCACCTAATAACAAATACTCCCTGAGCTAACTTTGTTAGGTGTTGTGAGCAATTCCCTGTCCCTTCTCTTATCACATGACCCTCTTTCTTATTATATATGAAAATATTTGTCCTTAAGAATTATTTCCCAGTTCTCCTTCAAAAAGGAAAGATCCAGAGAACTGTCTGCAGCTCGGGTAGGACAAACTGCTGTAACTTTAAACAAATTAGCTCCAGTACCCTAAATGTACTTGGCAGCCAAGAACCACCAGTGGTGCCTGCACAGTCATGCTCACCCAAAGTTTTCAATGGAGGAACCATTAAATAAAAATAATGCACTTTGTAAATATGCCTTCAAGTTAAAAAGAAAACAATTCTCATAATATGTGAGTGTTTTATGACAACAATGGACGGAACAGAAGCTTACCTAGATAGCCTGGATGACTGCACTAGCCCAGGTTTATGGAAGCATCTGAATTGGCAATTTAATGCATCACAAGGCATCAGGACTTTGGAAATACAGATATAAACAGAGGACTTCTCCACCGTTCTAATTGCCTGAAACGAGAGATCAGTTGTTTACTGAGGTTGTCTAGTTTCCATTCTCATAAAATGAAGCTTCCACAAGTTTTCTTCATAATTCAAAACACCACAGAAACACAGAGCAGCACTGAGGAAAAACTGGCAACTGGATCCCATCAGATTTATGGCCACTGCCAACCCCACCAGACTGCTTGCTTTATCCTGATCTTGTTTTCTCCAAAAAGATTGAGTATTCTTGCTCTGAGGACAGGAACTCCTCTACTGAGTCTAAAGCACATCACAATATATCACTTCATAGCTGTAAAATCTGATCAGGAGTCCAAATCTCACTTGTGTGACAAATCCCAGTGCTTGCTGTAGGTCTGTCACTGTAACTGCAAACTGAATGTGCTTTGAACCCACACCACACTCTAAGTCCTACATCAGATTATTTCTTGACCAGAACCCTGTATCTGCAGGTTCTCTTCACGTGCTCACACTGTGTTTTAACTCATGCAGAGCCCTTGATTCAAGTCACTGAGTCAGATTCTGCAGAAGGCTGCAGAGAGACACCCCATACTCACCCTCCAGCCTGCATGGCCTTTGGCCATTCAGCTCTCACATTTGTCTGGAATCCTGACTCACAGAGCTCTTGTTCAATTTCCATCTCAGAGTCCAACTTTTGCTTATCTGGAAACGACCTCATTTTGCTGTTTTCTCGAAGGTGCTGGATCCCAACTCCTTGGAATTCCTAATGAGAGAGGGAGCTACTAGTGAAACATACAGAAGGCTTATCGATTAAAACAATGCATAATTTGGCTTTACATTTGTAATGAACTCAATAATGAAAAATTATAGAATACCAGTTTAAAATGTGCTGCTTGGCTAACTCTGCTGCTGACCTTTTATCTTTTCTTCTGCAGGGAGGCTTTACTGACCAGCTCCATGGAGAAACTGAAGGACAGAGATAATAATCACATAACTGAAAGGCAAATGTCTAGACTTTGGCCCCAATTTGTTTTATTTTAATACAGTTATTGCATAATTGCTTGCAAATATCTTTTCAGTTCTCACAGCTCTAAGATTTATATCACCCTGGTTGGCTGGCATTCACAACATACACAATGCTCATAAAAGCTGATAACAATATAAACCAAAAAAAAAAATGCTGGGGGGGAGGATGATTTGCAGACACTGTCTGAAACTATTGATTTATATCTCTGCATTGATACCCCAATATTCAAGAAATATGCAAATTTGGCACAGGCAGGAAATGAACGGCAGGTTTCTTTTTAAAGCAATAATAGCTTCTGTGAGGGGATCCAAAGCTCTTCTCCCTCCCAGCTCACAGGTGATGATTCCTTTACATGAATGCCAAGTGGGGAGCAGCACAGCCTAGTGATGCTGAACTAGGTGCACTTCCCCTCCTTTCCAAGGTCTTTGCTGCCCCTCATCCCTCCACCTGCTGGTTGGAAAGCCCTGGCTGCTTTTCAGCTCGTGCAGAAGCTCCAGCTCTTCCTTGGGATCTGAGAGAGATGTGAGATGTGAGATGTGAGATGTGTGCACCCTGGGCTCTCTCAGCATCTGGAGGCCTGAGGCTTTCTGACAAATCCCTCTGTGTCTGATGGGTACCAAACTGTGCTGCAGGTAAGTGCAAATAAACAGCTTGGATCTTCTGGCACCTGCAATGGCAAAGTGTGCTGACTGTGGCCTTTTGAGGGCAAGGCAGCTTCTCCACAATGGGCTTTTGATCAAATTCTGTAACTATTACGTGCCAAGTAAAACCATTAAACTTATTATTCTTCTAATGCTAGAAGATTCCAGCTTTCACCAATGTCCATTTATGATGCAATTTATCGAGGTGAAAGCCATCGAGGTGAAATTAACTTTAGAAGAAGTCTAATAAAGTTACATGATGGCAATAAAATAAAAATATGCCATAATTGAAGAGCTCTGCTAGGATATTAAGAACACCAGAGTGGGGAAATGCTCTGTTACACCCGTGACAAGGGAGCACAGCTCCCACTGAATTTAACTGTGCTGCACTTTCCACCTGCCTGTGGCAGGTCAGGTTCCCCACTGAACCCACATCAGCCCATCCCACTGAAGCTCCCCATCACAGAGCAAAGGCACTGCAGGGCTGAACAAACACACACAGGATACCCCCCACCCCCTCCAGCTCTGTTTGCTGCTCTCACAGCAACAAATGGCTGCAGGAAAAGTGGAGCCACCTTTGCCACTTACAGTTTGCAGCTCCACAAACACAGTGCAGAGCCATTTGCAATGCACAAGCTGTTTTGGGTAAGGAATCATTAATTGACAAAGTAAACACAGCATTATTGTAAGTATGCTGGAAATGTTTTAGCTCATGTTCAGCATCCTTTGGGAACTTCTTGTACTTTGCTCAAGATTGCATCTCAGAAGGATTTTTTTCCCCCCCCCAAAAAAAAAAATTGGAAAAAACCAGTCATTTATTTTGAAAGCTACATATCATTGTGTAGCTGCTAGAAAGGAGAATGCTGTCTGTCCCTTTCCCTTCTTTCCTGTTCCTTTCATGCAAAGACCAAGCAGCAGCTTTAGCATCAGGAATGAGAAATGCAACCACAATTAACCCTGCTCTTTCCCGCAGGGTTTCTCTGGCACACCCAAGGTGTGTTTGCAGACAAATCCTGACACACTGGAGCACACCCTGAGCCGCCTCTGCTCCTGACACAGCCCTCTCCTCCTGCAAAAAAACCTCCTGAGCTAAGGCATTAAAGGTCTTATAGGGGAGGCAAGGAAAAACAGGGAGGAAATTAATGCCAGCAATCTTCCTCAGAACGTCTCACACAATTTTAAGGGCTATTTTTTATCACAGGGGGTTGTTTAAGTGGAGGGCTGGAAGAAGAGAAGTAGGATTTTTGTTTCTGTGAAAGTTGCCTAATCAATCTCTCTTTCAGCTTGCAGAACAACCTTCTTCAAACAGCACTGCAGCATCCTGCTCTAAATGCAGGGGGAAACCAGAAGTCCTTCAAGCATACTTAAAAAATATAGTACTTATTAAGATCTAAGTGAAAAATATAGTACTTATTAAGATCTAAGTGCTAAAGAGGATTAGGGCTGATATTTTTTTTTATAAAATGAAATAAAAATTATTTTCTGTTAAACAGATTTCCATTTTTATATGTCAATGTGACAAGTAAATTAAAACATCCATCTGAATTTTCTCACATCCCCTTACAAACCATATTGCATGTTTTTAATGTGATAGACTGATCAGATGCAGTCATTTTAAAGTATCTGTCAAAATTTCCTTTGTTGCAATTTTTTTTTTACTTTAAGATTAATTAAACTGTTTTTATTTAAAGCATTGTGTTTTCAGAAGGAGTAAAATGAATTCCAGAATGGGTTTAGAAATATTTTTGAGATTTTAAAAAATCTAATTAGAATACCTAGAGTGATAATAATAACGCACTCCTTTCTTAAAATCCATAACACTGCTGCTCTCTTTTCGTGAAAATTTTAAAAGTTAACTTTTTTGCCAGTCCAAGTTAAAAATCCATCACTTTAAAAAAATATTTCACTTACTGTATAGCAATGTCACAAGAGATCTTAAAAACCTAAAGCAGTAGTAAAGCAAAAAACAGCAAATCACATAGTATTTTTCAGTTTAGCAAAAACTTCTTTATAAATCTGCTGTTTCTAATAAAAAGTATGCTCCTGGGTTAGGCTAATTTTTATGCTGAATAAAAATGAGCAAAACCTAAAATAATCTGACTCTTGTAGAGCCTCACTATTTTGGGTCATATTTTGCAAAAATTCAGGACTATACTGTATTGCATTGCACTGTATTGTAATGGGTGACATTTTACACAAATTTTCATAAAATCTGGTAGATGTGTAGGCTTCAAGAACACTTTTAGTAAAACTGCAGGAAAGAGCCTTAAGAGAAAAGGGTTATTATATATAAGAAGACCTCTTAATTCCTCATTTTATGTGCATCAACCGAATTGTTACACTCTTTATCACCTTACTTAAATGAACACAGCCTTTTTGTACACAAAGAGCCTATGACTTGATATTTACCCCATTCTGAGGAGATCTCTTGAGTAAAACTGCTCCTAGATTTCTTTTAATTTCATTGGGGTTTCTTTCTTTCTTATAAATACTTGCGTATTGTGGGTAAACATTTCTGTATTTATTTGTATTATTATACAAATAAATATATTTAAATACATACATATTTATATATATTAATATATATATATAATAAATATATATTATAGCGTTTTACCAGAGGCCAAAATCTCTAGGCTTATTTCATTGCCTAAAGTTTGCAGAGTTGCTTAGATTTTGAAGATGTACCTAAACTAGTATCTGAATCCATATTAATTTCATAATCTCTAAATTTTAAAGAGCAGTTCACCCTTCATGAAGATGCACCAGCAGTATTTGTTCTTTGCTGAAAGATTTATACACATTTGGCTTTCTCTTTTATTGTCTTTTATTTATTCTCTTTTATTGTCTGGATTTTGGGTTGTTTGTTTTTTTTTAATGAAGTCCA
>JANRGV010000073.1:66829699-66851078 GCA_024734035.1 Alethe castanea
TTTTTTTTAATGAAGTCCAAATTTTCCATAGAAGAATTACCTAACAGCTTACCTAACAGCTATATCACTCATATACAGAAAGCAATCACAGATGGACCTTTAGTATTTCCTCTTGTGCTAAAAACCAAGAATTTCCTTAAGAACTTGCTTAACTGGGGTTGCCATCCCTCTCTTGCTTGGGGATGTTTAACACACACTCCAAAGACTAGCCTGATTATGAAAATCTCTGCAGGGAGCCAGGGCCATGTACACAGACACCATGAGGAGTGCAGATTCTGTTCACTAGGGTACATCACTGCCACAGGGCCATGCTGCCAAAACAGCCCATCACCTTACCTTTCCAGGCATTCTCCTTGGGACTGTTCAGTGGGGAATTATTTACTTCCATTCAAAACCACCACGAGCCAGGAAAGAGTTACTAGAACACTTTCCTTGCCTGTAAGAAAGAGAAAATATTTGGGACCACTTTTAGCACAGACTCAGTTCCAGCAGACTGGCTCCAAAAATAGGAGGCAGCTGCAGCTGGCCTGCCTCTGCCTCTCAGTGAGTGCCTGGAGCAGCAAAGCTGTAACCAGGAGAGGGGTACAGCACCCAGCCCTCTTGGAGAGGGGCTGAGCACAGCACAGCTGTGCCCAAAAACGGCCTGCAGATCACAAAAATGGCCTGGAAACCACAGAGGGAAGGGTGCACGAGCTCCATCACTCACACTCAACCTGCAGAGCTCACTCTGCAGAGTTTCTGAGCAGTTCTAACATTTTAACAGAGTGCCTTACTGAGGGAAAGCACTCGTGGTGCACTGACCAAGCAGCACAGAAACTCACTAAAATGAGGGAGAGGGCACTGCTCTGCTCCTTGCACGGGAATGGGGAGAGCTTGGCAGAGAGATGTGCAGGCTCTCTTGCTCAGTCAGCTAACAGAAAAGAGAATTCCTGCCCTGGAATCAGCACTCGGCACTTACAGGAACATAACAATGCACAACAATGACAAAGACATCCAAATTATTGTACAACAGTAAAAATAATTGCGGCAACTACAAGATCAGTTAACATTTGGCAACAGCAAATTAATGTTATTGTTTTAATTAGCTTCCTTTTCAGTTCATGAGTTGACTTCATAAAGCTGTTACTCTATTTTGATAGACAAAACATGCTCACAAATGCTCACATTCTGCAAAAGCAGCAGAACATTAAAAGTCTTTTCTCTTAAAAAAAAGATGGGTTTATTCATCTAGTTAGAAACCAGCATGTTAGTTTAAAAATAACCTAGGAAACTATGTCTTTCTGAATTGTGATTTTGCCAACACAAAGAAATAGCTCATATATTTATCTATCATTACAGCCTGGTTATGGGAACTAGAAAAAGGAATGCAATGATAGGAACATTAACCTTTAACAATGGTTGAGCTATAAGCCATTCTTGTTCCAAGAGTCCAGTTGCACAATGGGCCTTTTTATGATAGCTTAAAATGTCTTTTCTGATAGCAGTGTTTATAGAACTAGCTCGAGATGACATCTTCTCTGTTTCTCAGGGCCCTAGTAAAGCAGGGGAAAGAATGCCTCTGCACAGGGAGAAGCAGGAAGGAGCAGGCTCTGTGCTGTCAGAGGAATGAGTCTCAGAGGTTTTGTCAAGGTTTCCATGGAGCAGGTCAGCATTCCCTGCCATCTCCTGGCCAAACACAAACACTCCCTGCACAGCATTTGCCTCCCCACTCCGTGGGGCAGAAAGGAGCTTGGATACTTTTCCATCCTGCTTCCCACTGCACCTTCCCCATGTATTTCTCCACTTGTCCCTCACTTTTATCTGGCTTGCTTTCCACACCCAGAAGCTGCACAGCAAGCTCTGGTGAGCCACGTTCATACCTCACACACTGCCACGCGCTTCACAGGTGTGCACACCTGGCACCGTGCACAGCTCACTGCTGAGCTAACAGCTCTGCATTTCCTAAAGCAGGAAAAAAACAGCTCTGCATTTCCTAAAGCAGGAAAAAAAAACAGGTCTGCAATTCCTAAAGCAGGAAAAAAAACAGGTCTGCAATTCCTAAAGCAGGAAAAAAAAACCAGCTCTGCATTTCCTAAAGCAGGAAAAAAAACCAGGTCTGCAATTCCTAAAGGCTGAGCTGCAACCATTGCAGGAGAAAAGATCTCTGCTTGTTGCAATGAGAGCTGAAGTAAGCTGCACCAAGTTAAAAAGAAATGGTATCCGTTATCCCAATTAAAGCAATTCTTGGCATGCGCGATCATTTGCATTCAGAAAAGTAAAACAAGCAAGTTTGAAGACATGTAAATTTTTCACATTTAGGCAGGTCTCATGATGGTATTGACATAGGAAGGCACATTTGAGATCAATTGCAAAAGTTGTCTTTTTCTTTTTTAATGTTCTTTGGTCATAGGATTTAGCACAAAACCCGATATGTTCAGAGTTAGATAGGACTCATCTTTCTAGCATATGAGCCAATAAAAATAAATGCTGGTTTTCACATTGGCTATACAATATTGCCTGCAAAAAAAAAAATATTCTCATTTTTAGTCCTGAAGACGGAACGTCTTTACCAATTTACCAATGCAAAGCTCAGTAAAGTAGAGAGGGTATGACACCCTCATTTGTTTTGGTTCAGAGCTGTGCTGCAGCTCTGAGTTAAATCCCTCAGTCATGGCCACTTGTGGGTATTAGCTGGATTCACAGTTGTTTCACACACAAGGACTGAATTCCTTAGGAGGAAACTGAACGTGGTTGCAGATGTGCACCACATGTCCATGGCAGCTTCCAGCAGGGACTGCAGCAGATTGGTCCTGTGAGCAGCTCCAAATGGAGCTGAGCTGCTTCTGCAGAAAACTTTAAGATATTCTTCCTCACAAATCAAAACTTTTGTACAAACCAGCACCAGCATGCTGGAGAGCTTTTTTCCCAGGATATAGACTCTAACCAAAGGGCATTTACCATCTGGATTGCAGCCATTGAGCTCTGTGGACTTGTATTACTGACAGTCATAAACTCCTACCTTACAAAATGGTGTCATACAAAAAAAAAGCATTTTTTTATGTAATACATTAGCTAATATTCTAGGACTGATTTACAGTACTCGGGGTTGCTGTATACATATATATAATGTATATAACACATTATATATTGGATTTCTTCATTATTTCTGTGATTTTTGTACTAGATATGCTAGCCAAGAAATATTAGGCAGAAACACGAATTCCCTTTAAATGTTACTGTGCTTTCACTGGTAATATCTCAAATAAGTAGCATTTAGAAAAATAAATTATAAAATCATGTTCTCCACCTACACACTCCAAGGTTTCTTGTCCTCTTACTGGATTCAGCTGGCATGGCTTGGAATTCCTCACAGTAAGCCAGCTTTTGAAATAAAACATGTCTCAAGTATTTCTTGATTTTTTGGCATCAAACATCATCTCTTTTGGTACTGTATCAAGTTATACCAGGGACATTTGACTACCTACTGGTGTTTTACCTAATTTGTGTATTAAGGCTCATATTTGATCTGGATTGAAAGCGTGTCCACTCTCCTAATATGATTCTAAAAAAATTCACATAGCTGCAGGTTCATAACCTGTCGAGCAATGCACCAGAAAACCTGCCCAGTTGCCAAGACAGTTTCTGCCTGTCAGCATTTTAAACACATCCTAAGATAAAAACACACTAAAATTATTGAGCATAGTAGCAATACACATTAACAGACAGTGGAACATTACTATGACTCGAGTTTTTCCTCCATGCAAACTCATTTGAAAAAAATATAAAAAGAAAAACCTATGCACTTGAATATCATTGATGTTTCCTCTTGGGGACATGCTGATAGAGAGCAGTCACCTATGACTGCTCATCATTGGTTTATGCATCTCTAAGTTTGGTGCCTTGACAAAACATCAAACTACACAAAATAAGCAAACCATACATCAGAAACTTTCTGCTGGTCGGTTTTGGCCACCTTTTATGCTTAAATTACTCTGAAGGAGAGGAAAACCTGCTGTGTTTTTCTACTGGGGCTATTTGCTGTGGCAGCAATACTTTTTTGAGCATAGCCATGATCCTGCATCTATTTTGTCATGATTTGTATTTTTATTTCTCAGGGGTTTCATAACTCATTAATGGACTAATATGGGATCTTTCTAGGGTAAAAACTTACAGATGTAATTCGCATGTGTAGACATTAAATCCAAATGATTAGCTATTTAAAGTGTTTAAGGAAATGGTAGCTTTCAGGAACAAGGCCTTTGGGTTTATCACTGTATTTTAACCTTAACAAACTCAGTCCTGCCAGGACACTTCATTGTCCTGACCAGTGCAGGTCTGGGGTTCAGCAGCACCGTGAGACCTTAGACAAGCTGAAGACTTTGCATACTTTTTTTTCCCCCCATCTGTGCCATTCCAGGCCACATTTTCAGGTATAAATTTTGGCCTCAGCTCACTCACAAGGAAAAATATGGCTCTCAAGTACAAAAGGAGAAATTAAACAGCTCGAGGGCCCCCTTTTTGTTGGTTCCTATATTCATCTTTTTGTGATGGCTGGACTTTGTCAGTGGGATGTGTCCTGCTGTGGAATATGTTACCTAATGACCTTTGTTCTCCCTGCATTCACCACAGGGTGCAGAGATTAATGACATTCATTGCCATGTTCCAGCAAACCTGGAAATTAATTTGGAGGTACAAGACTCTTTTCTAACTAGATGGCATCAAAAGAAATTTGCAGTTGCTGGAAATCTGCATTTCCATATTTCAAAGTACTGTGTTGATTTCAAGGATTGAAAGAAGAGCTGCAATTAGCAAAAAAACATTCATAATAGGTCACAAAAAATATTTTGCCAAACCATAATATGGGTTTGACAAAGTGTTTAGCAGTGTCTTGTATTTAACCACACTTCATATCATTATGCAGAATAGCTATATTCAAAGACATTGGAAATCATACTGTAACTTGAACACTAGATCAAGTTATCATTTAGGGTATTCTGACTGTGAAATCAGACTTGCTCTTACTTTTAACAAGATTTAATTGGACTCAACTGTTGAAATATATCAGTCCCTTCTCACTCTGTGGCGAGGGAAAGCTGTGCTGAAAGAAAGGAACCCACTCCCAAGCATAAATAGAAACCAACCTGAGCTGCTCCTCACAGGGATCTCAATAAAGGATGTTCTGCTATTGCAAGGTGCTGCTGTGTGAGCCAGGTAATCCTGAAACAGTAGAGAGAGACCTGCAGTAGCTGTTACACAAGCAGCCAGGCAAGTGGAAACTTTCTGGTGCTAAATCTTTCCCCAGAATCTCCAAAAGGTAACCCAGCCTCACCCAGTGCCAGCCCTGGTGACAGGGCTTGAACAAGGCTGCTGCTGTCCTGCTGAAGGCAAAGCCAGCTTTAGGAACGTGATGTATGATATATAAATTAGAAATGTGATGTATACATTAGAAATGTGATGTACACATTAGAAATGTGATGTACACATTAGAAATGTGACGTATAATAAACTGGTTCCCACCCCCTCAGAGCCCTACCTCACCCCATGTCCTGTGACACAGCCTCACCTTGCCCAGAGGTCTGATTCCAAAGTTAATTGTCAAGTTATTTTATGGGAAGAACCAACACATAATCCCTCTGATGACCTGAGGTGAAACAGGCAGAAAACAAAGTTTTAATCAGCTAAAGTATATTTCTGTTTCATTTTGTTTGCAGTGGATTTGTTTCTCCCAATTTCATCTTAAAGATTCCGGCAAATAAAATAATTAGGTTATTTTATATGTAAAATTGTATCTTTTTCTCATTTAAACAGCATCAAAATGGATTTTTGACTTCTTTCAAAATCAAAACAGATTTTGAGATCTTCCTTACAATCCAAGGATGATTATATTGGTTTATGCCTTACATTCTGGGAGATTAAAACAGAGACAGAACAGCAGCAATAGCCAATCAAACCCCAACTTGTAAATCTCTGTGTCTACAGACTTGAAAAGTCCAGGGAAGAAAATTGTCATAGGCTCTGAGCCAAGTTATAACAGCGTAATACAACTTGTTGTGAAGCTTTCTGACGTGCACAAAATACAATTTAAAAAGCAGGGCACATTTAAAAGCTTCATCAGGCAGAAGGCAGCTATGTCTCAATGATACTGAGAAGTGTGCAGCTCCAGTGGAGTGGTGAGCACAACCACAGACTGCAGCAAGCACTCCCCTCCTCATCAGTCCCTCTCCACCACACTCACCAATGTAACAGAACCGGCCCCAGAGCTGCTGGGGTTTACAGCTGCCCGTTACAAATGCAGCAGCAGAGCATGAAGCTTTTGTGTCCCCTCATCCTACGTACAGAGCAAAGCCACGTGCAGAGCTGGAGTCCAGGTGCACCTAGTGTGTCTCACCTAGCACCCAAACAACCAAAGTTAAGAATGTTTGGGCTCTGGATCTTGGCATGGCACGTTCTCAGAGAAAGCACCACTGCTCACCATCACGGAAATGTCAGCTCCACCAGATAAAATGGCTTTCCCATTCAACACACAGCCAAGGCCTGGAGGAACAAAGTGAAACTTAATAAAGAGCATAAAGAAAATGAACAGGAATTCCTCTAGGCTGGATGTCAGAACACAGCCAGAGCTATTGAAATGCCCGGAACCCAGGCAGCGCCCAGCTGGTTCACAAGCTCATTCAGGGTAGGGAAAGGGGGAAATGTGCTCAGATGCTTCTGTCAGTTTGAAGAATATCTGTGGGGCTTTGACAAACAAGATGAATGTTCTCATTCAATTGCACCAGTTATTTAACTTACTTCCCCTGAATGTCTGGACTTCAACCGCCTGAAAGACTGAAATACTTCGTCCCACAAGCATTTCTGGTTTAGTGATTTATTTGTATTCTGTTCTGACCCCTTCTCAAAGAAGGATTCCTGTTTTGAGCATCCATGTCTGTACACAAACAGGCTGTCCAAGCACGTTTTCCTCAGAGCCCTTGCCATCAGGAGCTTCTCCTTGTCACCAGGCTGGTTTATACTGTTTGTAGGGCTGGCCATTCTCCTTGGGGAAGTTCTGAACCATGGGCTTTGCTGAATAGCAACCTAAGAAAAACTGCCACTAGGCTGTCTCTCCTCCTTGATTTTAGCTGTTGAACATATAAGACATCTAAAAAGAATCTGAAAGTTTTCCTTGCATTAATGCATAATTCACTGTCTTTTACTGACATAAAGACAATTGAATATAGAAAAGAATAGAAAGAGTTAGAGAGAAACTTTCAGAAAGAAATGTTTCTAATAAATGATGCCTCATTGTAAGACTGAGTGCCTAAATTTTTAGGGATATAAAATGTTTGCATTCTAACCTAGTGGCAGTTTTACTAACACAGGATTCTGAGAAATGGCAATTCATGTTCATTTTGCAATGCATCTTTCCCTTAGCAAGGACTGTCCTGCATGGGTCTAGATTCAAGGCTCATTTTCAAGTGCCAGTCATATCCCAGAGCAGTGAATTCACTTGGAAAGACAGACTGACAGACCAAGTTACACCATTAACCCACAACACAGGTTTGCAGACATCCTTACACAGCCAGTGATGGGACAGGAAACAGCTCAGGCTCCCTGGCTTAATTTAGCCCTGAAGTTGGGCTTGGCACAGAAAATCCTCAGATTTTAATCTCCAAAGAGGAAAGCCTACACCATCTTTCACATGGGCTCAGTGTTGTGAGAGCTCTCTTTTTATAAATGCCCAGAGTCACTTCAGGGCTGGTGCTAAACAAAGCAGGCAGTGAACATGTAAACTACTGGCTGATGTTTGTTTTGCTCCATACAGCCACCAGGAAAAGTGAAACGTTTCAGAATCCCCAGAGCACAAGTGGAAAAGTGCCTGCACTATAGCTCTGTCTGGTTTTGGCTATGCAATGAAATGAAACACGAGCCATTCTCAGAGAGCACACCAGCTCTGCTCAGCCAGCAGCTGTGTGACCTGGCACCAGGGGCATCTCTGAACTCACCATGCTCAGAACTGCCCAGGGAGCTGAGAGAGCAGCAAAGGCCCAGCTGATGTACCATTCTGCCCACTGAGGAAAGCACCAGCTGAACCTGTTTGCTGCAATTGCTGTCTAAACTCCAGAAATACTGCATTCTAGCTGTGGTTGTAGAGAGGAAGTGTGAGGGATAAGAATTTCCCTCCCTTTCCAGATCACCTGTTACCTGCAGCAAGCTCCAGTGGCTGACACGATCCTGCCCTGCAGCTCCCCAATCCTCCTGTTCTGGCTCTCCTTGCACTCTGGGCTCAGCACTTCAAGGTTCCTCTCCAACAAACAGGGCCAAATTCTCCTCTCATTCCCAGTGGCATTAGTCTGCAGCTACTTCATAGACCTCTGTGACGTTACAAGTTCCTCCCATGCTGACCAAAAGAAAAACTGCCTCCTGTAAATTATGTGAAAACGTAATTCACAGAGAAGCAGAGCATCAATTCCAGGTTCTGCTGAGGTCACTGGGAGTTCTGTCACTGGTTTCAACAACAACAGGGTTTGGTGCCCCAGTGCTGAGCCCAGTGAAGTCAGTCTATGTCCCTTGGGCAGAGAACAGCCTCTGCTTCCTGCTGCTGCCACACAAATCCTTTTATTTCAGTGTTAGCACACACTCCCTAAGCCATTCTCAGGAGGTCTCCTACACAAGGATTTCTTTAGAAGGTGTTGCTCAGCAGTACCTTATGCTCATGACTGGAATACACTAATATTTTCATCTATTTCAGCACTGGATCCACATACTGTATTTTATGAGGGAGCAAAACTAATTTTCAGTGGCCATCCTCTCCCTTCCTCTTTTCACATTGAAGTGCTGGCAAACCTACATGGAAGCAGTAATGTATTTAACATACTTGTGTGCATGTCAGTCATGGCAATGCTGTCAGCAGAACAACGTGAGATCTTTATGCTGGCTGATCTGTGAGAACTGAGAGAGCTTTGATGCTATTGTGCCAATAGTTCAGCAGTTTTTACATAGAGAAGGATGTTGTCCACAAAGAGTCATTTTCTGCAGAAACTGACTCTCTCGCTATCCAAACTCCAAAAATTGCTAGTTTTATGTGAAAAATTTGAGATTATGCAAAAACTATCTTAATTCTCTACTCTTTTTTCATCTTAATATATTTATTTGAACTTCAGAATAGTATACTAATATCTCTAAGGGGAATGCAGAGAGACTTTTTTCCACAGTTCAAAGTCATGCTTGTAGAACCTCAGTTTACTAATACCCATCATTTTGGGATCTGAATCTCACCAGGCACAAGACACCAAGTCCTGATTTAAGTTCAAGTACTTCATACAAGCATATTGACTTTTATTCTCTGCATGCTGTTGTGGACATGGAACACAATGTAATGCTAAGCAAGCTCAATTCCAAGCATAAGAAGGTACCCTCATATTGAAAAGGCCTAGAAGGTTTTGGTCTTTTCAATAATGGGAAATATTAGTGAAAGAGGATTAAAACTTTACTTGAAATCTCTTAACAGAGATAACGCAAGTGGCAAACGCATTCGGTCCAAGTTTATAGAAATCCATGTCTTTATGTGTTGAAGGGGAATTCTGAGGAGAAAAGAAAACATTGGAATGCTACAAAGCAGCTGAAATTATTAGATCAATGTGCTGTCAAAGCTGATTCTGTCAAAAAAACCCACAGTTCATGCTACAGTACTGCATGCTACAGTAATTCTGTGGACAACAGGACAAGCTTTGTAGCTTAGTGCTTTCCTGAGAAAAAAAAAAAAGCAGTGTTTGATGATGATTAATACCTACCATATATTTGGCAGACTAATCTTGATCGTTTTTCCTCCAGCAGCTCCCAATCATCTCCCTCAGGGATGTGTATGTCAGCACATTACCTAATGATAATCTGATAGCTGAATCTGCTGTTAAATAAAATGTGTAAGAAGACAAAGTGCCCACTTTTTATATGTTTACGCATCTGTAAGTGTTACAGGGGGCAGATCTCCAAGTAAGTTCAGCTAAAAGAGTACATAAAGAACTCTGTGTGATGGGTAGAAATAAAATGGACACAGAGTAGTGAATAATGGAATTAAACAACGTGGGAGATTTGTCCTCATAAGCTGGTCCTTCCAAGAAACAGAGGCAGAGGGGGTTGGAGATCAGTGAGGATATCGGAAAATTCAACTTCCAAATGGTCTTGGATGCTTCTCAAGGGAAATAAGGAGCTGCAAATAGATGTGAGGACAAATGGCCACAAGTCTACAGGACGTTTTTTCCCCGTCAGGAAATGATGGAATTGTTTTTGGGCAGCAGGCCAGAACAGTCCTTACCACAGCTAGTTATAATCCACTGAGGTGTAGGGCTGGGAGTGTAATTGCAGAGATGTCAGAAAAATTGAAGAAAACTTCCACATTAGAGAGGTGTAAGCCAGTCTCCTTCCCTGAAAATCCAGGAATCAACAAGGGAAGATGGAGCCCACACCCACAAACAAGGAAGAGCTGGTCAGGGCTGTGAAGGTCGGGGTCAGCCTTGCTGCAGTGACCACAGCATGAGATCCTGAAGAAAGAAAACAAGGCAAAAAGCATGAGCACACGAATTTCCTCCAGGACCTGCCAGAGAGAATCCCAGTTCTGGGCTTTTTGGCACAAGAGACACATGCTGAGCTCACCAAACTCCATGAAAAAATCGGAGCATCTGCCACACAAAAAGGGTGAGATAACTGGAGCTGCTCAGCCTGGGAAGAAAGAATGTCTCAGGAGGAGACTGCCAGCATGGGGGAATCTTACCCAGTGGAAGGCAGTAAAGGCTGGTCTGACTCTCTCACACAGGAGACTCCATTGAAATAAAAATGTAAATAAAATTTAAATAAAAGATTGTTACAGTAAGACAAATCATTCTCTGGCTGCCCAGACTCTGGCTGAGTCTCTTTCCTGGAAGACACTAAACTCTTCTGGAGAGCAGCATCCTGGAGCTGCCCTTACCTTGAACAGAGAGGGTGGAATGGATGATCTCCAGACGTGCCTTCCAACCTGAACTGTTCCGTGACTCTGTGAATGTTTTTCTGTCCTGTGATTCTGCTGTGGCAAACACGTAATTTTTTTTCAAGTTTTGAATCCTTATTTATGCAGGTACTACAAAAGAGATAGAAATAAGGATAAAATAAGCAGGAAAATAGGTACTAACCAGTTCACCTTAAAAAAAACCAAAAAACCAAAAAAAAACCAGAATGGATTTATATTTAATAATGAAATGAAGCAGCACCACTCTCTGAAGCAAATTTGGGTGATTTTGTAACATGCAATAAAAATGAAGGAGGAATATGTAGAGTATTCCAAATCAATGAAATCAAATGTAATTTCTGGAGACTGATCTGTAAAACCCTGAGAAGGAGCCATGCCTTGTACAAAGGGGTATGAGGGGGAGAGATGAGAAGGGAAGAGGCATCTCCAGCTGCACAGTGCTCGGGGACAGCCTGCAGAGCCAAGTGAAGCTGGGTGGGAGAGAAGCCAGCTTGGAAGAGGGATGGATGCACATCCCCTGGCACCAGAACCTGCACAGAGCCTTGCTTCTGGGGCTGCATTCTCTGATGAGAACGGACAGCCAGAGCCTCACTCACACCCCCAGGGCACCAACCCTCACCAGGAAAACCCAAGCCCTTGTCACCACCCCAAAGGCGTGGGGAGAGTTTGCACAAAGATGTGATGCAGCCAAACAAAGCGCGGCCTGACGCAACATTAATCAACCGCCAAATGTCATCACCAGGGAAAGAACAAAACCCCAAAAGAAAATGGGCTTCTTGGATTGTTTGGTTGGAGGCTATTCCTTTCTTCTCCCTTTTCACTATTTATGGAGTAATTTTTCATACAGCATCAGGTTGTCTCACATTTTGCTTTCAAATCGTTGGGAAAAGATGTTTTTTCTATTCAGCTATAATAATTCAGATCCTCCTGACAAAAACATTGAAGCAAAACAAAACTGTAATCAGAAGAGAAACTCTTTGATCTCCTTTCAAAGCACTCTTCAGATAAAACTTCAGACAAAACTCTTCAGGTAAAAATCTTAGTTCTATACACCATAAACCACATTAACCAAAATTACATGAAGTGCAGCTAGATACCATTTGCTTATAGCTGAACAGACTTGGCAGTTTTAAGTTTAATGTTTGGAAAACTACTTAAGAAATGCATTTTAGAAGTTATTGCTTCCAAATACAAAAAGGTACTGATACACCTACCTATAAAATCTAATATTAGAAAAGGCTTGGACAGTTTGAAATTGTTTCTTTGTCCTGAAATGGCTTAGGAAGCTAAAAATGCATTTCTTCAGAACAAACCCCAAAATGTTAAAGATTCTCACAGAAATGCACTGGGATAGGTCCAAGTGGACAAGGTTTTTGTCCAGATGGAAAGTTCTCCTCTTTGAGGTTAAAGCATGAAGGTCATTTTAAAATGACTGTGCCACAGCACTTTGATGCCTCTCCTTCTTTCCAGAACTGAGAGGTGCTCAGGAACACAAAAAAATGAGTTACTGTCAAATAAATTATTTAAACTTTTTGGTATCTCCTGGATAGTTTTTGCCTGGAGTCTTCTGGAAAAAAGAACTGTTTTGGCTAATGGTTATCTATTTGTAAAATCAGGTAAGTACGGAGGAAGAAAAAAAGAGTGAAAAGCTATGGACATTCCATTATTTTAGAAGCTATTCTAACATATTCAGCACTGTGGTATTTGTCTGGACCAGAAAAAGGAAAAAAAGAAAAATACGAAAACCAGCAGAGACCTCAGTGAAGGGAAAGAAGGCAGTGGTAGAACTCCTAATGAAAATAAGGGTTGCAGTATGGGTGGTTTAACCATGCATCCTCCATTAAAATTCATGGAAAATTCTATGACAAAACCTTTTAGCTTTCAAGCAAAACCTTCATTACTGAATAATGACTTGCACACAGTCATTCTTGCTTGCTCAAAGCATCCAGCCCTAAGAAATTGCAAAGGTATTTCTCTAAACTTGAGAACAGACTTTGATGTTAAACCATTACTGGATTTGGACATAAAGAAAAATGTTTAGAATTTATTTTTCTTAAAATACAAATTTCTGTGTTTCAGTGTGCAACAAACATTTGTTCTTTCTCAGCTGCTATAAATTTTCTGAATGAAACTTGCAGTTCATCCAGAAAAACTTATATGAGAGCGTCTTTATTTAGAGAATCTCAGGCCCCCTTGAAAACCTGCTTTCTCCATGAGTTAAACATTGGATTCATGCACCAAGCAGTGAATAAGGAACAATAAGGGGTCACAAGCCATTTATCAGCATCCTGGTAAGTTTTACGAGTCAGGAATAATCTTGTTTAGAACTCAACAAGAGAATCAGATACAATATAATTATTTTTGTGAAATACCTGGTAGTTTTCCTGGCGTTCAGGGTGAGGGTTTGCTGCAGAACAAAACTGAACTCAGATTACAGCCAAATGCAGAGCCAGGGAAATCCTTCCACCGACTTTGGGAGCTCTTACCAAAGGAAGGAGCCAAAGTGGCTCATTCCTCTCAGCTGATCCCAAAGTGGCTCATTCATCTCAGCTGATCCCAAAGTGGCTCATTCATCTCAGCTGATCCCAATCTAGACATCTAAGGCTCAAACTCGTGCGAAGTTTTACAACAGTGGTTTTCTCTCTGCCTCACTGTGCAGAGATTTAAACACTTCCTTATCAAATTATAGCAGCTTTACAGATCTCCAAGTGTAATTTGGAACAGTGTCTGTGCCAGGTGTAGAATTGAATACAGCAAAAATGAAGTGGCATTTTCTAAAGTACAATATCAAAGAAACCTCTAGTGAGCCTCCACTGAAACTGCAAAAGAGTATTTTTGAAGACAGAAAACTATTAGACTGGAAATAAGAACAGTACATCAAAATCAACTTTAAGAAGCCATTATTTTGTATTTTGATACAAGGACAAGTGCAGGAGCATTTGTGTAAATCTAAACCCTAAACAAATCCCTCAGCTCCACCTAGAGAGCTTTTTCCAGGTGACTTACCTAGCAATCCTCTTTCCACTTCCACAAAACACTTGGACTGGTGAACACATGGGTCTGGATCAGGAGCTGGGGCACCCAGCGCAGGCCACAGGACACGGAGATTTCACTGAAAGAGGAGGAACTGAAAACACAGCACAGAAAACCTTATTCCTCCTGTGAGATGCCCTCAGAGAACAGCCCTGCCCAGCGCTGCAGGGTGAGGGAGAGCAGAGGGGATGGATGTGGCAGAAAGGTGAAGTTTCTGCCGTGGAAATCATCTGTTCAGAGGTGACAGGCATAAGAAGTGTCCCTCTGCCAGCAAGCCTGCAGGGAGCAGCTGTGGTGGGACAAACGAGGGTTTGGTGTGAGGCACGCACTGCCAGGGAGCCAAAAGGGCAGGCAGCAGTCCCACCATCGCTTGTGGTGGCAGCAGCTGCAGGGCGAGCCAGAGCCAGAGTGGCCTGAGCCACAGCAGCCAGGAGAGGGCCAGGAACTCCCCCACAGAACAAAACTGGCCTTGCTGGGGCTGGGAAGGAGCAAACCGAGCTGGGAACACAGGACTCTCTTACTGGGAGACACAGGGAGCAGAGGCACGTTTCTGAGGATCGAGTGTTACATCTTCCAGCAAATCTGGCAAGTTTGCTAAACGGATCGTTACGACTCTCGATTTTGGCAGCCAGTTTTATCTGATTTTTACAGTAAGCCAAAGACCTCCCAAGTGCAAAAGCTGAGCAAGAGATCAGATATGAAATGGCTTTTTCCCCCAAACCAATCCTCAACACCAATCAGTTTTATATGTTCTACTTTCAAGTGCCAAAAACTTTTTAACACACCAGTAAGTCAGAGCTCCAAGAGCAAGCTTTGCTCTGGGTATTGGAATGGGGAGTTTCTCATGTCAAAAAGAAACCCCTGGATACTGTGAACTGGGAAGCCTTCTCATTTAAGAAGAAACTTCTTCAAATGTCATTCCTGTGGAAGAATTATATTACAGTACTCTTAATTTATGTTATTGATAACAACTACTTAACACTGACAAAATGGAAAATAAATTGAGTTATGATTCTCTGTGTCCTAATGAGGAAATACAGAGACATGTATTTGTCATGTGCCCAAGAAGCAGCTGACCTGAAAGGGAAGAATTCTCATCTTTCTCTTCGTGGTATGTGCATGGCTTCCAAACTCTGGGAAAGTGATGAACCATATCTGAAAAAAAACAAATGTTATTAAAGTGGACACCAAATCTTTGGTAATAAACACTGTCTCTGGGAAGAGCAGAGTAACTTGTTATGAATTATTTTTTCCCTGCTTCTTTAGCATTATGCATCATGTGAATTGTGTTCTAGTTTGTTTAAAAGTTCTGTTTGTATAAAAGGGATGGGGAGAAAATAGTATTACGCATGCCTCAAAACTCTGAAACTGCCATGTCAAATAAATCACAGCATTTCTGAAATTGATTGCTATTGTTCCAAACACATCCCCATTCTCTGTCCTGTAACAAGAACTGTACTTGTACTTGGTGTTTTCATAGCTGAGCAAGTGCCCTGGGGACACGTACAACTTTCCTGCTTATTTATTTATCTTTTCACACCAAGAAAAGTTAATAATCTTTTGACAAAACAATGACCTGCCATAACACTACTGGGAAGGGCTCAGCTTCAGGCCTTATGAAGGCATTATATTTTTACTGGCCCTGGAATCAACTGTTTACTTTTGAAGGGAAGAAATTAAAACCTGTTTCCAAAGGTTAAAAAAAAAAAATGCAAGGAAATAAAACTTGATAAAATCAAGTATGATATGAATATGCTTAGAGCACCCAAAATTCCCTGACACCATCCTGCAGTTCTGAAGAGTGCCCAGGAGGGGATGCAGAAAGGTGCATGCACATTTTAGTGCAGCTCCCAGGGCTGGGCACTGCACCACGTCCATCACAGGTGCAGATCCCAGGAGCAGCTCCCACGGAGCTGAGAGAGCCAGAAACACTTCCCAGGGGAGATCCCCCAACTCTGCCCTCTCAAGGAGCATTCAGCTGGCACCAGGGCAAGAGGAGACACGTAGAGAGACAAAGAGCAAGAGTCTGAGAGAAGGGAAAGGGAGCACAGAGCGTGGATGGGAGCTCAGGATCTGCCCAGATGTTCAGGGCTGACAGTGCACTGGGATCTGCAGCTAGCCTGCATTCCCACAGCACGGGGATAAATCAGCTCCAGCACTCAGGCAATCCATCCCTGCTGCTCCCAGAGCTCCTGGCACAGCTGTCACGTTTCCGTGCTCCCTCTGCTCTCCCTCCCACCCAGCTGCAGCCCTGCCCTGCTGAGAGAGAGCCAGCAGCTCGTGCCCATCTCCTGCCTCAGCCCCCTCTGCCTCCCTGCCCTGTGAGATCCCTCACTAACACGGGACACCAACACAACCCCAGCTCAGGGCAGGCCTGTTTGCTTTGGCTGTCGCTGCAGTTCTTATTAATAAATGCCTCCTGCTAGGCTAGACTCCATTTATCATGACATATGTTATCTAGCTCATGTTCTTACACAGTATTTATTACAAAACTTAAGTTGAGCACAAAGCTATTCCTCTGTCTTCCCAGGCAGTGAGAAGGGTGGTTATGTTATTTTAATGAATTTGTCTGTCTCATGTTATTATTGAGAAGCCTTGGTTAAGGAAGTGATCCATGCATTTCATTTTGAAAATGTGGATTTCGTGGTTGCTGTGGTCCTTTCCCATAGGAGAAGAATTTCTAATCCATCTGCACATTAATAATTCCCAACTTCTTTTTTGCTGAGATCTCCCCATGGTGAATTTTTCCCAGACCTCTTGAGCTACTTCCCTTTCCAGCCTTGCCCATCTGATTGGTCTGGTGCTTGTTTTCACACACCATATGCTGCAAGCACGAGAGCTGCTAGACTAGCCCAGCCAAAAAAAGGAAACATCCATTTCCATAACTTGCCAGCACCTCCTCCAGTATTGCAACTGACCCCTAACTCTTGAGAAATCCTGTTTAGAATTACAGTGCAGTCTTGGGAGAAAACACACATCTAATCTAATTTGAGGGCATGAAAAACTCAGGTTAGCTTCAGAAAGAGGAGCCAAATACTGTGATAGTTTTCCAAATGAAGCCTCTGCTCCTAAATGAAACAGGAAGCATTTCTTAGGATATCTCACAGGGGGTGGATCAAGCAGACGTGAGAGCTGGTCAGCACAAAGCCCAAATTTCTGCACAGCTTTACTGGCTAAAACACACGAGAAGTGCAGACACATCTCATGATTACCTAAGGATAACAAAACCATGTGGGAATGCGAATTTTGCAGTCTCAGAAAGACCTGCATTAATAGAATGGCAAGGCCTAGATTTGGTTAGAATGGGCAAAATTTACAGATTTTACATATAGAGTGTATGGCAACTTTTCCTAACATGAGGCTCTGTACCACCTTGCTCTTTCCCCATCTCAAGAGAGCTTTAGTAGGAGTATTGTGCAAAATACTGAGTGAGTTCTGTTGTGCTGAGCCAGCCTGATAATTTCAGTGTTTACTGTCTCGCTCCGCAGGTCCTCACATTCACAGTGATTTATACAAAGGGCTCTGGTTTGTGTCTCTCACAAACTGCTTCAATACTGCGCTAGGTAAACACAATGTCATCAGATTCCCAGTCCTTCCTGGGTAATTTTCCCCAGTTATGTAAATGTTTATCTTAATTCGACTTCTTCCTTTGCACTTTTGAAAATGTTCTTGCTCCTTCCCGGTGCTGAGGCGGTGTGATAACCACGGTGCAGAATCGAGACAAAGGAATGCCAGGGCTGCATGCCAGGGAGCAAGGACCCAGCCAGCTGCACAGCCTCTGAGTGCCAGCTCTCCAAGAGGCAGTGCAGGGATCCTCCTGGAGCATTACTGCCCAAAACTTCCCAGTGCACCTACTGGAAGCGCCAGTGGGACATTCCAGCAGCAAATCTCACGTAAAGCTGCCTGCTCCCGTAACCATGCTCACAGGTGTGCCAGGCACGGACGTGGCAGCACAGGCTCAGCCCAAGACCTGACTCCTCTGAGTGAGTTTCCCACCATGCAACCTGTGCTGCTTTTGGCAAACCATCTTTGGGGAAAGGGAGCTGCATGTAAAGTGCTGGCAGCAGCATTTGGGTTGATATGCATAAGTTAATCAATCGAAAACAGCTCATGACAGCGATGTTTACACTTCTCATGCTTTCTCTCTTTAACCACTTGAACTGAACTACACAAAAAGCACTTTAGAATCTACTGCATGTATAAAAAGTCAGTACTCCTCTAATAAATTTCAGTTTGTCAGTGCTGTTGATAGGTTGGGGATCCTTTCCACAGCCAAAAAGTGAATCTAACTCAGCAGAGGACATTGAAACTTCAGTACAAGCTTCCTTCCAGACAAGCTCTGCTTTCTTTCCAGCTCCCAAATAAAAGAAGATGGGACCAGATAACTACAGGAATCCACAGATTTCAGTGGGCGGAATTCTAGAGATAACCATCTCATTTCAGCAGACTTTGAAAACAAACACGAAATAAACCATTCATCTTGTTAGAGGTTGACACATTAATTTTTCTGCTTGGAAAATCTAAATTCTACTTGCTGCTACTCCAAGGGATCTTGGTATCATCCCTTGGTTTGGATACCCATCTGCTGCCAGTTTCAAACTTGGTCAGCAAAATGCACTGATCCAAATAGGCACATGTTTGAATAGCACAGAAAAATTCCTCCTTAATTGCTCACACTTTCTATGCTAAGTCTCTAAATAAGGATATGCAAGCCAGAAGCCTTCTCTGGTTTGGTAGGATTTGATGATATTTTTTCTTCAAAGAGGCAAAACATGAACTTACCTCTCCTATGACTATATAAGGAGCATAAAGAAAAAGCACCGATCCCTAAGCTGAGCTTCTACACAGTTCAGATGTTTTAATTTAATTTTGTGAATACCCAAACCTACTTAATCATCCGAATTTTGGAGCAGGTACAACAGCACTTAAAGCTGGCTCATCAGGCAGCAGCTGTGAGAGATAACACAGGGCTGTATTTACAGTGGAGCCTGGGATCAGGGACTCTCTGTGCACCACTTGTGCTAACGTAAAGCAAATGAACTGCTCAGCCTGGATGAACTTCACATCCCTGAGGTTTAGTTTACACAGAGGCAAACCAGAAATGACAATGGCCAAGCAGAGCCAAGCTCTGTGGGCCAGAGCAGCACACAGACACACCAGCTATGCTCAGAGCAGTGGGTGATTCTCCACATCAGTGAGTGCCTTCAGTAATGCCACCATGCACAGAAAGAAGCAGCTATAAACCAGAATTAGAGAGGTCAGCTCCCTGCACACCCTGCTCTCTCAAGCAACCCTGCAGCCCCAGTGGATTCACTGCTTAGTTTTTGCCTTCTACCAGTACACTGAAAATGGGAAATGAGGCATGGAGTTGACCTTCCCAGGTAAAATGGTGTCTGAAGCAGAAACCAAAGGGTTTTTATTACCTCTCCATAAGGTCAAGAAAAAGTTGTCTAAAAATGCAGGGCGATATTTTGTTTCCCCCAGCAGCGAGTTGACTGCCATGCTTCTGTCATAAAACAGGCTCTGGGCAAGGGAGAAATGGCAAGGAGAGCTGGCAAGGCCAAGGACACAGAGACAGAAGGAAACAGACTTAATTTCACACCAGGTCATTTCCACAACTTGTAGAAACAGTAAAGAAAACATCAACAGTATTTCCACTAAGTATGATATAGAACTCTTTTGGACTGTCTCTTAGAGGGGAAAATATCCAAGACCTTTTTAGGGCTGAGCTGAACAAATTCATTGAGAGTTAATGGGACTCATTTTCCTACAGACCTTGGGCAGTTAAGAAAATAAACCTTACAATATGCACGTTTTCTACTTGTTGCCAAAAAGAATCAACTGCTGTTAAAGACTAAGAATACACAATAGTTGAACTTAGTTTACAATCTCAGCCTGACTGCTTGTTCTCCTGCACCTGGCTCAGTCCCATCTAGGAACAGGCATTTTAGTTCTTCCTGTTTTACCCAGAATCTCTGGTATTCAGTGGGCACAAAGCTGGGTTAGCAGAGCTTGAAATGAGCAGAGCCAACATCTGGGGCTGCCAGCTCAACTTGCTTTTCCTTTCTTCCCAAAGAAGCACTTGGAATATTTCTGGCTCATGCAAGGAAGTTCCTAAGGAATGGGATCAAGCCTTGTGATCCAGGTTAAACCTCCTGATTAAGGGTAAAAGGTTGCTCTCTCCTCAGAGGCAAGGTGCATTTGCAATGCTTTACACACAAAAGAAAAATTGCTGTGTTTTGCCTGCATTTACATCCACAAAAATACAGGTGAACATCATCCTGAGAATGCATTTTTCTCCCCAGGATACCAATTTCTAGATCAAGCATACCTGGGATTATGCTCTGTAGCAAAGGACCAAGAAGAATATCTCTCTCAAATCTTCCAGCAACAAAGACTATAAATGATGCTTGAGGAAACACTCACTCAGTGATGCAGTTCACTGAAAATAGAAGAAAAAAATATGTAGAACACCTCTAGGTTTTCACTAGTGCTTTCACAAAACAATATCAGAACCAGCACCAGCATCCCTCTTTCACAAGAGCAAAATTCAGTTTTTCATAGCAACTCCTTCTGCTCAAAAACAGTGTGATTGTTCAAAAAGTCCAACTTAGTTTAGGGTTTAACAGGCTGAGACAGAAAGCAGAAATGTTTATTTAGACCCCTACTACCTTTTCTTCCATCCTTGCTCAAGTGGCTTAACCTCAGGGAATGTTTCAAGGACAAGGACTTAGTGCCTTAAAGTGAGTGACCTTATTCTTTGTGGGTTCTTTCCTTAAAACTGCTTGCAAGCGGCTTATCTGAAAATGTTCCTTAATGCATAAAAAGGGAAGACAGAACAGATAAACTAAAACCAAAATGAAATAGCTTATTACAGGTGTGTACTTAACTTGACTTCCAAACATCAGGTTTTAGAAATTAAATGGAATAATTATTTTGTTCGCAGTTTGTTTTTTCCATGAGCCTGCGCTTTCCTTCATTTAAAAAATAAAAAAAACCCTAATTACTTCATATGCAAAATGCTTTTGAATGGGTAGTTATTTTGACCTCCACTTTTAGGGAAAAAAAAAGGATCTCAAATAGATTTTAGCTGTGGGGAGCACAAATAGATAAATGATGGGAAAAGGTATCAAGCTTACAAAACTCTTTTGTGTCTGTCCAGCTTAATACAAATCTTTTGCTCTGGACTCCCCACGGTTCTCAGCCCTGATATGGGCAACCCATTTAAAACCAGCTCCTGAGCATGTCACACACTGCCCTTCCTGGTGGTGTAAATCACCTGTGCCAGCTGGGAGGAGGAGGAAGGCGGAGGACGGAGGAGGGAGGAGGCGGAAGGAGGAGGAAGGAGGAGGAAGGAGGCGGAAGGAGGAGGACGGAGGAGGAAGG
>JANRGV010000073.1:66851178-66875652 GCA_024734035.1 Alethe castanea
CCACTATCCCAGGCTGCTCCAAGCCCTGTCCAGCCTGGCCTTGGACACTGCCAGGGATCCAGGGGCAGCCACAGCTTCTGTGAGCAACCTGTGCCAGGGCCTCCCCACCCTCACAGGGAAGAATTTTTTTCCCAATATCCCATCAAACCCTGCCCTCTGTCTGCTGTCACATGCTCTTATTCCTCCATGGACATCCGGGCTGGAGGAACCTGTGGTCTGACCCACGGTCCCGTCACCAGGCTTGGTTACAAAAGCAGAATATCTCTGTGCCCCCAGGGCTGCAGCTGAGAATCCCTTCTGGAGCATCCTGTCCTTGGAATCCCCTCCTGACACCCGTGCACACCCCTGTCACCCCTTTTCTTTCCTGGCAGTCATCTGGGGAGGTGCAGGGAGGTGCTCTGGGGTGATGCTGCACCAGTCCTGGCTGTTCTCTGCCCTGAGCTGTGCTCACCAGCCCCTATTCCCTTCCCACAGGCGTTCAGGCAGCAACCTGAGCGGGGCCAGCGAGGGCCACCCCGAGGACTGGAACCTGGAGGACAGCGTGAGTTGGCTGGGCAGAGCGGGAGGGCTGGTCCCAGTGGGGTGGGCCCAGGGGAGAAGGGACCCTCCACCTGGGTCCAAATGCTCTGTGGTGGTTCCTCTGTGAGTCACGGCTGGGGGTCAGATGTCAGCAGTCATCAGCATCCTCAACATTCTCATGAGGGAAGCAGGAAGGTGTTTGGGGACAGCTGTACCCCAATTTCCCTGGAGAACAGGCTTCCAGCAGTGCTCCTCAGGTGTCTCCTGAGCTGTGGTTGCTGTTCTGCTGGGTCTAGTTGAGTCCAGCTTAAACCTGAGTTCCTTCTGTTGCTTCCACAGGTCTTTGAGAGCTCAAATCAAAGCAGCTACAATGAGTCCATGGGCAGAGATCTCCTGCCGAGGAAGAGGAGGCGGACTCGCATTCCCGACAAACCCAACTACAGCCTTAACCTCTGGAGCATCATGAAGAACTGCATTGGCAAAGAGCTCTCCAAGATCCCCATGCCCGTGAGTCTGAGTGTCCCTGGCAGCCAGGGCTGGCACAGGGGGTGTTTGAGCAGCTCTGGGCTGTGCACAGGCCTTGGGTTACAGCTCTGGATGGTTCTGCCAGTGCTGTGGTGGCACAGCAGCCCCAAGCAGGGACAGGAGATTGTCACCAGGGACTGGATTTTGTGCTGGAGGAGCCCTCTGCAACTGCTGCGTGCTTATCATGGAATTGTGGAATGGTTTGGGGGGGAAGGGACCTTAAAGCTCATCCAGTCCCATCCCCGTGGGCAGGGACACCTTCCACTGTCCCAGGCTGCTCCAAGCCCCAATGTCCAGCCTGGCCTTGGGCACTGCCAGGGATCCAGGAGCAGCCACAGCTGCTCTGGGCACCCTGTGCCAGGGCCTGCCCACCCTCACAGGGAGAAATTTGTTCCAAACACCCCACCTAACCCTGCCCTCTGGCAATGGGAAGCTGTCCCCCCTTGTCCTGGCACTGCAGACCCTTAGAAATTCTCTTTTCATCTTCCTTGCAGCCCCTTCAGACACTGAAAGGCCGCACTGAGGTCACCCCAGAGCCTTCTTTTCTCCAGGCTGAACAATCCCAGCTCTCCCAGCAGAGCTGCTCCATCCTCTGCTCATCCTGGAGCCTCCTCTGGACTCTCCCAGCAGCTCCTCATCCTCCCTGTGTGGGACCCCAGGGCAGGAGCAGCTCTGCAGGTGGGGTCTCACCTGGGCACAGGCACAGAGCCCTGCTCTGGGGGGCTCAGCCCAGGCTTGGGGGTCTCTGGGTCCTGTCCAGTTCTCACCCCCCAGCACCCCCAGAATGTTTTTAGGAGCTTCCAGATTCCTGCAATGAGATCAAGAACTCATTAATTTATCGATGGTGTTTTTCAGGTGATTTCAGACCCCTCTGCCTTGCAGATGAACTCCTCTAGCCCAGGTAGGATGGCAGTGCCAAGGGGAGGGGGGAAATCACCTTCCCAGGGACATCTCCCTCCCCACATCCTTTCAATTTATTCCTGGATGTGCTCCTTGTAAACCAAGGAAGGGCTGCACAGGTGAAGATATTTCCACAGCAAACACCTTCCTCGAGGAAAAACACCCCTGCCCCCAACTCTGAATCCTGAGGACACCACAAACAGCCCCTAAAAACTCCCAGTGAGCAGAATGAGCCTTGGGACATCCCTGGTGCTGGTGGCTTTGCTGGGCAGGGCTGGACCTGAAAATCAGGACTCTGGGGGTTCATGCCACCTTCCCCACTGTGTGATCTGATTTTCCAACCGGGTACTCATGATCCTGTGGGCTCACTAACGAAGATTTCAATGCAAATGAACTCCTGAGGAGGCAGAGCAGCCCCAGAGCTGCCTGGGGACCGCCAGGAGTCACTCAGCAAAGAGCATTCTCATTAATCTTTGTCACCACTCAGCACCTAGAGGACGTTTAGGTGGCACCCGTGTGACAGAGCACCAACCACTGTCCCGGTGAGGCTGGAGAGGCAGGGACAGCAGAGGGGACGTGAGAACAGCCCCAAACTCGATGTCCCTGGCTCTGCAGCCAGGACTGAAGGAAGCCAAAGCCTCGTTGCTGCAGGGCAGGAGAAAGTGGAAATGCCACCAGCCCCAGGCCAGCGGCGTCATCCCTCAGCTTCAAAGGAATGGGGGTCAGATAAGAGGGATCCTTGAATGCCCTACCTGAATCACCTGCACAGGTGCATCCAAAGCAGCCCAAACCCTTCCCTGCAGCCCCCAAACTGAGCATCACCAGGGCAAACTTTGCTGCTCCTGCTCTGTGATATTTCACTTTTTCCTTATTCCTTATTCCTTTCCTTGTTACAAAATCCAGGAGCTGAGCTGGCAATAAACACCTTTTCTCTTGAATAACTGAACCAAACTTTCTGCTCTGGTATCATCCCGACCAAGGTCTTTGGGTCATCTAATCCCAGCCCACGACTTTAGGTCATGGGTTGGACTTGAAGATCTCAGAGGTCTTTTCCAGCTCAATTGATTCTGTGGTTCTGATCCCAGTTCCAGCAGAATTGGTGTCTCCTCTTTGGGACATCCTGCTGACATGACTTATTCTTATTCCTGCCTCTATTACTGGGCCAATTTTAAGGTCCTTGGCTGAAGAGTGGAGCCAGGTGAGGAGGAAATCCCAAACCCTGGCTCAGCAGTGTTTGTAACCTGAATTTGGAGCAGCCTCTGCCAGGCCCCGAGGTGCAGCACGGAGCTGAACCCACCAGAAACAGCGAGGAAATGCAAATGAACAACAGCAAATTAACAACTGCAAATTAACAACAGGCCCGTGAAGGCTCTGACAACGAGCTGGGTGACAGCAGGGACTGGCACAGGGTGACACACCTTGCCTGGGTGAGGCAGAGCCCGGGTGGCCCCGGGGGAGGATGAGGCAGCAGGAGCCTCCCTCCCTCCTCATCCTCACCCTGGGGTCCCCTCTTGAGCGGTGGATTGGGGCAGGTTTTGGTTGTGTTGTTTTTGTGCGATGCTGAGGAGGAGGAGGAGGAAGAGGAGGAGGAAGGAGGAGGATGAGGAGGAGGAGGAGGAGGAAGGAGGAGGAAGGAAGAGGAGGAGGAGGAAGGAGGAGGAAGGAGAAGGAAGGAGGAGGAAGGAGGAGGAAGGAGGAGGAAGGAGGAGGAAGGAGGAGGAAGGAGACAAGACACTTCTCTCCCACCTTGGTCCTCCTGCTGCTCAATAAACCCATGCCCAAGAACCCTGAGAATATACAACTCTGAAAACTAACAGAGGATGAGTCACAGTGACTCCAATCAAATGGAATTATGTGTGTTCAACAAGATCAGCCCAAATATATATATCCATTAAATGAGTCTTTATCTCCCCACAGCTCTAAGAAAGAAAACGTGAAATTCAAGGTGAAGCAACCCTCTGTCAATGGCATGTTGCTTAGAAAGCTTAATTGTGAGAAAATATTATTTATGACCAACAGGCACTAACTCTCTCAATATTTATGCTGTTTAAGACAAAAGGAATTGCTTCAAGCTGGGGTCTGGAGAATCCCTATAAAAAAAGTGCTTACACATTGTGGATTTCCCATAATATAGTCCCTGATGGTACTCTGGAACCTGAATATCCACAACATACTTGGAGAAGGTAATACGTGCCAGGCTTTATACAGCCCTAGAGAGAATCTAGACATGTATGTTTAATAATATAATGAAGTTTGAAATTTACTGGGACTTTAATATTGAAGGATTTAAAAAGCAATTAAACTGCTTTAAAATAGCATAGAGCTTATGGGAATGCAATATGGATTGGAACAAACAGGCCTAAATCAACACTGGTTTGAAAGTCTAGTAAGGATTAAAACTATGGGAGGTAATTCAGGAACAGATGCATCAAATTAATTCCAGTAATACTGGAGTGTTAAAAACGGCAACAGAAGCCAGCTTTGTTCAACAGAATGGAAAAAAAATCATCCTTTCTCTCCCTTTCTGCCCTCAAGGAGATGGATTTTCCCGGCACAGCCATTCATTGGTGGCAGCAGTTGCACCAAAATGTTTGACATCAGCAAACTGAAGGCAAATAGAAAACATACATGGAGGAAACAGAGGGGAAAAAAACCCCCACAACATGGAAAAACCCAAGGGCACAAGTAATGCAGAGAGGTGAATCTGCAAACACACAGCAGAACCACAAAGCTGCTTAGGAAGAAATGAAAGAGAACCCTGTCCCAGAAATGGAAGAGAGAGCCCTGTCCCAAAGCCCTCCCTGCCAGGAGCACCAGTTACTCACAGTCATTTCTAGTCACAACTGGAAGTGGATAGGCAAGTCACAGCTTTTTCAAGAAATTTATCACTTTTCTCAAGAATTGTCTGCGAGCAGACTGGGACTTGTATTAATTTGTCTCCAGCTGGCGAGGGTACACCAAATATTTTCTGTGAATGAATCCTGGCCAATGGATTGCTCACAGACTCAGGGCTGTTCTAATTGTTTCAATATTCCTGCTCTGACGTTCAAGATGAGGAGGCTCTGATCAAGCCCCAGTTACAAGAGTTTCATTCCTAAAGTAATGAGAAATCTACCTTTTGGACAGAAAGATAGCCATAGAAATCTTCCTCTCATTTGAAACACAGCAAAGCAAATCAGAAACAGATCTCTGGCACTAACAGAAAGGCAGGGAGGAAATAGGGAAAATATTGATTAATGAGATTTGTTTGTGCTGCGGATGGTGATCAAAGGGGAGTGGATGCAATGTGCAGCACTCACCATTGCTTTTAAAACCAAAATTCCTTTGATGTGCGGCTCAGTGTCCGGCCATTACGGGAACTAAAAGGAAAAGCCATGAGAACATTATTAATAAAGGTTTAAACTGAACAGCTTCAGGCACCAGGCTCATACTGCCAAGGTTTTTGCTTCTTAAACGATCAGCTGGTGAATAATTATGATAAATGATGTTTTATGACTATTTGGTTTAGTAAACAAAGCCTCTTGATGCATGCAGTGGTACCATTTCCATTCAGAGCAGCCAGCTCCAGAACACAGGGAAGGGTCCCTAACAGGGAGTGGCTGGATTTTTGAAGAATATGGAAGGTTCAGAGGAAATTTTAGAACGTTCATATAAAGCCATCTTGGTATTTTTAACTGACTTCTCTAAGGAACAGGAGCTTCATGTGTAAAGTGAACACTGTAATAGGATAAAAGTTTAAGACTAATGGCATTTTCCCACCTCTAAAATCACTGGACACCACCTTAAGTCTTTCCTCCTTGACTGCTAATCAGAGATAATTCTTTGCCTAAGGAAAAAGAAGCTCGTTTTATGCTACATCTCTTGCAAAACATCACACTTCATCTTACAAAAAGAAAATGGCAAGTTTTGAAGAGGACCCATCCTATTTGTCTAGCAATATCACACCTTTGCCATAAATAGTACTTTTATTACAAAAAATAGGATTTAAAAAGCAAATAAATAGTAGGAAAGCTTGTAAAACCAAACCCACTTATAAGTTTGTTTTTCTGTTGTTTTTTCTTGTCACAAAGACAGTCTCACAGCTCATTTGGCAGATTGATTTGGTCAATACTGTCACAATGGCAGTGCATTATTTTAGGACTAATGCTAATTGCAGCACTGAGACTAAGATAATCATAAGTGGAAGGGGACAAATAATGATCTGAATACAGTGCATTACAACTCATTTTACTGCATAGTAAAATGTGGAAAGAGCAGCCAAAAGCTACAAAATCAGTTCTTTGACTAAAAACAAAAAAAAAAACCTATTAAACTTCCAGTTTAATCCAAAGTAGTATTTTGAATATATCAAACAGGGTGGAACAAATCCTTTTTTGTTCAGCATTTAAATCAAAAATGCATTTTGAAAAACATACTCATGATGAAACTGTAGAAAACACTGGAAGTACCTTTAGAGGAGGGGTGGGAGAGGGTTGGTGGGGAGAGACAGAGAGAGCATCTGGTTGTGTCAAATGACACATTCTGAACAGCTGAATAAGAAAGTTCTTCTTTGAGGAACAAGCAAATCAAAGCAAATAAAGAATTAGATTTGCAGTTCTCATGGTTACTGTGCTGCCACACAGGGGCAGAGCTTCTAGAGGATACTGAAGACTGAGGTTTATGCCTCTGTTTTCCTAATCAGGAGTGAATGCTATCTTCCCACTTTCTTATCTAGGCATAAATACTACTGCTACTAACACATGGGCTTCTGCTTCCCCCAAGAATTTAATTCTGTTATGCCTAATTAATCAAATGTTTAATGTGGAAAGCACACATATCATAAACGGAATACACTTGGCTTCCTCTTGCAGGGAAGCTCTGCTGTTTTCTCTCTCAGTGAGCAAATAATACTGAAGAGAGATGTCCCTAGCAGGATGACCCACCACAAAAAGTGAGACACCCCATTAGTTAAAGCTGGAACTGGGGGGAGTCTTCCCTGCACTGAGTATTTCTGTCTCCAGGTTAGTGACAAAACTGCTGCCACTCTAGGTTTCTTCCCCTGCCAAGATTAATTTCAAAGAGGTAGAAAAGGCGCATCATTTTCCTTGATGATTTGATTATTTCTTGTCCTTTCCCTCAGAAAACAGACTCTGACGTCAATAATCCCCATGTAAGCTCATTAATTACTTTGGGAAGTCAGTGCTAATTTTGCACAGGGCCATCAGAGGCAGATCATGGCACACTGAGGGAGTGTTTTCTCCTCCCAAAGCGCCGGTCCATGCATGAGCAGCACACTCTGGGTCCCCACAGCCATGCAGAGGCTTTGTTTTATTTTCTTGGGAAAAGCCATCCTGCAGCCTGCCCCTCACTCACCCTGGCTTGGGAACAAACCCTGCTCCCTCAGCCACGGCTGTCAGAGCACATGAGATCCCCAGAAAAGGCCCTAGATCCTGTCACTGCTCGAGAGAGCCTGGGCAGGCAGCAGGAAATTACACACACATTAGCTGGAGCTGATTTAATAACAAAACAAGCCATTTGAACAGCTTGATTAATGACGGGCAGCCAGGCCTCGGGAAAAGCAGCTCACTCACGTCTCGCTGGCTGGCCAGGGTGCACACACAGGGAGAGCATTTCCTGAGCACACACAGCACCCACCAAACAGCCCTGCACGCAGGGGATGCACAAACAGCCCTCACAAACAGGATGGGGGGATGCACAAACAGCCCTGCACGCAGGGGATGCACAAACAGCCCTCACAAACAGCCCCAGCAGCAGGACAGGAGAAACAGGAGATTTCTCCATCAGTGCAAGCCGGCCATGGCACGGAAAAGGGAGTCAGATGATCACCAAAACAAGGGCAGAGAAGCTGCCTCAGAGGGGCTGCCAGTTCATCAGCCTCACTGGGATGCCCTTCAAAGCTGCTGATAGCTGTTACTGCCACACGGAGCTGTGGAAAAAGTCAAGTGTCAGCCCTGGATTATTTTAGCTCAGGAACACTCTATTAGTCGTAAAGCATCTGTGGCAGATTCTCCCCTCTCACTCTCCCTCATGGACAGAAACAAATGGGAAAACAACCTCAGTGCAAGGCATAGGTGGTGGTACAGAAAAGGCAAAAGCACAGGCCTGCAAAGAGGACAGGCAGGGGAGTGAAAAACAGGCACAAGAGGCACCAGTCTAACTGGCCTGCTCAAAACCATCAGTCAGAGCATGGGTGCTGGGCTGAAACAGCTGGAGAAAGTGGGACAAACTTGATTTCCTCTGGTGGGTTAACTCCTGCTGCTCCTCACCCTTGTGTGTGTTTGCCACCCAACACCTCCTTCTGCTCTGCCCAGCTTTGCCATCTGCCCCTGGCCTGGCAGGGGGTGATGGAGACCCTCTGGTCCTGGGGGATCCCCAAATCTGTGTGCAGGGGTGGCAGCCGGTCTGGTTTCACCCTGAGGAGCAGGAGGGCTGAGCACTGTGTGTGATCCCCAGGCATCTGCTGGCACTGGCTGCAGGGGGACAGAACCAGCTACACACCATCCCTGCATTGGCACTGCCTTGGTCCCTGCCATTCCCTGCACAACCAGCTATGGCTCTGTGGGAACACCTTTTTTAAACCCTAAATGAGCAGGCTGCAGGGGAACAGAGCCAGCTGCACACCATCCCTGCATTGGCACTGCCTTGGTCCCTGCCATTCCCTGCACAGCCAGCTATGGCTCTGTGGGAACACCTTTTTTAAACCCTAAATGAGCAGGCTCGTCCTCCAGTTCAGCTCTTTGCTGATACTGGAGGTTCCCTCCATTTCACTGTGAAATCACTAGTAATGTATTTTGGCTTTCCAGTGGGAGCCTAACTCAGCAGGCACAGACAAATTTTGCTTCTCTCTTCATTCATCTTATTTCAGGCCTGATTAAGTGGGATTTCTCCTTTTATTTCAGAACTTCAGCCCAGTCTGCACACTTCACTAGCTGCCCTTGTCTTTCTAGCCTCAACCAGTTCCCTGTCTATTATGATATTTTTCAGCTTCTTGCACCATTTTATCCAAACAAGTACCTGAATAATTTGACAATTTCATCTCTGGAATTCACAGAGGTCAAACAGTCACCCATCATAAGCTGTTGTAACCTGAGAAACAGGATGACTTGGCTGAATCTAACACAACCATTTCTCTTTAACACTTGTATTATTTAATGACATCCAAACTCACCACTGCCTCGCTGAACAGCTTCCTTGGGCTTGGAACCAGCTCCTCCTGGAATGAAAGAGGCAACAACATGATCATTACAACTCCAAACACCCAAAGAAGAATATAAACTGTGATTCCTTTGAAGCACTGTGGAGTTTCGGGTTGCTTGTGTATTTGTACAATATAATTATTAGCCTGTACACCCCTCATAATGTGTTACTGTCAGGAAAACAGGCAAGACTTACAAAAGAGCTGCCCACAGAAATAAATAAAGCAGAGTTTCACATTACTCCAGTGATCGTTGAATGTTAAACAGATTTTTTCAGTTTACCAGACACATTTGGTCTGTCTTATAAATAAATCACTAAAATAATAAACAAGTGGCTTTTCTATTCCCAATAGGCTTTAAAACCCCACCCCTTCTTTCTGAAACAAAGTGTGGATCCCTAAATGATGCTAATGGCATTCTTTTATTGATCTCCTGTATTCACTTACCCTGAAATTTTTTTCTTCACATTTCTTATTGCAGAGAAAAAATTGCCATCCTACCCAGCATGAGAATTGCTATTTTGTTTAAGTTCCTTTAAACAATAGCAGCCCTTTCACAGCTTCTCACATTTCTTAAACTATTTGTCTTAACCCCTTGCCAGTCACCCTTGAAATGGTTCATTTTGCCCCATAAGATGTACAAAAGGCCTTTAGGAAACATTCACAGGTATGTAGGGCTTGATTGAAAATGAGTCGAAACTGATTTTAAGAGGATGACTTGGTCATCTATCAGGTCAGTATTCTACACATAACACCATTAGATTTGGACAGCTCCAAAAATTATGGCAATCAGAGCTCAGTGGAGATCCTACACTCCCATACTTTCTACCTAAACTGTTCAAATGTCACTATCTGTAAGCATTTTTCAACTTTGTAATTTCAAAGCTACCTTTTGTTACAAATTTTTCTTATTCTAGTATTTTTACTGTTCTGTTTTGGGTTTTTTTTTTCCCCCCCGTTTTGTATAGATTTATATTTGTTCAAGTTGCCAAATTATTAAATTCATCGCCAGTAGCAACTGTAACAAATGGCTGGCCTAAACATGAAGTGAGCACAGGAACTATTTATTTACCAATTACAAGACTGCATTTCCTGGCTGACAAGTCCAGTGCAGCAGACATTCTGCAAGGGAAGCTAATTTTCACTGCCAAACCGGGGAAAAAACAATGATGAAAAATATTTTTATTTTTCAAATAATGTAAAATTAAAGAAGTTTCAAGCAGATAGAAAGCATTCTGTTTCAGAAGATTTTGAGTGCGAGCACTGAGTTCTTTCTCACTTCAGTCAAATCGCTGTTCTTTATTCTACCACAGAAAAACAGACCAAAATCTTTTCCCTTTCTCTCCAACCCCTCCCCTGCCCATAAGAGTTTTTCGTGTGTTTTCAGGCTCTCCTTTTGTTCCACTACAATAAAGTCTCCAGATAATTGCCAGGTCAAATGTGCTCTGTCTTTATTCCTTCAGTGTAGCAGCTGGTGCTTGCCTCGTAAAATTCCTTTTCTGTCAGCTGACAAGTGCAGTCCCTCTTGAAGAATTTCTGATGTGACTTTCAGTTCCTTTGCTGCTCTCAGTCTCACTTTAAAGGCTTGATGGGCCCACGAAAATGACACAGATTCAAATGTTCTCATTCAGGTCTGGAAACAAGCATCATTAGACTCCCCACTCCCGATGGGTGAAATGGAAACATGAATTTGAGAAAGGAAAAAAAAACCAACAGACAAAACCAACAAAACACATGCCTGCTGTTTCTCACAGAAATTTAGATGCTTCTCATATCTCTTTTCCAGGAGAAACTCCACATTGCTTCAAAAGAAACCTGCAAGCAAACAAGCCCACGACATCTGAATATTCATTTGTTCTTTTTCAGATACTCAAGTAAAGGACCTGAATTCATGCACACTTCTCAGCAGGCAAACGGCTTTGTCTTTTGGAAGGCAAAGCCATTGTCATCTCCTGGTAAGAAGTGACACTAATTTAGATATTCTCCAAACCGTTTATAGTTTGCTAGAAGGACTGATTGTTCAACATAGGCCACACTTCTTAATGGGATGTCCTAAAGGAACGTGGAATAAAGGCTAAAAAGCACTAAAAAAGTTACAAAACTGTTTAAAATAGTTACAAATCTATCAAATTGAGACAAGAATCTACAAGTAACTCTTGTCAGTTCCTATAGCTAAGGCTGAGGTAGCTCATCCGAAACAGTAAAGGGCATAAGTTCGACTGTAACGTTGTTTTTAAGGCTAGAGCAGAAGTCTGTTGTCCATCTGCTGAAATGACAGAGGGAATTTGAGTTTACCAGGTGCCCAGGACCGAGGGGCACGTTTCCCCACTGGCTGGTGGGGCACAGCACCCAGGAGGGGGAGCAGACGAAGCTCTCAAACATCCGAGTCCAGCTCGCTGGGTTTCTGGCTGCAGCACACTCCAGACAGCCCTAAGGACAAATTCTGGCTCTTCCAGAGCTCTCTGCAGAGTGCCTTGGTCCTGGCCAGGAGCAGACTTCTGTGGCCACTTTCTCTTACTTCAGTCTCTTCACACAGTGTAAAGGGACAAAACACATCTCAGTTGGTCTTGAAAAGCTGCTTCAGAGTCTGTTCTGATGGGATAAAAAGCCAGAGGATCCAAAATCATTATTGCCCATGGGTTAACCCCAAATCCACTGAGACACGTGGAGCAGCAGAATTCACTGACTTTGGGGAGCTCTGGCTCAGGTTCCACACAGCCCTGCAATGATATTTTCTATTTCAAAGCATTACAGCCATTTCAGCAGATGCCCAGCATCTGTGGGCTTGATGGGGTGCTAATCCTATTACAAGGTGATGATTGGGAGCCTATAGCTGATACTTCCAGACGGTTTCAGGATTCTGAGACCACATGTGCTCCAAGAGAGGAGAAGGAGTGTTTGGAGAGCAGTCTGGGTGTGAGAGTTCAGGAGGTATTTGCAGAGTTTTGAGAGTTTCCGGGTAGCTGGGGACCACAAAGCGTGTGTACATTAAACACAGATATTCACAGCTCTTGGGAGCTTGGGGGATTTTACCCAGACCTGTTAATATTCCCACTGGAATGTGTCAGAGATCCCAACAGCTCTTGGCATGGTACGCTTGGCGATCAGCCACTCAGCCTTCTTTGCTTCTGGGGAAGTGTGGAGGCCTTGTGCTCATTTTCACAGCTTTTCTTCAGGGTGGAGGGCTCAGGTGACTTCATCCCTTCTGCTCTGGCACTGTGGATGTGACAGTCCTTGGAGGCCACAGTAAGGATGCTGCTAATTTCCTGGTCCTGGTTAACTAGAATATGCTAATCATGACCCGCGCTGGCTTCCAAAAATGGCACAACTTCATAGCTCAAAGCCCTCACAAAACATTCCTAATAAAAGAGAGGAACAACTGTTAATCACTGTTCCTGCAAGTTATGGTGAAATTTCACAGGATCTGATAGCTGTCAAGGCGCCAGCTGCTGAAGCCTGTGCAAGAATCTCAGCTGCAGGCTGGACCCAGTGCCTGCCTCCAGGAGCAGGGGAAAGGTGTGAGCCAGAGCTCAGGATATTTTCCAGTGGTAGCAAACCAGAATGCTAACATTCACACCAGAGGCTCTTCACAGCGCCCAGCACAGCCAGAAGTTTGTTTGCTCACACGTGCTCCTTCTTTTGCCATGCTCAAACACACCAGCTAGCAAAGGCAAGGTAAAACAAACACAATATTTGAGCAAGTTATCAGTAGTAGTGCTCTGTATCTATCAGTCCCACACCTCTTTCAACTCACCTGTATCAACAATGTTTCATAATTAGATGCTCAGTCAAATCCATCCTTACCTGGAAGGAAAAATACCCATGCTGGAAACATGGAAGAAGAGCCTGGAAACCATTTTCAGTCAAGGAACTCCCCCAAGAACTCAGGAGGGTTCAGTTGAAGCTTGCTGGGAGCAGATGTAAAGGCTTTGAAAGTGGATGTGTGAAAGGAGGGAAGTGCTCAAATGAGTGAGATTCATTTTCCACCCCAGGTGTCCTTGACTGAAAGGGAAATTTTAGTGCTGTGCTTTCACTGAAGTATCACATATCAGCTCCAGTGGCTGAACTAATACCATTTTTCTAAGGATATCTCTGAAATATTTCTCCATTCCACATTTTTGGTTACCAAGACGCAGAAAGGACATGCATGTTCTTGAATAACAACAAAGCCTGGAAAAATAGTTTAAAATGGCATTTGAGTGCTGTCCCCTGCATTGCTCTTAAAGATGTTGTCTACATATCAACTGGGAGAGAGACAGAAAAACCTTCCTCTCTGGTGAGGGTGTTTAGTGTGTTAGAGAATAACCACAGGGCAAAGCTATGGTCACCAAAACTGCACCAGAAACCACCTCTGAAAAGACTGTCCTGTACACATTGTGTGGGAGCTGGTATTTTTACAGAGAAGTGAGTAGTGGATTCCTGGTAGGTACTGTTGACCTTTGAGTCTCAGTGAACAGCCTTAAAAATATTTTTCCCTGCCCAGAGTCCGGTGAGAGGCTTTGTTCTGTGTGCATCAGGGTCACCACGCTTGTTCCCTCAGATCACAGCTCAGTTTTATAAGAAGAGGTCTCAGCCTTGAGGCTAAGGGTACTCATTCAGACCCCAAAAAGAGTTAATTTTGAGAAACAGTATGGAATTATAAAGGTATCTGTGCCACTAATCCTGTTGCAGAATCAGTCCCATTGGGAATAGGCTGAAAGGAATAGCAAACTTCATCCTATTGCATTTTGCCAAGAATCTCATTTTTTATAACTCTTAAAAATTAGTTGTCTAGAAACCAGCTCTTCATTACTGGTGCATTGCAAAACATTTTGAGTTCTACTTTTGCCAACAGGAGCCTTTTCAAGCTTCCATTACTGCTCACTGCTTACCAGCTCTTCCACGATGGGTCAGGGCACGGATTTTTCTGTTACCGTTGTGTTTTTTCTCTTCTGTCATGCCAAGTCTCAAAACACCCTCCAGATTCATCAATATTTTAATTATCAAAGGACCTGGAAAAAACAGTTTCTGATTTAGTTGACCGAGAAATTAATGGGAAGTTTCCTGGCAGTTTCAGGAGGAGTGAGGTCAGACTGGTCTGGTGCATGAGAAACTCAGCCTGGGCTACATGTGGGCTCCATTTCTAATCAGATTTGTGGAGCACAAAGCAGGGCAAAACACTTCTTCACAGAACTTACCTGCTGACTTGGACATTGAGGCCTGGCTGGAGGAGGACTGTTCACCATTCTTCCACTAATGCTGTGAAGGAAATGCAGTTTAATCCCTCATTTCCATCCCACCCCATCTTCTGAGGCTGAAATCTCCCTAGAAGTACGTGATTAAGAGGTACAAGAGACTGAAAGGGGATTTGCACTCAGATTGTGGATTGCTGCTCCTCTGAGCAGCTTTGGAACCTCTCAGGACAGGACTGGAAGTGCCAGTGATGTTATCAACAGCAAATATGTTAAAACTAATGAAAAAACGCCGGCTGAGGGCAAGTCTAACAGGAAAACAGATGGACAAGCCAATGACAGCCCCATCCTTCTCTCCCCAGAGAGAATCTGAGTGTACAGATTTTAGCTGCAAACTGTCCTCTGCTCTGTGCTGGAGATGCACTCTCATGGTGTGAGGGACAGAAAGGGCATTGGTCACCTGCAACACAGCAAAGCAGCCTAAATGCTTGATTTTCCCCGGGTGTGTGGGGGGAAACTGGGGCAAAACACGTTGTGAGACCCTCTGCCTCCCAGCCTTGGGCTGTCGTGACAGCAAACACACCCTGGGAGAGGATTGCAGGAGTCCCCAGGCAAAGCAGCAACTCCCACTGCAGGGAAACTCCTTCTGCCCTGGCTTGGAAGGAGTGGCCTCGAGGGTCATGGCCAGAACAAACACACAAGGGGAAATCTGCTCTGGTTTTCAGACATAACTATGGAGCTGCAAGTTTATAAAGACTATATATAGCATGTGGCCAGATGGATGGGTGCATTTGTTGTGGTAAGTCATACCACTGGGGCACTCTCTGGAGCAAAGCAGAGCCTTTCCAACTTTTAACCGTTATGAAAGCAAAGCTACACAATTATCCATTTGCATTCCTTTTTCTCATACAAAAGATACCTCCCTGAAAGCATCTAGGTATTTCCAAGGGTGCTTTCCTTGCAAAGGATCCCTCAGAGTTTTGTGTCCATGCTGAAGAAACACTCCTGTAGTAGTTTGCCATTTTCCACCGAGTTTGTGATATGAGACACCAACACCCATGAGCCCGAGTTTCTCTGTAGCCACAGCGGGAGGCTGCCACACCTATTCACAGCAAGGGAGAGTAAAGGGAGCATTTGTTTACACACAGGCTTTTTACCTCCCTGTGCTCGCAGCTCAAGAGCTCCAGGAGATTTTCCAGTCAGAGCACAGGAGTCCAGTCCTGGGAAAAATCTCTTTGTCACAGTATGGGCTGTGTTCCTGTAAACCATAACCAGAGCCTTTCTGATGCTGGTGCAGTCCCTGAAGCAGAGAGGGTCTGCAGACAGCTCATCCAAAGCATCCCTGGGATGTTCTGAGACAGAACAAACCCCACTGCTGTATAATTGAACAGTGGCTCTGAATCCTTCTCGGCACACCGAGTAATTTCAAATGTTCAAATAACTTTGCAAGTACAAGTTTGGCAGAAATGCTGCTTTAATTTCCCATAGGTACTTAAAATTAATTTGTATGTACTTCCGAAAAACAAAATCCAATTGCTGCTTGGAAATCACAGGAAGCATTGAGGGCTGGAACAGAACAGTGCAAGCAGTGACTGAATTTACAAATCTTTTCCAGAACTGTGTGTTCTTGCAGGCCAGTGGGAGACAAACATGAATAGGTACCAGTCAGGCTTCTTCAAATTCTGAAAGCAGAAATTAATGAAAGGATACAAATACTTCAGTAGCAGGGAGCACATTTGAACAAAATACAGAGCTCCAGGCTGGAAGTTAAGTTTCTAAAATACTTCTGGAAAGGATCTTGAGTTGCATTTTGTGGCAGCACCCAGTACAGGAAAATCACATTCCTAACTGGGAGCATCCAGTTGTTATAATATGACATTACAATAGGGTGGAATCCAATGGTATTCTTTATCAGACAGTTGTTAGATTGAAAACACAGATCCTACTATATGTGCTGTCATCATCTCTAGAATAACTTGGGATCTACTGAACTTCTGCACACAAATGTAGAATTCTGGGACTGGCCTCCTAAGGAAGCAGTTCCAAGGATCAGATAGAGTGGCTACAGAGTGTGAGTGAGCTCAGTGAGCTGGGATGCAGAACTATGGTAACAGTTTTCCAGTCAGCCTCCTCACAACACTCTAATTTCAGCCTTATTCTTCGAGTCAAACTAAGCAAAAGCAACACCTCACATGCACAAAGAAAAAAAAAAGAGATGCTTCACCTCAACAAGAGGTACTTCCATGACTCTCAGCACAAAATTCTGCTTTAAGTCTATTGTAGCATTCAATTTTTCACACCTACCCTCGTTGCACTAACGTATAGGCCCCACACCCCATTTGTTCAGAGGAGCAGGATTGAATCAGTTTTCCAGACCAAATAGTCATCATTATGAGCTTAAAATTTCCTTGCCACAAATATTCTCTTTAGTTGCTTTCAGTGACCATTGCAGTCAATCCCTATAATTCAACTTACAACATAAGTAAGGGAAATGTAATGAATATATGGCTTTATGCACTCCACACAAACCTCAGACAGAGCTGGAGTTAATTTTTAGCTGTAGAAGTCTAGTCTAGTAGCTTTCTTTGCCAGCTATGAGAACATGAACTTCATAAAGTCAGGCATACAACATTTGTTACTCAAAAGTCAATTTTAACAACACTTACCACAACACAGGATCCATGAAAAGCAGGGCTTTTAGTTTTCTGTAACATGGAGAAATGCATGTAAGGACAAGATTTTAAAGTTCAAACTTCAAGCAGTGCCTTTATCCAAACCTGTGTTTGCACCCCTGGAAAAATACATGCAGGTTCTTTCTTCAAAGTATAAATCTCGTTTTTGCATTAAATAGCTACATTTCACAAATAAACTTTCTCCAAAATGTTATTTCAGGTGTTTTAACAGTTCTCCCATGAAGTCAGATGTGAAATGTGTGATACCTAATAAATTGAAGCTACAGCCAACTATTCTCTTGTTAACTGAACTAAGTGAAGTGCCAACATCTTGAAAATAGCAAGACTTGTTACAAAGAAGTTTCCTATGACCCAAAAGCCTAAACATTGCAGGTGAAGTCCACGTGGAATTTATTGCAATGCACTGGTCATAGGCTTTAAGGCTAAACAAGCTTAGAAGCTGTCATTTGTAGAGCTCTAGACAAGAAATTAATGGGATTTAAAACAACAAACCACGACAGTTACATCTGCAAAGAGATGCTTAAAGCTCACCTGGTTTGTGTAAAATCTTAGGTGTCCAGAGTGCTGCTAGGGACTGGGGCAAGGAGAAAGTTCTCATCACAAACGCTCTTTCACTACACATCATGGATTCTGAACTGCACTGTCCACCTGGGATAAATGCTTTCCAAACTGGAATTGAGGAGTAATTTGATAGCTGCTCTGAAATTTTAAAGAAAACCCTGAATAAATACTTGGCAGCAAATCTGCTCCAGAAGTACAGCCCTTTTTTCCCCATTTGTGTATTCTTCTAATCCTAATAAATTTCCTTCTTTTCCCAGACAAATTAGCTGTTGCTTTCTGGCCAGTACAAATTCCTCTGAGGTTGGATCAATGTATTATGTCACACCACCCCATAGGATTCTGCTTCCTGACCTATTTGTCACTTCGAAGTACACAACTGAGATTTTTCCCAAATTGTGGCAAGAATTATTGACTTTTCAAGGTGGACCCAGTGGTTTGCTTGAAGACAGATCTCTCTCTCAGACCACTGTTTAACACTTGGATTATGGTAAAATTATGGCAAATATTACGGTAATAATTGGATTATGGTAAATATTATGGTAATAATTATTTCTATTAGAATTTATTTTAGCCTGAGCTGAAGTCTCAGCTGAGATAATCCAGATCTCATTTTGCCTTGCTTTTAAACCTCTTCCCTAGAAGCAAGCCATTCAGCAAGCAAACACTGCAATAGGAGCTGGGAAAACATTGTCAGGAGGGTTTGGGAGCATCTGGAAGACTCTACACCACTTATCTGACACTTTTCAGAAATGCTAAATACTCCAAAAGAACAGGTGGTGCCAAAGAAGAAAGTATTAATGAAAAGGTTTTGACAGCATTTGTACTTCACCTGTGTCCTAAATCAATTTGAAAATTAACAGTATGCAGTATAAATATTTAAACAGTATAAATTAACAGGATGTGTGTGTGCTGAGCTGGAGAGGTAGCACAGGCTGAAAACCAGCACCTGTTTTGAACCAAAACATCATGACAAATTCTGTGTCTAAACAGGCCAGTCATTCTAATGGAAAGGTCTTCTAAAAATCAGGGAAAGGAATTGGAAGGGTAGGTTATCCTGGGGAGCAAAGAGGTGGGCACTGATGCACTGATAAACACTGCTAACCACAAAAAGTAACAGCTCAAATGATGACAATAAATCCCCAGTATATGATATGGACATGGAGGAGTTTCCATCACAGCTGAAGAAAAGCCTCTCTTGAGGGACAAGTTTTGGGATGCCAGGCAGCATACATAAAAAACTGGTTGTCTTGATCTCCCAGGTAGACTCCTGACCATTTCCAGAGACTAACTATTCCATGTAGGCAGAGAAACCACAGCTGGGGAAAAATTCCTCTTGAAAATCCACATAAATTGTATTATATTGTATTTAATGGCCAAAAAGCCCCTGTGAAATTAGACCATGTCGAATTTTATTGTACAGAGGGAAAAGTATTTATACTGTCTTCATTCCATTATAGAAGAAAAAATTAAACTGTGACAGGAGTAAATTATATCAACATCCATATTCTATGATTTTTGTATAGATCCTCTTACATGCTTCATTCTGATGGTTCTGATTCTATAGATAATGACTCCCTTTTTTCATTTTAGACACTCACCAGCTGATGAAGATGACAGGAGGTTCTGCAGTTTAGATGTCTACAGCTAACTTCCCTGAATCTTCTCTTTCCATCCCATTCATCCTCTCAGATATCAATAGAGAAAGCTCTCCCATCTGTGCCAGGATTTCTGCCCAGACCTAAACACTGCTGGTTTGACCACAGACATTAGACTTTGTGTCACCTAAGCCTGGGCACTGAAGAAGCAGCTTAATCACAGAGCTGAGGAGCAGATAAAAATGGCACTGAGGTCAAAAAGGACTGAATTCACCCATGAGAGGGTAAGGAGAGATGGGCAGCAAAGGCTCTGCAGAACACAAAGCTGAAATCGAGCTGTGCAAGCTAAGAACTACAGCAAAAACTTCCCTAAAAAAAGCCACTTCCCCAGCTGGGACAGTAACACTGGTGCTGCTCTGGGGCAGTGGATAAACAGCACACAGCTAACTATTGCTGACAATTCATTACAGTTCTTGTTGCAGCAGGACAGCTGGCATTTGCAGTGCCCAGTATCAGATGCACTTTTAAGAATCTGACCGTGCAATAGCATGCAAAATAATTACTGAGCCTCATCTCAGGAATCTGCTGGGCTCCTAAATATAGGTCTTGAGTTGCTATTCCCAGCATGTAAGACACCCTCCCTGGGACATTCCTGAGCTCCCTTAGCAAAAGCCATCTTTTCATCCAGCCAGGAACTTCACCTCTGCTCTCTCATGCTGTAGCACCAAGGGTGTTTATTGTGCTGGTGGTGACTTTATTCCCATCCTCAACCTTGCTGCTATGTGCAGGCAAACTTTCTAGGGATCAAAAGAATCCCAAGGCATTTTAGAATGAACCAGAGACTGATGCACGGAATTTTTATGAATTCCAGTCTCTGAAGACCAACTTATGCAAAGGTTTCTGGACAACTAAATCCTATTTGAGTATCTAAAGAACTTTGTCCTCGCAGCCAAAAGTAGCTGTATCTACCACAACAAAATTCATTTAGCTATTAAATTTGCCTTGATGTAACCTTAGGTTCAGCAAATAAGAATCAAAGACCTTCCTGAAACTAGGAGGTGTTGACTTTTGTGGAGCCTCTGCTCACAAAATATTTGCCAGTAAAGTTGTTACCCTTAAAGAAAAAAGGTGAGAGTCACAGAAAACAATAAATAATCACTCCATTGTCATTTTCCAGGACTCACAAGGAAATAGTTCCTGTACATTGGATCAGCTCAGGAGATTTTCAGTGCTACAAACAAGAAGAAACTCATTTTGATATCAAAATTTGACACTTTTATAGTTGTCCAAAGGCATACAAGAACCCACTACACATACTTGACCAACATGTATGAGTCAGGAGGTTTTGCACATACACAAAGCCTCACACAGCAAGCTACTAGAAGAACTGAAAAACTGACAGGATGAAATGTGTGACTTGTACATGTGGCATAAGGCAAAGCTACTTGGATTAATGCTTCCCGTTTCTGAACAAAGAATTCAACATTTCAACATCAGTTGAGAACACAGGTCAAAAGAAAATTATACCATTGCATTTCCTCTGAAAATGTTCTTCAAATATATTATGCAGAAATGCAAACCTTACAAATTTACACAGAGTATTTAGGATATTTTATTCCTTTCCACTAATTTGTCCGTTTTTAAAGGAAAGGCTGAAGAATGAAAAAGTCTGAAATAGAAACTAGTAGGGAGAGAGAAAATGAAAAATCCCTTTCTCTTTAGGCATCTTTCTCCTTGAAAAAAGAAATAGAAAAAGACATTTCCTCTCTCCCATCTCACTCTCCAAAATAAATTTTGAAAAAAAAAGGAATTTAAAAAAATAAAATAAAATAAAAAAAAAAAAGAAAAACAAACCCAACTCCTGACAAAGATCTCCAATCACTTCAGTGACACAGCATGTTCTCATAAACAATTCTCTCTTCATCCAACAGCCATGACACCTCACAGGACTACAGGAAACTCATCTGAAACTCACAGATTTCCAGAACATTTCACAACATAAGATCAATGAGCAGCACACAAAAAGTTCATCCAAGAACATGTCCTTGATATGTATTTAGTGGTCTTTGCTGGGTACTGTTTTTTCATGGCCTACTGGAACTTTTCTTTACTTTTTTTTTTTCTTCACAAATCCAATTTTTACGCTAGAAATAACATTTTAACTTGTAAATTCACATAAAATGGTTATTATATATATATAAGTTTAAAAAATAAAACATATTGATCATAATGAAGAAAGTTTTCTCTCAAAGTGAGGTGGTTCTTTCAAATTAACACAAGTATCTTGCCAGAATTAAAGAAAACGTTTAGTTCCCATGGTTTCTTAAAATGAACCCTATCTAGTGAAAATCCAGGTCATATCAGCTCATGAGCCAAACTCACTCTCCCAAATGTGATTTAAACCGAGTAGCCTTCATACCTTATTCACAACAGCTCATTAGTCTTCATCGTGTTACATTTCAAAGCTTTGCAACCACAATAACAATAATAACAATAACAACAGTAGAAACCGACTAAACTGTGATTAATTAACAAAATAGTGACCCAGGAGGCAACCAAAACCACTGTAAAGAGGAATATCATAACAAAGCTTAATAAGGGCATTCAAATCATTGTTTGAGTTCATTTCTTTTCCACAAACCACAATTATCTTAATTCTTTCACTGTACTACAAAGCATGAATCGTGGCTGAGATCTTCTCATCTCCAAACTTTCTACCCCTTTTTTACCCCTTCTTTACCTTTTTTATCTTGTCCAGACAGTGGTAACTTGCATGTGACAGGAATATCTTAGAAGAAACACAACATACTTTATCTTCCCAGCTTGGGAAAGAATTTTTATCACTCAAGTCCATCTTTTCCTTCAATCCACCCAATTAAAGTGCTGCCACAGCTAAATATGTGATTTTTGTTCCTGTGTTGCAGTATTCAAACCCAGCTGAGAGCAAGGTGTGCTTTCTGTGTCCTCAGCTCTCAGCAGAATTTAGGAGTTGAATTTCAGGGTTTTGAACTCCCTGTGGAGCTTGGATGATGTGTTCAGATTCTTAGTGTCAGCTACCAATGAATCAAAGGACAGACCATTCTGCTCTTTATTTTTCCTTTCTCTTCCTCCGTTCTCCATAAGGAAACATGAACAAAAACCCAGGGAATCTATCCTCAGATCTACAGGTATTCTTCACTGGCTTCACAAAGATAAGAGCTAATGCAAATTCTCCTTCTTCCTCCATTGACCATCACAGATTTCTTTAATTTTTTGATCAGCAATAAAATAGTTAATGCTGGCATTTAAAACAGACATTTGTATTTATTCCAGATGAGGTTTTTTTGTTCCCTTCCACACCAACTGACTCTCACTACCTTCATTAGCATGCAGATCTGAGCACTTCTGTCATTTTTTTCAAAGTTTTTCTTCTGACAAAATTACTGAAGACTTTCAGCTAGGGAGGGAGGAAGAGAAAAAAGGAATATAGAAAGCAAAATGGTGATTCAAGTAAGAAATCAAATCTCAGCAATCTCAACTATTTTTCATTTTCAAAGGAAAATACCAGATATCACTTCTATCTGTTTCCTTCCTTTTGTCCCTCTAAATAACCTTGCAGACAATAGATGACTGTGGCAGAGATGTTTGCAGCAGCAAGTTCAATATTTCTCAACATCTCAGTACTTGCACAGCCCTCACAACCCTTATGTAAAAACCCCAAAATCATAAATTGATTTTACCCCCACGTCTCTCCTGCTAACAGGGTTACCTACAATTTGCAAATGGAGAAACCAAACTAAGAAGTCTAAAAAAAAAAGCTTCTTGAAAGCTACAGAGACAATATGAGGAACTAAAATGTGGTTACAGATCTCTGGAGTTTTGTGTTTCAAAGCTTAGGAAAACATTGAGAAAGGGCTAGATTATGGTTTTTTCTGAAAATATCAAACTTCCAGAATAAAAAAAAACCCAGTTTACTTATATATCTGAGCTTCTATGCATATTGATGGCTTTTTTTCATGTAAAGCTCCATATATTAACCATAATTATTCTGTCTCATCCAGGACAAGATAACCATGATGCTGATGGATTGGAGACAATACCAGATATTTATGTGGTTTGCTGCTGATCTTGCTAATGACAAGATCACAACCAGTCCCAGCCCTGTTGGGTTTCCTCTGGTGTTGCCCCAGTCCCTGCAGAACACAAGGAAAGACAGGCCTTGCCCAGGGAGCCCACAAAGAACACAGGATTTAGTGTCAGTCCTGCCTCCAGGAATGGAATATATTCACTGTCTCAAACTCTCTGCTCTGTTTCTGCAGCCCTACCTCAGCCTCAAAGCTTGCCTTCCTCTTTCTGAAGTTACAAAGTCTCCCACAGCTTTAAAACCACTGCCAGGGTTTTTTCAAAAACTTCCAGCAAAAGCAAAAAAAGATCAAAAAAAGCAACAGCAGGTGTCTTATTCATGATGTACAACTCATTCCTTTGTTGAAACATAAAGTATCTGAGATTCTCCTCACCTCCCTGTTACAAAGGCATTGCAGTCCTCAGGCTGGACATTCATCTTGGCCAGGGAAGCCATCTGAAAAACGTTCCCTGTGGGGAAAAAAAACCAACAACCAACCAAACCTAAAACCACCCAAACCAAAAAGCACAACAAGAACAGCAAACAGCCACAAGAATTCCCCCAAAACCAGTAAGAATATTCAAGAAGCAATCCTTCCTGCTGTAAAACAGTGGCTCTTCACCATTTCCTCCTGTGGCAGGCTGACAGCAGATGGATGGCTAACTACGATTGCAGCCTTTAGGCAGCAAGTCTGAGGATTCTCCAATCCCTCCCCAGGAAATTAGGGGGAGGTTGCAGGTGTGTGTTATAATCTGGTGAGTCCTTCAGATTCTTCCTGGTTCCAGCAGCTGTGCTTTTCAACCAAGATAGAGAAAAAGCAAACACAACAAAACAACCCCAGAGGACGGGAATCATTTGATATACAGCTTCTCATGAGAGATGTCTGGATCAACGATTGGTATTTCTTTATTGAAAATGTATTATCCAAACTCGAAGATACAATGTGATTGCCTTAACCAAAAGCACACACGACAGAACCACCAGGCAAATCTCTGAACTTGCCCTGCTAAAATGAGAAGAAACACCATTTAAACTGACAAATTCGAATTGGGGATGTTGTTTCATCTCAGTCTTGGTTCAGAGAGGATAGCCAGGATGGACAGGGGGACACAGAGAGGGACAGAGGGACACAGGGATGGACAGGGGGGACACAGGGAGGGACAGGGGGACACAGGGATGGACAGAGGGGACACAGGGATGGACAGGGGGACAC
>JANRGV010000073.1:66888896-66913606 GCA_024734035.1 Alethe castanea
ACTTTGCAGGTAATTGCAGGCAGTCTGAATTCTGTATCAAGGCTAGAGGAGCTGGCATAAACAATTCTGCTCTGAGAGAGATCAGAATAAACCTCATTTAGAGAGCTTATGTATGTGTGATTGGCGAGAAGCCTGTTTTTAATTGGTAACTGATGAGCTGAATCCTGTGTCAGGTTTTGAAATAAGGTATGGAAAAACAATAAAGCAGACTTAGCAACCCTAGGACAAACCCTCCTAAAATCTCAAATCAAAAAGGAAAAAAAAATATGGAAGTCACTTGGGTCAGGTTTAGTGCCTAGTGAGAACAAGTGGAATACAAAAAAATAGTTTTTTGTAGTATGCTTTCCTTCCACGTTAAAGTAATCACTAATTAGCTCATGTGATTGGCTTTACCATCATCTGTGTCCACATTCCAGATTTATAGCTGGCAAAGAATCCTTCCTTCCTCTGTAACACTTGGCAAGCTGCATGAACACTGACTAATGTGAATCTGGTATAGAAAGGGAGTCCTGGGTGGTGAGAGGGGCTTGGAGAGGAACAAGTGCTTGCCTCGAGTGGTGGCTGGGGAGAAGGAAATACTCCAGGAGCAATGAATCAGCAGCAGAGCCCCTGGAAATATCCTTCCCTCCTCCTGCTGGAGGCTTGGCCTCCAGAGACAACCAAGGTTTGGCTTCCCCTGCAACACACAGCAGAGATAATTCCATGGTAAGCAATAGCACCAGGGAGGGCCTCGTGGAGAGAGATAAAACAAGAAAGCAGCAGAGCTGAGATCTCAAAAGCAAACACCTTAACTTTGTAAAACCCTTCTGTGGTTATCGTTACTGTTTCAGGAGCACAGGATGGAAACTGTGGCCCAATTCTGGTGTTACTGCAGAAGAAATAGTGGACTCATGCTGATGTTACAGAGGGGGATAGTGCATTTCATTAATTTTGTATGGATTCAGTTGCTGGATTTACCAAACACAATTTACTTTCCCCTAATAGAAATTGTTTCCTATCTGTGAGTGCATGAGGCCCCAGGGAGGATGTGCTTATTTATTTCACATTTCTGTGCAAGGGCTCAGCCTGATTTAGAGCACACATGGGAGGCAGCCTAAATATTATGATACTGACCATTTTCTGCTCTCATTAACCACTTGAAAACTTACAATTACAATGACAGACATCTGTCCAAATCAGATGCCATTTCCTTTTAGGAAGTTGTCCTGCCACCAGAGGGAATACATCAAAATCAAGTGAAAACATGCCTGCACATCAGCACAGACAGGAGCCAGCATCACTGTCCTGCCCCATGCCTGGAAAAAAAATGGAATTGTGCATGGAACACTGACCTGGAAATGGAATTGTGCATGGAATGCATGGAACACTGACCTGGAAATGGAATTGTGCATGGAACACTGACCTGGGCTGGCAGGGCAGCTCCATGTCTCTGTGCTGTGCTCCCTGGCTCTGTCCCTTGGCCATGGACAAGGACACAGCAGCCTCCCAGTGCTGCTTCACCAGAGGGAGGGATCCCGTGGCATTTCCCCCCCTGGCCTTTGGGTGGAGATGGTTGTGGAGCAGCAGAGCCTGTCCTTGAGGAAGAGGTTCCCTCAGGACATGGGATGAGCCCCAGCTCTCCTGCCCTCAGAAATCCCTCTCCAGGCATCACCTCACACATCAGAAGCCCTGGCAGCTGGTGGTGAATAAATCAGGGCCTTTAATCTCTTTAATTCAGCCTTGCTCCTACCTCCTTCTGAATGAAAACACTACGTTTCCTTTCATACCACATGCATGAGACTGTGCCATTCATAAAAAGATTCAATTAAACATATGAAGCCTATCCTGCTGCGACCCACATCTCAGTAACAATGGGATCTTTCTCTTGTGGCAGTGAGATTTGCTCAGACAACTTTTAGTTTTTTGGGTTTTTTTAAATTCTGTTTTTCTATTTAAAATGCACAATTCATCCCATTCAGAAAAGCTCTTCAAATCTTTAGGAAAACTTTTTTCAAACATAAAATAATTCTCCAGTGCAAAAGTAGTAAAAACAACTATTTATTTGAATAGAGGCTGCCAAATCATATTTTTTTCTCTCCGAAGCAGAAAAATAAGGTCCTTTTTCTTCCTCTTAATGTAAAATATAGAGAAGTTTTGCTATTGGCCAATTAGATCAAAAGGAATAATGGGGAAATGGTTCAAATGAGGCAGATCTTTCTTCCCCAGGCTTTTATCTCCTAAATAATTATATTCAGGCCTGAATATAAAAGACTAAAATGTTAGTTTAAGAGCTGATTTTGCAGAAGTATTTTGAACACCTTTTGCCATGTTTGATTTTAACAGTCTGAGACAGCAAAGTGAGCAAATGAAGGAAATTACTCACCTCAACAAGGAGTCCAAAATCATCACCTTGAGAGAAAAGTCCACAAATCTGGTGCCTCACCTTCAAACTTTTCACAGTTTGAAACCACAAAAGCGGTCATTGTGCTGTGTGAGATGTGTTATCCTAAGCAAAGAGATTTCACTGAAAACACTCAAAGCAATCACTGGACATTTCTCTTTCTAATGCTTTTGCTGAAGCACAGGACCATTTAATTCGGAAATCAGATTGAATCCTGGCTCACTGAAGTCAATGGGAGTCTGCTACTCCACTGGTTTAATTCAGATTTCAAAATATTCTGATTTCTGCCTGTCAGCTGAGACTGATATAAATCCTGCAGTGCCCTGCTGCAGCAGGGCTTTAACCCCCACTCTCTTCATCAAATATCCATTTTCTTTTTGCAGAGGCAAAGTTCAGCTGGGCAGGAAGCTGAGTTTTCTGGAAGGATGGTCAAAAATCTCTCACAGAAATTAAGCCAAGTCTTACCACATCCCAGCCTGCATTCAAAGTGAGCCCCAAAAGCTTCTGTCCTTGCACTGGAAATTTGCCACCAAAAACACCTGCACCTGGGGAAAGCATTTTGGGATTAAAGCACAACAAAGCCTTAATGCCCATGAGCATATGAGTATTAAATTTCCCTACAACAAATAAAAACATTTACAGCACTAAAGCATAGCTATTATGAAATATCTGACAGCACAGGTCTAGGTACCACTGGTGTTAAAATGTGTAATAAAAATGGATCGATTTCTAACAAAACTAAACAAACATCATCATAAAATACTCCACCATGTTATTAAAAATGCATTAAATAGGATTTTTTAAAATCTATCAAGACTCATTGAAGTGACATTTTAGAGTACATAGCCAAGGGCTCAAGAATAAGAAAAGGTGAAAGGAAATTCAGTCTCAAACCGTTCTTACAATGCCACGCTGCTGACACTGAGTGCTGCAAGCACATCTCAGCATTCCCTTATTAGTTTTGTTCCATGCTGCTGTGGATTAATTGGAAAGGTTGGCACAACAGGCCATGGAAAGGACCTGTGACACTTCTCAGCTGGAGCAAGACACCTGAGAAATGACTGCTGGAGTTTATGTCAAAAAATGAGCATTTATAAAGTTAATGAGTGAGGTCTTGGAGAAAAATATCATTTACTGCCCCCACAGGTCTGAAAAAATCTGCTGGAGGCAGACTGCATTCCCCAGCACCAGTCCCTGGCTCCAGAACAGGACAGCAGCCCCAGAGCCTGCTGAGCCTGCCCCAGCAGCTGCAGCACCACAGCTACACACTGGCTGTCAAAAATTTCCATTTTCAGAACCAATTCATTTGATTTTCACAGAATGGGAGAAAAAGCTTAGCTCTGTCTGCTTCTGTGGTAAGGTGATATTCACCTTAAACTATATGAACACAAGCAATCCATATTCAGGGTCTTTTATAACATTTTCATCATCTCTTAAACACAAGCACTCACAAGCCAGTTACAGCTACGCATGTATGTGCAATTGCCATTCTACTCTTTGCTAATCAGGATTTTAAGGTCATCTACAGCATTAATCCTGCTTCATATCTTATTAAACTACCATTCTCTTCCACCAAAAATGTTATGTTGATCTCCTAAACCCCTCTGGCTCCAGCTGTAATTCTCTTCCACCACGGATTTAGTCTGTTGCTCATCATTACAGCACCACTTGCTTTAATAAAAATAGGAATGAATTAGTTTTCAGTTAGCAACTGTACCAAAGGGCACTGCAATGAATAGCTAAATGGACATGAGTATATAATGATTCATGTGAAAAGAATAGTGTGGGCTATCTGCTTGAAATCCTGACTAAACTTTAATTGATTTATTCAGCATCATCAGAACAAGGCAGAGTGGTCAACTAACCTTTTGTAAGGCTGATTTCTACCACAGGCTTAATGCAGGCCCTTCAAGGGAAAGGCACAAGTGAATTTTGAGAAACACAAGCAATGATGTTTGACTCCTTTGGGTGAGGACTGAGCTCTGCCCAGGTGCAGGGGGGCAGGATGGACCAGGATGGGTCAGGATGGGCCAGGATGGAGCAGGATGGAGCAGGATGGAGCAGGATGGAGCAGGATGGGTCAGGATGGGTCAGGATGGAGCAGGATGGAGCAGGATGGAGCAGGATGGAGCAGGATGGGCCAGGATGGAGCAGGACGGAGCAGGACGGAGCAGGACGGAGCAGGATGGGCCAGGATGGAGCAGGATGGGCCAGGATGGAGCAGGATGGAGCAGGATGGGCCAGGATGTATAATCACTCAGATGAGTCAACAGCAGCTCTCACCACCTACCTGGGGGTCTGCATCTTTATTCATTAGCCCTATTTCCAGGGCCGGTTATGCTAAACCCAGAGTGATCATCTTGCCAACTAGGATTTTTCATAGTTGTATTGGGATTTTTACTGAGTCACACAGTGCTGACATGAAAGCAGAGTGTCAGCCTAAGCTCTGCACTGTGAATTCTGTTTAAGTAAGATATAAGGCTGTTGCATCATGATCTCTTAGCCAAGAGCAAGCATGAAACAGCAAACAACCCCCCACTGGAAATGCTCAGTATCAGTGAGAAAAGTAGGAGAGCATCACTTAAAAACTCTGCACTGGACAGGGCACAGTGGCAGTAAAGGGCCTTTGAGAACGTGGTGTGACTTTCCTGTGCAGAAATGTCAGTTTGGTGCCTTCCAAAAAATATTCTGACACTTAAATACCTGCCTTGAAAGAGCTCTGTAAAGATAGAGAAGGGGACGTTTTTAAAAGTCTGCCTAAATGACACAGACCTATCATTGTCCAGCACAATCTTTAGATAAGTGAAAAATCTGAATTTGCAACGAACTGTTGTATAAAGGCCTATTTAGATATGTATTACACATTTCCTAGGAATGTTAATTAACTGCTGAGTTACTTTAGCAAAACAAACTCAAAAGAAGAGTATCTAAAACACAGGCTATAAAAACAGCCTTCCTTTTTAATTTCAGCTGCCATTTTATTTCCTGAATTGCCAGGCTTGTCAGATACTTTCTCTCTGTTCCACATCTTGCCCATACATTTATTTCATATGCACAGTTTTCTCTCTTGTGCTCAGTCTACAAGAATTAAACACATTTTATCAAAAATGGAAAAGCTATAATCAAACACAACAGGCCAACAAAATCCTCCCCTTAATCTCCTTGATTCTCAGCAATTTCATGTTCCAGAACTTTTTTATTCATCCAGAACAAAGCACAACGTTCCTCATCTGTGTATGTTTGTGAATCCACACATACAGTTATGAAAATTAAAAGCAGCCCTAGCATCAGAACTGAGCAGAAAAAAGGTTTCAGAAACTTACAGATTCGTGGTGTCTGAATGAAAGCTTGTTTTCTCACCCATAGCTAGGTGTTGGTGTTGCCATGACAACTTTTTGTCAGCTTTCCATTACTGCCGGTAGGTCTTTGAATTGAAGTTTACATACGTTATTATTCAAAGATCAGCTTTAGTATTTGATGACAAAAGAAAAACCAGACCAACAATGACAAGTTATGCAAACATACATCTGCTACCTCTCAGCCCCAGCAGCCTAATCAGAACACATCACTCAAACACAGAAGGGAGAGAAAAACTTTGCACAAAATCTTCCACGAGAGAGACGTCTCCAATGGCAGCTTGAGCCACAGCAATCAAAATGAAAACTGCAAACCATCTTCTCTGGTTTGTAGCCAAAAGCCTGTGGATACCCTGGGTGTCACAGCTTCTCCTCTGGAGCCACAAAAACCACTTTGGTTCCCCCAAGTTCATGAAGAGCTGGCTCATGGAAGTACCTCAGCTTTCAATTCAGTGGAGAAAAAATATATATACAGAGAAGAGTTTCTGTACAGAATAATGGAGCATTCAACAGGGAAAGAGAGTTCTGCAACTTCACTCATTATCTGACAAGACTTTTTTTTCATTTTCTGCAGAAGGTGGTTGGAAGAAATTTGTTACTATAAGGCGTCTTAAGCTTCCAAAGGTGAAGACTGAAAAAAGAGTAAAAAAAAAGGGGAGATATTCCAGGAGAAAAAGTGCAACCCAACGCCTGAAATTCTCAGGAGAGGCCAAAGTTGATCCCTCTCCAGATGATCTCTTATCATGACAGACATGTCATTCTGCAGGGGCATATCCCAGAGATTCAAAGCAGCTCAGGCTGGGGCTTGGGGGACAGGCTGGGTTTAGATTTTGGGGGATTTTTTTATATGAGGGGTTTTTTCTTGTGGATTTTTTGTTGTTGTTTGGAAGCGGAACATTTGAAGTGATGTGCAATTCAGATTGGCTTGAATAAAAACATGAACCTGTAAAGCATTCAAAATTGGCAAGCAGGCTGGGGTGAGCATTCAGACAGCACAGCTGGGTGCCTGGAAAGGGAGAATCCAATGAGCACTGATTGCACAGGGATAAATCCTATAAAGATGGGGGAAAGAAAAGGATACTGGCAATTTTCTATCCTGCTTAGAACAGGGAAACAAAAACCTTGTGCTGACCTCAGGGGGAACAGCAACATTTAGAGATTCAAACTTGAAAGGGGAAAATATTTCCTCTTATGTTTGGTGCTAGACTTGTCTCAAGCAGTATTTGGACACATGCACTGGAGAAAGGAATGGAAGCACATTTGGGAAAGCCCTAGCTTGTGCCCAACTGTGCACATACATCTGTGACTATGCACACAGCTATGCACTGTCTCCTTTAGCCAAACCTCTTCTTGAAATTGAGCATGGGGATCAAGGAATGCACAGCCAGACCAAAGTGGAGCATTTCAAGTTTTCTAAAACCCAAAATAACAGGGGTTGCAAACCCGAAATAACAGCAAGCATGGCCATGGGACAATCCTATTTGCTCTGTGCCCATCAGACACACCATCTGAGGTGACCACACAAGAATGACAAGACAGCAGCTCCTCCAGCCAGAACCATCCAAACAGGTCTGGGGGCATTAGAAGTGTGTTTTAGCATTATTCAGGGCTCTAATTCCTGTGCACTGGGAAGCAAACAGGAAGACAGCATTGTCCAGCCAATGCCTTAATGCATCAGAGCCCTGTCACATCTTGGGTCAGGGGCTGGGGAGAGGTGTTTGTTACCTGGCTGGAGCTGCCCTTCTGCTGTTGCCAGGAAAAGCCCTTACCTTGGAGTGCAAGGATGCTGTCCAGTGAATGCAGGAGTTTTCCCTGCAGTCCAAAGGCAGAACACACCTGCAGCAGCTCTGAGGGTACTCCCTGCTGCCTTTGTCACAGATGATTTTCCGCCCTCATCAGATGGGCCACCCACTGTGTTCTGCTCCTTCTGTGGTCTCCATTGTCCTTCAATCCAAGCCAAGTTTCTTCCCAAATCCTCAGAACACCTTGGTGCTATTATTTACATTTGGGGGCCTAAGCAGAGACCAAGTTACCCCTTTTTCAGAAGGAAAGAGAACAATTTGCACCCTTGTCTGCAGCCAGAGGAGTAGTTCAGTCCCACATACACACAGAAATTATCTGGGGGAGAGGAGATGCTTAATCAACAGCCAAAGAAGAGAAAATCTTCCCCAAAACATCTTTCAGCCCTGGCACCTTGCCATGTGGCCAGAGCTAAATCACAGCTTTAAACAGATTTGTATAAACCATTATTCTCAAACAGAAAATTTTAAGTTGGTCAGTCAAACATTTTCTGTGTCAAGACTTTTTCAACAAGTTTAGCCTTACTAATAAATGCTGGGGAGGAGTAATAAAGAAGTGCAGACTTGCTACAGAAAAATACATACTGCATCTCAAACTGGCAATCTCTTCTGATAGCATGTTGTAGTTCAGGAACTAACTGTTGTTCACACTGTCTGAACTGGGCTCCTCAAACAGATCATATCTAACTATGCAAAAATGTCGCAATTTTTGTTATGAAATCTGTCCAGGCAGATTGGGAACATAACAAAACTGATCTACAACTTCCAACAGTTTCTTTCCACAGTGTTTTCAAACCAAATTATTTAGTACACAGGCAAACCTGTTCAGTTTTTTCATAAAAGACAGTTTTTTCACCATATTTTCTGTAAAAGGCAACAACTTCCTGTTAAACATAAAAATCAAAAAGAGATTTGCAGATTAGTTTATCCCACAGATGCTCAGCTGAAATCCATGCATTACTGGGAGAAGAACTCAAAGATTTTTAAAGCCAAGTCCAAAATGTAGACTGCCCCAGTCCCAGCCCAAGTCAATAATGTGCTTTTAATTAATTTAATCATCCCTTTGCCTAAGCTCAAGGGTCCAGGCTAATCATCTACACAATGTTGCTTATCACAATGAACATTCATCATTTCAGTGTTTGGTGAGGATGGGCAGGATGAGAAGCTACTTACACTGAAAATGCAAGTTTGCAAGAGGGTTTTTTATTGTTTGGGAAGAGCAGAACGGTTTGTGATTTTTTTCAATAGCTCATCCACATCTACTAAACTGTTGTGATATTTCTTTCAACATTGGCTAAAAAACTCCACAGATGACTTTGAGTCTTTAAACTGATTTTATAATTTAACACATTAGAAATGTTTGCTCTCTATTTTTCAACAAAACCACTGCATTTGATAAATGTGGACCACATACCTTCTTGTCCCAAAATATCAACCAAGCCTGAATATTTGAGCATGCAGGTGTCTCATCCATTAAAGACAATCAGATTTAAAATAAGAATAAATTTGCTTGTGGCATGTTAAACCCTTTTGCAGAACTGTGTTTAAAGTTCATCTAGAGGAAATATTTTCCCTACCTGCAATTTTGCTGTGGTTTCACAAGCCTCCTGCAGCCATATATTGAAGCATGCATAATTAACATATGGAAGGGCTCAGAACATATTACCACATACTCTAAATATAATCAGCCCTTGTGTATGATGTCACCTGAAACCAATTCAGGCCCCTCACAGCAAGGCTGCCCTTTGGGCGTACACCACCCTGCCATGTGTGTCCAATCTGTCCCAAGGCTCAGGGAGCCCCAGGGTCACCTCCTGTGTCACCTCCTGTGTCACCTCCCCTGCCCAGGGCACCCAGCCCAGGCGTCCCTGCCAGGGACACAGGCACAGATAACCTCGGGCAAAACCAGCTTCGTGATTATGGCACCATTCTCAGCTATTTCCTTTGCTACCAGTTCTGCTTTCTGGTTTTAACAGCAGCTGGTGAGCACTTGACACTTTTAAAAAGCAATTGTCCTTATTAAGTAAATAAATATTGAGTGAGGAACTTATCTTTGGAGACTCATTTTTTGTAAAGCTTGGCCTTGCTCCGGCTGCTTTTGTTTTTCAAGCTAAATGAATTACAAGTATTATCCCACTGTTAATATCCACACCACTGAATGCCAGCATCAACAGATTCCATTGACACGCTGTGTTTGGGGTTCCCCCCTCCCTCTATCAATATGCCAGTGCTTTAAAAACGTCCTGAAGAAATCGGAATTACTCATTCAAAATGGGACTGCTCTGAACTTTCCTCTGTGCTGCAGATAATGAGTTCTGGGCACCCTGTCCATTATGCCTTTGGGCATTTTCTGCAGATGCCACCTAAAATCCCAGTAGATGTTCTTTCAGTGAGGAGTCACAGCAAGCAGCCGTGCCAGGAGCAGTAACAAGCCTGCTGACAGCTTCACAACCCTCCTCCATCCAAACAAGTCCTGTGCTTTTCAGCAGAGTTTTTCTCTGAATACATTTCTCTTCCCACAAATAAGGGCTTTGGAGAACACAGCCCCGATAAACAAAACCAACACCCCCTTTAACAACACGTGGAGGAAATGTTAACCCATCTCTAAAGCTTTTCCCTCTCATTCTCAAAAATATGATGCTGGCATAAATGGACAGTAGTTTTATTACAGTACCTTTCCTTTTTTTCAGATTCCTCTCTCTTCCCATTGCAGCAGGCAGCAATAAATGGAACACAAGAACAGCTTTTTGCTTCTTATGCATGGAAGGATATTAAGTTTTAAAGATTTTTGGCACAACCAGTTAAAGCTGAGCATAACTTAAAATAAATTCAGTGTTACCCAGCCCAAGGTAACTCTCTTGTGATAGTGGCTATAGGAGCTACGCCATTTTATGGCATCCCAACAACCACTGAAAATAAACTGTAGCAATAACTAACTTTGCTGATGCTGCATTCTGACGGTGCCAAGGCTTAAAAGAACCCCAAATATATCTTTTCTATCATATTTTCTATCATCTATAAAGTACCAACTGTTTGGAGATGCTAGCAAAGGCTGGGGCTCCATCCTGTTAGACACCAAGATACAGATTTTACCCCACCCAGGTTACACTCTGAAGTTACAGAAGGGTTATTTTTGGAGATAGAACACATAACTGTGATTTTAAACATTAAAAAAAAATTTACCTATGGATCACAACTACAATTTTCAGCTTCAAACCTGGATGATTAGGTGCAACTATCTGTATCTGTTTTCTGTACAACACTTTTGAAAATCTACCACCATTTTTTCACCTAAAAATTAATCTAGGCACCACTGAAAGAAATTCAGTTACTTTCTCAGATTTTGTCTGGCGCTGAAAGAGGGATGCTGGCAACATTTTGTGCTTCTGACACAAGCACCGAGTCTTTTCTGCTCCCCACAGTGAGTTTATGAGGCTTTGTTTGTGCTCAGACAAAGGCTCTTTTGCCTTTCACTAACAGCTCTTAAAACTCCTTTGCTCTGCTGTTCACAACTTCTATTCAGCACAAGTGGATGGAAAACACATTGATTTAGAATTTCAAGTGTTGGCAGGAAACAAATCTATATTTTATTGCTCTCATCCATTCTAGACTACATTGGAAGCAGCCTAATCCCCCTTTCACCTGCAAATCCTAACCTGGAGACTCCCACAGTTGCCAAGGATGCTTAAAAGGGGTCCTCTTACAAGATCATGTTTTTGTTAGACAGTGACTTTCCATCATGAAGAGGTGGTTGCTCCCCAGGAACAGACTCGTTAATGGAAAATGTGAAAAACTCCTCTGCGGGTCTGCATGGGGATCATAAATCTACAACAGATCAGATGAAAAAAATCCAACCTTCCAAAAACACAAACACACTCATGTAAGCTTTAAAAGCCAAATTTAAATTAAGTCTGAACTGGGAAAAAAAAAAAAAAAAACAACAAACAAAGAACCCTTGAAATAGAAATGGAGATCAGGCAGAAGACACCACACTAAAGCCAAGGCAAAAGCAGAACCATAAAGACACAGGGATGCAAAATTTTACTGGGTCTGAACACTGCCCATCTCTACAGCAATTGAAGCAATAAAAAACACAGGTGAAGAAGCACAGAACGAAAGTTAGGCCACTCTTTTTAAGAGTATCCAGATCAGTTATCCCCAGCAAATAATTAATTTCTCATGTTATGGGCAGCCACCATGGAGAGCTAGCAGAGTGTTCTCATGGAACACTCTGCTAATAATGGTTATGACATGCCATCAGCCACGAAGGCAAGGAGACACACAATCCATGGTCCCAAACCACAACACGCTGGCTGGAACAAAATGTCAGATGGAGAGATTGGTAAGATTGAGGACTGGCTCTGAGGACTCCTCTTGGCAGCCCTGAATGCAGCTGGCAAGAGGAAACACAGAGGGAAGGCCACTATTGTTCTGGTTTATTGAACTTTTTAGCACTGGTGCTTGCAATGTCTCAGAAGAGGCTTGCAAGAATAGCAAGAGGAAAAGAAAAGGCCCGGTTTATTGCAGCTGAAGGATTTTTCCATAAAAGGCAGAAAGGGTATAAGAGAATGGGATGGTGCTGCCACCAAAGACATGAAAAGGAATGACAAACTTCTAAGCCTGAGTGGCCAAAAATTCAAGTGGAAGCTGAGGAATAGTTGTTTAAACTTGATATTAGGTTTGGAAGGAAATCCTGCAGCTTGTTGAGAGCCATGGAGCTTGGCACAGCCAAAGTGGGATCAATTTGCACAGTTCCTGAGCCCACAAAAGGCTCCTGAACAGCCCTGGAACAGTTCTCCCCTGCCTCTACAGCTGTGCAGCACACAGAGCTCACTGGAAATCTTGGCACAGTGCTTTTTTGGGAGCTGAAAGAAGGGAAGTGAAAGGGAACTGAAAACAGACTCAGAAATTCTCCTTCTTTTTTCTTTTTCCCCCCCCCCCCACAATCATTGTTATTTTGGATTCAGGTTCACTGACAAGAGCAACAAGCAGAAATCAAGTTTCAAGGAAACAGCCTGAACTGGGGAGAAAATACAACACAGCTTCCAAAGAAACTGTATCAACAACCTTTCCATTTCATATATTTGGATGAATTTCACTGAGAGCTGGAGCAGAAAGGCATTCTTCAAAAGCCTTAACCCAATTCTCTCCAAATTTGGTCAAAAACGTTCTTTAATTGAATCACATTCAAAGGGGGAAAAAAAGGAAATAGAAAAAAACCAAGAAAAACAACAAAGTCAATTACCACCACCACACTTTTCCAAGTCAGCTATCTAGGCTGCATGTTTAGCTTTTCATTTTGCAGCACAGTGGTATTTACACTATCAAAGCCAGAATCAACAGTGGTTGTTGTTGGTTGGTTTTTTCTCCTCTTCCTCCCTCTCCTAAAAAGGGGGCTGGTCAAGGCTGTGCTGGTCACATTCTGCAGCCCAGACTGTGAATCAGTATGTGAGTCTGATTTGCAGAACTGTAAAGGCTTGCTCTAGTCTCAGCTTGTGTGAAAAATGGGCATACTTCTATCCACGGGCTCTCCTCTATCTTTCAACATGATCTTGACAACACATACTGCCTGATGGAGTTGAAAGTGTCATAAATGCTTTTTTACAATCAAGTTATTTTCACAGGCAGGACAAACAACTGCTCAGAGCTGACCTCAGAGCTCGCTCCCAAGGTTTTGAAAGGATCTCTGTTGGTTTCAGCTGTGAAGAATAGCTCTGCCCTGGCTGCCAGGGCCAGCAGCAATTGCTCACAGCTGTAACAACTGCAGTGTGCAAGCAGTGTGAAAGCAAACCACTAATCCCAGGCCAGGGCTGTGCACTGAAAGCAGGGCAGAGAGGGAACCCTGCAGGAGTCTCATTCCTCTAAAGAAAGTGCTAATAACTGAACGGAGCCCAGCAGGAGCCAAGGAAAAGAAAGCACTGATCACAGCTCCTGCTGCTGCTGCTCTTCCCCTGTCTCCAGCCCCTCACATTCTGCAGAGAGCAGCACTGCTGCCTGCAGCACCCCCAGGAGCCATGGGCAGCCAGGCTGGACCCAAACCACTCCTGCTTAAAGCTGGCCATGCCAGCAGAACCAACAGGAAAACCACCTGCAGCAGAATGAGCAGGAAAACCACCTCCAGCAGAACGAACAGGAAAACCATCTCTAGCAGAATGAACAGGAAAACCATCTGCAGCAGAATGAACAGGAAAACCATCTCCAGCAGAACCAACAGGAAAACCATCTCTAGCAGAACCCACAGGAAAACCATCTCTAGCAGAACCAACAGGAAAACCATCTCTAGCAGAACCAACAGGAAAACCATCTCTAGCAGAACCAACAGGAAAACCATCTGCAGCAGAATGAACAGGAAAACCATCTCCAGCAGAACGAACAGGAAAACCATCTGCAGCAGAATGAACAGGAAAACCATCTGCAGCAGAATGAACAGGAAAACCATCTCTAGCAGAACGAACAGGAAAACCATCTCCAGCAGAATCTCTGTCACCTCCTCAGCCCCTCTGCTAACCAGCATTCCAGCCCTGGCAGTGCTGCTGCTCAGAGCCCCAGCCCTTCCCAGGACTGCCATGGGAAGCAAGGAGCAGCAGGACTGTTTCTATGGCTGATAATGGAAACAATACCAAAGGCCCTAATGAGCTGAGGAGTAAAGCACATGCAGAGGAGCCCACAAAGAGAACAGCTGGGTGCCCAGCCAGTGCTTCACTTGTCCATGGTTTCATAGGTGAGCTGTAAAAACTGCCCTTGATCCGGCAGGTGTGGATCTACTAAAACTCAGACAGTTCCTTGAATTAATCAGAATGGTAACTGTTATTGCCTTGTCCTTGTTTCTGGGTGTTAATGCCGTCAACACATCAGCAGATCTATGTGCAAAGCAGGTTCATTTTTTAAGGGCAGACCCACCTTGCTCTTACAGAGGTGTACCACATGGAGCAGCCCTGACTGGCAGCACCAGCACACACCGAGGGAACAGGTGTGGAAGGTGTGGAAGGACAAAAATTACGAGAACAGCTCAAAAACCACCTCAGGCAGCTGTTTCTTTACAGCATGGGAGGTATATTTTCCTCCACGACATCTTGCAGCTACTGCAGTTGCAGGATTCTTCCAGAAAATTATTTTACTAACCCATCAAACCCCTTTCCTTTACCTCCCAACACCAGAAAGCAAAACCAATCCTGTGACTCAAGCAGCCCACCCACATCCCACCAAGGCAGAGGACTTCACTCTCTGCCTCCAAGCAGAAAATCATTTGTTCCATGACCCAAACTCCACGCTTGCACTGCTTACAGTAAATCAGTTTTAATATTTACCTATTGGACCACTGTGATTACATTATCCCTATGTGCTCTTATCCCCAGTGACAGTCTGCCAGAGCTCTTTTTGTTTGTAACTACAATTATTTTATTTGCCATATGGGAGAACAGAAGAGCTGCTGTAATAGGTTCACATTATGCCAGACACAGAAAAGAAAAATCAAAACAGCCTCTGTCCTAAAAATTTCCCAGGTCAAATTAATTTTCCCAACCCTTACTTTGGGTTTAATTTTTGCCATTGATGAAACCCATTTATTATATCCTTTTCAGGTGCTGAAATTTTTGTGTCTTCCACTATAGTTTCCTTTTTCTCTAAAAATGTACCTTTTGTGAATTGACTATACAAGATCCCTGTGTCCCCCTTCTTCAAAACTGTCAGAAATGTATAAAATTAAGGTCTCTAAACCACTTACCTTAGCTCAGTAACTGGTGACAGCAATCAAAGCATGTCCCTCATGAAGAGTGGAAACCCTTAACCTCATCCCTTTTAAATCTGTTAATGGTTTCAGTATCTCCCCAGATAATATCATTACTTCTGTGCTGGTCAGAGAATGCCAATCATGATTGCATTTGCACTCTTGCCTGTTACTCTCGAGAAGGAATGAGAAGGACAGAGAGGGAGTTTTTGCCAGGAGATGTAGTGGTGGGACAAGGGGGAATGGTTTAAACTGGCAGAGGGTGGGTTTAGGTGGGTGTTAGGAAGCAATTCCTCCCTGGCAGGGTGGAGAGGCTCTGGCACAGCTGCCCAGAGGAGCTGTGGCTGCCCCTGGATCCCTGAAGTGTCCCAGGACAGGCAGGATGGGGCTCTGAGCAGCCTGGGATGGTGGAAGGTGTCCCTGCCCAGGGCAGGGGCTGGAATGGGATGTCAAAGTCCTTTTCAACCCAAGCCATTCTGTGATTCTATGATTCATTCTGTAATTCTGTGAACTTCTGGAACAGTACAGAACTCTTATTAGACCTTCAGTCCAGTAACAACTAATTTGCTTTAAAACTAGAGCCAAGAGACCAGGTGTAAGATTTTCTCATTGTTCTGAAAGACATTATTTGGTAAGGTACGTGAAGCCGCCAATTAGTTTGTTATTGCTAGCAGAGCAAAATACCAGAACTATCTGTCCCATAATAGAGAAATTCCGGCTATACTTTGCTAGGATTCTGAGAATTCAATACGTGCAACAATTGTGATGTACAAAAGAAAAGGAAGCCATCTCCCACACAGCACATGGGTCACACCTCTTCCATCTGGAGTGGTTCTGTTCCCTCGGTGATTCTGAGGGAATCCTCAAAGACCCTTGATGACTCAGTCTTTAAGAGTGTCTGAACAATTCCTACCAATTAAAAGAACTTTGCATAGAGATATCTCAGGCTGAATGCAGAAGGGACCCTGCTGGAGTGAAGGGCTGTCTTCTCAGCCCTTGTTTATCTGTTACGTGCATTCATAGGCCATTACCCACCTGCATGACTAATGAGTCCATGAGGAAGGGAGAAGAAAACCCCACAGAGCAGCCAAGGTTTTTAAGAGACCCTTGTGTATGAGCAAGCTCTCTGAGAGGCTCAGACATCCTGAATTAGAAGGCTGTGCAGATGAGTTTTCCCTCCTGAGTCACTGAAGGAGGTGAACTGCTGGGGCTGGAACAGTGGAGCAGACACTTCACATCTTTCAGGTGCATAAACCAGAGCAAGGACAGATGGATGGAGTGTGGCTGACGTCATCACCCAGAATTTGAAAGCACAAATGGCAGTCATAGACATGCCTGCAGCCCCTTGGCTTTTCTGAAAGTACCAGGAGTGAAAGACAAACCTCTGCACTTGAAAAGAGCCTCCACCAAAGGTCCAAACACAGATGATGACTAACTTCCTCCTGTGAGGACAATCTTAAAAAGAAACCTGCAAAAGAGAGAGAAAAAACAGCTGAAGGGCTCGCAGTACTAAGCTGTGTGGATTTATCTGACCTTTATAAAAGCAAAGATCAATAGGTCTTACAGAACTTCACAAAAAGTGAAGGCAAAATATTCCTCACATCTCAACAACAGTAGAATGGAAAAATAGGGCAAAATTATCCTAGTGTTGTCAGGAAAACCTGGCACCTGTGGGAAGCTCCTCCAAAGCACAGGGTGCCTGCTGAGAGCACTGTAAATCTGGGACTCTCTGACCTGTTCAGCACCACACTGAAATGTGCTCCTTGTCACAAGCCCTCTGTCCTTCTGGGTGGGTTTCCTGAGGGATCCTGACACAGGAGCCCTGCAGACCTTGCAGAAGGCATGCCCCACACCCCTGCCAGGGACAGCCTCAGCAGATGTGCCCAGCTGTGACACTGATCACTGGGGATTGCCAGAAGCTGAGCTCAGGGTGGCACCCACCAACAGCCAGGGCATGGGCTGGAGTGCCAGCCACGTTCAGTGTAACACAAGATGACTCCACTGGAGCTGCAGGGACGTCAGCAGCCTGGCAGGAGTCACACAGGTGGATTTTCTGATGAAAGCCTTATCACCCAATCCACCTCCAACATTTTGAAATTGCAGGATGAACACTCTCATACCAAAAGGATGTCTCTTCCCCACAGAGTGCATGAAGGGTGGATCCACTTGGTTCCCTCAAGCACTGCAGTCAGGCACAGGAGCAGAAAAACATGTTAAAAAAAGCTTTTGCAGGAGCTTGATGTCTTCAGTCTGCTTTTCTTGGACATGGCCAAGGTCTATACAGGTGTATGCCAGATGGGCATGGCTACACTGCCCGTGTTGACAAGCACAATATTTCCAAGAGTTCTCTTGTTTTTCTTGGACAACCTTCTAGAGGATGCCTAAGATTTCTGCCATGCACTTCAGTAAATTCTGGAAAATTTTAAACTTCCCCCGTAGAAGCCAGGAGAAGATGAGGATACTGCAGCTGGGACTGGATGTTGTTCTGCTGGAGTTTGAGGATTTTCTCCATTCTGTCAGACAGTTGGGCTGCACAAACAGAGCTGTGTGAGAGGATTTAATGCACCCTTGGAAAGGGGAGAGCTGCTCCTTGGAGGGCACAGCTGGCTCTGGGGGCTGCCAGGGAGCAGGGGGTGGGAGCAGAGGGCAGCTCAGCCAGGAGCAGGAGCACAGGAACCTGCAGAGGCAATACACAGCAAACAGGACAAGCTCTGTGCAGCCCCTGCTGCAGCCTCTGGGCTGCAGGGAGAGAAAATTCGGGCAGAAGCAAAGCCAAAAGCAGGAGAGCAATAATTCCTCTTGTGATGTGCTGGGACCACCACGCTGAGGTCAATCCTCCACAGTTCAAAAGCCCTTTTGTCCCGTCCTGCTGGTTTATTTCTAGGCATCTCCAATGAAGTAAATGAAGTGCAAGGTTTTGAATTCAGCATTCCTCATCCTTCTGGGTCTAGGTTTGGTGGCAGATTTCAGGAGTAACATCCACTCAAGCCTTTGCAGCTGGCTTTATTTCCCAGACACTAGCACTTGTTTGGGAGTTCTCTGTACATCATATTCTGAAAAAAAAACCAAACCATCAAAAAAACATATATATATATATACATATATATATATGTATGTATATATATATACACACATACAAAAAATACACAAAAAATATATATATATACAAAAATAGATGTAGAGGCAAACAACTTGAATAAAAAATAAAAGCTCTGGACCAGCTTGATTTGCTATAGAGGAAAGTGCCACAGGAAGGAAGGTGCTGTGTGTGCCTGTGTATCAACACAGGCAAGGCAGACAAGAGCTTATTCCAGCAGCAGGAAAGGAGCCTGTTCTTGCAATGGCCCTTCTGTCTCTCCCCATACCTGGCAGAAGCCACCCAAACCTTTCAAACACAATTTTTTATGCTCATTGTCTCAGAGGGAAGACGAGCATCATTTGCCTGTGCTTATCACTCAGCTGGAAAGAACTGAGGCCTCACTGGCAGAAGGGAGAATCCTCAACCAGCAAACTGAAGTTATTTTAAAAGTTCTCTTCAGAACCCAGCAAATTTTTCTTGCAAAATTTCATCCTTGTCTCTCAGCAGGGCACTGAGAATGTTGACAGATGAGCAGTGTTGTTCTGTTTAAACCACAGAGGAAAAAAAGCTTCTACTTACATGTTTAATCTTCAGTTCCCAGGATATCAGAGATGCCTGGAATAGAATTTAGTTCTCATTGAGGTTTTGTGTATATATTTTAAGAGACATACCAGGAATCTCTGTAAATGTAGATAACTGGGTGTTTGCCTGCTTTAAAGTTCAGTGCATTAGGTATTACTGTTCATAAAGAAGTATTCACCAAGTCTGTCCATACTGAGCCTTTCTTTTAAGTGTCCCACAGAGTATTTCTTCCACTCTCTGATGAGTACCTCTAGGTTCCTTGGTCTCTTTTGCATAATTTGTCAGTTACTCAAGACTTTAAAAGTAGATACTCTTTCTCCACGGTTTTCCAACCTCATCTCTTAAACATTTCTTCCAACCTAAGGGGCTGCTGACAGCTGCTGAATCCCTGCATTTCTTAGAAATTTATTGTAGCAATTCGCAGTTTTTAGGTCTCCTTCTGCACTTCTAAAAGACCTAAAACTTTCAAATACATTTATTAAAATGGAATACTGACAACTCAGTGATTCACTTTAAAGTGCAGATTTCCCAAAAAACAAACCTTAAGCTGCCAGATCCAGCCCTGCCTTATCCAGCCTCTGACGTTTTTACAAGAATACGACTGCCAAGATATGTAAATTGAGTCATTTTATTCTGTATTTGTCCTCTAGAGTTCAGGTTCTGATTGCTCACTAGATTTATTTGTAGGGCTCTTCTCTGGACAAATAAATAACTAAATAAAGATGACCAACTCCTTTTTTTAGATGGTTCCCTTGTGTTTACTTGTTCCTGGCTGAACTGTCACATCAAAGACATCCATAAACTCCCAGCAGTGATTCCAGTACCTCGTTATCAAATCACTAATGGCTCAGTGTGTATCTGCGAGTTTCCTCCTCACCAGGTCATTAGCAGTGCTGTTTACTGGAGGTGAGAGAACGCATTTAAGCTGGATGCTGATATCCACAACAGATCAGTTGTTGAAGCAGATAATTTAGACTAGCGTCAGACCTCTGTGCTGTTTTTCTTGGCACAAACGTTCCCCAGTGGATTATGTAGAAGTTTCTGCAGAAAACCCACGGGTGCAGGACTGGTTTCCTCTCCCTTCTGTTTGAAGGTTGCTTTGATGCCTGGGCAGGGCTTCTCACAGGAGAAATTGATGCAATTTGTGCTCCCCCAGGCTGAAACGTGGGTCAGTTCTTTGGGAGGTTGGGCAGTGTCGCACCAGTAGGGGCCACAGCTCACTTGGGTACGTAGTGGTGACACCAATTTAACCACAGACCCCTCCTGGCCCCTGCCTGAGGTCACTGATTTTCACTGAAGTTGACTGGTTAAATTTACCCAGACTCCCACAAGTCATCTGGAAAGCTAAACAGTGTGTTGATAAAATACATACATTGAACACTGAATACTGCCTACCTGTAAAACTTTAAGATATCTGCAAATAACATGCTTGTATTGCTTTATCATCAAAATAAGCAGGCTAGCAATATTTTTATCTTTACAGCATATTAATTTTATCCCTTGTAAGTCTCATGAAAAATCACCACATCTGCTATTTGCCTTGTTGTCTAAGACAGAATATCTGAACTTCCCAAGATTTTGCATCTTAAAGCAGCTTGTACAATATTCAGCTATGAGTTAGTGCCTTCTCCAACAGCACCTAACATTTTCAGAGCTCAGCAGTGACACGGAGAGCTAAGCCCTGCTGTCAGAAATGTCTGGAGCATCCAGAGGCTGCTGGAAACAGCAGCTCTTATTCACCTCAACAGCTCAGGCACACCTGCAACGCTCCTGTGCTCAATACCTCGTGCCAGACAAGAGTTTTATCCGTGTCAAACCGTAATTGCCCATTGCTTTGTGAGTGTCATTGCAATTACCACATTCTTTCTGCATTGTAACCTCCGTGGTGAATGGAGAGAAGCAGTTTCTGCTGAAAGCTCTTGTGGTTTGACTACACCTGTCAGTTCTGACACCCTGGTTGTGCATTTCGTGCCTGGGAGAAGACAACCAGATGAGACTCACTCCAGCCAACATTTAAGTCTCCGCTAGACCCACAAGCAATTCAAGCCCTGTTGTTGATTTGAATAACTTCCTGCTGAGAAACTGGGCAAGGCTGGGTCAGGGAGTGGCAAGACATTGGCAGAGGTGAGACAAAGCTTATTCTCCAGAAATTCCTGCTTTTGGGAGCAGCAGCCCAGACCACCAGCAGAGCCCACATGGCAAGGACAGCTGCCAGGCACAAGGATGCTGAGCCCAGCCCTGGGAGGGGGTCAGCCAGGGGCACAGCTTGCAGGTCCCTGCTTTGCTTTCCAAAGGGATGCTGGGGTCTCTAAAGCTTTCCAGACTATGGTCTGGAAATGAAAATGAAAAAATTCATTTTGCTAATCCTACTGTCTTGCTCTCCAGTCCCACCATTCCCAGGGATTTTTCTGGTTAACTCCCACAGTGGAGGTATTTTCCTGTGGTGAAAGGAAGGAAGAGCATCACACTTACTCCAGAAGCTGCAGTCTTCCACCCTCTGCAGTCCAAGAACAGGAGCAGACACGGGGCCAGCACCCAGGAGCCTTCAGCCACGGGAGCATGTTCTGGGGGAGGAGAGGAGCAGACAGAAATATTGCTCAGGTTCATCTTCAGCAGCCTGCTGTGGTGTCCAAACAGCTTCTGTTAACAGGGCTCAGTTAGAACAGATCCCACAGCCTGCCTAGGAGAGAGCAGAATTCCTCTCTGCTCTGATGTGCCCCAAGAGCCACAACCAAAGCCTGTGATTATCCAAGCCTGGGCTTATCAGGGTCTTTGTGACTTGGCTGCCTAGTTTGACATAAATTCTGTTCCTTGTTCCTATTTTTCTTTGATCCTGGCCTGCCTGGAAATTTCTTTTTATTTCATTTCTCTGTTTCCCTTGCTGATTACACGACCATTCTATTACTGAGCTCATGGGTGAGGGAAGTTTTTCTGGGCACTGCTGCTCAAGGGTGTAAACGAGTTCTCAGTGCCCTTGTCACCTCTGCTGCTGGGACAGCCCAACACCAAGTGACACCAGGTCCCTCATCAAATCCTTTCTGCTTTACTCCTCTCCATGTGGACACCTGGCAGTTGTGCATTGTCACTGCCCCTGCCTCACACTTGGATTTAGAATCTTAGGGTGAATATCTACACTCATTCAGGAAGAGCACAAGTAGGTATTTGTATTTTTTTTCACCCAGAAGTGCACAGCCCCATCTCACTGTGACAGTGCCTCTGCCTGTTGCTTGTTCTGCATTCTCATTTCACCATCTGCCCACTGCTAACCCATGCCTCATCTCTGCATCATCACCACTCCCTCAGCTGAAAAACAGAAAAGATTCGCTTGAATTCGTTGAATTAGGAGCTGCACCAAAAATACCTTGATTTATGATCTGGCAGTTTGAGTAGCCCCTCAGCAGCTCTCACCAAGGGCTGCTGATGCAGGATGTGTCTGTTGATTCAGGGCCATCCAGGTTTGGAGTGAGCCAGGTGCTCCATCTCACATGCATCAGTGAGAGCTCACCTTTCAGGAGTAAACCTGGAACAGTTTAAAGGGAAAAACCAGTAAAGAGATACAGCAAAAATTTACTGCCAAATCTCTGTCAGGAAAAAAAAAATAACCCACCCCACATCCACAGTTCATTACCATTTTTGCATTAAATGCAGGGTAGGGAAGTAAATGTCTTCACTCTGTACATTTTGTACTCCCCTTTCCCTGCTGATATACTGAATTATGGGATAGATGGAATATCTAGTCTCTACTTCACTGTTTCAAACACAACTTATGAGCTGGTAGCTGTTTCCAGGGCAGTCCCTGCAGTGTGCTTTAAGGTGCACAAGAGTCAGGAACAATTTTGTTCCTCATTTCCAGAGGGTGCTTGCTCAACACCATCCTTTGCCAGGATGAAAAACAGAAGGAAGAAAAACCTGGGAGATACTGGGTGGTGACACAAAGAGCACAGGATAAAATCCCACCTCCACTCTGGTGATTCCTCAGTCATTGAGTCAGTCAGGGTTACACTTAATAAAGTACAAAAAGCACTGTAATCCCATTTTTCCTTCTGCACACCTCCCCAGTGCCCATCACTGTTCTCCAAGGGCAGGAGCAGGGTGAGGTGGGGTTACTGATATGGGAAAGGAATGGGCAACTATGGAAATACTTATCTTCATATCTGCAGAGGCAGGGCTGGGGCAGAAACCCCTGGGGTGGGGAGAACCCAGCAACAGAAGATCCAGCACATTGCAAGAGCTCACTCAGGAACAAGACGAGATTCCAAAAGCTCCAGCACAAACCTGGAGGGACACAAGCCACTCTAAATGAATTAGGTGATTTTGAAAGGTCTAGATTTTAAAAATCCCAAACTGCAATGACACATTTACAGACAAGATACATGCTGAAAAATCTGAAAGTAGGAAGACATATGAATTTTGGGGTGGGGACTATTATCCTTGTGGAAGTGGAGCTAATAGCACCCCTATGCCCAATGGGAAATAAAGCATCATGGAGCAAGGCACCAAGAGGCCACAGTGACTTGGCTGATCAGGGGAGTGAGAGAGATGAATGAAAAGGTCACTAGGTATGAATAGAAACATCTGAGCACTCTGAGGGTTTCATAATTCGTTAACCAAACAGAGATGCTGGAAGAGTGGATGCTGGAGAAAACAGGGGCAGAGAAATAGAGAGCAGTGGGAGAAAGAAAACAGAGTGAGTGAGTAATTCCCCTTAGAGATAAAAGCCTGGAGGGGAAGGGGATGAGTGCAGCTTTAAACTCACATAAACCAGGCATCAATGCTGTGCTTCCTGCAGCTTCCAGCAGACCCATGTGAGGAGCCCAGCCCACGTGTGCTGTGCTGGGAGATGGCACGGGCAGCACACAGAGCCCATCTGATGTGCCATTTCCTGGGGAACATGCAATCTTCTGTGAGCAGCAACCGTGCAAACCCACAGCTCATTGCTCTCCTCTTCCCTGAGGCTGGATCGACTCTGGGCTTTTTTAATGCAGTGTTCAGCTCTTGGAGCCATTCATAATTCTCCCTCTCTTTTTTCCACTGGTCTCCCATCCATTTATGAATTTGTACCGTATGTGAATGGTGGCTGTAACTCATTCATAGGTTCTGCAGTGATGGGGATGCAGACAAGACAGGCACAATTACGGATGCACAGACCCAGCAGTGTGCCAGAGACAAAGGTGGCCTCGGGTCCCTTGAGGAATGCTTTTCAGGAAAGCTTCCTGGCTGCCCTCCTCTGACCCACCAAGGGAGCACCACAGGCAGAGCCCCAGCCCCAGCCCTGGCTCTGGGCAGGATCCTGGTGCTCCCTGAGTGCCACCCTCTGCCCCACGTGCTCTCTCCACCTGTGGGAAACAGAAAAGGTATAACATTCCCAGAAAGTTGTGTCAAAGTAAATTTATGATGGAGCAATGTGAGAACCATGAAGATGTAAGGATAGGACACAACAGGGCTGTGAGCTGTGTAAAGATAGCTTTCAGGAAAATGTGTCAAGTAAAATAGTAGAAATATCTAAGTTTACTAATGAAGTTTTATTTACTGGTTTAAGCTATTACAAGTAAGTATTGTTTAAAGCAAGATGTATGTGTAGTTTTATTAATTGGCCTGAGCAAACACTTACCAGCTTTTAATATTAATATTTAAATTAATATTTAAATACTAATATTTAATATTAATTGGCTGGAAAGTTAAAAGAGTTTGTAACCAAGAGAACTTGGTCAGCTGTGCCAGCAGCTGAAGCTGTTTCCATCTCCCTTGCTCGGTTCTTTAACAAGAGCTTGATAACTCTGACGGAATA
>JANRGV010000073.1:66921196-66943817 GCA_024734035.1 Alethe castanea
ACTCACACCAACAAACAAACACTCACACCAACAAACAAACACTCACACCAACAAACAAACACTCACACCAACAAACACTCTGCCTATGGCTCCACGCAGCTCTTCTTGGAACATGCACACAGCCCAGGACACAGGCAGGTCCTACACACTCAGTTCTCTGCTGATGTTTCACGGATAACTGGTGATACATTTGAAAATTAATAAATCATGCGCTGCTTTAGGAGCAAAAATTGGTAACATCCTTCTTTTAAGCCTACTTAAAGAGCTCCCTGGAGCACACCTACCACTGCAGGGCTAGAGCCCCCTCCCACTACAGCTAAAAACTGTAACATCACAGAATCAAGCCTAATCCCAGAGCATTGCAGAAGATGAATTAAGTTACTCAGATAAAACAGAAACAAGAGATTTAATGTTCAGACCTTGACTTGCAAATTAAGCTGGATTTAAAAGAGCAGCCCTTAGGGTTACACAGAGCTTATCTCTCACACGAACTCATGTGAGAATAAATGCCATGAGCCTGCCAATTGCACCTTTTCTGTACCCCTGGTCTGGAGTAAACCTTTCCTACTTGTCATTACACTTGCTTTCAGCTGCTTAGACTCACCATCTAGCAGAGACAGAATTCTGGTGAATCTCACTTCCATCTCCCCTTCCACATCCTCACAAGCCTGCTGTGAAAATCCTGCTACTCCACAGGTGCTGCCTATCCAAAGGCCTCATTTCAGATCAGGTCTCAGGTGCCTGTGAAAAAAGCCCCTCCTCCACACAAATTCCCAAAAAACCACCTGGTTACAATCATATCAGCTGCAATTAATAAAATTACATCATTCAAAAGCTTATATAAAACATCACTAATGTAGCTGCACAGAAAAAAAATAATAAAAACGAAACTTCTGGTATTCCACCAGAAAAATAAGTATTTTCTATCCAAGGCATCACATCATGCCATCTCCTTATTTTAGAAGCATTAATCTTGCTCCTTTTAACAGAACAATGGCTTTACACTTTGGAAAACAGAGAAATCAGGAAAAACATGAACTCTAACCAGCAAGCATTACACTCAGGTAGGGGTTGAGCAGTCTGACACACAGCTGCAGCTTGTGGCTCTCTGAAAGCAACTCAGCAGAGATGGAGAAAGGAAAATTGCAATAAACGAGGTTTTCATGGCAAGAGGCTTCACTACAAAATTAGGCACCTGTGGGCTACCAATCCTGAAAAAACTGTGTTACACTGCTACCTTGAATTTATCCTATTTAGGAACAGACCTGTTCCAACAGCACCCAGTAATACATAAGATGCCTACACTAAACTACAGTCTTTGAAAAAAACCCAAACCAAAACCCATAAATTAAAAAAATCCCAAACAAACCCACAGCCCCTAAATAAATAAGAATTATGAAAAGTCAAACCTATAGGATTTGGTTTTCCTTTGCACCACGGTTACCTCTCCTGCAGTTTGAAGTTTTCAACTGTATTATTTTTACATGTGTCATTGATTTTCTGAATTTCTCCATATTATGACATACATAGGATGCTGCTTTAAACCATAATGCTGAAAAGACACTGATAAGCACAGCATATGTGTCCTGTATAGATAATGGGCACATGTTTAGTATTATGTGTAAATAAATACAGAATATGCTGTTTTCTATTCTATCAACCATATTCTATTATATATTCTATAAAGAGACCCACACCTTTAATTGTTAGCAGTTTTAAGGATTTATGGCTGTTTGCAAATCCTAGATGTGTGAATACTCAATTAAATACACAATGTCATTCACTGGGGGGATGATGGAACCCACCTAGCTGAAATGAGTCCCCTCAGTTTGGCTCCTGAGTGCACTGATGTGGCACCTGACCCCATCCAGCCTCACCCCGTGTCCTTCCCAGGGACTGCTCTGTACCAGCTCCCCGTGTTTTGTCCGCTGTAAAAGGAGCAGTGAGAGCCTGGTGCCTGCCATGAGGGGGGTGCACAGAGCTCCAGCTAGGCACATGAACTGCCTGTAGCAGGATTTGTGTGCCTGCACCCTGCCCACACACCCACCCGCAGTCTCCTCCCAGGAGCCCAGACACAAGGGAAAGCTGTGTTGTGCTGTGTTGTGCTGTAGTGCCATCAAAAAGGCAAGTGTCACCTGGAGGGAGGGACAGCCATTTCCCACAGAGCAGCACGCTCAAGTGCAGCTTCTCTTTTGCAGCCTGCTTTCAAACCTTGTTTGACCCCGTGGTTTTTGTTGTACCACAGGCAGATGCAGTTTCCAGTGCCTCATATTTTATTGGTGTGCTACAAGCAGGAGCAGCCTGCTGGTCATTACTGCGTGTACTCTTACTCATGCCTGAGAGCCTGCTGTCTCTCATGTGCACACACACTCCAGGCTAAGCCGAGTTAATCTATCGCTATCTCAGGGCTGGAAAACAAAGCCTCAGCTGAAAAAATCTGACCAAATTTTTCCTTTGGCGTAATCACCTCAAAGGCAGCTGCCTGATAAAGCAGGCTTAGCACAGTGAACACTTTGTTAATTTAGAAATCCGAGCGCAGCTAACTGGAGCATCAGCCCTAGACATGCTGTACTCCCTGCTGCTAAAACAGGACTTCCCGATAACTTGTGTTTACTGAAGGACTCGTTAATGCATCAGCCCCTGCATTTCTCATGGAACCTTGCTAATAATAGTGAACAGGTCCAGAGCACTGGAGTCATTTGGGGTCGTTTATCTAACAGTATTAAACAGCCCAGGAATGCAGCAAAACCAGTGATCCTGCCAGATCCCAAAGTTCATGCAGAGGTAACTCAGAGTCCCCTGACTAGCAGGACAAACAGAAGGCAGAATGAGGCATTAACAGCAGGACAAGGTGCCTTTTTAATGTGCCTTGTGGGCACGTTTCCCCCTTAGTGATGTGGAGGGGGAATTTCTCCAGTGAGAAACCAGACATCTCTTTAGTCTGTAGACCTTTACTGTTTCCTCCTTTAACTCTAAAAGTGTTATTTTTTAAAAAAATCTGCGCATCCAAACAAGACATCCAACATGGCATGGTGTAACACATCAGAACTACAAGCTGACTTTACTCTCAGAAAAAACAGAGCCTGTCTGCATAACAAGCACAAAGGGATCCTCATCTTTACCCCAGCCACTTCCCAGTCTGGTGTCATGTCCTTTCTCAGACACACCTGGCTGGAGAAAAGCCCTGGTGCCACTGCAGGAAATCAACTGCACGGAATTCACACTGTGCATCGCTGTAAGACCTTGGGAAAATTCACTCACTCAGACCCAGATGAACTGACAAAAGAGGGCCAACTTCAGAGACTTCCCAACAAATTCACCCCAGAGCACTCAGATGATCACACATTAATTCTCTCAGGTAGGATCAAGTTAACCTGAATAGTTAAGAGAGCTGCTCTCATGTACAGCAGATACACTTTGGATCTCTGTTTTGGAAAAAGACCTAAGTTTCTGTAGTCACTTCTTGATAAAACTCCTTTGAACAGTAAACAAAAGTACCCTTTTCTTTGTGAAGACTTAAGATAAAATGGATTTTTTTCCATCAAAACTCTATTTTTTCCTTTAGAAAATAGAGGGGGGAAAGCTGTGCATGCTAATAAATAGAAATCAAAATTATCAGATGTAGACCACCGGAACAATATTCCAGTGTTGAGTCTCAATTTGCGTTTTTTATAGGTTTCTGACGTCAGTTGTGCATCAAGCCACACAAATCCCCACCATGGCACTTCCGTGGCATTTCAACACCTGTTACATGTGTGTGGCTACCTTTCTGTAACCGTTTTTAAAGGCAGCAGGGAGTCTTTCTGATTGTTAAAGTGTAACACCCGTGCTGGTGTGGAACAGTAGCTTGAAAACACACGTTTATAGCCAGCATCAACCAGCAAAATTCAAGTTTCAAGCAGTTATGGACATGAAGAAGGCTGTAAGGAGCATTTTCCTGCACTCCTCCCTTCTCCCCATTCTCAGACGGTGATGTTAATCTCAGGACCACATTCCACCAACTTTGGGCAACTTCTCCCAGGAGAAGGTACAAACCCACTGCCAGTCAGCGCACTGAACACGCAGGAATTCACAGAAGCCACACTCCTGCCCCCAAACCCCTCGTGCTCACCGCTGTCCTGGGAAGGCACAGCACAGCTGGCCCAGAGACAGGAGTGGAGCAAACACAGAGGCTGGCAGCTGCAGGGCAAAAATGGAAAAGGGTGCAGTAGATGTTCAATCAGCACAGCCCATGCAGAAGAGATTGCTGGCCACCTACAGAGGGTGCACATGAAATGGTTTTCCTGTTCCACCACCACCCCAGGTTTGTCTTGACAAGCCCCCAGACAGGGATGATGTTTAAGCACTGGAGATGAAACAAAGGTCAGAACAGAAGCAAACTGGCAGTGTCAGAGCACCTTTCATGCTTTTTCCCTGTGAACCACTTGTTCCTTTCCTGCCCCTTTTCTGTTATAAAAGAAAAAAAAAACCCAAACAAACCAACAAAAAAGCCCCAAACCAAAACCAATCAGCACAGCTCCTTTTGTGGTATGACCATAAAAAAGCCCCCAAACTGAAGCCAATTTATCTTCAAAGAAGGAAAGAGGAAGAAAGTGCACACAAGAACAGAAGGATATGTCGACTTTTGGATTTATACTTTTAAAATATACAATCACTCAGAACACACATCATCTGTCCCACTGACAGCTAAAACTTTGTCCCTTGTTATAAAAGAAGCTGATGAAGTGCAGATGGCAGCCTGTGTATTGAGTTGGCTGCTTCATAAACTGTAATTATGGTGGATATGAAATAGATCACCTCATCCATCTGGAATAAAAAATGGGATTATCACTTGGAAATTTACTTTTCTTTACAGGACTGCAAAATATCTTGCCTGTCACTACTCTTTGGCATGGCTCGAGTTTAACAATGAAATATAAAAGAATGCAGAGTTGAGATTACCTTTTATTTACAGAAGTGATAAATTACCCACTGGAAAGATAAAACCTACCAAGGAATCATTTCTCCTCACTGACCTCATGCTTAGGCACTGCTTGGAATGAAATCAGCTTTGGAAAAAGTTATCCGTAATTGAAAACAAATGGTGACCATGCACAAAAAAGATACACCAATAACTGACCTATAATTTCACGGGTTTCCTGAGCTCCATGAAAGCCTGAACCTTTCCTAAGCGTGCAGCCAGAATGTAGTAACATACTCGCCACCACTGCCAGATGACTGTCATGTGTCCAGCACACACCAACCAATGGATTGGTTTGTTGAAAGAACAAAGCAATAGGAAAGACATGCTCCTTTTGGCTGTGCGGGCACAGAGCACCAGCTCTCACTGTGAAGTGGACAGTACAGCCCAGGACACACACACACACACACACATTATCGTGACTGAAATCACCCTGACACAAGCTGACCTTGGGCTCCGTGGCACACGGGCCCCCTGGGACCTGGTTTCTCAGCACCCGGGTACTCACCCTCAGGAGGTGTTTCAGGGAGGAACCCAAAACAGCCACCCAAGGTACAGAACCCCAAACCCAAAGGTTATTAGGTGATGCCACTGCTGCTGGGGGCAGGGAGGAGATCCACGTGGGGAGCAGATGCACCTTCCCCTTAGACACACATGCTGATTCCACAGCTTGTAGATAAGGAAACAACAACTTGCACTGTAGAGTACAAACAAGACAACATAATTTCTTCTGCAACTTCTGATGAGCACCTTGCTAATACCAAAAAAACCCTCAAAACCACATGGATCACTTGAAAACAACTTATTTTGCACAAATGTGTGAAAAAAATGTATTACTGCAAAAAACCCCCCAGAATATCTCAGTCCAGTTTTCAGCTGTGACTCATTTACCCCATCTCATTATTATTTCTAGGTTCTTAATNNNNCCTTGCCTTTCCCACGATGGCAGAACAAGTAAATAAATTCTGTGTTTCTGCTTTGGCAGTGTTTTGCACCCATTCTGGATGACTACTGAGTTGAACAAGACTGAACTTGGCCCAACAAACTCTTACATAGCTGAGATGTTTGCCAACACTCCCCCCAAACACTTTCCCCATCAAATGAAGAACTGCAGGCAGAGAAGAGAGGCTGTGTCAGAAACCTCCCTCTCATCATCTAGCCATGCAAGAGTTTTTGAGGTGCCAGCTTGAATTTCAGGCTTTGAGCATAGGCAAGAGAGACACTGCACAGGAGAGAATCGTGGAATAGCTAGGGTTGGAAAAGATCTCTAAGATCCAACTGTGAGCCCAGCAAAGCCTTGTTAATCAGCAAGCCATCTCCCCAGGTAAGAGATGCACGTTTTTGGAACCCTTCCAGGGACGTGACTCACCCACTCCCCTGGGCACGCCACAGCCCCGTGCTCACTGCATTATCCTGCAGCACTCCTGCAGCCCTGCAAAGCAACTGCCTTCCCTGCTGGGAACAGAGCCACGTCCCATCTCATTCACTGAAGGATAAAGGAAATGGAGATCATTGCTACAGGATGCACAGCAAAGTGCTGGGGCATCAACAGCCATTGGAGACATCAGACCAGTGAACAAATACAGCAGAAGGCAAACCAAGGAACACCACTTTTTGGAAAAAGGTTCTTTTTTTGTTGGTTTTTTTTTTCCTCCAGAGTTCTACAAATACTACTAGACAATTCTAAGGGCAACTGCAGCTGTGAATTTTGTAAGTTTGCTTTAATCCTGCCTTGTACATGGCCACCCATCTTACAGACAAAAAATTCATTTTCCTGTGAAAGGGTTACTCAGATACAGAAGAAACCATGGTTCTGATTCCAGCAGCATTTTTTGTGAAGTGGATAGTAATCTGAAAAGCTTTGCAGGAACATAAAAGTTGTTTGTTTTGGGTCTGTTTGTTTTTAGCTCATGCTGAAATTGCCCAATTTTTCATTTCAGGAAGGAAAAAAGCCCAAACACCAATAATCTGACTACCTAAACAATTTACATTTGACATGCAACCTACTTGACCAAAAAACACACATTTCCCGCTATGCCCTTTAGGAAAATGATCAGGCGGTCAAATGTGCAATCTTGGGCACCACTGGCAAAGAAGAGGTAATCAGAAAGTGCCCAAGCACCACAATTACCCAGAGACACCTGACAAAATGTGGCAATGCTCAATCTTCTCAGTACTTGGGTAGTAACATAACTTCAAGAAGTTTCAGTCTTAGGGGTCAGTTTTGTTAAAAGACAAGGCAGTTTCTCTTCTCTGCAACATCTGAGAGACACAGACCAACGAGAAAAGCAGTGAGGAGAGCTGGAATGAATTAACCCACAACTGCATCCTGTATCAACACACCAAAGGGCACACAAGGAGGCTGGTTCAGAAAAAGCAACCCAACGCTTGCAGCAGTCTCAGCACCAAGTGATGTATTCATTTCTGCAGTTTAGTGTGGTAGGCTGCTGCCACCTTTTGGTTACAGACTCTTGTGAAATCAGATTTGATCCTAAAACACACCCATAGTGGAAATGTACTGTGATGTGTGGGATCTGAGCACCTGGGAGAACAGTGGGGTGGGACAGGAACATCATTTGTACTTTCTGTAAACTGCACAGTGTGTGGCTGCATGTCTTGGTATTCACTTGATATTTGCTGTCTTCCAGCTTAAAACAACTTTGAATCTTCTACTGCTGCAATCAGCTCCCACCGGAATGCATGCAATAGTTACTAAATGATGAAATACTTGCTACGGTTAAAATTAAAAAATATTTTAGCCAAGAAGAAAAAAAAAAGGGGGAGGGGGGGCAAGGAGATAAATACATCAGTAACTACAATGAGCAGTTTGTACAGATTGTAGTAATTACCCAGATGAGGCATCAGCCAAGGTAAGCTTTTGTTTGCACCTTTCCTCCACAGCAATTCACTTCTGAAGAAGAAGAAATGCAGTTCAGTTTACATCAGAGGCCACCTTTTATCCACAAACCAGCTCTCTGAAATTTTTAAAACAGACACACAAGTTACATGCATCTGCCCATTTTAAAAGCTATTTGTAACTAGTCTGTGAGATGTAAAACACACAGAGAACTACCACTGTCATGGATTTGACCTACAGAGCCTGTTACACCTCCAGCAGCAAATCCATCCAGCTCTGCCCATGAGCAAAACCCACACTCAGAGCTCTGATTGTAACATAAATCTTCAGTCTCCAAATCCATGACAAACTCTCAACAACTGCAGAAAGAACAGCACAACAAAACCAACAGATGAGCACAGGAGTAGTAAAACCCCTCAGATCTATGATCCTCCTTTCTTAGGGCATACAAGCCCATCCAGTGTTACCTGACTGAGGTCACAGGTGCCTGGGGGGCGAGGACACAGAACCCATGGATGACTGCACAGCACAAGGGAAAGGCACCAACACCACAGGGTGGCTCCGAGGACAGAGGCAGAGGACAATTTCAATAAGGAATTACACCTGAACTTGCTCACTGTCAGCAGAATGTCTCCTGACATCCTTTCTGCTTCCCTACCTCCTCACTTGTTTAAAAAGAAAGAATCCAGCTGCAGGCAACTGCTAACTAAATACTTGGGCTTTCAGCTATAGTTGTTACATGCACACATCTGCTCTGCAATGTAATTGCAATTTAATTGTAATTTAAGTGTAATTGACTTATTTTCCAGGATATATTCTACGAAAGAATATTTATGACATGAAAGAAAAAGCAAGCAGGGTCCAAGCCCCTGCCTCGCACTCACTAGAAAGTAAAAGCTGCAGTGTTTAAAATTAGAACTGTTTAAAATGTTTTTATTGCCTAGGGGCAGTATTGAATCTCACGTTCCAAGGCTTTGCTCCCAAAACAATACATTTACTAATTTTTTGGCCTTGAAATTATGTAAATGCAAACACATATTTCAGTGCCTAGACACGTTTAAGTGGCTGATGTTGAGCATTTTGGATTAAATGAATCACGAGCAACATCATGTTCCATTGCCCCCGATTTCACCATCTGTGTTTCAGAGCACAGATCTGAAGAGAGGCAGACAAGTCCTCCTGAAGTCAGCGAGGCATTGGTCAGGCTCCACGTGTCTGCAAATCCCACAGAGCCACAGGAGCTCAGGCACCACGTTGCATGGATGAACCAAGCCAAAACACACGACTGAGCAATGACACTGAGAAAAGGGAGACCTCAGAGTCTGCATGGGGCATCCCATTCCTACTCCTACGTCCTAGTTTCAGCTGGGATGGAGCTCATTTTCCTCCTAGCAGCTGGTACTGTGCCGTTTTGGATTTAGGATGAGCAGTGTGCTGGTATCACACTGACCTTTTACTTTTTGCTGAGCAGAGCTTACACTGAGTCAAGGATTTGTCAGCTTCTCATGCTGCCCTGCCAGGGAGGGGGCAGGGGGTGCCCAGACAGAACCAGGGCAGCTGACCCCAGTGACCAAAGGGACATTCTTTTATCATCTCACAAGGTCTCCAAGTTGATCTTTTTCTCCCAGTCTCACCCTTTGAGACAGGCAGGAGCCCTTGATTAGTCAGAAGGGCTACTGACTGTCTCAAATCAGAGGCAGTTCTTCACAGTAAATCTACAAGGGGATCCCTCATCCTCCACTGAGGCTACAAACACAGGCAAAACACCAACACAAAAGGACATTAAAATCTGACAATTCTTTTGAACAGCATCCAGCAGACAGGACTCAAATTTCCTGTACACAAGCCAAGCCATGGGGATGTTATCAGCAATTATCTCTCATTTGGGAAGAAATAAACAGATTTATCATATTACTTAGTATTTGTTGCTTTACTACCAAGGAGGATTTACAAAAGTTCAAAGGGCCAGTTTTAGAATTAGGAAAAACAAATAACGTAGCATCAATCATAGCACAATAATCTTAACAAACAACTGCAGGACTTGAATTTAACTGCAACTGGCTGACAACCAACAGCCCACTTCTTGTACGTAATCAACACAATTTTATTCCCTTTACTCTTTGAACTACATCTCCTTACTCCGCTGCACAGACATGTCCTGATTTTAATTCTTCTCTAGATAAGAGTTGGAGATAAGTGCATGGATTTATGTGGGAGAAAAAGGGCAACGAGCCTTAGATCTCCAGACCACAGCTCCTTCCAGTCTAGAGCTGAGCTCTCAACCTTCCAAGAGCCACCAAAGCCACAAGAGCATCTCCTCCTTCCCTCCTCTAGCCAAGTCTGCAGCCCAGATAACACTGACTCCTGGGCTCCACGAGCACAGCTCAGCACCAGGAGCCTTGTGAGTAACAACAGGCAACTCCCAATCCTGCCATCACCTCTGAAAGGACAGTAGGCTGCTATAGAGCAGAACTACTGTCTGTAAGTAATTTTAGAAATTTCAAATTCAACTACTTTGAGGTTGCAGCACAAGTTTTTGAGTTGCTCACAACAGTAGTGCAGGTGATGCTTATCTCCCCTTCTCCCAAAACATAACACAGAATTTTTAATAAGAGTTGACTCAACAAAGTTTATCAGAATATTCTTTGCCTGGAATAAATAAACACCAAAGGCTGAAAGAAGCCATAGATTCAGCTGCTTTTTAAAAAGCCAACTTTCCTATTATATGATTTTCTTCTGTTGTACTTGTCATACATTAATATGACAAGAAGAACATTTAGAATAGGTTCACTCACAAATTTAAAATGTCAAGGCAAGAAAGCATTAAGTGAGAATAAATCATCAATTTCAGACTGAAGTATTAAACAAGACTAGTCCTCTGCACTAATTAATTCATACCCAGTACTGAAAAGCTGAAGGGAACACAAATCAACCACTTGAATTTTGATCATTCAAAACAAGGCATGTTTGAACACAATTCACCTGTTTGTTCTAAATGAAGCTAGTCTAGAATTAATGTGCAATTCAAATTGAAATGACTGATATAATTACTTCATGGACTACAGAGGAAAAATATAGTGCAACCTATTGCACATTTTGGCCAAAATCTGAAAGACCCACAGTAATTTTAGAAATTATATTCAAAGTAAGAAGAAAATTATATTCAAAATAAGAAAAATACCAATTTGTTTTTGCACTGTTAATAAACAGATTATTAAGCTGCTTTAGCAGAGTAAGACCTAGTATCAAACAATCAGCTGTGTGCTGTGCCCAAATGCCAGCTAGTTTTCCCAGACAAGTGTATCCATCCACTTCAGCAGGAGGCAGAGCGGGTCTTCAAGCCCACAACACAATCCCTCACTCCAAAATCCTCTTATTCCATTTCAGAAAACTGCACAGTTCAAGCCAACACATTCCAAAAGAACAGATACTCGTGTGCACTGCAACTCCCAAAAAGTGCAACTTTCAAGGAGCTGACATTTCTCTACAAAGAAAATAAACACTCAAGCTGGGAGGGAATGCAATCTGTAGATGTCTGGAAAACTTAACATTAAAAAAATGTTCTTGAGAAAGACAGGGAGAAACCTTTAAATGTTACATCCCAAACATCCCAAAACAAAGCACATGGAATTACTTAAACGGGGAGAGGCCAAGAGTAAGAAGAAGATTATTTTCACAGCAGTGATCAGCACCCCCAGCACACTGCAGCAGTTCCATGTACCTGGTATTCCAACAGAAGTGAAATCTGCCCAGGGGCACACTCAAAAACTGCAGCAGAGCTTTAGAGAACAGGGCTGGCATTTGAAACAAGCCACCACCAAGTCATTGCAAAACTCGCAGAATGCAAAAAACTTTCAAGCATTAATAGTTTCAGCAATTCACTTCGATAACCACAAGGTAAAAAGCAGCCAGCCAAATGTCCACTTACCTTTTGACTATTACGGAAAGTTCAATTAACTCAAATGTATCCATTTCTTCACAGATGTTCGTTATTTAAACCAGATAATAGTTTTTTCAAAACCAGGAAAAGTCACATTTTACATGAACACCACATTACTTGAATCCACAAACTCCCCCTCCTGTACAGGTGTGTGTTACAACATACAGAGGAAACAGTGTCAGTTTCGTATCTGTTGTTGAAAACTCCACTGAAATGTTACAATTTTGAAGCTTACGAGGTTTGTTTGCTTTGTTTTATTAGAAAAAATACTCAGGCAAGGTCTACAATCATCTGTCAATTATAAATGACTTACAAGAAACTCATGAAGCAATAAAATTAAAAAAATACAAATACAAACTATATCTGAAACACTTCTATTTGGCAATTTTATAACAAATTCAAAGAAAAGAAACAAAGATTACGGATTACTTTATAGGTACAGAGAAAGCAGTAGGTGAAGTGCTCAAGCAAAAAAATAAAAAACCAAAACACTGCATTTTTTCCAAAAATAAAGTCACGTTACTACAGATTTTATGAATAACACCCTTATTAAACAACCATTCCAGAACATCTTATATTAGTGGTGCTTTTAATCTGCACTTCATATCGTTGATAAGATTATTTTTTTGTGTATATATAACATTTTTAACCCACTGGAGCTAAGCAAGACACGTGTCAGTACCAATGCAGAACGCATTTGGATTACATTAGGATATGCTCGCTTCTGCAACCAAAGGGTTACTTTAAGTTTTAATCTATTTAATAAAAATTTAGTGTAAAAACTGCTGGTTATTAGTTTCACTGTAGTAAATTCCTCCCCAATAAGGAGGACTAACTCTGCAGTTTGACTGCATATATCCATACAAATTTTACATATTAGTTCCTCCCAACAGTAAGGAAAAAACTAATTCTGTGTTCACTATTAGAAAGGAGTGCCATGAATTAATTATGGGTACTATTCATCCCTCTAAGATTTCTGGGAAGGATGTTCAATGTTTTTTTGTTCTTACAACAGATACTAACAGTAGTATATAGTCCCTTAGGTGTGTAAAAGAAGGGGTTTTTTTACTGTTAAGGAAGGTGCTTTTTTAAAACAATTCTTCTGGCAGCACTAGTGAATTACAATATCCTTCAATATTATTTCTACCGTAATATATACACTTTAACTTTCATGCCTCTAGAAAAACATCTACAGTACATTTCATAATATAAAAATATATTACAAATCTGCTGAAATATTTACAAGCAATGTCCTATTATCTATATGCAACATTTTTGTCTCCATACAAAGACTAACAGGTTAGACGCATCTCTATTTGTCAGTTAAAAAAAATCCACGGCTCCTTGCTTATTAAGCAAGAAAATGATTTTACTTTCCTTTTCAAAGCCAACTTTGGTGCATAAAGGATTGAATTTCTAGATTAATTTTCTTTTAAAAATACCATTTTCTTTACATCTAGAAAACATTAGACCAAATAAAGTATACTTTACAAGTGAATGGGGATCCTAGAGGGTCAAAAAAGCAAAATAAACCACCAGTAACACTGACTGCTTACACGGAGGTTTTCCAAACCCGTCCACAGATGTGATTAGCACACGACACTACTCCTGCAAAGGGTCAGACACTGAACACTCTGAACACCCTGCCACTGCACGACACTCAGAGCTGCCTGCCAAGCACAAGCGGCCACCAACATCGCTCCAACACCATCATCCCACGGATTCCAGGGGTCTGCAAAGGACACGAGGCTACAAATGACCAATGATTACTATCCACCACACTCAGGGCAACAGGGAATCCCTTGGGAGCTGTTCTACTGTCTGGCACGTGTTAGCTTTAGTGAGCACTGACAGCAAGCCCAACAGCTTGGGAAGAGTTCTCCTGGGAATCGGGAGCAAATGGTGATGGTTACTTTTTCTTCTCATCAAATATAGACTACTGTATTCACTAAAGAAAAAAGCAGCTTAAAGAAGCAAGCATGCAAAGCCTTTCAGCTGTTCCACTAAGTTGCCAGAAGAGTGTTTGCTCAGTCTCCCACTGTACCATTCCATGAAAATGTGGATATACAGTAATATATTAATATATTCCACAGAAGCATCAACTTCATTCACAGAATGTTTACACTAAGCATAAATATTTCTCTAACCAAAAAAAAAAAAAAAAGGAAAAAAAAAGAAAAATAAGAAAAAAAAAAAAAAGATGGGATTTGACTAATGTGCAACTTTATTTCTAAATCCATTGTCAGTGACTAAGACTGCAGGTGTCCCCACTTGCTTGGTTTTTACCTCTTCAACCTCTTCTGGGGCATTGTTCTGCAAAAGAAGATGGTACAGCTTTAGATTAAGACCCTGTGATGTATATATCAGTCAGCTGAATGCACGATGAAATCACGACTATACAAAATCTAGTTTCACTTGATTTAAACCAAGAGCCACTTCAGACGATCTCATAAAAGCGTACATTTCAGATCACTATTTCAAACTTTCTATTAAAGCATGTCATTTTAGCATGACATCAATAGCTACCTTTTCCTCCTGCAAAGTTTTGGTTTTTAAATTTGTATCATTAAGCTCCCTCAGTTGGTCCCAAAAGCTCATTTCAATCAGAGACTGATCCATACCGCTAAAAACAGAGTACAACATTACATGTGGGGACCTTAATTTTCTCTGGGAGAGACAGAAAGGTTCGCTAATTTTTCTCTGAGGGCTTAATTCAGAGACCATTAAATTTTTATTTTAAAAGGTTATTTTTTTTCTTTTCAAAGCAAACTGTTCTATCTAGCCTAGCAAAGGTAATCAATATAAGACTATTAACACCTCAATTTGATTATAAGAGTCACTGTGTTAAGCAGTTTTAAAACACACAATCCAATCTTGCCATAACATTGTTACGATTTCACCATTAATAGCAATGATTCATAGACTAAGGGAAGTATTTAAAACTCATTTACAAAGATAGCAAATACAGTAGGATTGGTTTTCATATCGTAAAGCAAGTTTTCATTAATTTGATTAGTGAAATACACAATGTGAAAGGTGAACTGAAAGGCTTATTGCATTGAAAGGCCTCAGGTTAGTGTTTTATTTACTCCTTGAGACTCTTGGTCACTGACGTTAAGGAAGAAACATCGGAACACGGAACTTCTGTTATGATAAACTTTCTTTCCACAACCCATTTTCATGGATTTTTATTATAATCACATAAATATCTCTATGGATGCTCAAAATTTCAGAATGAATTAAGCATTTCAGATTACCTTTAAGAACTGTACACACAGAACTGTGGGTACTGACAATCATGGGAGAGCAGTAATAAAGGGGTGGGGGAGAATCAGGAAATTATTAGAAACCAGATGGATTAGAAGCCAATCTGAAGGCCTAAAAACAGAAATGTGAAAGTAGCTTAAAGATAAGTAACATGTATTGTTCCCTTTTGTCCCCCTATAAAGAATCTTGTAATAAAAAAATAACAGTACTTGAATACAAGTACAAGTTTCAAGGTAATACTGCATGTATTACAGCTGAATATAATATGGAAAGATAAATTTGGACTTTAAAAAAATTGGTATACAAACCAGTATGTGATCTTAACAGAAGTGATCTTTCAGGATTCCACTGTATGTACCTCCTTTACTAGAATTTCTGTACACCAAGCACAAAAAAGTAAAATACACTTGGTAAATACACACATTCCCCGTTTCTCAGTCACTAGAGTTTAGTTCAAGAAGTAATTCTGAAATAACTTAAGACCTCAGAACTTAACTCCTGGACGTTTACGGTGCCAAGGCTCCCTGATCTGGTGTATAATACATTAGCAATCCTGATTTTCCAACGTCAAAAAGTTAAGTGAGGCTTAAGATTACATTCAAGTAAAGAAAGTTTCAAAATTAAGATGTTACCTGTAAATGTTTGGGTCCAGAAGCAAGGCAGTATCTTTTGGTAGTTTTGATAAATGAACTACTTTAGTTTTTAACTGATGTCGCTCACTTTCATTTACCCACACATCAGGCAGACTATGAATAAATAAATAAAATAAAATATTCAAAAAAGATCAACTGTTTTTCTTACCATAAAATTATGTGGTAAACTAGTACATATGAAGCAATTTTCACATTTCCCTGGTTAAAAAGCATCTTCACAGGAATGAGGAAAGGCAGCCAATCTTTACACATTATACTTCCAAGGTTTTCAGGTTCTCAGTTTGAAAGGACACTGAACAGAATTTAGATTATTCCAGAAGGATACTCCAAGAGTTCAATGATAACAGTATTACTTTCTCTACTATAAAACTTAATGTGAAAATGGGCAATAGAAAAAAACAACCAGACTGTTCAAAGTAATTTATTTTACTAGGTAGAGATTCTTTGATTCTGTTCAGTCAAAGGACAGAATATACTGCAGGCATGGAGCTTTGAGTTACACTAATTCCCTTGCCCAAGCTCAAGGGTCTCAAAAACAAAATGCTCCAACTTTGCTTTGTTTGATTATCCTCTTCTCTGGGTTTTTGGTGGGGTTTCAAACATATTCTACATGTCCTAGAAGCCAAAGATTAACTTCAGGCTGGGGGAGGAGTTTGTAATGAAGGTGTCTAAGTCTTTGAAACAGGTTTCAAATTGCCAAGTCCAACACTTAAAACTAAATGTAATAGCCCTTTCTCTGCAAAGCCAAATTTCACAGGCTTTTGCCAATTATTTCACCCAATCTGTATTTTGCAGATTTCACTTTGCATGAAAGTCAGCTGCAACTCAAATCCAATTTTTTGGGCAAGCTATTCAAAATATGAAATGAAACCCAGAAGCCCTAACCCAGCAGGAAACGGAGTTTCTCCAATTAAACCTTTCAGATGAAGGAGGAAGAAAAAATGAAAAAAACAACAGGGCAGAGGGGGAGGGAGAACAACCCAGCAGGCAATCCACTTATTCACTAAGTCTTATGGATCATGAGAGGGGGAAAAACATCATAGAAGTTTTTTAAATGAAGCTAAAAATCAGTTTTGGACAACCAACACGGGGAAGACATTTTCAGTAGCAAATGTATGCTCAATATACAAACAGCAAAAATGAAAACTTGTCACATGCAGAGATTTGAAATACACAGAAAGACAACAACTCAGTAGGCTGATTTACTGGCACCAAAAATAAATTCCTGCTCTAACCAACAAAACAACTCCCACCCCCCAGCCCACTCAAAGTTATTTCCCTCTTGTAGAGGAAATACTACTTATATACAATAATTATTGTATTTACTTGTCCTGACCAAAACCCTAAACATACAGATAGCCTGGAGAACTCCTACAGTCTCTCAGGAAGCATATTCCTAGTGCTGCATACTTCTTAATGCTTATCTTAAAATAAAATTAACTGTCTTGATCTGTAACATTTTAAAAAGAATAATTTCAGAATGCTGTTAGATATAGTACCCCCATCTATCCTAAAAGGAATCAAAAAACTGCCTATTTTATAAGAATATTTTAGCTTTCTTCTATCAGGGTGAATTGAAACTTGTGACAGAATGCATTAAAAATAAAGAAACAAGTTTAACTGAGCGGGTATTAGAGCCCAAAGACTTGAAAGTGAAAGCAAAAACCAATAAACTCATGGCTCAATAATTTCTAAACTTCTAAATTACTTTTTGAAAAGCATTTTTAAAATATTAACTTTAGTATTCAAAGGCACAAAATAATTTAGTAACACTTTATTGATCCCACTGTAAATCCTTCCCCATTCAAAACATATTAGTAGCAAGATACTCACATGTCCTCTGGTGTCCAATGAAGCAAGAGTTTTATTTTGCCAGAGTCTTCTTTTCTTTTAGCTATTACCTATAATAATTACAAAATCCTAATTAAAACCAAATTACAGATTTTACAACTCTAAAGTTGCTGTTGTTCTTCATGTCCTACTAGACCTTCACAGAAAGCAAACTGTTATACTCCTTGAAAGTTGTGTGCCTGCAATAAATATGCTCTAAAGACTTCAAATTGCTTTGCAAAGAACTTAAGTCCATTTAGGTTTTTAAGTTAAAACCACAATTCAGCCAGAAGATGTACACTTAACACAGCTTTATTTGGAAATATTCTTACTATACTATCCACATTTCCTGCACTGTTCCAGAAACAAAATGGAAATTCAAAGGAAACGTGCATCAAAGTTGACTTAAAGCTGACACGGAGTTTTGCTGACCTCTTCTGGTCAATTTGAAACAATTTCAGACTGTAAATTGGTAGGTATCTCATTGTATTCACTTACTGTCTCACAAGGTTTCAATACACTGAAACAATGGAACTAGCTAAAATACATGTGGCCACTAAGCTGAAATACCTAAAAAAGGTAAAACCAGAGAACAGTTTAGTGTTCAAATGTTTTAGAGAATTAATTCAAGCCACTTCAAAGACTGGTGGTGGCATGACAGAGTAACCTGTAAGTTACATTTTTTAAATCAGTGTAGTATCTGTTCCTTAGTTTAACTAGATCTGCCTGGCTTTTTCCATCTAACAGTTCAGAAAACTAAAACAGAAAGAATTTGACTCAATAAAAAAAAGCAAGCAGAAAAAACATCATGATCAAGTCAAAGGTGTATTCTGAAGGGCAAGCACATTTCTTCAAAAAGGTTTTATTAACATATCTACAAAGAAAAGGTTGTGTTTAAAAAAGTATAAATTAAATATATATCAAGTATACATAAATGAAAGTAAATGAAATGAAGTATATATAAATGAAAGATGTGCCTTTTCAGAGAACATACAGTGACTGCTGAGAAATTCTTTATATTAGAATATCTGCCCTGAAATACACTGCATTGTGCTGACATATTCTTATGCTGCATAAAGCAATAAAGCCACATCATTTGTCTGTTTTTAGACAGCATGGCAATTTCATCTTCCTATTTCCCACCTTTCAAATTAATGTCTCTGATAATTACACATTTTTCCTTCATCTGAAGGTAGACCACACAAACTTATTATGCCATTTAGCCAGCCACCATTCAAACGCCATGTCCCAATGCCTTTAAGCAATGCAGAAGGAGTGCTTGCATCTGAGGTGTCATCATCTCACAGCAGTGCACGTCCACACAGCAGCTCCCAGGCTACCTTTTGTTTTTAAGCTGCTTTGAGGCTGCGTCTCGTCCCCAGAGCTGATGTCCAGCACACTGGAACCCAGCAGCCCAGAGCAGCGTGGGGCTGCCATCCCAGAGCAGCTGTGCCACTGGCACAAGCCCTCCCCCAGGGGAGCTCTGATCCAGCTCCCAGCACGCCGCAGGCTCGGACGGGCTCAAAGCATTTTCACCGCTGCCTTCCCGCTCATGGGGAGCAGCTCCAGAGCAGGTTCCTCCCTCCAGCTCCAGCTCCAGCTCCTCGTGAGTTATTCCAACAGCCAGAGCTGCTCTTCCACCACTGCCTGCAGAACCCTTCAGGTTAAAGCAAGCTGTGACCTGGAAGAGGATCTGCTTTCCTCCCAGCTCTGTACAACTCGATCGAGGTTTACATACAGGAACAGCTGAACCACCTGCAATCCCCACTGGCAGCTGGTGCACAAGGTACATCAAGTACAGCAGAAATAATTCGGGAAAGATTTCCAACACAGGCCACAGGTATTCAGAACAATCATCACTCTTGCAGAACAAGGTGAAATAAGCTTCATGCATACAAAATCATCTTGGATTTATGGAAAGAGACTGATAGTTCAGGAGCCTGAATCCCATACCAAGATTAAGCTGTAGCTGAAGCCATGTCAGCCAACACTCATTGTTTGGACTATTCTACCCATTTAAAACTATCTCTCCCCACTTTGTCCCATCTCTTACTTCTTTTTCTTCAGCCAAGTCGCCATCTTTTACATGCCCACATCTCCCAACATGCTTAAGAAAACCTGAGGTAATTGAACTTTTTAAACTTCTGATCCTTCTACCCCAATTCAGTACTTTATGCCTGAACTCTTCTGAGTTAATACTGATGTTTTTCCTATTCAAACACAAGTTCCCCACTGGGTTCTTCTCTCCTTCCACCAATATTTTNNNCTCCTTCCAAGAATATTTTGGTGTTAAGTTTATTAAAAGTGGGGACAGGAATAAAATAGATTATTCAGGATTATATCTTTTAAACTGGAGGGAAAAAAAAGGAGATATGCATATTTCAGATCAGCATCTTTACATATTTAACTATATATCAAAAATATTGCTTGTGATACATTAGCACTGTCACTCATGACCATGGAAATGCCATTTGAACCACATTCTTATTTAGAAGATAGAATCAATTTTCTTCTGCAACACCAAGTTGCTGTTAGATAGTTCCCAACTGGATCAGACAAGAAATGTTGTAATCCATGCTATCTGTGAGCTAGAACAACTACCACCAACACTTCTTAAAAGTACATTTTACTAATAGCAGCGGACAACTCAACAATATAAAAGAGCCACTATTGCTTATTTCTGATTAAACATCGACAGCAGTAAGAGGAAAACAGAAATCTTTCTGAAAGATGAGATTTTTTTTTAGACACACGGGTAAACAAACAGAATGCATCACATATATACTTACAGTACTATGAAATACAACACTGTGGCCTTTTCCTAAACTTTCTATATGTGCTGAGAGATTAAAGCAGATGGCTCGATGTCTTATAGCATCCAGTGTTTGTGCATCAAAGAAATCATGAGGTCTTGCTGGAAAAAAGGAAGAGAGATCCTTAGGGTTCAACACATTGAAAGCATTCAAACACATTCAAGCATGTAAATAGGCCTGAAGTGTCATTAGTAAATCATTTATCATTATGTCAGTAGCACTACCTTGTCAGAGAGCTGCAAACATTAATTTCACCGAGAGGGAGAAATTATTCCTAGAGAAGAACAAGTCAAGTTTGGTCTAAACACACTCCCTGTGGATGAAACAGCTATTTCCAAAAATGTAACCACATCCATTCATTTCAGTTTCAATGATGCTGAACTGTCAGGTGAAAAACTCCACACTATTACACATTTCTTTCTATGTACAAGTTGTCCATTCCATGTTCTTGGACTATCAGGAAACATTTTCTACCCAAGAAGCACCAACCGCATGCATCCCATATTACCCTTTAATTCAGTAAAGCACAACTAACACCCACCTGAGATTTTACAACCAGTATAAAACCAGTAGGCATTAGAAAGACCATTTCCTTTTAGAAAAGGATTTTTATAGTCAAGTGTTTCTTGAACAGCAGAAAATTATTGAATTTTAATTTAAGGTGTGAAAGAAAGTCTATCAATTTTACACCAAAAGTACTTACATTAAAAAATAATTGCTGTTAAGAACCTATTTGCATGGTATTAGACATATTTCACTGAGAAGTTTTAAAATATACCATATAAAACTGTAATAACATTACATCCGCAAAAACGTCTGAATGAAAACATTCGCATTTTTAAGCCTTGCGTGAGAATAGCAATTTATTAAATAACAGACTGAAATTACAATTAAAAATAGGAACTGGTATTACATTATCAATTATGCATTACCCTGAAACCTGCACAAACGGTGACTGAAACTTCTGCTGTCTCCATTGCAAACAGCCTCTGTATGGCTGTACCCCTGGTTTGGGAATGAACCACCCGCTGGAGCTGGCGTTGGCAGCACTCCAGGGGCTGGCTGTGGGTGGGCACTCACTTGCACATCCTGTTCTGTCCCTGCCCCACCTCAGCTGGACACTGCCAACTAGGCCAGCACCTCCTGCAAGGCTTGCTCGCTCTAAGCGGCAATGCAGGACCACAGCTCGTGCTGCAGGTGGTCACTGATGCAAGCATCTAAATATTGGATAAATAAATAGGAGGGAGGAAAGGAGGAAGGGGGGAAAGACAGGCAAAAAAAACAAACCCAAATTTTTGCTTTCAGTTTTGTGCAGCACATTTCTCCAGGATTTACTGTGGAAAACATTCAGCAGATTGAGAAGAAAGGGTGCAATGTTTCAAAAGTGTATGAATCATTTAATTTATTCTTAAGTGTTAGTACTTTATTTTCTATGCATCTTTATCCTGAAAATGATTTTGAGGAAATGAATTTAAGTATCTTACTTCCTGCTTAATAATATAAGTCCCAAGTACACATCAATTCCTTAAGTCAAATAAATTCCATCACGACACCAGTAATCCACCAAATGAAAATCCAAGCCCTGCATAAGTAACAGTGCTACGGTAAATTTCCTTCTCTCTCTCACATTCCTCCTGTGAACTCCGTTACCGTGCTTGTTAATAACGACAGTGCCATCTCGGCCATGGAAAAGCAGGTGACAATACTGTATTCTAGGCAGCTCCAGAACAGCAATGCTGTGACTATGTCAGAGGTACACACTTTGAATAGATTTGGTTCTAAATGCCACTCTGCACGAATGAAGGAACATGTCAAAGGCCATCCAGGGGAGAAAGCAAGCCATGGACTCTAATCCTGAATTATTCTACATCAAAATTTCTAAGGCAAGTAAGATCTCTATAGCACCATGAATGTAATCAGCTAAAAGAGTGCTACCAGTAAAACAAGCTTGTATGATAAAAGGCTGATTTTCAAACTTAGAATAACATGCCTCATTTATGGACAGTACAAAAGAAAAGTAAACCCTTTAAAATGGCAAGATGTTACCAATTAAGTAATAGTCAAAATTCCCTTATTATCCCAGTTACAAGATGTGTATTCTCATCCCAGATACCCACAGTGAAGTCCTTTTTCATTATACACTGCCTCAGAAAAGGGTGTTCCCTTCAGATATAAAACAGAGGAAGCAAATGTATAAATCTGCTGTACATAAGCTATTACAAATTTATACATGAGGGTGCTTCAGTAACAGCATGCATTGGTTATTAACTGTCAAATATTTAGTAATGCACTTCCACCTTT
>JANRGV010000073.1:66943917-66964362 GCA_024734035.1 Alethe castanea
AAGAATCAAGGCAGTAAGAAGAGTGAAGAACACAATCCTGTTTCCAAAACAGAGATAAAAACTCTTTCGGTAGAACAAACATGCTGATAACATTTTTTTCCGGAGACAAATTGCTTTGTGCTGAAAAACTGCCAGCTTTTGTCAAATTATTATCTGCAAGTGATTGAAACAGATTTTCCACTATCAAATGGCATTTTGTTTTCCATCCATGTCATTAAGTCCTTGCAATCCTACTTGTAGAGAACCTGGTACGTGTGTTAAACATCTCTTCTTTTGGGCGCTTAAAAATAATCTAATTATAAATCCAGGTTCTTAGCTTTATATACTCTAGACTGAAAACACTTAATGATGCTAATAAAGTTATTTTGGCTTCTTTGATAAGCGTTTTGACTTTCCCCGTTCTTCTTGTAACGACAAACCATACAAACTTGCACACTTCATTCTTTAACTAAAACTAAGCCAAGAAACAGAAAGACAAGCCAAATTGTATCAGCCCTTTGTCACGTTCACTTCACCAACAATAACCTGCACAAAGTTTGAAAGTAAAGCTGCCAATACTTAACATTTTCAGAAAATGCCATCAACTTTGGATACATTTCTGGGTCACATACCCTCTGGAGAAATACATTACAGTAGTCAGTTCCCAATTCAGTTAGAGATGATTTCTGCCTTAAGGCAAAAGTCTACAGCCAGCATTGCATTTGTCCCAAGAGGCAAGAAGATAAGAAATTGCTCTAGCAGCTGTCATTTTTCTTCCTGTGCAACACTTGATCAAGACAGCAGACCATTCAAATACTGCAGTCTGGTCTTTAACATTCCCACAATATTTATTATTTACATTTTTGCCATAAATTAATTTGTAACTTCTGCAGCAAATTCTTATTACAACTAAAGTACATTAACAGGTGATTTGAAGTTTTAATTATGAACCTCTGATTTGAAATTTGTAAGTCAAATAATATAATACGATGTTTATCAATTACTAATAAAATGGCAACCTGAAAAACTACTTCTGCATATAGTTGGGGTTAAAATTAATTAAGATGCATTAAATCAGCCACCTAACAAACTCAATATGGAGAAGCAAGCTAACATGCAATTCAAGAACCTCTGAAAATGAAAATTTTGAAGTGACCAGTCTCACACATTTGTATTTTGAGTAACACAGTCAGCAAATCACAATGATCCTTTAGGAACCTGCAATTATCTCAAGATGTCCCTCTCCTTACATCTAAGATGCAAAAGGATACTGCAAAGTGAGCCCATAACCCTGCACTGATCAGCCTTCACTTCTGTGACCTTCTCATTTACACAGATTTCCAGAGTGAAAGGGAAAGCTCTTGGAAAATCAAATTCTGAAAAGGACAGAAACAGTTTTCTAATTCCTTTAAATATTGAATCAAAACTAGAGGAAATCTAATTGAAACTAGAAATCTCTACTTTTAAGATGTGTTTCTCAATACAATTTGCTCATATATATTTTAAGAATATCCAGGCATACCCAGAGGCCTAGGAAACCTCAGAATTCCAGAGGATACTTCCCAGGACATGCTTGTCTGCATGCAAGGCAGAAACATGACCACTGCTTCATAAATTTCCACAAAGTTCCTTAAAGCACAGGTGAGGCATTAAGAATAAATCATAATTATGTGAAAAAGAGTAATCACCTAAGACCACTAGTAAGTGAATCCATTGTTACCATACTATTTGAATAACTGATCACTGTATTTCTTCACAGGAAGAGAAAGATGGATACAGCTAGATGTTCTGCCACAGAAGAGTTTTGGAGAAATACAACCGCAGACAGCATAAGATTTAAAATGTCCAGCGGTTCATAAAAAGCAGTATCTTGCACTACTTTCCAATACTCTAAGAAAGATTTTGAAGTAAAAATTCATGTCACTTTTTCTCCAGATGTTGACATACCAGCAAAAAAAAAAAAAAAAAAGATAAAATGGGTTTTTTCTCGTCTCCTCTAAAATGCATGTGTCAGAGTAACATTTCAGTACTAGCAACTGATCAGTTTGGTACTGGAGAGATGCATCCAAAGCAATTATAACTCCAAGTTAAAAGTTTTAGCAATTGCCTAATCTTTCCTAACTATTCCAGTAGAATAGAATCTCTCTAGAAATTTGATGCTTTATTCGTCTGATGCTAGGACATTGGAACATCATGAACTACCAAATCCAAATGGACTAGGAGAGGTACTGGGTAAGTGGTTACTGCTTGCTAGAGGAAACAGCTCTCACTTTAACAAATCACACCTCTCAGCACATTGGATCATATAAAATGAATGAACATCAACTATGTGGAGACAGATTAAAAAAACATAGCTAGTCAATTCTGCCCAAAATTAGATCTTGGTTATGCTCATAAAACTGTCATTAACACAATGAAATGTTGTGCTCAAAAAGAGCTTATATAACATGCATTTATGTCTAATTTCTATGAATCTGCAATCTCTGTTTGAACTTCAGATCTCATCAGCACTAAACAGAACCCTTTCCAACAGTAATACACTCAGTAAACAAAAAGTGACTCTGAAACAAAAAGCTTCTTTCAATTGGCAACTCCATTTGCTGCTCAGGGGAAACTGATCTTTTTTCCTCTGTGTGTCCTTCTCTGACACAAAGAGATTTACTCTGAAAAGGAACACAAACAGAATCTGGAATTGTTATCTTCCCATCACAAGGTATGCCAACTCTACCAGACTCAAATATGCAGAGAAACCACCAGAGTGAGGAGGAGCTTCCACTCCAGGACAAACCTGGCAGGAATTTCCACTTGTGCGAAACACTTACGTAGTGATCGTCGTCTCTTGTTCTTCAATTTCCTTCTTTTATTCATTCCAGCTTTAGATGGAGATTCCTCTTTGGCCTTTGGCTGGCTGGCAACTTTTGAAGAGTTCTGCTGGCTGAAGTGTGTGGGCACATGACGGGCAAGTCCTCCCTGAGATGCAAAGCTGGCGTTGCACCCACCAACTACACACTAGTGAGAAAAACCAGAACAGCTGCGTCAGTGGCCGTGTGGCACAGGAGCTTCAGAGACCTTGCTTTGACTTTCCTGGCTCAGCTCCCAACACACTAAAGCAAAAACATGCAATTCTTAAAAAGAAAACAGAAACATACTCTGAAATACATTTGTTTGAAGTTTTTAATGCTCAATAATTATTGTATCATGAAATAATTTTTTTATGCCATACTGTATTTTATATCGTAGAGCATAAAACTAATCTCAAACAATGCACTGGGAAGCTTTCCACGGAAAACAGGCTTCTGAAGAACTTCCCTCCAGACCAACAATCCCTTGCCTTTCAAAACACTGCGCTGTTAGTGTTTCTCAGCACCTCTCCAATGGTCAGTAACAGTAACATCCTGCAACATCCCCTTTTCTTCTGACAAGGCAGAAGTAACAAATACATCCTTACCCACATCAATTTTGTAACAGCCTAGTGCTCTTTGTAAATGCTCCAAAACGAACAGCTCTCTTCAGTCCCATCTAAAAGTAACTTCAGCAAAGTTGTGGGAACAAATATTTCAACATTCATTTTGGGATGCTGCTATTACTGCAGGAGCATTTAAGGTAGTTCCCATTTAAAGGAAATGTCCTTTCTCAACAGACAAGAAAGATCCAACAATAATCAAGCAGAAACACAAACCGAATGATAGCAGCAACTAAGCTGGTACTGGCTACAATTACTGGCATTTTTTAAAAGTATCTGGTCCATATTTACAATTATTTCATTTGCAAAATAAGTATTTATATTATACCACTGGAGAGGGAAGCACAACCCTTTTCTATTGTGCTCTGAGCTTACATGGGTAATAGAAAATTGATTTTAGAATATGCATTCCATCATTGGCTGCAATTAGTTGCGTATCCATACGATAGATTTTTCTTTGGATTCAGACAACAGCAACAGGACAAATGAGTGGACAGCCAGTAGCAAAAAACCTATCACTAGTCTAAACCACTGCAAAGTTCTCCAACAGGAGCTTGGGAATTAGTAATGCTGCTGCAACTGTGGCCACAGTGCTATGCCATTCTGAAGGCTAAGGATGAATTTCCAAGCTCACAGTAACCTGCCCCATGCCTGCACATTTGATTGGAAGACAAGAAAATAGCTTTAGAACTCCACATGCCCCGCTTTTTGCCCCTAAACCCCAGCTGTGTTTTCCAACAGTGGTTGCAGAACTGAAAAGCCTATTTCTGCCTCAGACTTAGCAAACGGTTTTCCATGATAAGTAGTAAAAGACAATGTTCACAAAGAGAAAAAACTGTGCTGTCCCCTGTGTTATAAACTTAATGGCTTAACACTTGCTATAGGACTAGAAATATGTACATAGATTTAAAGGTAGTAAAAGTCACAAAATGAAAGTATGTTTTTCACTTTTTTTGGTGTGTTTGTTCTGTCATTTTAAAGGGAAGAATTCTTAGAGTTTAAGTTCTCTAAGTACTGAATTAACTCAAACATAAAATTCCCTGACAAAAAGCCTGAGCAACCTTCACACTGTATTTGTTCCTCCCACTAATAAGCATCTTAAGAATTGTGAAGATTTTTACCAAAATCCCCCCTATATATTTTTACCATGCCCTAAGATTTCCCATGTTACAACAGCAATATTGTCTTCTTAGATGGTAGTGACTTAAAAGAAATCCCAGCACACCTATGAATCCCAACACACTCTCAATGTTGATCTCATTTGCACTACTTTAACTTCAACACAATTTCCATTACTTTAAATTCATAGTGAACATTAGAATTTACTTACAGAATCACAGGATGGTTTGGGTTCCAAGGGTCCTTGCAAAGTCATTCAGTTTCAAGCCCCCTGATGTGGGTAAGGCCAGCATCTACTAAATTACATTGCTGAGCCACTCAACCTGACCTTGAACCCAAACCACTTAGTTTTATGAAAGATGACTTAACCCACAACCAACAGATATGTGTAAAATGCACATGTGCATTAGTTTAAGCATTTTTTGCTCTCTTCTTTTTTTGTCCTTGAAATACCTGTCTTGCCCATAAAAGCAGCTTCATGAAACTAAGCCACGAAATCTAAATTTAGGATTCACTCTTACTAATGTGCTCCTAACTTCAGATTCCAGCCCTTTCTGAGCATAAAAACACTGACAGGAAAAAAAATTAGATCAGGGAAACCCCTCATCCTGAAATTCAGTCACACTTGAGAAATTAAAACTTTAGTTTTACCAATGCCTGCTAGAGGTCAAAAATAACCTAAAGCCTTGGTACAGTGCATGCTTTACCATATTCCAAGTTCAATACAGTATCAAAAAGACAACACCTTTGGGAAAAAAAGCACAAACTATGTTTCAGGTACTTTTCTAAAACTTTTCCAACCATAACTGTTGCTTGTTGTCAGATGGGAAAATTGTTCTAGGACAAACTGCAGGTTGATTCACAATGTCATAGCTTAACATTTTTCTTGTCATGTACAGAGCAAACAATCACAAATATTCTACATGGATTATCTGCAAAAGCTACCACTAACTTTTCTTGCTCTACCCAAGTTTTACTTTCAAAATCCCCAGACCAACATCCTTAGATCCACAATATCTGAACCTTGCAACTAGAAATTGTCTCTTTCCAGGAAGTGTATTAATAGCCTACAGCCACAGCACAAAGCATTTGCAGAAATTATTACATTCAGACTTTGTGTACTTTGAGACTACCTGATCGTGTCTTCAAATAATCAACAGTTGATAGATCAAAGATGACAGAGAATGCCTTTGTAGTAGACAGGAAAGAGCAGAAGAGGAGAATGAAAAAATCTTACCTGTTTGTCCTTTTTTTTCTCTAAAATAATATATCCAGCAATCCGTTACTAATGGGTAAAGTCTCTTCTCTCCAAAGATAAGGAGCAGTTCAGGCTGTCACTTCAGGATCTCTGGACGGTAAGTCACACCAAATCAGCTTCCCACCAGATAATCACATACCTCTAGAGGGCTTCTAATAAATCAAACTCAACTATTATGCACAACTTTGAACCAATCTTTCCATTTTTCCCCCAAAACCTAAATCTCAAAATTTTGCATTGACTTTGCAATACAACAGATTGGGTCCGGATTGGTGGATATGTTACTTCAAGAGAAAGTAAGTAAACATGTAAGAAGTTTAATTTCTCCAGTGTACCCATACCCACCATTATTAATGGGCAGTAATGACCAGTGACTTTAACAAACAGGATATAAAAGTATCTGGCAAGGCAGGTTTCTGTTCCAAATTCAAAATAACCAAAACTCCTACTTGGGTTATTCAACATGTAATTTTTTCTAGTAAATCTAACAGTAATGGTTTAGACATCTGGATAAACTTACTGTCTCAACATGTGTTTGGGCAGAGGGACTTTACATTTTACACCTGCATCTGCAATGCTCTGATGGATAGAAAATATTCTGCCAAGAGAGTAACAGACATGAATTCCCAATGAAGACTGTGTTTTCTGTATTTCACCAAGCATTGCTCTACTGAGAGTCGTAGCAAATGCAGTCATCCCTTCCTGAATTCTGGAAGTCACAGGGAGCATCAAACTTCATTTTTAATACTACTTTCTTCCCCCATTTTAAGGAGAAGCCTGCAATGAACCTGTGCACTACCATTCATTGTCACTAAAAACATTCACCCCACAGGAGCAAACCTTGCGTGACTGCTCTTGAACATGAAGAGCACTTCCACTGGAATCCACAGGTGAAAGCAGCTGCTAGCATTCCCACAGGCATCCTTCTAGGGTCATCTAGGTTGGAAGAGACCTTGGAGATCATCAACCCCAATCCTAATGCTATATACAGTTAGTTTTTATTTTATTATTACTTGATGCAATTATTTTTCATAAAATCTCCCCCTATTTTGTGGTCATCTACCATTTATTCTTTCATTATGCTCAACATCTAAGTGTTCATTTGATGTGTCTTCAAGTAACTTTCAGAGCCAAGTAATACCTGATCAATTTATTTTTGCCCCTGCACACCAGAAACCATGCTGGAAAACGCAGGTTGTCACAACCTCTTCAACTACTTCAACACATATTACTTGTAACAGCCAAGTTCATTTCTTTTCAACTTGCCCAGGATGTTTTCTAACTCAGCACATCTTCCACATCCTGTATCTAAGGTCTGAAAGCCAAGTTGCTGAACCCTCAACAGGAGCAGCCCTGCATGCTGATGACACCCCACAATATTCCACTGGTTTCTAAAAAGCTGCAAAATGGTGCAATAAGAGATCTAAAAAAGGTAATGCTGAGGGTTTTCTCTCTCAATTCTCTTCGCAAAATCATCCACAAACATACTAAATGCCTTTGGGAAGAATATCTATATTCAATGCAAGTCTATAATGACAAAAAAAATATGAAAAGGACTGGCTAAATTCAGACTGTAAAGGAAATGATTCAGAGAGGAGCTGGTTGTACACTACCAAGACATTGCCCCACAGAAAAAAGGAGCTAGCATAACAGTGGTCTCAAAAGTAAGCACCTATGAGGAAATTTACCTTTTCTGTGACACAGGTACTGCAATATTCATGATGAGAAGGACACACTAAGCCACACAACCAGGAAAAAACAGGATAAAACTTACGAATTTACAAAAATATGAACCATTTTGCCTTTGCAAATTAGAAGCCGGTTCATTTCTGTGACAAATGAACTGCACAGTCACATGGTTGATAGGAATGAATGGAAAGGGCAGGTAAAATCCACAAAGACCTTTCAATGGGAAAGCAGAACAGCTCATTTAGAGCTGAATGGAGCTTTCAGTCAAAGGACAACTCCATGTGTATCACAAAAAGAGACAATTAAACCCAAAATGTGCAACTACATGAAATGAGTCCATTTGCAAGCAAAAGGGAACTGAACAGGGATACATCCTTCAATGCAAAAGAGAGTTATGTTTGAGACAGTCCCCAATGCTTTTCAAAAAAAAGAAAATACATTTCTCTCTTCTTTTCACTAGAAATGTAAGAATATATGAATCTGTGATACACTTGTTACTCCCTTCTGGTCATTGTATGATTGTAGCGTTCTTTTACCTTTACGAAAGTAAGATTTCCATGCTCTTAGTTGTCATTTTCCTTGCTAAGATTGTTTTTCTTTAAAACATCCAAAATAGCAGCTCCTCGGACAACAGCATAGAGCTGTACTATTTCCATTACCACTTCTTCCAGCTTTCCTCAAAAAACCCAACATTATTTTTTAACTACAACACTGCAAGTCTTCTAAAATGACAGGATTCAAGTATATTCTCATGAGGCAACTGAAGTTTCATTTGTAATTTGGGTTTTGGGAGGTATTGTGGGAGAGTCTGCAGTAATTATCAAGAACAGGTCTTTAAACCAACTCTGACTTCAAAAAATCTGGCTTTCCCTGGAAGGCGAGCAATTAAGATTCACGAGAGAAGTTAAATGCACTAAATGGACACACTGGCTCCATTTTTGACTGACTGCCACAAAACAATTAATAAAAGGCTGCTCTTGGACTGGTCAAGACTAATATCCAACACTTCACGTGTTTTTTGTCTCCAAGAGCAGATTTCTCAAGTTAAGATTTAAAAAAAGCAGCAGCAAATGAAGGAAAGGAGCCAGTTAATTAATAGATTGCCATCCTCAGTCCTGACAGACACTCACATACTTGGCTACCTCATGTGAGCCCTGCAGCCTATTTCAGCATAAATGACAGGGGAACAAAAGATGTTACAAAATTCTACTCAGACCGCAATTATCCTCCATTCAAAGCTCCCAGGAACAGATTGAGAAATACAGGGATAAAAAACAAACAGAGGGACGCGAGACAACAGTAGGAAGAAAAGCTGCAGTGACACACATTGAGCCAGGATGATTAACTACTGCAACCCTCCAATGTTTTGTTCTCTCCTCAGAAGGACCAGAAAGGACAGAAAATCCGCTGGTACAGCAAAACAACAGATATGAACACGGGATGATGATTATCAGAAACAATCACTGACGATTTTAGGGCTCTGGCTGTAGCCAGCCTTGCCAAGAGAACGAGGGCACCAACTGAAACTGCCTTTGCCAGGTAAGCCTGACAGACTCACTGCTGGTCCTGAGCTAGGCCTGTCTCTTCAACCCAACCTCTCCAAAACTGAGCTCCTTTGAGCTAGACCAAGGAAGAACACAGATTAAGCTATAAAAAGACTTTCATCCAAGAACAAAGCTTGCCATTATACTTTGAGGTAGACAAAGTATTTAATTCCAAACTAGAGAAAACCTAAGGTACAAGTTTCCTCTGGTAACTGGTGGTTGCTTTCTTTACTACTACTACTATTATTATTAATAATCAAAGACTAGGATTTCAGTTTAGATCAGTTCCCAGAATAACTGTATCTGCAAACTTGCAGGGATCTAGGATCCTTAAGCTATCACTCCAGGGGCATGCTAAACTCATTCCGTCAAACACAGAGTATGAAAACCTTAAAACTCATTTTCCTGTGGTTATTTTCTGAGTCAGAAACTACACAGTTCAGAATAGAAAAAAAATCTGTTTCATATGCAATGCAGTATTTTTACTCTCTTGGCTCTGAGTTTAATTTAGTTTTGTTTTCTGTCATAACTATTATTAAAACCTATATAGAAAATGTAACTATGGAAAGACATCCCTGTAACAGAAAAGTATTTTTAGTAATAAAGCTGCCTTAAAACAAAATTCTTAAGAAGTGGAATATATTAACCTAAGGAGAAAGAGAATAGAGGGAAAACAGAGACTAAAACTTGGTGGGGTTGGGGGAGAAGGAAGCATAAAATGCTATCTAAACTACAAAATAAAAAAAAAAAACAACCCAAATCCTATTTCATTTTCATATCCTACATGGAAGAACTTCAGTCTGAAGTAGTGTGGGTGGGACTTACCATCAAGTGATCCAGGACTGACAGCTATGAACTGCCCCAACTGTATCCATAAGAGGATGAAGCAACTCATTAATAACGGATTGGTGGATATGGGAATGATAAACACTACTATACCTAGAATTGCAGGTACAGATTAAGGGGAGAAAGAAAGAGAAAGTTAGAAAATACTGGGCAGGAAATACACTCAGCTCAATGGTCCTGCATTCCTGACTTCCTTATTCTTTTCAGAGAAGTGAACCATACATAAATAGTCACTGCCAGTGCTTCTACTGAATTTAACAAAAGCAGCTTTTAGTCAAGCACAGAATGTGCACCATCAGCCACAATCCAAAATTCAATGTGCAAGTGTAAAATATGAGAGAAAACATCTCACTGCTACAGCGTCAACAGCTCAACTGCAAAATGCACAAACCCCCTGAACGTGAGCACTATTTAGTTTTACATTCCCTGTCATTTATAAATTAAAAGAAACAGGGATAGAGAAGCAGTAACAGTTTCTTCACCTGCTTTTGTAAAAGAACAGACCTTTGGGCACTATTACTGCACAGAAGAAAGCTCACCTCCCTTTTTAGGAAATCCTCCTGTGATGGTATTTTTCAATTGGCGTGTCAGGAAAAACAAAGAGAATTTTTCTAAAAATAAGAGATAATGTATGCTACAATGAGCCTTACCTTGAAAGGTTTGTCCCCACTGTGTGTCAGCATATGCCTCTGCAACCAGCTTTGACTTGTTGAAGGCGTATTATATACTTTGCAACCTTTCCACAAGCAAACAAACACCTAATGGAGTAAAAACGTGGTAAGTTTACACAAGTCAGAGAGAACAGTAAACAAAAAAAAAACACATCAGAAAAAAAGGCTGTTTGTACAACATTTCAAAACACTTCAAAGAATTCAGAACAATAACCATTTATTTTGAAACACACTTCTCACGTCTCACCAAGGAAAAAATAATTACAACCCCAAGTATTCAATGAAAACAGGTCACTGGAAGAAAATACTAACAGACAGATGCTCCTGCAGATAAACACAAGCTAGAACAACAGGATCTGCTGCATTTGTGTTTGCACTCAGTATCTGCATCCACCAGATATGGAGACAGAACATTTTTTATTGAAAAATTTGCATTTTCTGAGTAGTAGTTACAGAAATAAAATAATTTTATTCCCTGAGCAGGAAAAAGTAACAATTTGTGACGGCAGTGCAGTTTATATACTGGAGTTTTGTATTCTGGAATACCAGATACCTCTAGTTAGGGCCTTACATTCAATTCCTGATGAAGGAAGGTACCATTTCTCATGGGATTCAAAATCCATGGGTGTTTTGTGATTCCAGTGTACAGAACAATCACATGCACAATAGTGCATAAAGGGGAGCAGAACTTACTCATGCTGCTTTTCTCTCTCCTCTCATTGTGTTTATCTGCAACTGAGGGAATAAAAAAGCTCAATGAACTTGCCTTTCATTAGAATTTCCTCAACAGGTCTGTGGGTGAAGGGAGGTAAAGCCCTAATTTGTCACAGCAAAAGAAAGTTCCCAGGAACAGCACTGTTCATAACACAGGTTTTCAGAAATGCAGGAAACTAATTGGATTTCAGTTTCTCGTTCTCTTTTGGAGAATAAAACGCCTCAACCTTCACAAGATTTTACTTTCAAAATGAAAAAGCAGCCACAGGAGTTCTACGTTCTTGCTGTATAACGGACAGATACAGAAGCCAGCTTTTCTCAGACAAAGCTGGAAACCCCTCAGGGTCTGTGGGACTGACGCAAGGCCCAGAGGCCTCTACCCCTTTGGGGTCTGCCACTGCCCAGTTCTGAGATCCCCCCAAAGGCACAGAATTGCAGCCTCTGGGATTTCTGGCTCTGCAGCAGCTCCAGGAGTGCACTGGCGCTGCCACCAGCAGCTGCAGACCGCAGGCACATGGCAAAGGTGTGCTACTGTGACCTTACAGATGGGGAAACACAAGCACTTGGGTTTGTAACCACATGCCACAAGGCCACACAAGGCTTCTTGGGAATACCTGTCAAAAAGCTGAACCCAAAATATTTCTGAAATAACATCTTTTGGAAGCAAAACTGTTTTGTCAAAAAGTTTCCCAGGCTCTTGATGGATGTATCTGGTTTGGACTGGAACCATGACCTCGGTATTAGCTGGAAAAAAATACATTTTACCATGCAAAGATGTTTATTCTATTCCTTTCCATTCTTAATAAGAAACAACTTAACCCCCACTCTTCCTCAAACTTAGAGCCATTGCAGCTCAGTGAGACCTGAAATCCCATCAAAAGCACAACACAATTTCCAACACACTGGAACACCTCACCGGCAGGTGGCAGACAAATCCTGAAACAAACCCAGGACACACCCCCATCCCACAGCACCACAGTGCAACTTCCCAAAAGATCAACTCCAGCAGGGGGTTCAAAAGTGTGAACTGAATGCAGCAGTCACCAGGCACTTGGTGCTTCCAACAACCTCCTCTTTTAAATATACAAATACAACATTTTCTAAACAAAAATCCCACAAATCATGTCACATGAAATGTAAGCAACAAGAAAAAAAATACAGGAAAAACAAACAAACAAAATCTGCAAAATCTTCCAACCCCCTTTTAAGAATGTAAAGGAATCATGGATAGGATAATAAAGATCCAAACACATTGATTTCCTTGTTTCACCCAGGTTTCATGTAACACTTTTATACACCTGCAGACAGAACTCAGAAATCATCTCATGGGTGGCTACAAAGCCACTACACTGGATGGATCATTCTGCTGAAAAAAGCTATCAAACATGAACCTGAAAAGTTCAATCATGACAAAAAAATATTAGCTAAATACAGGCAGAATCACAGCTGTCTCAGTGACACATTTACATAATAAAGTACTTAAAGTAATGCAAATTAGCATTTTATTTAAGTTTCTTATTCACTGAAGATACAGAGTAACAGCCTAACATTTTCCTTCTGAAGAAGTTATCTTCTGACTTTTTGTCCTGTCACAACTATTCTGCTTCAAGAACTGCTATTATCTCTCCCAGAAATTGAAGAGCTGCAACACACAGTGCCAAAGCAGGCAGACTGCCTGTACTGGATGTAAAAGTAGTTTACATGATATATTCCAGGCATTAGAGGCAATTTGGGAGCTTGAAGATGGGAGGTAGTTAAGTACAAAGTTGAAATTACTCCACTAGAAGATGTTTTTAAACATTAAAATTGAGACCAATTATCATTTGACCAGGGATTAGACTGGAATTTACATGCTTATTTATGCAACTCAATTTAAAAAAAAAAAAAATAGATGCAATTATAAAGAAGGTAAACTTGCCATCAGTATTACACACAGAGCTGTTTTGTTAAGACTTTGTACTATTGAGTCACTCTTACATCTTCCCTATTATACCTTCTGGATGGATTTTACCTGTAGCGAGATTCCTTTGGTAACAGTAATTAAGATGTGACTATCACACAAGTTCACATGCAGGAACACGTACACTGAGAGTTTTAAGAAAATGGATTCCAAGGGCAAGCACTTGAAGACACACCAGTACTTTCAGGATGTTGAGAAGTCAACACACTACCAAAACCCTGGTAGTCTTAAATAATTTATTGAAAAGAACTGACTACACTCTTAAAGTTAGGCTGCTAACCTTGCTGCCCCTAGTTACAAAACTAGAATTCTGAAAGAGAAAATTTGCTACCGTCACTCAAGAAGAAAGCATTGGCAAATGAGAAAGAAGGAGAAGCCGAAAGTGACACCGACCCCTCCTCGCTGCCCGTCCACGTGGATGGAGCGGATGTGGTCGGCCAGGTCGGGGCTGGAGCTGAAGCAGGCGTGGCAGTGATCCCAGCAGCAGTTATAGGCAATGCTCTTGGCAGAGGAGGCAGCCACGCCCTGCCCGTTCATCATCACCGGCGTGGAGCGCCCGCTGGAAATGGTGCTGTCCACGTCCATGATAGTGCTGCTGATGCTGCAAGACAAAGAAACCTCAGCTGAACCAAAGTCTGCATTTGGTGCGTGTTAACAGAGCAAATCAAAACCGTGCCTCTTCTCTTCCAGATATATTTTGACAGGCTGAAAAGAAAACCTTGCACAAATGTATTACTTATTGTGGCACATCGCTTTATTAATAAATGTACAGTAAGGAAACAGTTATTATTACTCAACAGCACAACTTCTTCTGGACACGGGGAACAAAAGGGAGGAATGGAAAATCCCCAATGAAGGGAGCCCAGCATCCCCTGCCAACACTAGAGGCTTAACCAGAACACGGCCCTTGAGCTCTACAGGGGGTTTAAGGTGCTCCCACAAGGCCCCAGCACGGTGTCCATCGTGTGCATGGTCTAAACCGACGCAGCTTGGTTTGGTTCAGCAGAACGTTCGCAGAGAAGGCAGAATGAGCAGAGGGAATCTGTGGCCAGCAGGGGTCACTTTCATCAGCCTTTCTGCTCCGTACCTCGGCAGATACAGAGACAAGCATCACAGGGATCAGAAAAAACTTGCCGAGAGTATGCGCTTTGCACAGAAAAGCTACAAGTATGGAGATGGATGTTCTTCCTCATTAAACAGCTACCGATATACCTTTTTTAATCTTGCTAACCTGCTCCGTTGCCATGAGGGCCTTTAAGTATTCCTCTTCCACAAAGCCATAGCATCACAGAGCAGCTCATCTTTGACAGAACTTCAAAGACCAGATGGTCAAATTTGCTTAAACAGGAGCGAGTGAGATCATATGGCCTGTGGTCTCGTCCAGTGGAGTTGTTAATGGGTGTGTTCAAAGGCTGGGATTTCTGCTACCTCTTTGAACAATTTTCTCAATGGCTGACTAACCTTATTGTGGTGGAAGGGGGAAGTTTCCCAACATCTCATCAGAATTTCCAGTGCTGCAACTTCTGCCTCTTGTCTCTCATCCTTGGCAGCATCGAGATGACTCTGCCTCCTCCATTGTGAAAGCTCCCTAGCAGATCACTGAACACAGCAAAACCCTGCCCTCCTCCTCCCAAAGCTGAAGGAACACAGGCACTCAGCCTCTCCCTGCAGTGGATTTGCTTCAGCAGCCTAACCACTTTTGAGAGCCTCCACCAATCCTCTCCAGACACATATAACTGGGATATGTTAAACCACTCTGCTTTTAAGCTACAGGTGCTGCTCCCTATTTTTACCATCACTATTTACATGCCCAGTATTGCTCTATTACACACTGAGATGAATGAAAGAAAAAACACCATTAATCAAAATCTGAAGATCCATTAGCATGTTCGTTCTTCTGCTCCAAGTCTCTACTAGTGATTTCTCACATTATCTGTACCTTCCCGAATCACTACTACCCTAGCAGGTTTTTTTCTGTGACAGATTTTGAAATAAACACAGATGTTTGCTTTGTTTAGATTTCCCATTCTCACCCACCGTGTAGATTCCACTGCATTTATGAATAAAAAGTGACTCGCCTTAGTCTAGATAACAGATTCTCTGTAGCAATGCTCCCAGTTACAAGCTTTAGTTTTAACTACCCTGAGTAATTTGATTTCATGAACAAGCCCTTATCTCAAGGGATACCAGCAACATAACATATCCCAACCACAGAACCCTTATCATCTTCCAACTGATTTGCCTCCATTATTAAAAATGACCACCTATTTTTAGGTCTTTGTCTTCCAAGTTAAAAGGAAAGTTTCCAATACCTTTTCAACACCTTCTTGCTTTAATGAAGGTATATCAAATACATAGTTCCAAATGCTACACAAACACCACATGCCTTTCTTCCACCCCCTCCCAATTTCAAACAAGGTCTAACAATTTAGAAAGCACAGCTCCTATCCATGTAAGTCATACAGGCTATTTGCTGCTACACAACAAATTTCCATGTGTCTATTATTTTTATTTTCTTCCCTTTTCTACACGCTGAACACACACAGCTTTCCATGATCCCTAGCCATGTCTCCCTTTCCTCCCCAGTAATGTTGTTTCCTTTCATGACATGGAACCTCCCAATCTGTCACTAGCAGGTAAAAGAAGTATTCCACTGGCCCTGAGCTAAAGCTCCCAGCCCCAACAGCATTAACAGCCACTAACTACATGTACCATACCAGCATTTTAGGATCCCTGCAGGAAATTGTCAGAAGCTTTATCTGCAAAACCTGTTGCAAGTAGTCCTAATTTTTCCACTCTGCCAGGCTCACAACAGATGGAATATTTTCTCCCTCCCCAACTGATGCCTAGACCAAAAACGATCCCCAAAGATAAAGTCTGTATAAGTTACTCACAACGATAAGAAGTGGAATAATTACTGACAGTTAATTGTGCCCCTCGGTTTAAGCCGCCCAAAGGCAGCTTTCTCCCAGTGACACTGGAAGCAGTTTGGACACACAGAAGGGCCACAGCCCAGCCCTGTGCCACAGCCAGCGCTGTTACACGGACCAGCGGGCCCGGCAGGAAGCTGCTCAGCCAGGGAAGGCAAAGCACTGCACACGGCTGCCCCACACCAGCCCAGCTCCGGGAATCACCTGCCTGCCACAGCTCACAGCACCCAGGGAAACTGCTCCCAAAGACCCCCAAGCAGGAGTTAAAGCGCCTAAGCCATCTCCAGTACGAGTTTCTGCACCCACAGCCAGCATTAGGTGCAGTCTCACACACCCCACCAACAGCTCAGCTTCTGACTGAGAGGATGTGTGTGCTGCTGAGCACAGGGCAGAGCAGGAGGGGCATTAAACACAGCCCCTGGGCTTACAGCCTCCTCTGAGGTGGGAAAGGAATGAGAAAACAGAACCTTCAACAAGTTCTGTCACAGCATTTTGAGGCAGGGGAGAAGTGCACCCTCTTGCACCTTTCTCTGTTCCACAGGCATGAAATCTGCTTAATTCCTCTAAGAAGAGACAAAAAAATCCCTGAAAATTATCAACCGAAAGCATGAGAGTTTAGTTCGCACTGCCAGCGCAGTGCAACATACCTTGACACAAAATCACAGCTCTCTAACTTTACAGCCTAAGGAATGCAAATGCTTAGGCTTTGTGGTTTTTTATAAGCCATCCTCCCTTCTTCTGAAGAAAAATACATAAAAGTCAACTGATCCCAGCAAAAGCTATCACGACAAGTAGGGTTATTAATGACATAAGAAACCAGTAACAATTGGCAAGCTAATTTAGCTATTCTTGTTTAAATGTTTGCTGGGTTCAGGTTTAATAGCTTAAGTGTTTAGTAAGGGCTAACAGATTAACATGGTATCAAAATTTTGTATCAGAGGAACCAGAATGAAAAAAGGCTGCCCACAGCACTTAAACCAAGTAGTATCATACAGAATTTGGAAACTGAGAATGAAGTGCTACACTGGACTATGATTCTATAAGCTATTCAAAATCCTGTCTAAAAACGGGAAAAAATATAACTCAAATCCAGTTGAGCAATAACAGCTTAATATTTAAGGCAAAATGCCCCCCCTTCCTTCTCGTTCAAAGAACATTGAGTACGACATTAAAGAGCACAGACAAATATTGCTGTAACAGAACAAACCAGAGAAATAACTCAATGGTCTATAAAACAAAATGAGCAGGAGTCACACAGTAAGAGATCACTAGGTTTGGATGGACTTTGCTGATAAATTCTCGGTAGACTCTAATGCAAGAAATTCACTGCCCCGGCCCACTCCTTCTCTAGTAACAATCTGTTAAATAAAAATGTAACATACATTTTTTGTTTCCTCCTCTGTGCCTCCAGAACCAGCACATTTCAGGTGATCAGGTACCCCCCAGCACTAAGAAATGGAGAATTAGTTTCTGTCTCACTCAGCAAGTTGTGTCCCTCACTGAAGAGGTCAAGGCTGCAAAGAGAATCTGTGAGAGACCAGTGCCCAGTACAGCTCAAGTGTGTTTTCTCTCTCTTTCATACACTGAGAAAAATACCAGGAAGCTTTTCAGAGAATAGTCTGCAGTATATGTAACATCAAAGACACTGACTTGGGCGGTCTCTTGACCTGCCCATTTGGAGATGAAGCAGAAAGATAAGTTTTACAGTCAGAGCTGGGGCTGCTACTAAGTCTGTGAAGACTTAACTGCAACAGTGTCAGTCAGAGCTGCCAATTCAGCCACTTATTTTGTTTCTCAGCATTTCAGAAAGGGCCTGAGGACAGGACACACAAGCGAGAAGTGCGCACAAACACTCAGCCCAGGATGGGCTGGACTAAAGAAAAAGTGTGAGTATCTGTCAGTCTACGAATGGGGCTTTCCAATCACGTACGACTTTCTATCTGCTTGGAATGTTCTGACGGAGAGAAGGGTTCTTCAACAAAGAGAAGGTAGTAATGGAAATTACATCCTTCTGCTTTCTCACCCCAAATCCATAAAGCTTACAAGTGGGAAAGTAACGATGTGCACAAGAGGAGCAAACCAAGTAACAAAACCACACATATCCTGGTAACAGAAGAAAGACACAAACAGATTTTTAGCTCGCCAAGGTAAAGCAAGTTTCTCTGCCTTTCGCGAAGCCCTTTCTCCCAGGCAGGAGATGTGCTCACAGCCTGCCTGCCACTATCAAACAGAACGAGGAGCACAAGTGAAGCGCCTGTGGCACTCCCCTCCCGCCAGTGACAGACAGGTCGGGGTCTGCTCCCAAGCTGCAGGCAGGCTCCAGCTCCATTGTAATGCATCTACAGACCATGGCCTGATGAAGAACATTAGACATTTGAGTTTCAGAGAGTTCAGCTCAGGGGTCATCCCAGACAATAGAGCATCAAAAACTGCCACTGCTGGAGAGAGCCTGCATACACAATAGCAGTTTTTAAGAAGCACCATTCAAAAGACTGACTAATTACGAAAATTTAGAACAGTTAGAGCAAGCACAACATGATCTTCTAGCTTATGTTGTCCCTATTTTCAACCTAATCAAGCAGCTGAATCAACTTGATGTAAAAATCACAAGTCTAGAGGCAAGAACTGAATGCCCTTCTGAAATGCTTTACTAAACCCAGACCTCATTTCACCAAGTCTGCAAACACTGGCAGTGTCTCCCAAATGCAGCAAGGCAGAACTGAAAACACAGAACCTTCTCAGAGGGGTCAGACATTTTTCTCTCCTCCTACAAATTTTCCCTCTACCAAGAGATCAACAGCTTTGAAACGACTGACATTTAAAATGAGTTCATTAAGCAGAAACATGCAAGCTTAAAGAGAGAAATCATTACCTCAAAGGCATTGTTTCAGGTCTTATTTTTACCTGTACTTATTTTACCTGTGGCTAGAAATAGTACAGTCTTCATTATCAAGAACATTAAGGTATTTTTAGCAGCACTTTCATGTTAAAGATTAGTGCATGCACAATCAAATGCGTCTAGCTGGTTAATTTGTTCAAACTCTATTTAAAAACAATCCTGAAACAAAACATAATACCTAAAAACTTGTAAGAAGCTGTCAGTCATTTTCACTTGATAGAAAATAAAAAGCATTTTTCAAGCACTTGAAAGTCTGGATTATTCTGTTCCTTTAAGCCAAATTAAGTCATTACTGGAGTTACATAAATATAAATATTTTCTATAGGGGAAAAAAAAAAACTAATTCCAAATTATTCACAAATTATTCACAATTTAAAATGCACAAATGTAAAACTACATATTATGCACCTGGGCCCGAATTTTTGTGTATATTTAAATGTGAATGAAACTACAATGAGACTATGATGTAATGCATTAAATAAAATGGTATACTGCACATCACTGCTGACACACACTTGGCTCTCCAAGGAGATTGTTTCCTTACTACTCTAAGTAATACCTTCTGTTGATTTTATGAATGAAATCCACAACATTTATTCTTTCCCTGATTTTGTTAATCTTGCAGAACAATGGAGAGTAAGAGTCGAGAAGGAATATTACCAAAAAAACCTGAAAGAACAGCAAAATAATTGCCTTTTTAGTTGCCACCAAGTCCCATTAGCAACTGCGCACTTGAAGGGAGAGCCGAGGCAGGCACGGAACACATGCACAAAGGCCCAATCAATTTGCTATTATACCTTTAATGTCTGCTAAACGCAGTCCCTGCGGCCCTGAAGCGGAGTGCCCTTCCCTGAGGCACAGGCAGCCCGAACAGATGGGCCTGGAGCGAGCCCCCGGGTCAGAGCAGCCCTGCAGGCCAGCACAGGAGCTCAGCTGGGCTCAGGGCACCCTGCTCTCCCTGCACCCAGATGTGCAGGTACCAGCCGGGCTCAGGGCACCCTGCCCCTCCCTGTGCCCACATGTGTCAGCATCAGCCGGGCATAGGGCACCCTGCCATCCCTGTGCCCAGATGTGCAGGTACCAGCCAGGTTCAGGGCACCCCCACCCCTCCCTGTGCCCAGATGTGCAGGTATCAGCCGGGCTCAGGGCACCCTGCCCTCCCTGCACCCAGATGTGCAGGTACCAGCCGGGCTGAGAGCACCCCCACCCCTCCCTGTGCCCACATGTGTCAGCATCAGCCAGGCATAGGGCACCCTGCTCTCCCTGCACCCAGATGTGCAGGCACCAGCCGGCCTCAGGGCACCCTGCCATCCCTGTGCCCAGATGTGCAGGTACCAGCCAGGTTCAGGGCACCCCCACCCCTCCCTGTGCCC
>JANRGV010000073.1:66976804-66994354 GCA_024734035.1 Alethe castanea
AGAGGGGCGGGGCCCGGCGCGTGCCGCCGCCGCTGCACGCGCTACGGAGCGCGCCCGGGGACAAACAACGCGCGAGAGCGGGCGGGGCGGCCGCGGCCACGGCCCCCGGCGCCGGAGGAGCCCGGCCGGAGCCCCCCGGCGATCCCGGCTGGAATTCTGTAATCCCAGCCCGCGGCTCCATGGCTAGCGGGGCGTGCCGCGGGGCGAGCCCGAACGGCGCGCTGCCGGTCCCGGGGCTCGCTGCCGGACACAGCCCGGTGTGCCGGAGCGGGGCACGGACACTCCCGGCTGGCGCTGCCTAATGCCCCATCTAAAGCCATGGATGTATTAAAGGGGAAAGGTGGAATCTCAACAGGATGGCTGTCAATCACATGGAAGCCTTCAGAACAGAGTTTGAAAATTAAGGTCATTTAACGGTCACGTAAAATGGGATCAAGTTTACTATAAAGTACATAGGATGGAGATTTGCAGTAGAACAGAATGGTAGAATCTGAACACAGAGATAAAATCAGGTAGTTTGACAAATTATTAGAGATCAGATTGAAAGCTATTCAATCTAAGGTAAATAAATCCAAAGTAATAAAACGCTATTCCATGTGGATTTTAAATATCTTACATCTGTCAGTCTTTAGCCAATACTTACAGAGCTTGCCACATTCAAAACAAAAATCATGAAGCCGTGGTACTTAAGTATAAGAACCAACTGCAAAACACAACTCAGTCCAGAAAAGCCTTCTGGACGTGAGGAAGAGCATCACCAACCCAAGTTACAGCAGGCATTCCACAGAGATCCTGGGCTCCAGGAGAAGCTACCTGCCCAGGACGGAAATCTGGGGAAGGTGCTCCAAAGACCTGCATTTCATGGCTGGAGATGGCTGCCAGCCCATCAGCAGGTGCAGTTGTGAGCAGCAGCAAGAACGAGCTGTGGTGTAAGCAGCATCGAAATAGAGAGCCACAGCAGTGAAACAGCAACAGGGACTTGGGGATTCAACAGTGAATTAATCTCTGAAAACAAACCCATAACATATTTAGCCTGCAGAGGAGCATACGCAAATTTGGGAAACCAACAACAATAAAAATGTGGTGATAGCTCCTCAGATTTCTTGAAGTCAGCCTCAGCTAAAAAGTGGAAATGCTAAGAATGCTTTTTAAAAAATCCAGAGGGGGGAAAAAAAGACAAGAACAGCTGCAGTGCTGTTTCTCATCTGTGCAAGATGTGTTGGGCAGGTCTCCTAGCTCCCCCCAAACATCCCCAAACCCTGAGGTTGTGTGCCCTGCAAGGGACACAGTCAGAGAGGCATCGAGTCCTGAGAAACCAAAAATATGTGAAGGACCTGGGTAAAAGACACCGTTCACAATCGATGGATGTGAGATAGAGGGGGGAAAGGGATCCCAAAGAGCTCCAGTGTGAGCTGTCCTGGTGGCTCCGCTGTGTGCCCAAGGCCATCCATGTTTCTCCCCCAGGTCTGGGTTTGGCCATCAGTGTTTTTTCCCCTAGGTCTGTGTTTGTCCATCAGTGTTTCTCCCCCAGGTCTGGGTTTGTCCATCAGTGTTTTTTCCCCCAGGTCTGTGTTTGTCCATCACTGTTTCTCCCCCAGGTCTGGGTTTGGCCATCATTGTTTTTCCCCAGGTCTGGGTGTGTCCATCAATGTTTTTCCCCCAGGTCTGTGTTTGTCCATCAGTGTTTCTCCCCCAGGTCTGTGTTTGTCCATCAGTGTTTTTTCCCCCAGGTCTGTGTTTGTCCATCAGTGTTTTTCCCCCAGGTCTGTGTTTGTCCATCAGTGTTTCTCCCCCAGGCCTGGGTTTGGCCATCAATGTTTTTCCCCCAGGTGAGGTTTGGCCATCAGTGTTTTTCCCCCAGGTCTGGGTTTGTCCGTCAGTGTTTTTCCCCAGGTGTGGGTGTGTCCATCCCCGTTTCTCCCCCAGGTGTGGGTTTCTGGAGGGGGTGTGTGCACCCTGTGCTCGGCACTGGGAGGAGCAGGGGATTCCCTTCCCTCTCTGCTGAGCAGGGCAGTAGAGACGCCAGCCCATCCGGTAATTTGTGTATTCGGAGAGGCTCGGGGGAGCAAACCTGGGAACATCTCCATGGCCTGATGGAACTCACTCGGCATTTCTGCCGGGGCTCAGTGCCAGCGGGGTCACTGCTGCACAGGCAGGCGTGGAAGGAAAACCCTGCCGTGGTCTCCGGGTGTCCTCCTCTCAGCATTTCAAACGCACAAAATTCTGCGTCCAGCCTCGAGTGCTGCCGTAAAACCCTGATCAAATGCAAGCAGCAGTGATTATTGGTCACTGAGCTTTCTCTGCACAAACCCACGCAGCTCACCGAAGCTACCTTTCCTTTTTCTCCAAGGCTTTCTGACTTTCCAAACCTCTTGAAAGAGATCTGTCAGAGAACAGGTAATTCTACAACTTGCAAAAGCATCTAGACCATTTACATTTGAATGCTGTGACAGAAGCTCAAAGGAGGAGACTTCTGTTAGGAAATCCTTAGGATTAAAAACGCCAAGACCAAGCTCTTGTGGACACATGTCCTTCCTGACCAAGTTCCCAGCTTCCCAGAACAAGGCTGCAGATAATTAAGGGAGTGGAGGATGTCAGATGAGGGGGGGCTGAGAGAGCTGGGGCTGTGCAGCCCCAGAAAGGGAAGGCTCAGGGGGATCTTACCAAGGCATAAACATCTGAAAGGGGAAGGAGAGAGGATGGGGCCAGACTTTGTGGTGTCTGGTAAGGGCAGGAGCCAGTGGTCACAAACTGAGGTGCAGAAAATTAATCCTATTTAAACATAAGAAGAAACTTTTTCGCTTTCGAGCAGTGGAGAAGATTACCCAGAGAGGTTGTGGCCTCGCTGTTTGAGAAGTGATTCAGAGCACATCTGGACATGGTCCTGAGCAGCCTGTTCCAGCTGCTGCTGCTTGGAGCAGGGGGCTGGGACTCTGTGACGCCTTCCAGCCCCAACTTCTCTGTGAATCTGTGAAATTGAGACATTACTCCCATGTTACACAGAGACACGGGCTTTGCTCAATCTGCAAAGCCAGTAAGTAATTTCTGGTTTCCCAAAAACCACCATATGCCCTGGCTTTGCCCCAGGCTGATGTGGGGATGAAAATCCCATTCCCACACTGCTGCCTTGCAGCATGCTTGTGGGGATGGGAAGGGATCCTGGTGGGAGCCACAGAGCTGAGCTGAGCTGGGCTGAGCTGGGACCCAGCCCCAAGTCCCTGCAGGCAGGCTTGGATGCAGCCCCAGAGCCTGGTGGCTCCATTCAGAATTCCCAGAGAGCACAGATGACAAATTCAGGGTCCTGCTGCATGCCATGAGATTAGAAATGACAAGCAAGGGAGATTACGTGTTCTCCATGACTGCCAGATCTTGGCAGGCAGAGACTTAAGGAGGGAGGCTATCCTTGAGAGAGGCATTTATCACACACTCTGGCCAGCCTTGGGCAAAATACTGTCCTGGAGAAGGTGTCAAAGTCCAGATTTCCCAAAACCTTAACAGCTGGACAATTCATCTTCTCTCCCCACTGCTCTGCTCACGTTACAAGAAAAATTCAGGTCATGGGAAGTTTATCAAACAGCTAGAGATACACAGAATTTGTTTATTTAAATAGAATTTATTATTTGGTAGGCTTGAGCAGAAGCAAACACATGAATTTCAGAGAAGTTCAGAATTGCATCCACAGACACGAATTGCCATTATTAGGGCATTCACTGAACATTGAAGTCATACTCAAATTAATCAAAACAAATTTAACAATTACAAAGCCAGCAGGATGACTTCATTGTCGTTTGCCACTAATGACAAATGTTTATTACAGAGAGTGTATTTGTCTTCTGAGCTATTAAAACACGGTTTGCTATTCATAGCTCCTCAAACCTTTCCTGTAAGACGAAGGATCCATCATGTTCACGGAAAATAAGCCAAGCTTGTAGAAGTACAGCACCCCTCCCTATTCTCAATCAATCAAATCCGAGAGAGAGAGGGAGGCTGATGAGAACAACCTACTTTTCTGTGCGAGGCATTCACTGGATGTGAAAGGGGTTTCAGCAGGACCGAGAAAGTCGCTGTTGTCATGACAGCACTGGGAAGCCCAGGCACTGAAAAGATCTCCATCAGCTCCCTGCAGCAGTTCTGTGCCAGGGGAGCTGTGCTTCTGCTGACAGCAGAGCCAGGGAACGCCTGCTCGTGCAGCCTCCCTGCTCTCCCTCTCAAACTGCCCCACTCTGGCCCTGCAGCTGTGGTATGGCTGCACTCCGGCTGGGATGGAGCTCTCTGCCCCTCCTTCCCCTGCAGCCCTCCCCACACTGCTGCTTCTCTCTCTGCTTTAACACCCAGCCCTCCTGCACCCCCTTTTGCCATAAAAACACCATGCTGAAGGCAGCACAGTCTGTAAAAAACCCAGTGAAACCCCAGCGCATCCTGCAGCCCAGCTGCATCCACGGAGCCACTCCTGCATCCTGCATGCTCTGGTGCTCACCTGGGGCAGGAGGCTGAGGATTTCTGTGGCAGGGTCTGCTCCTTGGGGTCATTCCACCTTGATAAGGGTGGGATGTTACCTGCTCAGCCCAAGCCAGGGCATTGCCTTTGTCCCTGAGTGCCTGCTGTCTGTGCCAGCTGCCCACTGCCATCACCACCAGCGCCAGCTCTGGGAGAGATACCAGACTGCTCCACTCCCAGTGAAGTCTTGCTTTACAGGAATGACCAAAAATGGTGTCTGCACAGGTGAGATCTTCATAATGTAGACAAGGAAAGGGAAAGTAAGGTCTTTTTCGCTGTGCACATACTGGTTGAGTTCTGGTGCTCTTTGTTTGAAGCAGTGGCAAAGGACAACATTTGGAAACCTGTGTTGTGCACCCACTGGTTATCACTGATGGAATGAAAACTGAGATTGTGTGCTTTACAGCCAGTCTTGCAGCAGCCACCTTTATTGCAAACTAAATGATCAGAGGTACGTGCTCTCAGAGGGATTTTACAGGCTTTGTCTGAAACTTTGGTGTCTCTGGCAATGACTGCAAAATTCACACTGACCTCAGTGGGGCCAGTCTACCAAACTCAGCCTGAGAGCTGGGGAACTAAGGAATTTTGAGGAACTCGCAGCAAATCCTGATATCCTGATATTACTGATGGCTGCTCAGAGGTGGGAACTCAGCCCCCACCACACAGGAGAGCCTAAGTTGCACTGTATTCAGAATATCACCCTTCATCAGTCAGAATTTCAACAGTTCAGAGGTCCACTCTCTCAGGAAGCCTGCAATACGTGGCAGAATTGGGAGATGCAGATCCCAAATTATCTCAGTGTCCCGACGGTGTGCCCTGTGGATGCACTGCATGTCCTCTAACAGGCCAAGCAGAGATTCCCCTCTCCTGGATTCTATCCCCAGCTCAGTTGTTCCCGGATTCTCCCAAGGGCTGCCTGCAGAGGGGTGGGAAAGCCTTGAGCATGTTCTGCACAAGTCTATGCCTGGTTAGGGTATGCCTAGGAGAGTCTTTACAGGCCTGCTCTGAGGTGCAGGTGTTTGTCTCTGGAGCCTTCTGGAGCAGTGAAAGCTGCTATTAAACCCTCACATGGAGTGCTCTCCACAGGGATGGGCCTGGCTTCTAATGGCAGGAAGCTTTTGAGTCTTGGCAGTCTTTTCAAGCTGAGTGTTTTCCAGTTGAGGTGAACATCGTGTGCTTGGTGATCTTTGCCTAGTGACACATGCAGACTGTTTTTAGGAAACAAATACTATCCAGTACTTTTTCTAGGCACATCAGTGCCCCAAACAACCTCATAAGATACTGAAGTTATAGTGGGAATAGGGGCACTATATATTCTTGGCAAGCTGTTGCTATAGAGGCATACTGTCAGCAGCAGTGTGCCTTTATATTGCATTTAACCGGACAATTTATCAGAACCATCATCTTTGCAGTTGAATTTCTGCCTGGGTTGGGCAATTCTAAGCAACTGTTTCATCTGGGTGAAAAGTGGATTTGGCTATTTAAAGCCTGGAAAATACGGGAAACTTTTTAGAGCAAGGTGAAAAAGAGCTGATTTTAAAGGTGGTGCATCTTACAGTCCATGCCTACATGTTTTCACATGAAACTGGGGTCTCTTAAATCGGGGAAGCTATTTGATTTCAGCTGTGCTAGTGCCTAAGAGGTACAACAAAGAGGGATGAATTACAGAAGCATGACTCAGGCTCTGAAAGCATCAAGGTATCAGCTCTGCAGAGAGCCATGACCTACTTCTGGCTTGTTTCTTCCAAGGAAAATCCTTTGGCACCACTTCAGGCCATGGTTTCTGTTCTCCCTGCTACCTTGAAGACCCGATCTCACACAAAAGTGCCTCAGACACGTTCACATCCCAGTTTCTCAAGACCAAGTTTCATGTAGAGAGGAAGCAAAGCAGCCAATTTAAAATGGGACTTTACAGAAAAAAACCCAAACATTCTCCTCACCATCCTCAATAAAACATAAATTAAGTGCTGGACCAATGTCCATGAACCACTCGAGGTTCAGATTCTTTATAACAGTACGTATTTTGGAGGTCTTTTGCATATTAGTATGGTCAGATTTTGGGACTTCCTTATATTGCAGTGAATGATCTCAGTCCACCACCTGCACTGCGCTATGGTAACTCCTTTTGGCATAGTGCATGCATATTCATTTCCACTACATGCAGCATATTCTCATCAGCTTATGTTCTACAGTAAAACCTCACCAATTCACAAATTCTGTTGCCCTGGTTGTGTGCAACTGCAGGTTAGGCCAAGAACATATTTTTTCTGTTCTGCAGTAATTTGTCCTGCAGTTCCAGTGTAATATGATTGTCCCCTTTTTTATCTTTAGTTGTTGCTGTGCACCATTAAGCAGCAATAACACGATATTTAAAAGTCACTTTGTCTTTCCATTCAGTGAAGCAACCCCATTTTATGGGCAAAGGAAGGCTCTGGGGTGTGGCTGCAACCTCGCAAAGAAACCTGTTTATGCAAAGTCCTATCAAGAACTTCTTTCATTTAGGTTAAAGGATCAAGTCCTTAACATTTGAAAATACACAATAAACACACAACACTGCATCATTGAGTAGGAAGGTTAATAAAAATACAGCCTGGCATTAACATTTAAAAGGCTCTAAATTTTTTCTTCACAGGTAATTAGTTCACACAATGAAATAATCTTCTTTCTTGTCCTGGAAACACATGCATAAAACAGCTCAGATAACATCATTTACATACAGGCTGCTGCAGCCGCATGTTAATGCCCGGCAGTGAAAAGTTCAGGCAAGTTCGTAATCCCCGATTTCCTGCGCGTGCTCAGCACCCAGATTCCCAGGAGGGAGAGAAAGGGACATCCCTAAACATCCCTGAGCTTCGGGCCAGCTGCAGCCGCACATCTGCACGGCTTGCACCGTCACAGGGCTTCTCTTGTTCAGCCTTTGACAGTCCTGGACGCTTATTTATTTTTTTATTTATTTTTTTAACTCCTCGCGGTATTTGTTCCCTGTGTCAGCTCTTGTGGCCATGGCCATCATCCCGAGCCCATTGTGCCGCTTTGTCCCGCTCCGTCGCGAGGTGCCGAGCGATCCGCATTCCCAGCCCGAGCGCTGCCGTGTCGCCCACCAGCCACCCCCGCTTTGTCCCCAAAACTGCACACCATGGCAACCACGCCGGGGACAAAGGGCCGGGCCGGGGAAGGAGGGGACTGCAGGGGGAAGGAGCAAGAGCTGGGCAAAGAGCCGCAAAAGCAGGGGGAAAGAGCAGCAGCAATGGGAAAGGAGCAGCAGCAGCAGCAGTAGCTGCAGTCAGGCGAACTTTGCTCTGCTGGGCTCCTTTGGGGTGAGCTCCTGGACTGGAAACATCCGTCCTTCACCTGCTGCTCCCCTCCTAGCACGGCTGCTGTGCCCAGGCAGGCACTGGGAGCAGGGCTGGGCTGGCTGTCTCTGCACACTGAGTTACACCCAGGTAATGGCAGGGGAGGGCTGGGGGAAAACCTCCTCCTGCAGGGATCCTGACTGCCAGCAGCACTTCCCAAAACACAAATCCAGCTTCCTGGGCGTCCTTGAAATCTACAGCTGCTCCAGCAGGAGGCCATCCATTCCAGCGAACAGAAATCCACTTGGCTGCATTCAGAGGTGCAGCGCCAGCGCCCGAGGGTTGGAGATTGCCTGGAGAGCCTGCAGTGCTCAAGCTGCAGCTAGGATCCACTGCCATCCTCTCCACAGGCTGGAGGCGCCAGCTGCAGCGAGCTCAGAGCTCCCACACCGCCCGTGATCGCCTGGAAAGGCGGCGCAGGCTGGGGATCCCGCGGGCAGGTGACACAGCTGCACGCCCCAGCCTGGAACAGCCAGGGCAGGATGGATGGGAATGGTGCGGGGCACTCCTGGGAAACAGGCACGGCTCACAGCACGGCTTCAGAGCCCCACCTTCACAAACATGACCCAGCTGTGCTGCTCGGGGTCCACGAGACTTTAATGAGGCAAACGTGATCAGAATGTCACGACCTCTCTTCTCCCTTGTCCTGAAATGAGGATGCTGGAAATGAAGTGGAGCTTAGCTGGGTTATATCTAGCTGATTACACAGAATGGAATAGCTTTAAGGTCATGAAATAAAAGTTTTAAAATAAAAAGCTGTAGTTATTCCCCCCCTCCAATCAGCTTATATAAGCAAGCGTGGTTTTCCCAGTGTTGTAGTCCATGAGTGGTAACTAATTCCTCTTCACTAAGGCAATCTCCTAAATGGCTGAGGCTGCTTGGTTAATTTGTAGCTGCTACCTTGTAAATAGTGGTCAGGATTTCACACATTATCCAGGCACTTTGTCTTCATAAAAATATTTATCATTTGTAGGCACAATATACTAGAAGCAGTAGTTAGAAAATATTACGGCTCTGTTGGCACAGGCTAAGCAAACAGCCAGGAATGTATTCAAAGGTGATTTTGGTTTCCAGGCAATTTCCCTGCTCACAAAATGACACCTTCAGCTAGACCTGACTCCTGCAAGCTGGCTTCCGTGCCATGCCAGCCCTTGCATGTGCAAAAGGAGACATTCTCCAGGTAGCCAAAAACCCAACACAAAACAGCATCAGGAAACATTCATCACAAACATTCATCAGCTGTCTTTTCTCCCCTCTGTCTACACATATGAGCATTTCAGTGTATAAAAAGAGTAAACCCAACAGCCATTAACAGCTGTTTCCCTGGTTCCTAGAATGGTGGATGAGAATAGTTGAAAAAAAAATATTCCTCTTTAAAGTTCCTCTTTAAAGCTAAAACATCTGAAACAGCCTCCATGCCTCGATATTCTTGCTGACTTGGGAATTTACCAAGAAGAAAGTTGCACAGTATGAAGCACTCAACTACATGTGTAATCAGTGTCAAGACTCACCAGAAATTCATATTGTGAAAAGGTGATTTATAAGCTGAGTTGCTGAATTTTGCAGTCTTTCCCCCACAATTGCTTTGTAAGGTACTGTCAATTAATGACAATTTTCTCAAAAAAGCAGTCTTAAGTATTTGTTTGTACCTACTAATTATTTTATTTCTAGCATGGTGACTATTACTTAGAATTTTTCTTTTCTAAATAGAATCCATAGAATAGAATTATTTGCTGAAAATAAAGGAGATTCACATGCAAGTTACTTGGAAATGCTGATATGCTCTGGCTCAATATTTCAGGATGATAAGCACCTGCAGATTTTCGCCACTTCAAGCAAGAATCTGATTGCCTGGATTCAGCTGCTCATGGAGGGACAGAATTCATATCTGGGGTGTGGATAAGGCAGTTTTCCTCCACATAAGGAAAGCAGAATATTTTACACATGGGGCTGTAATGGATTTAAAGATGCAGAAGAGTCCAGAACAGTGCCAGTTACTTCACTGTGACACTGACCAGATAACAACAGATGAGGATCAAGTATTTTCCTGAAAGTTTTCATTGACCAAACCTCGAGGCTGTAAGTAAATCTTCATTGTTCTACATATAAACTTAAAAATACAGAGTCTGTTTTTTTGGGGTTTTTTAAAACAGTACTCATTTCACCTTCAAAAGAACAAGAGGATGTTTCCATTTTTAGTCTGAAATACTTTGAAGTATTCCCGTTCCACAGAACAGGGATCTGGATAGAATTTGACAAAAAGAAAAGAAATTAATTCCTTATTTTCGTTTTGGTTTCCATAATAACGAAGTTAATGATCCCACATCTGGTTTTGTCCAGATACACTCTACAGCAGCCCACTGAGAACAGCACTGTTTGCTTATAGTTTTACTTTTATCCCAAACAGAACCTAATCCAGCCTAAATAATTGTTCTTAAACACATCCCTAGCCAGACTGGGAGATGAGGCAACCAGCAACCTTTGCTGATGTCACTTACCCAGAGCTGCAATTAAGAGTTGCTTGCAGTTTCACCACAGCAGCCAGATATTTAGACAGATCTTAAAAACATTTTCTTTGGCATACCACAGAACGAAGAAATACCACAAAAAAAAAACCAAAACCAAACCCAAAAACAAACGAACCAAAATCCTCATTCCACAAGTAACACTTGAATGCTGACACATCTGGAACAGTTGGGTAACAAGCTGTGCATGTCAAGTTCAGAAAGCAGCTGCTTTTAGCCTTCACTTTGGGTCAGGCATTTGTTTGCAGCCACCAGTATATTCCATTTCATTTTGTCGCAGCTTCTTCAGTGTTCCCACATGGACAAGACAAACAGCTCCTAGGACATAGCAGCAAGCATATATAATGTTCTTTAGAAGAAATGAAGGCCAGATGTTGCTTTGTTATCTCCACCTGCATCCTTAAAAAAGTTAGATTGAGTTGTTTCAGATATATTAGTAATGCCAGGTACAGGCAATTTGTTCATCAGCCATTTAAATGTCAACTTTCTAAAGGACAGAAAGTAACATTTCAACTTAGGATTCAAACTGAAATAAGATTAAACTACCCTAGAATACTTCAGAAAATAATTACAGCACAATGCAGGATCACAGGGACAAAATAGTATTGTGTAGAAGGGACATGATGAGCCATTTCTGAGATCTGAATGAGTATGACTTATGGTTTATTAGAAAAGGAAAAATAAAACCCCTCCACCTTATCTTTAAAACATAATGAAAAGTTGGAAGTAAGACTTATCCAACAGCACCACTGATAAAAGGTCTTCTGCTGCTTTGCTCCCCCGGGGTACAGCTTAAGCCACTAGTCTAAGTCCTAGAGAATTCATTCAATCTATTACTGACAGTGTAATTAATTAATGCTTTTCATGTATGCAGTCCTGGCACATCTAGTGGATCCAACAGGGTGGATAAAAATTCTGTCACAGACTGTCCCGTTAATGTGATTTAGATTGAAAGGTGCATTTTTTTTTTATTACCTGAAAATAGAACCTTACTGGATTCATTTTATTACGCCTGTTTCTGAGGAAATGTGAACTGAAGACTCCTTTTTCCACCCCTGTGATAACACAAACAAGGTTTGGGTTTCAGCTGCCTGGTGAGGTCATTCCCTTTGAGCCAGTCCACAACATACAAAAACTGCCAAGACACCAACTATAGCTTTTTGAGTAATGTCACTTTATTAAGGGACTTAAAAGAATCACATTCTCTAGTAGCCTTGGAACAATGCAAATGGTGAACAAAAGACAAAAATAGATGTAATTGGTTCTGAAAAGCATGAACATCTGTAGAGAATGTGTTGCATTATTCCTAAGGACTCTTGCTTTTGAAAAAAAAGCACGTTCCATATATACAAGTGTCAGTGCAATAGCCAATAAACCAATCAGTCAGAAATAGAAAAATATCCTAGATAAAAACTTAAAATAGATGTTTGAAGGCTGACCATATCAGTATTCTGATATTTCTGTATCTCAGGAGTATGATCACTGGGATGAGTTATTCTGATGAGGTAAGAAACAGTAGATGCTCTGTGATAACACAAAGCCATACATTTATTCATTTTTTTATAAGACAAAAAAATAGAGCACCCAATGAAACTCCAAGTCTTTGTAGCAAGTGCCCACAGGAAGTGAAATTATAGTCTATGATCATTACTGCATTCCTGCATCACTCACCTTTGCTGTCTTTGCCAACAGTTCTATCAGCAAAACTTGCTCATTCTCTCCCCCTTGCTCAGCTCCATCAAAAACTGCACATTCCTTGCAGATACACCAAACCAACACAGAAAACATCTACAAATGTCCAAAAATCACTTAGTCATTCTTTCCTTTATTGGCTGCAATTCTTTTCTTGGCAGCAAGGGCAGAAAGAGATTGCAAAGCCTGACAGCAAACAGCTCTCTGGAAGGGTCAGGGAGAGAACAGGGTGTGTCCTGTTTGCTTTGCCTCAGGTGTTCAGTGATGCCACCGCACTTAAGCCTGGTTTGGTTAAGCAATAAAATCACATTCCTCTTCTTTGCTCTGTCTTTGGATGGAAGGATGCACTAATTTAGGGCTGCTGTTCCAAAAAACAGAGGGTGATGTGGCAACTTTTCAGCTCGATGCTGTCTGCCTGCATCACCATTCCTCTTTCCTTCAGCCACCTCTCTCACTGTGACCCCTCCAGGCTCTGCAGCAGAATTATGATCCCTGTTTTTCCACTTTTCAGAGAAAATGGCAGAACAACAGGTAGCCAGATGACAGAGTCTGTATCTTTGTGGGAAAGAGCACCAGGAAAAACTGGCAGCAGAGAACGGAGTGCCAGAAGAATCCAACAAACACAAACTCTACTTGGGCAGAGGGGCAGTGGCAAAGTCATTTCAAACTGTGTGCCAGTATCAGGCACTCCTCTGTGGAAAAGGACAGTGAATTACATTTAGTTTCTAGAACAGCAGTACTAACTTGATCAGGATATGATTTGTATGACAAAAAAAGCACAACAGCAGCTGGCAGCTGCCTCCCTGTGAAACTTGCCTTACCACTTATGGCACACACATGCACTGAAGCAGACAGCATGTTGCCTGAACCTGCAAGAGATTCCTTAGCTTTACATCCTCGATTCAAAAGCTTTCTGTTGCGTTGGCGACCTGGTTGAAGCCCGGCACGGCGGCCCTAACCCCAGGGCCACTCACTCGGTCCATGTGCTCCAAGACACCAACGTGGTGGACAGCAAATGGCGTTTATTGAAGGGTCACAAGGGTTTTTATAGCTGGGGCGGTCAGCGTCGTTTCCCTTTGGTCACGTCCGGCGGCTGCAGCCGGCAGGGGCCGAGTTCGACCGCAAAGGGGTGAGGGGTCTTATCTGCCCGTACATCGCGACATCTTCCGCACGCACATCCCTAATTCTTCACAGCTTTCCCTGAAATATTTTCGTTTCTCTTACTTCTTTTCTAAACCTCTTTTGTCTCAGGCAAATTCAGGCAGCAGTGTGAGACGCAACAGCAAAGCTGCTAACGTCGGTAGTGTGACAACACTTGACAGATTATTTCAGGTTTTCTTTCAGTTTCTGGAAGATGCTGTGCAGATGCCAAAGCCTCCAGGAATCATCACACTCCTCTCCTTAACCCCAATGAACCTGGCAATCGGCGTTTGCAAATATTGAATGAGTGCTCACCACACCCCACTAAGGCTATTAGCTCCCTGTAAACAGGCAGGGAAGGCAGGCACAGAATGACTAAGTGATTATTCCAGTATCACAACACCAGTCTGGGAGAGCCAGCAGCGGAACCTGTATTTCTTGCATCTCAGTCTCAGGTTGTCTGTTTTGCTCTGTGTTGCAGGTGAATTCTTTCCCGAAGAGGAAGACTGGGATCTGTAAGAGTCTGTCACTGCTACTCTGCTTGACAGGTGGTGCTGCCAATGGGAGAGGAACTGTTGCATTCCCCACATCAAAAGGTGGAACACAGTGTGACATCTGTTTGCTGGAAGAAATACTAACCGTACAAGTCCTTAAGAACATCCACATTTATTTAGTATGATATAAAAGGAATGGGATATGAACATTCGTATTTGAACAATAATAAGTGGCTTCTTATACTTACATCGTATGTGCTCATTGTATAATATATACACAATGAACATAATTACATTTGTACACAAACTAAGTACTGGATTGAAAACCTGCTTATTGCTGTACACACCCTAACCCCATGAAGGAAAAGCCCAGTACCTCAAAATACCTACACTCCATTTTAGTCAAGAAAAAGTAACCACTAACATTAATGTCTATGTGACAGAAGTGTGGCAGTAACTGCTGACATTGCAACCTGACCAAGAAATCATTACAGCAGAAACAGGACATCTTTTACTAAGCAATAATAAAAATGGCACATTTTAAATATATCTCTATGTATATATATATATATAAAAATTTTACAAATAAATTGTTAAAACAATAACTTGTAATGTTTGAAAAGTGTAAAACAAGGTTTAGTGGTGATATGTAAAATTAACCAAATTATGCATCTAAAAGAAGCAAAAAAAGTAAACTTACATGATCCATCATTAAAAGAACATTAAATTCTGAAGAACAGCAAATAAAGTTCTGACTGTAGGCTGCACATTGAAAAGAGCCTTTATCTGATGTGCACAGAAATCGTAGCAGCAAGCTGGTATCAGGAGAACAATCTGAAGGTTGTTGAGTGTACATGTGGGCCATTTAAAGCTCTCTTGGAATAAACATTTTCCAGGAAGTGATAAAACGATGCTCTGTGGCCAAAAGCATCAGAACTATGAATTTCATAGATTTAAAATATACTGTACAATATCTTCTCATATTTTCATAGGTCAGGTCCATACATCTCAGGCATGAATTGTTTCAACAGAAGCCGTTAGTGCTGAAAGACAGACACAGATTAAGTTACGCTATTTTAGCAACAGAATATTGTCTGAAGAACTCAGGTGATTAAAAACAGCAAAGAATTCCTGACCTCATCCTAGCAATGTAGGTGTAGAACATAATAAAGTACTTCAGAAATCAGTTGTTCCAAAAAATCTGTTTTCCTGATGAATAATACTGCTGTCAAGATATTTTGACAGAAAAATGCAAAACCAAGATTTTTTTCCCAAATTTACACCACCTGGAATGAAATTGTGTTTACTCTGAGAGTTTTATCCTGTTACCCATGGTCACCTCCAAATGCTCTTCACCTAAAACCAGTAATAATAGCAAAGATCCTAACTAGTCTTAGACATGCCAGGCACATTTTGAAGAGGAATGCAGAATTATGGAGTTGCTACACTGTACTGGCAGCATAGTTCAAGTGCTCTACCCAGAGCTTGCTGTATTTTGGTAATTGCTGCAAGGACATCTATAAATAGCTTTTAACAGTTCGTTGGTAAAAATGTTCCTGAGCTTTGAATCCAGGTGCTGTGTAACATTTCACTATCCCCCCATTACTCAGTGCAAATGCAGTGCTTAAAATCTAACAGGGTTAGTGGTACACACAGAGATTTGTCTCTGCAAAATAAGGGCTGTGACAGAAAAGGAGCCTGGTGTTAAGGGGCTTTTCCTTAGTCCTACAATATCCTGTGCCACCAATTTCCTGTGGCAAATTCCCCCGGCATCGTGCCAAGAGTATCATTTTTCTAAGTGACTGTAAAAGCCAAATACAGGTATTACCTCTTCATCCCCTGAAATCTACTATACATTTTCCAGATGCTGCCTGAAAAATTTGGTTGCATATGACCAGGGCTGATCCTACAGCTTGGAAGTTCCCTTTGCCATATGAGACTTCTTGAAAATGAGGGATGTTCAATTCCTGTATGTCAAAAGATGTGCCAAAATCTCTCAGCTTTTTCACAGGCCCAGAAGGTAAAGGGCAGCAAATACTGCAGGCAAGCACTGTGCTCCATCCCTCTCCTCTTATGCTAAGCCCAGCTCATGGCACCAATTTGTTTTGGAACTCCAAGGAAACAACCAACAGAGGCATCGAATGCAGCAAAGTGGAATGTACATGCACACAGCTGAGAGCTTTCCCCAGCTCAGCGCAAACACTGAGCAGCCACAAGGGATGTGTCTGAAGCTCTGCAATCCTCTCTCCATCAGGGTGAGGCATGTGCAAGCAGAGAATCAGACTGACAAGTGCCATTCTTTCTGCACTGAAAGCAATTAAAGCCTCCTCAGTGGCTTTGGAGGGAGAACTGGCCCGCACACAGAAATGCCTCACCTGCAGAACTGGCTGTGGGGACACACCTCACCAGGGCGTGAAAGTCTATTCCTACTCATTTCTATTTTATTTAGCATAACTCCTGAGGAAAATGAATTTGCTGGTCTGATCATCTGGGCTGAAAGCAGCTTAATGCACCTGGTGATGGATTTCTGGTTGCTCCCCCCTTCCTGACAGGTGCCCTGTGCCTACAGACAGAATCCTGCAGTGCAGTTTCACCGTCATTACTGACCCAAAACTCAGCTGATGGGGGAATGTTTCTCCTATTTAAAAAGAAGATGCATGATAAACGTGTAAATTTATCCAGTGAACCTGAAAAGCACTAACACAAATCAGTACTTCCAGAAGGAAAAGTCCCACTCATTGTTTTTTAAACAGTTCTGTAATAAGAATTTTGAATAAAAGTTCAAAAATTCAAGCTAAATCTAATCATGGCAGAGCACACCCACCAGGAAGGCAGGAGCAGTGCCAGCATTGAATGTTACGACGGCATTACCCACTTTCCCAAAAAATATATATTTTAATAATTTTCCTATTTTTCTTAGTTCACATTAGAAAGGTCTCTGTGATGACTAATAAGCTTAATTTTGCTAAAATGAAACCTTGGCAATTGAGACTGGGACAGTAAATTTTAAAAAATGCATTTTCAGATCTCCTCAGGCTAAATGACTGAAAATGTCTCAATTTAAAATCGTTATTGATTTTAAAGCTTTCTTAAGTTACATTTGCTATGGCATTTAACATTTCCATTGAAACAAAGCCCATTCTTTCAGTGGAAAGCTTATTTAAACAGACACTTCCTGACAACAGAGAAATGTGGATTGATTTAAATGCTGGTAAAGTGCTGAAGCATTCTCACTGATATCCTGCTAATTTTATTAAACACTTGCCTAAACAAACACACACTTTGTATTTCCATTGCCATTCATTAGGTGGGTAACACCACAGGCAGGAACGTGTAAATCTGGCCTAACTAACTTGATTCCTAGAAGCAATCACCCACTATGTCAGCACAGAGCAGCTGTGGAGGGCTTGCTACAGAGAAAGGATTAAAAAAGTTCTGTAATTGTTGTTTCTACGAATTCCTCAGGCCCCTTCTCTTTGTAGCTGGATAGGGAATGCACTCCGTGCAAGCAAATCCATGCACAAATTTGCTTTCTGGCTGATTTCTATTCAACACTGCAGGCAACTCTGTCTTTCTGAGTATCAGCTACAGGTGTTTCTCACAAAAACAACAGCAGACAAATACCTGGCAGAATATTAGGAACAGGAGAGGTGGGAAAAAAAGAACGTACTTCTCTGTAACTATACACACATGAAATGTGATCCTTCTGTGAGCTGTGTCTGTGTGGATGGAGCTGGTGACAAGGACGATTCTGGTGAAGAAGGCAAACTTTTCACTGCGAGTCATACAGCAAAATAAATAAGAATACAAGTTACAGAAGCCATAATAAAGACAGGCTTGAAAGATCAC
>JANRGV010000073.1:67003425-67023627 GCA_024734035.1 Alethe castanea
AGAAACTACCATCATTTGATGATGGTTGATGGTATGACTTCTCAAAACAGCAAGACAGAAAAAACTCATAGAGGAGCTGCCTTTAAGTTTCTTTCCCTATCAGTTTAAAAACTCCAGACAGAATGGCACAAGAATGGTTCCTGCCCCAGCACAGCTCTGTGTCTCTATATTCTGTATTACACACCAAAACAGAACTGGAACAATCAGAAATGGTTACTTTTCCTACTGCTTGGGGATTGTCACAGAATGCCCAGAACAAGAAATGTCTGTTAGAAAAGTCATATGCTCAAATGAAAACCACAGCTATGATAAACAACAGACTGAAGGAGTTTTAGAATATACAAAGCCCCTCACAGCGTGCTCCCACTGCAGCTAATTCTGTTCCACACCTCTAAACATTATTTATCTTAGAGGAATTTGCACTACTGCTTTCCCTGACTGAGGACTGTTTTTCTACAAATGTACATAATAAAATAATTTCTGCCTTTGTGATAGAAAGCAGACTCGGGTGCTTCAGAAGTGTTGGGTTGCTTTATATACTCAGTGTGGATTTTCTTATTTTGCCTTTATCATTACTTCACCTCTTGACATAAATTACTGTGAATAATCAGAAACATCACAGGTCAATAAAACCTAGGCATGTCATCAGAAAGACAAGTTTCTCAATTTAGGTCATTGATTATTAGCAAATCTCAGGATAAATATTCCATTTTTCACCACCAAGTTAACAGAAATTTAATTACGTGCCTTAAAATGGTGTCTCAGCAAATACCCCAGAGAATCTGAATTGACAAACTGTGTAGTAAGTACAAGCTTAATTATATCACAGGGCCTGTCACATAGCTCATACCCAAACTGTATGCTAACCTTAGTTTTAAAAACCTCTATGACCATTCTGATGAAAACAGTATCTTTGTACGACCCTAATTCTTGGTAAAATGGTGTTATCACTGCATCAGCCTGCTCTGTAAATGCTCAGTCAAAGCACCAGAACAGAGGGCAGTGATCCTGCTGGCACTGGCAACACCAATCCTGAGGGTAAAAAACCAGCTAAGTTTGGGCACTTTTTCTCAAAGCTCCTACCTAATATGTTTTTTTGTGAGGCACTAAAGCTGAGCATTTTCCTCAAGTCACCTTTAACAAACTATTCTGTGTGTTTTAACAAACAGAATTGAGAAGCACTTCCTGGTAAAAGACTCTACCAAGCAATTAGTAGCATTTAGCAAATGCTAAATTTAAATTGCATTTAGCAATTGCAAAGACCTTTATTGTCTGTACACTCCAAGGTCACGATCATTATTCCTATTGTATCAGAGGACAGAAGGCAATTCAACAATTACAAGATTAAAAAAAAGACATTGTTTCCCTGCCTTATGAGAGCCTGAAAATTCTGTGGTGCTGCCTTTTTGGATGTTCCAGCGACATAACATCGGGAGCTTGATTCAAAAACTGGGTAATTGTTCAAGGGCAAGAACATAAAATGGGTAATTGTTCAAGGGAATGGTGTGTGGGGAATATGAGTGACGTGATTAGACATGGTGTCAATAAGGATTTCAGGGTTGTTGCTGAGTGTAATGTTTGATTTTTCTGCGGTGTAATTGTCTGAAATTTCTCTCATCATACAATTAAATAATTATTTTATTGTGGAAGCTGTTCCATCAAACTGAGAAATGGACAGGCTGCAGAGACACAAACCATGAGGCAGCTCCCACAGCTGAGCCCTGCATTCCCTGTGCAAAAGCTGGAAGGTTGCAAACGCCGTGACGGGGGACAAACCTTTGACAGAAGATTCTGATTCTGAGATTGGCTCTGTTTTTTCTTCACCATTAGACTCATCCACTTCTGCTACTGTGGTTAGCTCGGGCTCGCTCTTATAAAGCCTATAATCAGGACCCTGAGGAACATCAAGGCATCAGGTCAATAAACAGGCACTTTGCGACAAGCACTCATGTCTTAAGACTCAAACCAATTATTTTGTGATAACTCTGCTCTCACTTGAACACAGTGTTCCACCGTTCAAGTGGCATGGCAGGAGAATTTTCTGGTAGCTAATTTGAGTAGCAACATTTGCAGACAATCACAGATTCCAGGAAAAAACTGCCATGAAAAGGCAGAGTTGTGGGGGCTTTTTTAAATGATCTTCTGGAAACAAACTGGTATAAGCTTCAAAAACTGAGCCCAGAGTTTTTTAAAGAACTAGTGAGGAGAAGACTCTAAGTTGATGAAATTTAAGTCTTAAGACACTTGATATACGCACAGAACATATGACAGGAAAATGTGAATGATGCAGCTCTAAACAAACCGAAATAAAAGTGAAACCACAACACAAAAGTAGCCAGATGGGCAAACAAAAATGGTGACTGTGCCGAGGGGGGAGGATGCTGCAAGAACAGCGTGGCAGCTGCAGCCACTTACACAGTAAGATCCATTTCTCTGATATCCTTGCACTTGGTACATCCTCTTCTCTTCTGTCAGATGTACTGGGCCCCTGCTATAACAGAGCAAGGAGCTGCTATCACTGGGCAGAGGGGGGATTATGGGAGGATGCTCTGTAAAGTCATAGGACCGAGGGAGTGGAGGACGAGGTGGGACTACTTCCTCTTCCTAAAGATTGTAGAATAGTCACCTTATTTAGACGTGCGCACCTGGTACAGTTTTTATAACTCAAAAACAGAAATATATCACCATGCCTACAGCAGCTACAGATTTTGCAGTTAAAGGGACAGTGTCACATTTAACAGAAAAAAAATAAAATTCTAACACCTGCACTTCCTGTTGGACATGTACAAACTCTCCAAATAGTACTTTTAAAAGTTAAATCCATTATTTTTTGAAAGATTTTTACATAACAAGACCTCTAGAAAGTTCTGCAAGTCAGATGTATATTGCATACACTTTAGATATCCATGACAATGTCCCTTTAAAATGTGACTTCTAGCCAGATTTTCAGAGGAATTGAACATTTGGGAGCTCCCACAGCTTCAGATCCTCTTGTGGGTGCTCTGGCCATCCGAGAACCAGGCTCTATATCTGAATAAACATACAAAGCAATATGTTTCTTCCCATGAAAAGTGTGGTGGGTAGAAAACGTATCCATAAATCAGGGTTTATATTTCTATGGCAAGAGCCTAGGGAGAGGAAAAGGTAAGAAATGGAAAAGAGAAACATACCAGTGAGAATACAGAGACACAGTACAAATGAGTGTTAGAATTACTAGTGGAGGTATCAGTCTTTAAAACTAGTTCATAATGCTGTGTTTTTACAGAAAATAATACTGAACACATCCTGCAGACAGCCTGAAAATATTCGCAATAATGCTTGTTTTTGTCATAGCCATATTACAACTTCCATAATGCTAAAATAGAAAATATGCTAAAACCATACCTCATTTTTATATTTAATAGAAGAAAATGTCCTTGATACCACGATGCCTGTTTGGGGGAAAGGGGAAAGGTATGGGGAAAAAAAAAAAAAAAGAGAAAAACGGTTTTCAATAAACAGTTTTTAAAATATGAACCACAACCTGTTCCTATCAAACAAATACACCAATACACCAAGCATCAACTTACAGTAGTATTTGCTTTGCTCTTTTCTTAGTCATTGTGCCATTTTTTCAAACACACAAATGGAGCATCACTGGAGCTTATGCTTTAAAAATTTACATGATCCAATTTCATTTCTTGTGACAAAACTATTGCTTACCTGCCTCAGAAGAGCTTCTTTGCTGTTTATGCTTAAGTAAACCCTCCATGACATCCTGAATTCTCCACAGTTCCTTCTGAATCTGAGCACGCTGTATCCCTGCTGATTCAGTCTGCCAGCAAACAAACAGCATATATGGCCAGCACATCAGAACACATTGCAAGGGGGAAAAAAAGGGAAAATCTTCCTGTCTCTTTAGACTACACTGCATATCCTTCCACAGTGAAGGAAAATAAAATGCAGTCATGACAGACACTCTCCCATAAAGCATTGAAACATTGTCTGGAACAAGAAGAGTAAGACTGACTGATTCCATAATGCCTCAGCCAATTTGAGAGCAATCTGCTAATTCCAAGTTCACTTCAAGAACAGAATTTCATCTATAGTCTCCAAAGAAAATCCAAGCAGACTCTGCACAGGAGACCCACATACAGCCCCAGAAAAGGAACCATCACTTCCTACCCCAGTCAGGTGGGGATGAACACAGTGCTGGATGGATATAAACTTATTTACATTCATGGACATGCACACTGGGACCAATCAGTGCAAGTTTTCCACATTCTGGGCTTCTTCGTAATCTCTTTGGTAGCTGCACAGAAAATCAACCCCTGGAGCAAAGACCCTGCAGTGCAAAGCACACCCAAATAACCTATCCCAAATAACCTGTGCACATCTCCACACCTCTGTGAGTGTCCCTGAGAGCTCTCCTTGGAATCCAGCACCAGCCCTGGCCTGTCCTGCACTAAAACACACAGCACAGCCCTTGGTTTCAAAGGCCCGAAGCAACACTGAGAGCATTTCCTGTAACCCTTTCTCTTGAGAAAATGATTTATTTTTAAAATTTTCTCTTAAATGGAAGGGTTTGTGCAAAGAAGAAACAAAAAATAAAAAGAAGCTTCCAGACAAAGGAATACCAGTGCTATAACGTTAAAAAAAAAAAAAAAAGGAAATCTGAAGACTTCTTCAGAACTTACAAGGTAGAAAAAGAAATTAAAAGTAAGTTATTTCACCATTTGTCCCCCCTTTTTTTAATTTGTATAATTTTAAAACTCATAGAAAGTCAAAGTGAATTGAGTGTACTTGAAGATCTTGGCCACACCTGAATTTCTCCCAGCCGATCGAGCTGCTCCTGCATATGGTTCCTTGTCACAGTCACATCATACTCCAATTTATCATATTCTCTCCAAGCTCTTTCCAGTTCCTAAGTATATAACAAATGTAAAGGATTACGAATGCATGTTCAATTTAAAAAAAAAAACAAAAAAAAGGCTTTTTTTCTTTTCCCAGTGGCATGAAACTTGAGGAAGTGACACATGAATAGATACCAGCAATAAATAAATAGATACATAATGTAGAGAATGCAATGTTTAAACAGCTTTTTGATTTTCTAATGATACTGAATGGAATTCAAACAAACAGCACTTTGTCTTTTCACTAACAAAAAAGATAGGCAAGGGCAAATTCTTGAGAAGATGCCTTTATAGTCAGCAGGCATGGGGATCTTAAGCTGTCTTTCTAGCCAGGCAGAAAAGCCACAAAAATGGATGCAAATTTGTCTCTTTTATCACCTAGAATACACGTGTGAGTGCACAGCATGTGTGTGCACAGGCAGTGCATTATGCAGGGGAATACTCTGAAATATTCTGTATTTATTCTGTGAAATGAAGCTCGTGCAGCCCTGCCTGCCACACCCCTGCTTTACACATCTGCAACTGCCAACACCACGAAGAAAAGGTGAAAAAAAATTACAGATTCTCCTTTGAGGTCAGCCCCACCATCTCACTCCTGCAGCCTACATCAAGCAATTTACTCATTTAGAATAAATTAAAAAGTTAATGAGGGGAAGTGTATCTTGAGGATTTCCTTTCCCCTGGTTCCCTGCTCTGTGTCCAACCAATTCCTTCGACAAGACAGCCCAACATTCAGACTGCAACCAGGATTTCAGGGCTGACAGCATATCAATTTTTACCACAGCTACCCCCTGGAATCTGACACTGAAATAAATACATATTTGGATATATCTGTAAATAGGCAAAAATAATTCATTGTCATTTCAGCACAGAAACCATCACAAAGGGGGAAAAAGAACAGTAAACAGCAATTTCCTTCTTATCTCCCTTTTTTTAAAAGGACTTTTGGAAGTGCATAATTTGAAAGCTCTTTTAAATGTAATAAAACACTATTAGAGAGACTATGGCCGTCCTGCAGCTGCTTTTGCTTCAATTAAGTCGAATAAAGTTTGTGCTCGACACTATTTTGCCATCACATGAAATAGCTTATTTGCATTATTTACTTCTTCTGTTTTCTCATATTTCAGAGGCGATAATTACCACACCAATTAAGTCAGTATGCACCCATTACTGGTCAAAAAAAAAAAAATTAGACAAAGAGCACTCGATGAATGCAGTGAAAAATCACTTTCCATCCACCTTTGACAAAACCAGGAGCAAGTAAAAGACAGCTGAGTTTTTGCTGGGGTGCAGTAACCAAGTGAGCCAAAGCAGAGCAATGAGGAATATGAAATGATGATTCCATGAGGTTTAGGAGGGAGGAAGGGGCACTTACTGCAGTGGCTCGGGACACCTCCCGGCAGGTGCTGAGCAGCCCGTTCTGCAGGTCATCCCTCTGCAGCACCACGCTCTGAATGGCTGCTGGGTTATCTGCATGCATCTCTATCTCCTGGCTGGCCGACAGCAAGGCTTGCTCAAGCGTGTACTAGTGTAATAAAAAGAGGAATTCTTAACGTTCTGCATCACTGGGCTGATTTTTGCTTTATTTCAGCTATCAGTGTTCTGGTAATAAGCATGTAAAATAACATGCACTTTAGGTAATAAATACAATTGTCCTACTTTCTCCTTGTGTAGCTGTTGAAGCTTCTCCTCCAGTGCTTGCACAACTTTATCCTGCTCACATAAACGGCTAAGCTTAGCCTAGTATAGAACAGAAAATTACCACAATTAGCATCTTGTTATTTGCATCTCCAGCAATCAAAACCTAACTTGATCAAATCATTACACCAGTATGTAGAAAATATTATTAAAATAAGAATTCTAAAATCATGTAGGCATCAGAATAGCATTTTCAAATTACTTAAGAAACCCTCTTAAGAAACTACAAAGTGCTATTATAACTTGAAGCAGCATGACTCAAAACATATAATTTATGATTCTACAGCCAAATCTTTACAACTTAATAACAGGTATTAGATTCCATTTGAATTTACACATTGCTTAGTATTACAAAGATGATTTTATACATTCACAGTCTGTCCCATGGTTTTTCAGTTGACTGTATCAAATGATTAATATTTCAGCCTAAAATGTAGTATTTCCTGCAAGTCAGAAGCTTATGACAGAGACACGTCCCTCTATATCATGATTCAATTTCTGTCGGCAATCATCTGTATGAAGTGGGTTTCCAACCCAAAAGGAAAATTATTGTCAAAATAAAGAGACAAATACCAAGATTTACAAGGAAGAAGGAATACAAATTACTTACATCAATGTCCAGCTCTTCAGTTCTATATTTGTATAGTGTACCCCTACATTCTTCTTGTGTTAACTACAAGGAAGAATAATATTGCCATAAAACAACTTAGTTGGACTGTCAAAAATGAAAACTACTGTTCAGCTTAAGTTTTAACACAGAAATCAGCTTTTGCTTGAAAGGTAAACCTGCCACATAGAACAATAGATATTTAGCCAATATACATGAGTGAGGGTAAATAAATGGAATGTCAAGCAGGCTGTCAGTAGAGCTGCATTAAATTAACAGGCTGTTTCTAATGCAAACTGGAGTTTCAAAGACGTACAACTCAATCAAACATGGATTATGTGGGAAGATGAAATTGGCAGAATACATCTAAATAATGATGCATCATTGTGTCTAAGGTTTGTTATATGAATTCTAAATGCGGGCTCTCATTCTACTCTGATTTAACCATTCTAGGCCCACTAAGGGCAGGTGTTTTACAAGCAGGATGATCTGATGTGAAGCCAAAACCAGAGCAGAATGACCTAAGTTTACAACATAGATATAAATATCTTGTTAGATATATCCAGTAAGTGCCACCACTTTTCATGTGGATTTTTCATATGGATTACCTACTTTTCATAGGATTTCCTCCCCTCCAACAGAGCACCACCAGAAATGCCACAAAGGGAAGCTCTTCTGTTTTATCTTTGGACCTAGGCAAACTTGTCTCCTTGTGCTGGTCAGGATGCAAAGCACTTCAAACTACTTTCATACAGCTCCTCACATTAAGTTCCTAACTTCTTCAATCTGTTACTGACCAGTTACAAGATTTCATAGTATTTTTCAAGAAAAAAGGCAGCTCCCCATTTTAGAGTGAACTGTCACACACAGTAACTACTTAATACCCTGTACAGCAAGGAAGGACATAACACTACCAACCTTCATATTCTATTTAATTAAAAACATTGTGTGGACAGAGTCCCAACAGAGATGCTCTTTTTGTACATGTCTGTCACAATTAGGTTATTGTGACTTACTAGTACAAGAAAGACTACTGAAACACAAGTCCATGTTAAGGGACAGTTATAAATAAAAGAACTAGGGAAGGGCTCATGAGACAAGCATTCCAAACATAAAACAAATCTCCAACACACTCAAGTGTTTCATTTCACGATATTATGTCCACATACCTCATGCAAATGTACCTGGTGACAATTTAGAAGTATGAATAGTGTATTAAAACACGCACAATAACTTTCTTTGAAATGGACGCTTCATGAAAATGAATGTTGAAATATGAAAAAAGCCACAGCACTTTTGCACCTCATGAATGTCACACAAATTAAGATATCTATTTAAACTCCCACTATTGTAGAGTTGTGTTGTTTTACTGTTGATTTTATCACAATGAGAGAAAAAGGAGGAATGGAAATATTTAAATAAAACTCATAAACATGGCCAAATGTCTTTAGCTTACAGAGGAAACCTAGTTATATTTATAACAACAGAAAGATTTTACAGAATGAAGATTATCTCCTATTAGATAAATACACCTTTCCAAGTCACTGCTCAGCATTTTATGTGGCTTGGCTGAAAAAATATATCGCTTTTTCAAGCCAGTATTTTTTATACTTTTTTAAAAAGAGAGACATTTATTTTTTTGTCATTTCAACCTTAATTATAGCCAAGTTTAAAACAGTTTGCCAATTCAGCACCCCTACCCCTCTGTACCTCCTGAAAGGAATACTTAATCTTAAGTATTCAGGAAAGGAAAACAGATTTTCAAAGAACACTATAGCTGTGCTAATTCTTTTTATTAAAATCCTATCACACTTCTCAAACCGCTCCTGACTTCTTGCTTGGGTCAGCAGCACCAGCTCCACACAGCAGCTGGAGAGCCCCTGCATTTTAACATTTCCACTGCAACATCTTCCACAGATTTAGCACAGAGACTGCCCGAATAACGTGAGTAACGTCATCCATCTGACAGAGGAGCAGCTCCAGGTCCCAGAGCACGTCAGGAAACGTGCCGGTGAGGAGAGCGGGATGTGATCGCATCCTGCTGGAGCGGCAGGAGAACTCAGCAGGCAAACCCCACCGCACATCCCACCAGCCCCACAGCCCTGCAACAGGCCCTGAAGGAGCTCCAGTGACCAAGCCACCAGTCTGTACTTAGTGCCACGTTCCACAGCCCCTCTCGGGGCACACGGCTCCTCCAGAGCCTTTGCCAGCAGCGGCTCCAGAGCAAGAGTGCCATCTGCTGAAGCAGCCACAGGAGCTGCTGCTGGCCTCCCTCCCTCCAACCTGCCTGCTGGAACAAAACCCCACTCCTCCTAACCTGGGGACAGCACCAAAACCCCCCCAGCCACAGGGAGCAGCACCCCGAGACCCGCCAACAGAATTCACCAGTTTTCAAACTGCAAATGCAGGGCTTGGCCAAACTGCACCTTGCATGGGAAAAAGCAGAAGTGACCTTCACTGATCTTCCCCCTCGACTCAGAAATCATCTGCCACCAACTGCACAGTGCCCACCTCTGCCCCACAGCAGTACTAGGTGATTCCCAGAAAGGCACAGATCCCTGTGGAGCACACACTAAATGTGACTGACACAAGTGGTTGAAGCTATTCAAGCAGCTGATATTAAAAACACTCAAGTGACAGCATTATGCCATTACTTTGGAAGCTATTTCAGATTCCACTAGCTGTTTAGATACAGTAAGTATCTAGGAGGATGTTTCACACCCCAAAGGCACACTATGCACTTCTGCAGGATACTGCACTTAGGAAATTAAAACAGCACAACCTAGGACATTTTCTTGTTGAGCACAAGATTAAAATCAAGATTTCCAGAAGGTTCTTTTGTTTACTTCTTGCTTTTAAAAATACTTCTTGCTATCAGGAAGCAAGGCAAATGGCCATTTAGCCCCATTAAGCAAAGTTTTCCTCTAATTTTGAATTCTGTGATATAAAACACTTCAGATACAAATTGAAAACACAAGATTTTTAGAATGGACATAATCACCTTGTGTTCATAACAAAACCTGAAATGTCTCAAAATCTAACATGCATAACAGATTAAATGTCTGCAGCTCCTATAACAATAGTAATAAGCTACAAGCAAAATGTCCCTATCCTTATAGGGACAAAAAACTTAAAGGCTATTTTTCTGTATTTTAACGTATTAAGAACAATAACCCATGGCAATAGCTGGATGCCAGCCTGTTGCACTCAGATTTTAATTTTTCCTCCTTAAGGGAACTCACACACATAAGAGGAATTGAGGAAAATTTTGCTTTTTGAAGTCAGCCTATACTGCTTTAGAGAAAAAAACTAGAGAACACGATTAACACTCCTCATCTAGTATTAGAAAGCAGCAAAAAACCCCAAACCAATGTAGAAATGGGTCATGCCTGTAAAAATAATTTTTTTTTTTCTTGTCTGTAATATGGAATAATTTCCTGGCTTGTACTTGTGAATTTATAGCACAGTCTGCAGAGCAGACTGATCTAAGTCAAGTGATTTAAATAACTCTGAAGATGTAACAAAATTACAAACAAAAGTGCCTTATAAATAACACATTTGAAATAATAGATGCTTTTTCTATTTTACTAGAGAACCATTAATCATTACAAAAAGTAAGCCGACAAATTAAATACAAACTTTTCTTGCTTTCCTTTGCTTAACTCTAAATGAGCTCAGATGTAAAACTGAACTGAATAAACTGAAGCTGAGAAAGATCCCTTTCCTTTATTCACAGGAATGGTTGCAGTCATCACAAACTATTTGAACATCCTGCCAGCCAAACAAGTTTCAGTCACTTGCACAGAGGCTGCTCCCCATTATTCACATGTCTATAAAACTGCAGCAGGAAAGACGACTGTTAAACCAATTTATTTTATTTGAATAAAAAATTATACGCTGTTTAGACTTTAAACAAGCTGTCAGAATTTTAAACAAGTTGGTTTTGCATTACAAAAGTTGAGAAGACTATTTAGGCAGTGAAATTTTGAGTGTATTTTTAGCCCACCTGAAAGTCAGTTAATGCTACATCTCATAGAGGAAATTTTACCCATGAAAGCAGAAACCATGTCACTGTCTCCAGTGGCAACAGGTTATTCAGTCCTCACGACCTGTTAGAGTCACTACTTCCCTGACAAGAATGTCAGAAAGGGTGTTTATTCAGCGTCAGGTAGGCAGCAGCAGATGTGCCTGTGAGGTGAAGGCAGATTCTGCAGCTGACAGCAGAGCTTCCTCACCTGGGAATTTACTGGTATCCCCAAAGGCATGAGTAGATCAGCCAGGCACAGCTATCCCCTAAGTATGTCTGGCTAATATTAGAAGCTTGCCCTGACACATCTAAATCACCTCTGCATTATACACCTACTGATTTATTTGTCTTACATAGTCTTAGCACACAAAGCTGACTTGCCTTAAAAAACTGTAACAGTCAGGCTTCTTCAAAAATTACAACAAACTCCTAAAATTTCATTTAGGGCTCGAGGGCACCTCAGTTCTCTCATTTCCCTCCAAACAGCTCCTCCAGGCTCCATGTCAATACTCCTGTTTTGCAGGGGGGAGCACAAACTGGATAGTCCTGAAGTCAGTCACTCACAACCCAACTTCGTCTGGAAAGCTGAGATTTTTTTGGCAACATTTCTGGATCAGAAGCAAACTTGGGGTGTGGAGTTGACTTTAAAAAATTTGAAATGTCATTAAGCTGCAGCACTTTTTAGAAACACAGCAGCAATAAACATCTGTTTTACATGGCAGACCATATCCCCTTTTCCTCAAACTGTGCAACCTTTATGCACAATTTTGGCTCACAAGGGTGTAACTGCAAATGCAAGGGAACTGGCCAGATACTCCTTGTGGGAGCAACACCTTCACTGCAGCTGAGGCAAGAAACTTCTTGAACACCACTGGCACGACAGGGGCTGCTCAGCTCAGCCCCAGCACCCCAAAAACAGAGGGTCCCAACGGAGAGGGATTGGCCATGCTCATAAGTTAGTGCAGGTCCCAACTCACAGACAATATTTCCATTCACATTTCCACTTCTTCCATCTTACCATTGCCAACCAGCTCTTAGGTACTCTGTTAAGTGTGCACAGTAAAGTCTGCTGTGACTTTATGAACAGACACTGCCTTTTGGATTTACAGGCCCCAGATCAAAGCAATTTTGATCCTTTCTTCCTTCAGTGGCTAAAGGCTTGGTAGGTGCAAACAAAAACTTGTAAATCCACCTCCTAGAACAAAACAAAATTGCCAAAAATGACCAGGTAAACACCACTCACATGCTTTTGTAGTGGTCAAAATAAAGAAGCACCTTTGAACACTAATTGCAGAGAATCATGCTGAAGACAAATGTTGGGAGCTTACTAGAAGTTTCATGGATTTACTGGACACCTGCATAAAGCACCAAGTAATTACACTGTCTAGACAGACAGAAGTTTTTCCAAAGTGTACACTGAATACTGAACGACAGAGAGGCAGCGGAAGCCATGCCAACGACACCGCAGCGCTGCAGGAAGCATGGATGACTTGTGGGCGTCCAAAGCAAAGGGGGAAACACCAATGTCATGGAGAAATCTGAGGAACAACCAAAACTGTCACTAAGGAAGGTTTTCGCAGATGATAAAGCAATTTCATTCACTATCCAAGACCTTACTTGATGGTACAGTTGCGGTCTTAGCGCCGAGTTCTCAATCATAGTGTGAACCATGGTGATTAAAGGTTCATTCTCTTTCATCTATTTCAAATCAGGAGGAGCATACAGCAAACATCAGTTTACAGCATGGCTAGATTTGAAAGACGACACTGTAAAATATAGCCTCTACTTTAATTCTTTCTAATAATGCAGTAGATTACATTTTAACCCATGCTTATTATATATTCCATCATTCAGTAACATCAACACCTGAAAAGTTTAATAATATCAAACAAGTACATAAAAAAAACCCAATGCTCAACACCAGTGTAATATTTATTCACCAGCACTCTCCCTTTTTAAAAATAAAAAAGCTTAAAATAAATTTGGCTTTGCATGGTATTGAGATGAAAAGGTTTATTGGACTTTGCAGGAGGAACACTCAAACCTTTATCAGAAAACCTTTTAAATTATAGATTTAATAACTCCGTGTACATTAAAAATATATAAGCATTCCCAGCCTGTGAATAAACTTATGTCCACATATCACAAAATGCCTTCATATACTGCACTGATTTATATTCTTTGGAACTTTAATTGCCTGTTGCATTTATCCACCCCCATACACAGGAGTGAAACTATTTTGGAACTGGCCAGACATTTTCTATAACGATTAGTATTTATTGTTAAGCATGCAAATGTCAGAATCAGATATTTTATTATATATTGCATACATTTAGGGCTTCAGAAAAGTGTGCAACACAGAAAAAAGTATGGGATTTTGGTTTAAAAAGGAGATTTTCCTAACAATAAGGGGAAAATTATGAAAGCAGGTGGTTTTCTTCTCCAAAAGAAAACTGGAAAGTCACTTAATGCACAATTCTCCTCCTATTTTTGTTGGAAACTTTAGGACCTGTTGGGAACTTTAGCAATACCTGTTTCAGGTATGGTTACACGAAGTGTGTGAAGTAGAATTTATGATCTTTCACTTTGCATTTCTGTGTGTACGTACATGAGCTCAACAGTAAAGGGGTTTTCATCCAAAGGAAAGCTTTACTATCAAGATAAAATCCAGAAGTGTACTAAAAGTCTCGTGTGCTGGAATTCTTGATAATATCACAAAGGCTCAAGTGGGACCTTCTGCCACAGCTTTATTTGCAAAGGAGAAAAAAGCACGCCCAGCTTTTACTTGGGAAAAAACCCAAACTTATAATAAGTTTTGGTTACTCTTTTTGTAATTACTGGGTACAAAGAAATTAAGGCAACAGCTGGCTTGCATTTAGTAGCACACGATAAGTGACTGTTTAAAATCTGACAATGCAGGAGACTGAGATCCCATGTGTACTCAATGTCCCATGCTGGCAAACAAGCCACGGTTTCCTAGGGCAGCTATGTGCAGAACTGCTTCCTGAACTGCACCTGAATCTCTGTCCCAACTCTGCAAACCCTGAGCCAGCAGAGTGGTTTAAAAAGAAAAGGGTGCTGGACAATCATTCATTTGGCCATAAGACATGGAAGAAATCATACGGCCGGCTATCTGTGTGCCAAGCCTTGTCAGTCTTTTTCCCCCCTCTTTCTGAAGTCCAACAACAACAAAAATTCTGAAAGCATTAATACAAAACCACCAGAAAGTGTAACACAAGAATTTCTGAGCATTGCCAAAGGAAACAGCAGCACAAAACCAAAGCATGATTTCAAAAAGGTGATTGAATATTCTTGGCCCTTGACAAGAAAACCACCTAATCAGCAGCCAGCTTATTGCAACAGAATATAAGTTACCTCCCCTACACATGAATTTTAGTCTGCCTGGAAAGTCACCTGTGCAACAAACTTAGTGTTGATTGTTGTGTACAGTACTGAACTCTTTGTGACCAAGAAGGTGAGAGTTGAATATACAGGGACTGGAGTCTCACCGTGTGCTATAAGCAAAGTAGGCCTTGACTCTATTTGCAGAGATTAAATACAAGTGGAAATACCTAATTTAAGGACACAGGACGTTTAAAATCCAGAGAGGGTAAGCGATTATGTTGGTTACAGATGTTGGTAAAAAGGAGGAAAAGCCTCAATTACAGTGAAAGAAATTTTGGGTTTTTTTGTGCTTTCCAACATAATGGGGAATTGGTATATACTACTATAGAACAAGAGAAATAAGTATTCCAACCTGCTCTTTCATGATTCTGTGATTAAGGTAATATATTTCAGACTTGATGTCCAAGTTGTACTGAGTCCTTACGTCTCTGGTATGGCACAACTGTAAGACTTGCACACTTTCCTAAATTAATGCTTACCGTATCACATTTCTAAAGTTTATCTGGTGCAAGTGTAAGGAAAATAATTTTTACTATTTTGCATCTTGTACATAGACAATTCCCCCCATTTAATCCTGTCCATCATACTCAAAAGCTTGGCTAACCAAGCAATAAAAACACTTTCACATTTCACATTGAGTTATCCTTTCTTGACAATTACACTGCTGAAGACAGAATCATTCCCTTATTCCAAAACATTATAGACTGGAAATATTTGAGTTGGAGGAAATATTTTGGTCTATTTTAACAAGCAGTATGTCCCTACTGTTTTGGACCTCCTGCAGCCCCTTAAATAAAACAATGTTGTTCTGCCATCAAACTGAATTGGTCACAATTCCCACCCTGTTTTCAAGAGGTAATAGGAAAATAAAGGCACTGTGTGAACCAAGTGTGTATTGTGTGTCTCTGCGCACAGCTGGGGTTTTTAATAACTCACTGAAACCCCAGCAGAGGAACATACAGAATATAAAAGTTCTAACAGTTGGTTTTAAGTGTAAGGCTCAAAAGTTTCAATAAAAGACAGACTCTAACAAAAAGTCATTTTTATACTTTTAAGCAATGGTCATCCAGCTGCTTATTTTAGTTCTAAGCACTTATGACTGTCTTTCACAACTGCTAGCAAAAAAAAAAATCCACTTTAAAACTTCTCAAACACAACTTCTACAGAAATCCCATTTGGTCATAAAGAGAGTTATGTGATATTGCAATTGTTCACTGGGCAATCAATTATGTTAGTGAAGACAGAACTGTCTTCAGAACCCTCACTCCGTAAGATACCAAACACTGGAAAGAATTAAAATTTTATTCCTATATAAATCTGTCAGAACTAACTGAGAAAAATGAGAAAAGGAGCCATGTTAGGATTTGTTTAAAATATTTCTTCATGTTTGACCTCCTCCTCATTTAATGTCCTATAGAAACATCTAACTCTTCTTAATTTGAAAACCCTAAATTCTTAGAAGTACCCATTTTTAAAAAATTGCATGTGTGTCATATGAGCTTGGAAACATATTAGGACGGGTTAAAGAAAGTAAAATGCTACAGTTAGTGTTATTACGAAAAGGAAATCAGGAACATATTTAGAACAGAAAAATGAATTGGTGATTGGCTACTGTTTTTGGGCACATTTTAAATTGAGGGATTTTTTTTCCCGTAACAGCTCAAATTTGTGATAGATTAAGATATGCTATCTTGTGGGCATCATCCAGCTTCATAAAAAACACAGAAAATCCTTCTCCCCAAATATTTCCAGCTTTAGTAGGAGCAGGCAAAAAGCATTAAGAAATATAGACACAAGTAAATTGCAAATCCCACCTGGTGATCCAAATATATGGCATTCCTTTGAAGGTGATGTGAAAGAATCTCATTCTAGCAGGCAGCAGTCAGAGGGGAAAAGGAAAAGGACAGAAGGTGCAGAATGCATGAAAAGAGCTTTAAAGGATGTAAACTAGACAGTGACAGACAGTTTTTATGGAGAAATATAATGCTGTTTTTAGCTGCCTTTTTTTTGGTGAACTGTTAACAAGTTTTGAGCCCGAAACAGAAGTGATGAAAAGTTTGCTACAAATCAGACAGTGAACTACTACATTCCATTTTGGTTTACATATGAAATACATTAAGGTTATGCAAATGTCCACTACACAGGCAACTATGAACCCTTTGATAATTCTGTGTTTTAAACATGTCCTGCTTTTCAGAGACATATCACAAATAAGATGGTATCTGATAGGAGGCTGCATAACAACAGATTTATCTCAATCTATCACGATTAATTTTGTTGTAGTACCAATAGATCAAACCCACTTCATTTTAAATGTGAGCTGAAGCGTACTTTAAAATACCCCCACGTAATTATGACTTGGCTTATTCCAAACAGTGTCACCTCAAAGGGTTGATAGCAGAACACCAAGGATTAAAACCTCAAGGGGTTGGTACCAGAACACCACACACACCAAGGATTCAAAGCTCAAGGTTTGATAGCAGAACACCACACACACCAAGGATTAAAAGCTCAAGGTTTGATAGAACACCACACACACTAGGGATTAAAACCTCAAGGGTTGATAGCAGAACACCACACACACCAGGGATTAAAACCTCAAGGGTTGATAGCAGAACACCACACACACCAGCGATTAATACCTCAAGGGTTGATAGCAGAACACCACTCACACCAAGGATTAAAACCTCAAGGGTTGATAGCAGAACACTACACACACCAAGCATTAAGGTTACTGCACTCCACGCGCACGGGAGCCGGAGAGCTTTGCAGGAAGCCAGCCCGGGTTAATGGATGACGTGGGTTAGTGGGGATGGAGCAGACACACATTGCTGGATAGCTGACCTTTGGGCTGCTGGCCTCAAGCTTTAGCTGCATGAGCTGTGCTAGTGTGTGCTCCCGGATACTACTCAGCTCCGCCTGCTGCCGTCGCAGCTTTATGAGCAGCAGCGTCAGCTCCTCCGGCTGCAGCGGCGCGCGGGGAGAAGCCAAAGAGCAGAGAAAAGGTTAATTGGCACCCCAAACAACACTGCAGCAACACAAGGCACGCCTTGCTTCTCAAGTTTACCTCCCAAGTAGAGTAAGGTGCACCTTCTGAGCCCTTACAAAAAATCTGGCAGTGGGTACAACACAACAGACCCCGTTTGTCTCATTGAACAACAAAATGAAGGGCTAGCTTTTGACTGCTCAAACCAGCAAATGCCATAAGAATCAAACATTCTGCGTTAAGGACAAAAATAATTGAGGATTTTGCAGGACAAAGCCTGTGCAGTCCTCAAACTTTTCCTGGCATGCATATCAAATTGATGGTATTGACTTAAGTCAGGGAAAAACAATTCCAGCCCTCAGGATGTCATTACCTGTACATGGGCAGCCATCTGAGCTTGGTGAAAGAATCAAAACATGCCCTCAAGAAAATGCAGTTTTTAAAATAATTCTTCAGATGTATGTGTCAAAATTGAGAGGAAAAAATGATGACAAACCCATGTCAACTGAACTACCTCAGAAATAATCACCCTTCACAAAATAAATCTGCACAAGCATAAGAAAAATAATTTTCCATCCCACCTTCCACAGGTCTGAGGCCTCCAGTTATTTTATTGCTTTACTTTTATGACTAAGCTGTACCATACAGCCTTAGGAAGGGATGAAGAATAGCATTTAAGACCCAAGATTATGTGTATTATGGAAATAAAGCCCAACTCAAATGGGTGTTTTTCAGGTGATTCCACACAGCTCAGGTCAGTTTAGGAAACTGTACCTGAACCAATCCTGGGAGCCATTTCTATTAGCAACACTTCAAAGAAAGCAAACCACTGAGCATCACAAGTATTTCTGTTGCGTTCCTGTTTGCTTCTGTTTCTTACACTTCTCCAGAAGTCAGCCTTACAGGAGGCTAAATATTCATCCAGTGTTCTGATTTTCTCACAAGCCCCGTGAGTTAAAGCCCAGCACAAAAACCTCCTAAACCCCTGCTTGCACTCTCCCACAGCCACAGAAATTCCCCAAAGCAAAGAAGCAAAGAGAAGAGCTCCAGAGAACCACATGTTAAAAACACTGAAAGTGAATACAGAATAAAGTTTCTCAGAATAAAGAGGAGAAACCCCTGAGGAGCAGCATGGCACTGGCACTTTTGTGAGTTCAGAACAGAGGAAACCACAAGAGGGAGCAAGGGATTTCCACAAAGCTTCAGCTGGCAAAACCATTTGCTTTTGAGGGAAAACCAACACCAAACCCAAGCTGTCTAATGGTAGTTTTCCTTCTTCCAGTGCTCCTTTAATGCCTGGATTTTAAACCTTAATTTCAGAGAGTAAGTGTAAGATTCTAGACTTCCATTTTCCAGTTCTCTCCAAAAAATAGCGACAGTGCTTTCAATCTGGAAAGTAACATCCATTCCAAGCACAAGAAGTCTTATTTTTGGGATTATGAGAACAAAAAGTAGCACCTTCAAGCAAAAGGAGCAGTGACCCACTTTTTCAAGACCAAAACTCCTTTTGGTACATTCTGGAAAAGCTCAATTTTAGTGCATTAGGAATAAACTGTTCAATGGCACTCCAACCCAAGCTTTTTTCCCCACAGAAGAGCCCTAGAACAGAACTCCTGCTCCCCTCCAGACATTCCTAATGCTGCTGTGAGTGCTGAGCATTTGATGCAGGTCTTGGGACTCTTGCAACAACCACAACACAAACCTTTCTAAGAGCGACCTGCAGGTTTGCTCCCCTGGCCCCTGCACATCCTGCTGTGGGCAGGAATTCTGTTTGGTTTCTTGGACCTGCTTGTCCCTCTGGAGATGAGCCCAGCAGAGCTGAGGGGGCCACGAGCCCCAAGAAATGTCTGGAAGGCTCCAGCTGCCAAAGGCCAACCCACAAAAGTCACAGAAGGTGCCAGAAATCTGTACTGGGAAGTGCAGGAAACAGGGCTTGAGGCAGTGGAAGGACTGGCTGCCCAAGTATGAACCAAAAAAAAAAAAAAAAAAAAAATCAGCTTTCTAAATTCATAACTCAGTACTTTTGGACGGATAGAGACATGATTAAAAAAGGAGACAAAAATGGTAAAGAATGACAAAATTTTAGGGCAATTTTTTGGCTGAGAGTCATGTTTCAATTAGGCAAGTAGACAGGATTCACCAACATCACTTTGATGAAACATCTTCAATGAGAATTTCAGCTCTACCACAGTACTGTGTCAGAAAGGACATCATTTAACAAAATGCTCTTTTAGTACCTTTTACATTTCTAAAAATTTACTTCTAGGATTTTCTAAATAATTAGTGGAGAAAAAAGTGTTCTGTGATGTAGCTTACCCTCTCCCAGGAATTTCAGCAATGTATCAAAGATGATTTAAAAAATAATAAACCTGTATTTCCCAAAGAAAACCTTCATTCAGTGGCTACATGATGTTCTCAGAATTCTGTGGAATCACAGAGTACTTAATCCCCTGATAATTTAAATAAAGGCTACATTTAAAGCAAGCTTTAACTAGAATAAAATTTCAGTGTTGCCTCTTCATACTTAAAGGATTATTCTACAAAAACCCCTGATGTACCAAATAAAAATCCAACTCACTGTTTTGCC
>JANRGV010000073.1:67027731-67043082 GCA_024734035.1 Alethe castanea
CCTTACCCTGCCTGCTGAGGGGAGCACCTTACCCTGCCTGCTGAGGGGAGCACCTTACCCTGCCTGCTGAGGGGAGCGCCTCACCTTGGCGTGGTGCGTCCTGTGCCGGCGCTCCAGGGTCACGTCTGCCCTCTGCACGGGCGAGGACAGCTCGGAGCGGTACTGGCGCTGCGGGGAGAAGGCTGCCAGCGCCGCCAGGGAGCCGTGCGAGGGGGACGTGGGGATGGAGGCCAGCGGCTGCTCGCAGAGGTTGCCCATGGTCTTGGGGCTGCTCAGGCCGCCGTGCCGGCCCAGGGTGCCCTGCTTGCTGTAGAACTGGCGCTGCTGCCACTCGTAGAGCTGCCACATGGTGTCGTCGCGCATGGAGCGCCGCTTGTCCTCGTGGGCCACGCTGCACAGGCTGTCCGGGCGAGCCCTGCTGTTCCTGGGCAGCGTCCTGTACCCCTCGGGGAAGCGCGGCTGCGCCGGCGCCCGCTGGCTCGGCATGTTCCTGGGCAGCGTCTGGTACGAGACGATGCTGCAACACAGGATTCCCCTCGTTAGCATCAGCACTGCGGCACGGGAAAGCTGCTCCCTGCTGTGAACAGCACAACTCTCGAAAGCTGTGAGAAAGTGACCCTCAGGATGGAGAAATGCAACAGTGCTGAAGGTGCAAGGACAAGAAACAACAGGGCTGCGAGCTGTGTAGAGACAGGCCTCATCAAAATATCTTAATATTTTCTATGATAGGAAAAATATATAAGCTTAATAATGAACTTTTATCCATTGTTCTAAGCTATTACAAGCAAGCACTGTTCAAAGCAAGATGTACGTGCAGCTTTATTAATTGGCCTGAGCAAACTTCTAATATTATGCTATTGGCTAGAAAGTTAAAAGAGTTCGTAACAAAGGGAACTTTGTGGGCTGTGCCAGCAGCTGAAGCTGTTTCCATCTCCCTTGCTCGGTTCTTTAACAAGAGCTTGATAACTCTGACGGAATAAAGGCTTCGAGACAGCTGCTCCAGCATTCCCACCCTGCTGTTTGTGTACATAGATATATGGAAATACAAGATAAGAGAAAAAATATCCCAGGAAAACCCAACACACTGTGAGTTGGGTTTATCCAGCTCTCCCTTTTTATAATGCTTCAAATGCCATTTAAAAAATGCTCAAGGAAATCAAGGCAACAGTTCAAGAATCAATGACACTGACTGAATGCACTGTAGCAGTCAAAAGTGGATCCTTTCTCTCTGATTAGCTCTTGCTGATATTCCATATTTCATCTTTTTACCAGTTTGCCAGTCTAGTAGTGTCAAGTTGTGATCAAATCTTGCAACTTGTCTATATGCTGGATAGGTGAAAGTTTTCAAAGCTTTCAAGTTCTACACTGTTTCCATATGCTTTCCCTACTTCCATTTGAAATGTTCACTTTTTCAAATGTGAAAAAAATATCCCGTTGTTTCCCTAAGAAAATCTTGAGCAATTGCTACAGACATTAAAAAACAAAAAGATTGTTTTAACAGCAGTCCATGGGAAGACTGCAGTAATTGTCTAAAGAATTACATGTTGCAACTCTCAAGGACAAGCCATTCTGTATCAGCCACTCGAGTGAAACATAGTGTAATACATGTCTTTGTTTGATAATATTTTATTGCTTTTCAACTCAGATATTAATTCAAAGGCTTATTTCTTTAATTTTTTGCCCCATTAAAATTCTGGAGTTCTACAGTCATCTAGCAACTTTCAGCATTAGTTGAAATAAAGTTTTCTATACCAAGAATGGATGCATGCTAAGTATGACAAAGCACTTCTTGTTCGTTTTTCCCACAGGACAAAATCTAGGTCATAAATATTGATTTATTCAACCCTTATCTAAAATGCAAATGGGCTCCTCTTCAAGCCTTTTGCTACAGAGCATGCATATGATTGATGCTTACAGGCAACAAAAGCAGCCTCAAATTGGACCTGATTTAGCCATGAGAGGGCAGCAGCTGCCAGCTACACCCCACACTAAACCAAACTAAAACCCCTGCACCATGAAACACCAGAACCTGGAGATGGATTTGAATTTCTCCAGTGGCACAAAAAAAACCCCAAACAGACCATTAAAGAAATTACATAGAGCAAATGGCAAGGCAAATCAGCATTATGCATGTGAGATCATTTTGGAATAACTATCAGGGAAATCGATGATGGCAAAACCCACTTTTTATTGAAAATGGTTAAGGCTGAGTATTTATGATCACCTGTAACATTTTGGAGATGAAAACTGCTATAAGGAGCTTTATGTACAAAATCTACTACAGTTTCTGAAGCTTTTCAAGAATTAGTGAAGAATTATCCCCACTTTGTATTGGACAGCTTCCCATTCTTGGAAAAAGAATCCCTTTTCCCTTTTTATAATTTAAGTCCTAGTCTTCTGTGGCAAAATCTGCTGAAATACATCTAAAATTCTTTAGTAACATACCATTAATGGTAAGGCTTTTGTCCATCGCCATATTTAAAAACAAACAATGATACTTTAGAGTTCCATTTCTAACTTTCAAAGTAGAATTGTAGCTATACCCCATAACAGCCACAGGACAGCCTGACATTTTCATGAATATATTCAGAAGCAAGACACACCTCACTCACTGAAGGTGCTCACACATTTTGTTAATTAAATGGGCAGTGTAATCCTGCTGGCACCTCTCAACATTCTGAACTTGCAAAGAAGCTGCCTGAAGTTCTTACTGTGCAAAGACATCAATTTAAAATCTGCAAGCAATCACTTATATTCTAGAACATTTAGAAAGGTAACATAATCCATGTTCAGTTGGTAAACCATAACTGTGAGAAGCTCAATCACCTCAATATTAAGCCTTGTTTTACATAATTTGGTAAAATCAGAGTAGATTCACCATACTACTTGCAAAACCAGTGGGTCTGGTGTCTGAGCTGGACTATTTGGGAAAGAAGCTTTGCCTTTAGGGGCTCAGTTCTGCAATGTAATGAAAATCCTTGGATTGAAACCTCAAACCAGCCCTTCATTCTAATGAACACAAATTCTAGCTGGCCCTGAATACAGAACTTCCACTTGGGAATCAAAAAAGGGCGGCAGAGTGAAGATGGGAACCTGGTGTTTCAGTGCAGGCATTTATTATTTTGGATGAATCTTAGATAGGCAAGGCAGAGAGACAGGCTCACATCCTGGGTTGGCAGCTACAAAAAACATCTCTTAGTACCAAACAACCCTTGTGCATTCTTTCACATTTGAGAAAGACCATTCAAGGGAACCACTTTTGTGAAAAACATTTCTTTTCATAACTGACTTGTGAAAAATTCAGTAAAATGATACCTAAGTGGAATATGCTTATTTTTTTATTTAAACCACATTTATTTTTGGTTTAGAAAAAGTTTGCCTTCCTCAAGGCAGCAGTTTATTCATGTGGCTTTTGCCAAACTAGATGTCTAGATTCATGGAAACAACAGGTAACACCTTCAAGAATTAAAATCCACATTGCCATCATTCTCATTACTTTTCTGGGCAATCAAACTACTAAGGGGTCATTCTGTTCCTCTAAAAAAATTAGTAGCTGTGCAGTGAACCTTTTTCATTCTATATTGAGGACAGCTAAGAGCTCATCTTTTCTTCTGTAAGTAGTTATTTAACTGAACATCTTTGTTAACATTTTAGCCTTCCTCCTAATTTATTTTTGCAGTCTGACACACCAGAGTTACTCAGTTGAGTCCTCCATGATTTCACTAATGCAGACACAATAATACAGATGCACTGGGAAGAAGCTCTGTGGAAAACCAGACACTTTTCCTCATTAAGACTAATTTTTTCCAAAATTCAAGTTAAGAGTTTTACAGGTCTTAAACAGCTTAGTTTCCTCTCACCCCAACCTTAACTTTAACATAACCAGAGCTACTTTCTACTCTCATTCACCAACTTTGATTCTACTTAAATTTCTCTCTCCAGCCAGAAGCTGGCAACCTGAACAAAAATAAATTTATATGAAGCCCCGTTTAAAAGACACCACTATATGCATTAGAAATTTGGATCATTATTCAAGGAGGTTTCCATGCAAAGCAAAAAAAGATAGCTCAAGGCCAATTCTCCTTCAGAGTGCTACTTTAATGTAGAACTGCATTTGAAAGCATTTATCAGTGCCACCCTTATCTAGGCAAACAAGTGCTCCCTATGCTCAGGAATAAAATAGTCTTAATTAGTAACATATGGTTAATAGCATTTCCCTCTATTTGATTCGCACAATGAAATTAGTTTTAGGGTTTTTATACTTGTTCACAACTGAAAAATAGCACAGCTACTCTAATTTCTTCTGTTTGGTTGCAAGTTTAAAAGTCAAATTTAAAAAAATAATTGCATCAAAGAGCCTTCTGAGTTCTCATTATGCAAGTTTGGATAATAAAAGAAATGCCAGGGTGTGCAAGTCCCTGTGTATTGCAAGTTTGAACTTGATCAAACTACTTATGATGAGCATCTCATGGAACAACACATTAACAATTCCTAATTACATGTAATGAAGGGCTAAAAGCAGTGAGGAAATGTTCAACCTTGGCAAGTGCAAGCCAAGTTCATGGAAATTTTTCAAGATTTGGCAATAACTGAGAAGTCACCAGCTACATATCTTGAAATTTGTGGCAGAAACACATTTTCTGAACTTGGTTTATCTTAAGCTCTGCTCTGTTACCCATCTCTACACAAAACCCTTAATTTCCAGCTCTCCAAAGTATCTCCTGTGATAGCATCTCCATACCTCCTACCAAATGCAATATTGAACAGCTTTTACATTTCCCTGCTGGAGCTGCTTGTCTCTAAGGCAGCCTGGAAGCAACGTCCCCAGGCTGGCATCAGACAGAGAAACTGCAATTGGCATGGCATTCAATAGTGCCAATCGTGCACACATCCTCTGAAAGCTCCATGAACCAGCACCAGAGCTCAGTACTACACTGGGTGATCGCTAACTTCACGGGGAGAGGAGCTTTAAGCACCAAGTTAGATTTCTGTGTCTTGCTTTCAGCTAAATCTTCTCTCTCCCTCTCTTTAATCAAAGCTGGTTTAAAGTTTAAAAGCTCCCAGGAATATATTTTTTAAGAATAGCAAATATAATATAATTATAAGAATTTGTGAACAAAAAATGCAGACGAGAGGGCAATTTCAGTAATAGATTTTTAAGAGGAAGAAGAATTTTTATGACTCAGGACACCTTTTCCCTAAGACAAGGTGATGACAGCTTTCCTAAGATTCAAAAAGGGTTTATGGCCATTTTTATTTATTGAGTTATTAATATACTTTAATTTATTAATAAATATTCAAATGTTAATAAAAGAAACTTTCACACATCTGTTCTGAGAAGTCATCCACGCATTTCTCACAGAGAACAATGAAGAATGCAATTATGTAATATAGAGCAAAGATTTATTGGTCCTAAGTCCTGAAATTGTTCCCAAGACCAAACATTTGTGCCTTGGTTCCTTCTCAAGGTTATGGAAAACAAAAAGGATCATCTCCTCACTCCCACCTCAAAACTGCATCATCCAGTCTTCTACCAGAAACCAAAGGAATTTCCCAACAGGAACGCGAACGAAAAATTCCACTTCCCACAGTTATCAAGAATACAAATGCATTATTTACTAGAAAGCCTAAAAAAATAAAAACTACAAAAGGAGCAGCACTTACCCTCTAGTTTCCTCCTCCTGCCCCTTGCCCCTCTGTATCTTGATCCACTGCTCCAGCTGCAGCATGGAGCTGGTTCTGTGCATGGCGCGCTCGGCCTCGGCGCCGTGCTGCTGCGCCCCGTCCCCAGCATCTCCCAGGGCTTTAGTCCCTGCTCCATTCACGTGTACGGCCCTCAGGTGCCCCCCTGGAATGCTGCTGATGGGCAAAGTCCTGTACTCGCAGCCCAGAGCGCTCAGCTTCACGCTGTTGATTTTTGTCAACGGCTTATCCTGCCCCACTTTCTGGAATCCGTACTTTTCAGCTTCCAGAGCTTTCTTCTCCTCGTCTCTGTTCGCTTCTTTGTTCTTCTGGTTGTTCTGTGCCTCTGGCTTGATCAGCACCCGGTGGTTTGAAATATTGTTTGCCTCTCGAGGTGATGTGTTTTCAACAGTGAACTTCTCTATTCTGGAAGGGAACACACGACAAGCTATAATGCCAAAAAACGTTCCTTACAAATAGGAACAAAAAATTGGAAGTTATTTCACCCAACCCCTGTCCGTATGTTCTACAACATCTTGACTCTGAGAGAAAAAATCAGGACATTTTCACGATAATCAAGGATAAGTTGAAGGATTTCTTTGCTGTTGTTTTGGTATTCTTTTCCATTTGTTTTTAATTTTGTTTGGGGATTGGTGGTAGCGCTTGATTGGTTTGTTTTTTGGTTGGTTGATTTGGGGTTTTTCTGGTTGGCAAGCATGACTATTATTTTTTTCTATACTTTTCTCTTTATTTGCTGTTCTGAAAACAATTATAACATGAGGCTTTTTTTTTTTTTTTAAATTCCGCAGTCAATTAACCACATAACAAAATGTGTGCAACAGGAAATAAAGCCAGAGTCTGGAAAAAGTGGATGTTCAGCTCCTGGAGCTTGAGGGCTGAATATTCAAAGGGTAAAAATATTCAGTGGCTCTCCAAGAGCTACAGCTTCCAAATGTCAACAGCCTGAAATTGAAATGATTTTCAAAGTCAGCTTGTGATTCACAATACTGCTGAATTTAGCATATAATGAGCTCCTTTAAAGAAAGCAAATGACTTTTCATGGTCATTGGTATCAATTAGGTTTCTCTGGTATGTTATCACTTTGGCTGGCACACAGTTTGTGGAAAATGACTGTGGGTTTTCTAATTTTAAGGGGTAAAATAGCTGCTGACTTTAGGAACTGTACCACAAAAATAATGTTATTTTTGGAATTGCTACTGTTTTACGGTATTTACACAAGTACTCAATGTGTGCAGTTCTATCAGTGATCTTATTTTTAAAATTTCAAAATATCAAGAGGCTCTATCTTTTGCCATACTGGGAGGACCTCAACTTCAATTCCAGCTCAAAAAGTGACTTTTGGGTTTAGGTCACCAGAAAAAAAAGAACCCACCACCTTATAATGTTTTGCTCCACATTTTTTGGTATGGGAGGAAAGAAGAGGAAGAGATATAATTCCTTAAGATTACATCTCTGTATAAAACCAAACCAAGAACAATACTTTATTTTAAGATGATGTCGAATTAACTTTTTGTTCTGTTTAGCATATTATTTTTTTTTTGCAAATGCATTATTCATCTTTAGAACTGTGTCCAGTTCAAGTGTCTGTAAAAAGGCCATCACAGAGACAACTTACCAGGAGCACAAGAAGACAGACTACAAACACAGCTGTAAGCATTATTGCCTACCCCATCATGAAAAAAGCCATTTATTTCCTCCCCTAAGACCTTAAATTGTTCCCAAGACCAAACATTTGTGCCTTGGCTCCTTCTCAAGGTTATGGAAAAAAAAAAAGGATCATCTCCTCACTCCCACCTCAGAACTGTACTACCCAGTCTTCTACCAGAAACCAAAAGAATTTCCCAACAGGAATGTGAATGGAAAACTCCATTTCCCACAATTATCAAGTAAAAAAAGGGCGTTGAGATGGCAGTTTTCAGCCAGCACTCTGGAGTTTACAAATGGATATAAAGACTACCCTGCAAATAATCCTGAACACAGAGTGTCTCAGTAGCACCACCCGTCCCATTATATAATATAAAACTTCATATAAATCTTTCTCAGAGCAGAGGAGAAGGTGGAAAATCCATGGTGGAGAGGGAGAGTGGCATCTCTAGGACACTCCTCATACACGTGCCACTGTGTTCAACCCACACTCTCACAGTACTTTCCACTGGGTTTTAATCAAAAACCAGCAACTCCCAAAATCACAGAACTGTTTCCCCATGCAGCCTCCTGCTGCATCACTCATCACCATGGCTATGCACAGCAGAGCCAACATTTGCATTTTACAGGCTCTGGGATGGTGTGGAGGCTGAAGGGCTGACACTCAAACACACTGCTGGGCTCTCAGCTTGGTGAAACCAGACCAGCCAGCTCTGTGTGAGCAAGGGATGCACAGTAAAGGATCCAGGTGGGAAAAAACTACCAGAAACAAATCAAGGAACATCAATCCATATGTATATTTGGCTCCGTATTTGTAGCTAGCTCTCAAAGACATGCCCAACAAGGCTTGCAGGCTATTTGGGGACAGGATAGGGAGGAGGGAAGAGAACAAGTATTGAATGTGGGTCTTTCAGCATCTGCTGAATGCAATTTATAGACTTCTGCAACCCAAATGGAATCGTATGTGCCATATGCAGCACAGGAAAAGTACTGTTTTACGCTGGTTCATATAAAGAAATAATTCTGAAAGGGCTGGAGAGGGGGGAGCATGTGATTAATGATCAGATGGACATGAGGACTGTGATGCACCAAAGCAAGCAGAGGCACCTGAAAAGGAAAAGCCATCTTTTCCAAGCACACTGAGTCAGCAAGCCCCCTCTGTGCATGTCTCCATGCTAACAAGTGCTTTTTTGGCAGCCTGGCTTAGGCTGCTCAGGGAAAGTAACTACACAAGGAGAGAAAAATGCAATCTTTTCCTAGTACTGCTGCATCACTGGGGAGAAACAAAGGCTGCAGCACACAAGCTGGCATGAAAGGACAGAGGAACTGCAATCAAACCTGGGAGAGCAGAGAATCAGCATTCAGGGTAAAATGGCAAAGCACTGTGTTGGTGGGCACTGCCATCTACAAACAGGCAAGCACCCAGAGAGGGTGGGTGTCTGGGATCACACTTTGAGTCACAAGCTTCAACAGCTCCCCACTGACTGAAGTGTTTGGTTTAATTATTTTAACAGGTCTCTCAGTACATTATTAAACTTGAATGTACTGTCTAGGTAAAATCAAAACTGTTTAGAAAGGAGTAATTACAGTTAAGTCAATAGGGCCAAATACTACTGTTTGTTCTTCCCTGCAGCTAAACATCAGAAGGGAATATTTCTGCTGTTAATAGAGACCAGTTCAAAGAGAAACAGGTACATTTTCACTTCCTCGCTTCAGTATCTCATTTTTGGTTTATGTGGCTAACTATGTGTGGAAAATAAGAGTAGAAGAGTAGTTTATAAAAAGCTTGGCAACACTCCTTCCCTCCCACCAACTTCATGTTTTAAATATTCCCTTTCTCTTTATCCTTTCCAAGGAACTCATATCTCCAGAAACACAGACACAAAAAAGTGCTATAATTATTTAAAAGATTTAGTTTAACAGACTGTTGGATCTGACTTCCAGAGTACCATAAGCAGAGAAGTATCTTGATTTCTAGGTTTAAAGAATTATACTTAATTATACTACAGAGTAAAAAAACCTCTGGATTTATCACTGGGCATTTTATATTAACAGGCAATTAAAAGTGCCCCAACATCAGTTTATGTGAATATTTAAGGAAGCAAGTTCTTAATTACTCATTTATTGTATTGCAAGTACCTAGTCTGTTAGAAAACTGTATTCAGTGCAATGTCAGAACCTCTAAAAAAAAAGAACTCAGAAACAAAAGCACTGCCAAATTTGACTGAACCAAAACCAGTTATGCCAAACTTTAGGTTACTCAGAGATGAGGTAATAAGACACTTAACAGATTTTTACAAGGAAGGAACAGTATTTCTTCTGCATAAGATCATATCCTGCTGTGTTTCATTTTAAGAACTTAAGAAACAGCCAAAAGATGGGTTCTTTAGAAAACAAATGTCTTAGGGTTTTCTTCCTTATTACAGCTAACAGATACGGAATTCTTTGAGACTTGGTCTTGAAATCTGTTTTCTCTGAAGTAATTATTTCGAGGCTACCAACGAAGTTTACAAAGAGGTCACATCTACTACTGTTTCATTCTGAGGTTTCTTGCCTGAATCAAAACAACAAGATGCTGTTATATAAGTTGTTTTTCTGACAGTTGTCTGGCTGCTGGCAAGCGTGCTCTGCCTGTGATACACAGGAAGATATTCACAGTATTGCAAACATCAAATGAAGGTCATTTCACTGGTTCAGAAAAAGATTGAGAATGACCTCCTTCAGTTTTGTTCCTCTACAAAGTGTTTATACAATTGGTATGTGATTTTTGTGGGTTTGATTTGGTTTCATAATTAATCCAAATGCAAATTACCATTGTATCTGCAATACAAACCTGATTTTTCAGATAAAGTTTTTTACTAATAAACTTCTCCGGCATCTGTGTCCATGGGATTTTTCTATTACTTTTTTAAACTCCGTTTCTCAGTGTTGCTGACTTTATTTAGCTCCAGGGTAGCAGGAACTAACAGAGTGGAAAATAGATCAAGTGACAGCAGCCATCAGCAATAACTTCTGTGCTGTCAATAAAGAGGAGCTTTTAAACTTTCAGCTGATGAGGTTTCCATTAGAGATGCCATGGAGCTGACCCAAGGGACCACACTGAGAGAAAATGACTCTCAGTGGAGAGACAGCAGCAGGCAGGGCTCAGCCCCTGAGAACAGAAAGCTTCCAGTGATAATTTGCTTTTCATTGTCAACACAGGGGCACAGGAAGATAAGGCTCCAGAGCAGGTAAGCACAAACCAGATGACAGCTTAATGATGAACAAGAATGGCTCCCCACAGGTACAACTGGTTAATCTGGCCAGGAACTCCAGCTGTGAATTTGAGGTTTATGACAGGCTTGAGCCAAAGGCTACCACCAGTTAAGCTGCTGCTGCTACTCAGTCAGGAGGGCAGGCAAGTCAAACATGCCTGCACACAATATTTGTCATTGCACTTCCTCTGATGCCACTGCCTAAGGGATTTTTTCTTCTAGCTCCTGACAACCAATATTCAGAACAGAACTAAGATTATTTTTTCCTACTTCAAAATTTTAGCCAACACTGTCCAGTTAGTATGGCGTCTTCAATATAAGGAGAAACCACTTCAGCCAATTTTCATTCTTTCATTAAACAAATCAAACTAAATAAGAGAAAGCAATGCACTGCCCCACTGTTTTGTCAATCCACACTACCTTTTCACAGGTTCTGTTTGCACAAGTGCTGCATCTATCATGGCTTTCATCCACAACTCCATTTCCTTCCCTGTATCTGTGCAGAAATAATAGGTCCTCATGTTTGGATGAGCTGCCTGATTGGAAATGACATGGTCATTGCAATAAAAATGCAAGATTCTGCAAAAGAAGAGAGGCAAATATTGTTACTGCATGTCCGCTCTAATGCTTTATCTAATGAGATTTCTGCAAATAATATGATCAGAAAAAAAAGAAATCAAAAGGAACAAAGGAACACTACAGTGTTTCTTGGTCACTGAATTCATATTTTCAAAATAACTGCCTGTAATTTTCAATCATAGGTGCTTCTTTTGTTTAATACATTAAACAAAAAGCCCTTAAATTTCTTCGATCTACTAAAAATTATATTAAGCATTCAGTAATGGAGTTTCATACAATTTTTATAAATAAGATTTTAGCATAGATTTTGGCAGCCTGAATGATACAATAAGCTTTAATTTGTACTTACCATAGTAAATAAATGATGTCTTGGTTAGGAGACCAAACAAAGTCCCAAAAGGAGCTCATAAAACAACAATAAAAAAAGGTCAGAACAAAATGCTTAGCAAAGTAATTTATATCATGATTTAAGATTGTCATTAAACACTCCTAAGAGTGATTTGTGTAATATCGTGATTTAAGTGATAATAAATTCTTATTTTTATTTTTGTGTAAAGATACTTTTTATCTAAATAACAAATGAACTTTCATTAGTGGGATAAGTTCAGCGGCAGATGCTGGCTCATAAATCGCAAAGCAACACACAGGATTTAAGATCCACGAACTAAAAAAGAAAATACTACTAAGAGATATCCATCCATTTCCCCATTCTAGTAATTATGTCTATATTTACATCAGGCTAAGTACTTGAAACTTTAGCTACTCTATCATGTAAAAATCAGCCTCAGAAGCTGTTTGTCAATGCTTTTTTTCCTAATAACTCTAGAAGGAGTTTTTGTGAGCAGGCTCTCGTGCCTCAGGTACAGAATGCCATGGCAAAGCTGACCCCCTCACCTTGAAGGCGTATTTGCGGTTAATGTGGTCCTCAGCAGACAGCATGGAGATCTGGAAGCTGGGCAGAAGGATGCTTCCCAGGATTCCTTCCTCCTTCTCATCTGGGAATGCACACTGGGATTAGAGAAGCGCCTCTGCACCTGCACTCACACCCCACCAGCCCCTTTCAGCCACACCAGCACTGACAAGCAGCTCAGCTCAGAGGAGAATGCATTAAGGACCACAAAGCCACTCTGAAGAGCAGATGGAAGCCAAGCCTCTCATCCAGTGACAAGAGCAAGAACACCACAGATCCACTCACTAAAAACACAAGTAGTGTAAAACACTGCTCAGGACTTGGCCTCAGAGAAAATGTGCACGTTCGTCTTCTGATCCCCAGCATATTATGCTACGTAATCCCCATTATAAAATTTAATTATGAATTATAGTTTTAATTCCCACACAGAGTTTACACTCAATTACATTCCATTATTAAGAATGCATACGTTTCAGATAATTAATAAAAAAAAGCTCTCCCACAAAACAAACACCCTTTTCCCAGAACCTTGTTTTACACAGAATTTTAGATCAACAGATCATAATAAAAAATTGACATTTTAATTGAAAGCCACAACCAGCTTTTAAATCCAATTATAATTTAATAAAGGAATAATTGGATGCAATTCATAAAGTTGGTCTTAATTGCATTTCATGTACAGAACTTCTATTCACAATCAGTATTACAGACTGTCCTCCGTAACACTTCTCTTAGTTGAAGGTAGTGCCCACAATAAGTAACTGTATCTATGAAATTAAGATGAAAACAGGTATTGCAAAATTTCAATGAAAAATTAACATTGGTACAATTAAAATACACTTAAACAGCACAGCAGGACTACTATTTACGTGTGAACTTAAAAATCTTTTCCAGGTTCTCATACACTCCCTATATTTTGAGGAGCCAGAACCTTCATTTAAGTTATCTATATGAGGAAAGCTGTGCCCAGCCATTTTAGCATCACATGACAGATCAGATAAAAATTATGCTGTCTGGGACAGTTGTTTAACTGCAGAGCTGAACATAAATCTATTCTAATTAGAAGGCAGAATAGAAAGGGAGTGGATTTACTTCCAGGAACTGAACAGTGCCCTTAAATATGACTGAAACCATCCCACCTCCCCTTCAAACATTAACTCCTTGCTACTCACACCGCAAACACATGGTAAAGAGCGGGGTTTACTTTATTTGGACTTCTATGTGGGGGAAAAGTTCACTTTTCGTAGAGCATATTTTGACTAATGACTGAGCAAACCCCCCACCAGTGCATTAAGCATTTTTGTTTCACTGAACAGCTGCACGCCTGGAAGACTCTGGCCTTTGCTGAAGACATTCTGCTACATTCCAGCTCCACATTTCACAAATCTGTTTCAAATTACACCTGCTTTTATCTGCACATCCCACTGCCCCACATCCATCTCCACTGGTGTGCTGTGCATGGAGAGTACACAAAGAAAAGAGCAGATCTCCTGTCATATCCCAAAAACCTTTATTTGTGCCAACAACAACATTGAAAGTGGATAGTCCTTCATGCCTTGGGGACATGTGAGAAAATGCTATGACACGAGCTTCCTTTCCATCTATAAATTGTGTTTCAGGTGCTAACACTGTGACACAATTGTGGAAGTTCAGTAAGATTTACCAACAAAACCAAAGAAACCAAACAACCACAACCACGGTCTGTGGTTTGGTCTGGGAGCAAGTGCATGACCCTCCCTTTCCTATTTTTTCAATATCTGAGATAGAATTAACAGAAACATAAAAAGCTTTAGAGTAAAAGCTTTATATATTTTAGCAGACACTTCTAATACATTTTGGACTATCAATGCACACATTTAACTCCAATTTAACAGTTTTAACTACTTTCTACTGAGTGATAGCTAAAAGTTACATTTAGCATGCAAACAATTTAGATTATTCTGCTTGTATTTCAGATTGTTGGGCAGAATAACATGTAGAAAATAAAAAGTAAGATTACAGAGCCGTTTATATTTATTTTATTTGTTGTCAGTTTTGCTTATTGCTTTTTTGTTTTATTTTGACAAACTTCCTGTGCAATGCTTTGCTTAAATTCAATTTAATCTGTTCTTAAAGCAGCTATAGTGTAGCACTTTCTTTACAGCTTTTTGAAGGAGCCTGAAGATGAGTTTAAAATAAACCTGCAAAAGGCACTGATACATAATGACCACTTAGGTAAGCACAGTGCAGCCGTATCAGTCAGTTGATGCCTCCACAACTGGAATTTTAGCCTGATTTTGACTCGGCAGGGGTTTATCCAACTATGTGTACCACTTGGGGTAGAGAACAAAGCCTAATGATCACATCTGAATAATTAAGAACTTGTTACCTAAACCAGTGGCAAACAGAGCTTTTACATTTCAGGCTTGATTTGTCTTGGATTGGATCCGTGCTGCACTTTCAGAGAACACCATTTTCAATGCAGCAGTCTGCTTTCAGCATCAGCACCAGCTCTACACTCCCAAAGTCTCACCCTGTTTGCACTCCTCTACTTTGCTATGCTTCACAACCCTCTCCCCTCTCAGCCTGCTCCAAACCGCAATGGCTGTACACTTTATTTCAGGATGGACTGCATTCCCTGTGCCAAGCCCTGCTGGTTCTCCTCCTCAGGAGCACTCCAGCTCGTCATCTGCAGTGGGGAAGGGATCACTAACCCACCTAGCTCCAGACTGGAACGAGAAGCAGCTAATTTTTCAATGTAAAATAAGTCTGATCTAGCTACATGAGGTACTACCAGATTCTTTTGTTCCACATACAGCAGAGACTTCTACTCATACGGAATTGAACAACATTTCATTTCACAAGTATTCATGGGCACTGATTAGAGTTCCCACAGGCACACAGATCCTCTTTATCATTCCAAAGGCAGTTCCAGTTCCCCTGCACCATATCCCTTCCTATCCCCATCCCAGCTCTGTAATTCGCACAGAAATCAGATTTAACCTGACACACTGGGTTTCTAGTAACAGAAGCTGTGAGAAAACTACAACCCAGAATTTAGTAACAGAGCTGGCTGTGAATGGGTTTGCCCTTTGAGCACAACCTGGCAGGCAGGAAGCAATTATGTGAAACTGGAAAGAGAGAAAGGGAGAGAAGGAGAGAGAGAGGGAGAAAGAGAGAGAAAGAGAGAGAAAAAGCGAGAGAGAAAGCGAGAGAGAAAGCGAGAGAGAAAGCGAGAGAGAAAGCGAGAGAGAAAGCGAGAGAGAAAGCGAGAGAGAAAGC
>JANRGV010000073.1:67043182-67054336 GCA_024734035.1 Alethe castanea
AGAGAAAGAGAGAGAGAAAGAGAGAGAGAAAGAGAGAGAGAAAGAGAGAGAGAAAGAGAGAGAGAAAGAGAGAGAGAGAGAGAGAGAGAGAGAGAGAGAGAGAAAGCGAGAGAGAAAGAGAGAGAGAAAGAGAGAGAGAAAGAGAAAGAAAGAGAAAAAGAGAGAAGGAAGGAAGGATGGAAGGAAGGACGGAAGGTAAGAGTAGCGGGTCTGGATATTGACAGCTACACAACTATTTTAATCCATTAAATTAAGTAGCAGCTTGTTTCTTACATTTGAGTGGTGCGCCAAAATCTATCTGCTCACAGCAGAATGAGCAAAGGAAGCCTGCAGGAGCTGCACTTACCTCTGTAATAGAAGAGGCAGAGATCTGAGAGCACAAACCACCTCTTCTTCCAGAGCTTCATCCCCGTGCTGTCCTGCAAGAAGGCCAGGGTCAGCCAGAGCTCAGTGGGGGTAGCAGAGCCCGCCAGGCCCTGCCACTCCCTCCTCCCTGCCTGTCCCAACACCTGACTGCTCCTGGGCTGCCACTGCACACCAGGCTGACCCCAGGGAGCCTGCAGCAACACACAGTCCCACAATTTGGGCTGGAAGGGGCCCCTTGGCTCACGAGTTACCCAGCACTGCACCCCGTCCCCGAGTGCCACATCAACACACCTACTGCACCTGCAGGGCTGCTCACCCAGCCCCTCCTGGGCAGCCAGTCCCAAAGCCTGACAGCCCCACTGGTGAAGAAATTTTTCCCAATATCCAACCCAAAACTTGAGGCTCTTCCCTTTTGTCTTGTCACTTGTCACCTGGGAGAAGAGACCAGCCCCACTACATGGGCAGCTGTAGAGTAGGCAGGCTTCTCTGAGCCCCCTTTTCTCCAGGCATGCTAGAGATTACAGTCTACAGTTTAACTAATAACAATAATAACAATAACAATAATTATTTTTTTTTAAAAAGGAGGGGGGAACAAATAGTTTTTTTTTCTCTTAAAGAGCAAGGTAACACTTCAGGTACATCCTCCTCTGTTTTCTGAAGAAAATCTCTGCTAACTTTGTCTTCTACTACCACTCATATCCCTAGAGCAAATTGCTTTTCCAAATAAAGTTTGCTCCTACAAAAAAAAAATAATTTTCTTTTATGCTTATAACCAATTTACACCACATAACTCAGAATGAAAGACTTCCACCACTACTGCAGTGTAAATAAGCCAGAGCACTGCAGCACACACATCCTGGCAGAATCAGATTTAATAAATATGTTAATCTGTTCCAAGAAGAAAAGCATGTGTGAATTAGCAATATTCTTGTAGTAAATAGGTTTTGTGACAATGAAGAAGAGGGATTCTGTAATGAAAAGCAGTGGGGGGGTTTGTTTTTGGGGTAGTTCCCCAGCCCAACAAAAGTCACGATAAATTTCAGCCTCGTATTTCAAGCTCTGCTCTTTTTGGGGTGGGGGAAATGAGATGAAAGAAGAAGAAGAAAGGATAAACCAAGCATTAGCTAGGAATCATTATTCACAAGAAGTATGTTCACTGTAAACATCTTCCAAGAAAGGAGTTGGCTCTGGACTTAAGAATTAGCAGAAAAATGAAGAAGATCATTACATGTATTGAGACAGCACACCCTGAATTAAACAAAAATTGCCACTCTCTGTGATTACATAGATGTTGTTTTACTATCAGAAAAAACCGTACAGCTTTCACTGTACATTTTCCCAAGATCATATCTGCTGATAAAACTCTGAACTAAACTGGCTCTCAACGACTCTACAGCATGGAAATGCACAGCAGCACCTTTTCTTCCAAACACCAGTCACTCATCACAGCATTTACACAGTTTGCCACATAACCCACGGCCAGCACTGCGGTGGATTAAAGGCTGGTTGAAGGGCCAGGCGCAGGGAGGGGGTGGCCATGGCCAAGACAATTTAACAGCTCCACTGATGACCTGCACACAGGCACAGAGCTCCCCCTCCCGTGCAGAGGAAAAACTTTCTGTGGTCCTTTTGTGATGCTGTGCCCCAGAAAAGAGCAACTAAATCACCTTTGTGAGAATTTCTCCCTCTCAGCACTGAACCAGAGTAGAGACCACAGCATTGTCTAGACCTGGGAAAATCTCCCACTAAACAGACACTTCTGGATGTTATTGTCTGAGGAGTTTTTAAAAAACTGACTCACCACCAGCCCCCAGAAACGTATGCAGGTCATTCCAGTCTATCCGAGTAGGCACAGTAAATGACAATGTAGATCAAAATTACACACATTTGTCTCAGCTGAGTCTAACTCACGAGGTCTTAAGGGTTCTTGGTGGATTTTAAAAATAGATTCTTAATATGGCCTAATGGATTTTGTTGTTAATTTTTTTTTTGCTCAAGCTACTGCAGTCTGAATTCCTGTAAACCAGTAAGAGTGCAAGTGCAGCCTGGTACAGCAGAATAGCAAATCTACAGCAGGCTAGAACACTGTCCCAAAACTAAGGAGCACAACACTTCAGATTAATTTACACTCCATGGGAATACCTAAAATAATCTCCGGTGATTATCTCTGAATTAAGAAAACAGACCTGTCTATGTGAAGTTTATGAAGAAATTGCATCATTTACAATTTTTAAATTGAAAATATTACTTTCAGAAAAAGAAAATATATAGTCTAACAAAAGAAACTTGAAAAACCCCAATATTCTGGGTCGTACACCCTTGTCTCATTATCTCAACATACCTGAAATTAAATTGGCTATTTAATTAATAAACACTTTTTACTTGTATGGTGTCTTTATTTGAGTCAGACTGACAACCAGTAAGGAATTAATTCATTGAAGACCACAGTTTATAGCTTCATTCTGCTATTGCTACTATTGTATTTTACAGAAGTGGTTGTCTTTTGTACCACACACTAAAGGGAAAAAAAAAGAAGGGGTGAAGAGGGTCTGAGTACCTGTTTGTAGAGCCAGCCTCGTCTGACAACTGGAGCATTAGGATTTCTCTTTATGGAGTTGGACCTCTTCCCAAAATTATGAACCTTCTTTGAAGATCGTGAGGTCTAAATTGAATTGAACACGTTAAAGAAACCATGACATCAGTAACTGTAGAAAAATCAAAACACTTTTCTTTTCTTTAAGATCTTTTTCTTATGTGTGTTCTCTTGGGGACTGCAGAACACAAACTCTATTCTTTTTTTAGATAAATGATTATTGCAATGGTTCTGCTGGCTTCAGCATTTCTTTCTTTTCTTCTACAGAGAATATAAAGATAAATCCCAAGACAAGCACTAAAAGATGTTTGGGTTTTTTTTTAAACAAGAAAAAACCCAACCAAACACATATCTGACCTTCTTCTAAGGTAGGTAGAACACCTACTGAGCTGTAGGAAGAGAAGTAAACTCACAGAACTATTATTAGTTATGCAAAACTGCATCACCTGGACAAGAAATTCCACTCTTTTCTGCTTCCAGCACTGACCTAACACATGAAAAGCTGTTCAGATTCCAACAAGATGTAATTCTCCCTTTCCTAAGATAAACTCACTTTTTAGTATTCTTTCTTTGTTCTGTGATGTCTTGGTTGGTTTGAATACTCATTATTTTACTTGCTTGCACTAAAGTTTACTTAGAAACCTTTCCACATAACTCCAGAGCTCGTATCAGCTGTTGCTTTTACTTTTTACAATTTTGCAATGATCACGTATGATTAAGAGAAGCAGGAAAAATAAAGCATTTTGGACTTCACCCTTCTACTTGAATAACCAAAAGGAATTGGAAAAGGCACAAAGAAACCTGCAGTGCTTTGCCAATTCACACCTCATTCTTCTCAGCCTACATTTAGAAAGTTTGCTCTGCAACTTTAACGAGCTGAACATTTACTTGTGTTTTAAATTCTGCAGGAATTGGTGCCTCAGCCACCATGAGATGTGACCAAGCACACTCCTGTGCAGAAGTAAAGTTCAAGTGAGCTTTTAAGGCTGCAGTCACGTCTCTGCTTCAAATCCACTATTTGAATTGAGACAAAACAACCCTGTGTTTCAGCCTCCCTGTCTCTGCTATGAGACTCATCTTGAGGTTCTGCAGAATTCCCAAAGGAGGGATGCTAACCAACCACCCAGGTTTTGTTGGAAATCAGGGCGTGGGGTTTCCCTACAGAAATTCTCTCCATGTGCATCACAGAACTAAGCTGGGTTTTACACAAGCTTCAGAGAGAATCCCACAGCAGGTTAAAAATCAGCAACTGAGAACTTAACTTACAATTATGTGCAGCTTTTGTCAATGATGCAGATAATGATGTTAATGATTTTGTCATTAACTGATGAACACAACACTGCTTGGCAAAAAAAAAAAAGCAAAAATTATGTGTGCTTGCCTAGAGTCTACAAAACAATGAAACAAGGAGGTTTTGTATTTCTTTTCTGCAAGAATCATGAGGGAATATAAAACAATCAGAGTGCTTGTAATTTCCCATGGAAATACAGAAATTTGACCCAGCTCTGAAAAGCAAGACTGGGTAAGCAACTGAAAACTTAATTAACAAAAAAAGAGTAAAAACCTTCCACATTTTATTCTGAAAAATTCTATCGCTGCAAAATGGATAAAGATTTGTAAGAAGCTATGAGAATTATGGCATCCAGATGTGAAATAGGAATATATAACGAAGAACATATAAAAATCCAGTTATAAAGTGAACTACAGCTCTCCCTGCTAACCTCTATGACTGCTGTACTGGCACATCACACAAAAGCTGTGCTGACACTTGGATCACAAATAATCCATAACACTCATATCTCCTCTAACATCGGGTATTAAAGGTTCAAAACCTCTAAGAGTGCTCCAGAATTCCCAAACTTGTAAAAACAGCTAACACATTAAGGATGCTTCTGAAGACAACCAACCACTTATGCCAAGTCTAACAAATTCAGTCAATTTAGACAGCTCTCCCTAAAGTAGGGCTGATAAAAACCCATATTGACTCCAATTTCACTGAGCTAACAGCAGAGTTTTAATGGCTTACATCCTACCAGCTGTGAATACAAACCTCCTTTAATTAAATGCAGCTTCAAAAGTGCTCTCTAATTTTAGTTAATACAGAGAACACTTTAGATGACTTGTAATTATTTTGCCACACACCACATAAAGAGAATAACTTCACAACAGACCCTAAACCTTAAGACAACAAGTATTTTGGGATATTGGAACACTAAAGGTGTGTACATAAACTAATTATACGTTCTCAGACTTCAGATCACCTCCTCCTCTTGTTATGCCTGGGATCCCTGGCCACCCTGAGATCTCTCATACATAAATAATTATCTCAAACTGTGACAGGGGGGAAAAAACCCCAAACTGAAGGGTTCAAGTACTTTTTTACCCCACAGCACCAAAAAAAAAAAATTACAGGACATATTGCCCAGCTCCAGCTGGGATAGTGAATGAATGCTCCAGCTACTGATAACACTGATCACTTGCTGAAGGTGCAGAAGGCAACAGAGCAAGCTCAGTCACATCTGGGACCATCTGAGCCACTCTAAGGCATAGTCCCAGAATCAGGTCCCGTGGGAAGAATCCTGCACAAATCCAGTGCTGAGAAAGAAGCCAGGAGGTACAGCCAGTGATGTTCACTGCTTTCCAAAACTGCAAAAACAAACAGCCAGCAGGGTTTTGAAGTCTGGACAACAGACCAGCCAGCATCTGGGGCTGCACACTGCCACCCTGCAAGTGGCTTTTCTCTCTGCTTAGCTGGCAGAAAAACACAGGATTTATGTGAGGCTTCTTTCCTAGCTTCACAACTAACACAGAAGTCACTACTTAACATTAATTTATTGTATGTAAATTTAAAAAGCATGGGTTGAGAACCTTGCTAGTAAGGAAATTTTCTGCATGTAAACTCAGAGAGCACAAATCTGTATCATTGTTACTTCCAACTTCTGTTTAAAAATATGTTTCCAGTCTTCAAGGCTGACATTATCTTCCAGACCACAAAACAACATGATGCTACTTTCTGGATTTTCCAGCACTTCCAGTGCTGCAGTTTTCCATGAGCTGGGTTTCTGCCTCAGCATTTTAGCTTGGACCAGGAGGCAGCTCTTGAAGTAAATCTCCCAATCACTCACTCTCAGTGTGCTTTGGTTTGCATAATGAAGCAAACTGGATCCCATTTAGGCAAGACTAAAATCTGAGATGCACAAGGAGCACTGCACTTGACTGGTGTGAATACAGGCCATGAAACCACAGTGCAGATGCTCAGCTCTGAGCACCAGGAACGCCCTGCACACCCCCTGCTCCCTGTGCTGCTTGCTAATGAACCTCACCACCATGAATCCAGAATTCCCAGCTAACCTGCATCCTGAGCAGAGCTGTACGGCTGCACCTACACCAGCCATTCAAAGCTGGGCTGAAACACCCATCAACAACGTGATTAATAGTCATGAGCACTGGGAAACATCCCAGCTGAGCCACCAGGAGCTGTCCTGGGCTAACACTCCACTGCCTGTGAGAAAAGTGTTCACCTTACTGTGTTGATAATCAGGACAGCAAAGGAGGGCAGCACATCTGAACCATGCCTGGTGATGACTCTACACATTAAGAACCAATTTATGGCATATAATCCTGTTTGTCTAGGTAGTGATTTTAAGAGCTGGAAGAAAAGTAAGATAATAAAAGACAACTACAAAAACAATTTCTTAATTCTACGGAGAGATGAAAATAAATACTTCTGTAGGAATCTGAAGCCTGTGGGTTTGCAGAGCCAGGGGTCTGTGCTACTGGCTCCATGGCACTTAACAGAGCTGTAATTTGGTATTTGGCTCCCCTCACGTATACAGTGGGAAAAGAAAATTAGAACTAAGACCGGGCAGGAACTGATTTTTGCCTCGCCTCATACTAGCCTCTGGTCAGCAGCAGCATTAAACTCCAGAGAGTCCTTCTGACACAAAATAGAAACTTCTCCAAGTTCCATATCTATTTGGGATCAATTAACATTAATACAATGAAGAACCTTCTCCTATACTCCTTAAGTGTCTGAAACTTTGTCTGAAACTTGGGGTACTGTTTGCACCCCAAACTTTTTCCATTCCTCATTACATTCCTATATCAGGTGTGGTGTCATGAGTTCTCTGAAAACAAAACCACTTAAAAAAAGTTGATTTGGTAGCCACGCAAAGCATCTTCTCCTCTGTAATTAATTCTCTGTAACTTCCCTCAACAATATTTTATTCCTGTTTTATTGTGCTACAATACATCAGGCCTCTATGTATTACATCCAGAAGTTTAGAATTTCAGGCTCTACTGTTTGAAGACATGAGTAAAACCACAGAAGAAAATCAGTCTTGTACCCAGGTACAACCCATGGGCCATTTCTATACAGTCATCTTTAGAAAGGACTCAATCCCTTACCCTTGAACAGTTGCCAGAAAAGGCAGACTGGTATGAGCTGTGGCTCTATTTTGCCAGCATTCACCTCCCCAAAACCAATGCTTTTTAAATGGTGTTGCACTAATTCAGACAAAATTCACATCTGAAAACTGATGTACAGTAATCATATTAATGTTTTAAGGGCATTTAAATAAGTGGAATAGGAGGAATGAGAAGTAGAACAACAGTCTATTTTTTCCAAATATTATTTTCGCAGGTAACTAAAGTGTCATTAATTAATGAAAGTAAAAGGAATCACAGTAACTGGGCCACAGAAATCTCAATTTCTTTCTCAAAGACTATGAAATTATGAAACTAGGCAAAAGGGCATATTCAACCTCTCTTTTGAAAGAGAAGTGTGAAAAATATAACACACACGCTCCTAAATGGTAATGAATTTTGCATCTTTAACCTGAGATTGCTTCCCAGAAAATGAATTTTGAGAGAACCAGCTATGTAATTACTGCATTCTACATCACTGTTATGACTCTAACAAGAAATTACCTTGGGTTTTTTGCTTGCTTGGTGGTTTTAGGGCTGAGCTGTTTTTGAGGTTTTTTTTTTACTGTTGTTTGGGGGTTTTCTAGTTTGTTGTATTTCAAACTGGTTTTCCTGCATGGACTTAAATATGATCATATGAGAGTTGAGATGGATTTTGTTACTGTTCAGAATACATCTGTGACTCTCTATTTTTCCCCCCAGCAACATTAATAGATTAAGACACTTTTCTCATTAAATAACATTTTTCTAACGTAGATCAAGGATTTTGCCTGTCTCATGAGATATTTAAAACAACAAAAAGTTTCCAAAATGCACTTAAGGGAGCCTTGCAATGTTTCTTACCACATGGTAAGTCAATTATCTCAATCCAAGTTTCTGACATTAAGGAATTTGCTCAGTTAGAACACATTCCCAAGTTTATTTTTCCCTTGCAGGCCGGATTAATCTGCTGAAAAAGCACTTTTCAGGGTTAACATTTTCAATGACTAGCTAAAGAACAGGGTTTTCCCCCTTGTTTAACTGTTAACCACTGGGTAGAAGAGATGACAGCTCTTGTCTGCCACCACTGATCAAAGTTGTTTTTTTGGGCTCCTAGAAAACTTAAAGCACCACTTAATTTTGTAGCAAGTGCACTTCTTTCTCAGGCAAGCTGAAAATTTAAAAAAAAAATTAAAAATGCACACAATAGGCTCATCAGCTTTATCAATAAAGCTAAAAGTTGGTAAGAACATCTGGGCATTTACCTTAACCTCCTGAGAAAGTGGGTGAATGGAGAAGTAAAACATAAATTAAGGTGACCCTAGAATTCCCCTAAACATCTACCAGGAATTTTTCTAGGAAGCCAGGACTTCTGCTCCAATGTCACCTGCTGCTTAGCACAGGGTCACCTCCCACCTCCCTCACAACCTCTTGCACACAAATCCAACTCTCTCTGCTTTACCTGGAGACATCCAGGCAATTGTGATGGAGCAATTTCTGCATCAATGCTGGCCCAGGTGCCTCACCAGCCACTCAAGGTTTTGCTGTTCCCACAGATCAGAAAGGTCAATTCAAATATGTGCAAGTCATGAGATCTAATAAAAGTTACAGCTACAGTGACAATTGCTTTGAGACACTTCAGTTTCCAAGTTAAACGTGGAGAAAAGCACGTGCCCTGAAAAACAAATCAGCTTTGTTCCTCTGTTTCAGTGGAATACTAACACATAGCACTGTCTGGTACCTTTGGAATAACTGAGTTATCTTAGTTCTAATTTATTTGGACATAAAGACTTACTCTGCCCACAGGGCTCATTGGATGAGCAGCATAATCTGATGTCAGATTATAGTTAGTTGCTTCACACATCATGCTTACTGGTCGCTCCTTCTTTTCTTCAGATGACATTGCTGCAGCAGTCCTGAAAATAGAATATGTAATAGCACTGGAACATGCTGTGTGTGCAGACTGCCAATAAAAGCACCCCTGGATGTAGCCTTGTACAGCCTGTGCCCTACTTTTCCAATCTGAAAGCAATTCACACTTCATTGCAGGGTTACCTGCACTGTTTGAAACTCCAATCTATTACAGGTGAATTTTGAGATGTTGCTTAAAACCAGAATTTCTGTACCAGCACAGGGTGTTGGTGGGAGGGAAAAAGACAGGTATGAGTGTGAGATGGAAATGGGAAGAGATGCTCTGCAGAGCCCAGCTGGCTCTGCCCCACTCGGGTGGAATTTGGATGGTTTCCACTCGAGCCACCACGTAAGGAGCTGCAGCAGTGGTGCTGAGCAGGACACCCCAAAAATCCTGGGGTCAGCTAGGAGCTCCATGCAGACCTTGTACTGCTCTGTGTTCTACAAAAGTAATGCAAAACCAGCAAATCCCAGTTGTTATCCAGTGATGCAGGAAGTGGCCAAGGAAATAATCAATGGAGGGGAAACTGTCAGGCAAAACATGACAGATTAACAGCTTGTGACTTTCCCTCAGTGATTAGAAAATTTACCCCTTTCTGGAAGTTTATTTGATTGTTATATAATATCTAGGTTGTTTACTAAAATTACAGAATAACTAAAGTGACAAGAGGAAATTCATACAGTTCATCAATGTGATGCATTTCTGTCATACAACTAATTTGAGCTATGGTTTGTATCTTAAAAATTAGCATAAAATATTTATCATTACTTTCAAGTAATTTAAACTATCTACACATTCATCTGAATTGGAAAAAATAAATATTGCCACTAGTAATCACTGAATCTTACTTCATTATTAATGGGCTTTAAAGCCTGTGTTTTATAGAGTGAAACAGAAGGCACTTACTGCTCATTCACAACAAAAATACAGTTGTCCTGCGATGGCTGTCCTGTCACTGGATGTTTGCAGGTTACTTTTCGTTCATTATGACTGTGAAAGAGAGAGAAAGAAAAGTATGAGGCATAAGTTCTGATTTTGTGGCTCAATTAAGTAAATCCAGTGCATCAAATGTATCAGTTCAGTAAAAACAATTAAGAATATTTCACTGTGGCATATAAAAATCTAAGTGCACACAGTCACAAATACATTATATATATATATATGCACACACACTAAGGAAAAGGAGAGAACTAGTCTTGAATCTTCATTAATACTCTGACAAGAGAAGGAAAACACTGGCTCTGGGTTGGTAACTATTTTGGAGTTTAAAAGCAGTAGAAGTGTTTTTAGTTCATATATGAACACAGATGATTCACTTCAGCTGTGACTTTATGAATTCATGAACAGGATTTCAGCTGGACAGGGACAGGCTGAACATGAGACACATACCCTGCTCTGTAAGGATAAAACACAACTGTAAAAGCAAGTGGCTCCATCCTCAGGACATGAAGATACCAGGTTAAAATTTCCAATATTACAGATAAATACTCAGGGACTGGAAGAAGAGTGAGGGGTTGCAATCCCAGCTCTACTTTTGCAGGCGACTTAAATTCAGGGTCCAGGCTCTGACAGAACCAGAGGACACAGGCCCAAGCTGTGCCAAGGGAGATACAGGCTGGGCATTAGGAAAAAGTTTTTCACAGCAAGAGTAATAAAGTATTGGAATGCTTTGCTGGGGAAGTGGTGGAGTCACCATCCCTGCATGTGTTTAAAAAAATCTGGATGTGGCACTTGATGCCATGGTCTAGTTGAGGTGTTAGGGCATGAATTTTCGAAGACGACCTTAATATCCTCCACTTTTAAAATAAAATTATTTGGATCATAGCAATTTGCAATTATAGAGCATTATTGATTAAAAGCAGCCTCCAAACAAAAGCCC
>JANRGV010000073.1:67054436-67089806 GCA_024734035.1 Alethe castanea
ACATCAGCAAGGCCCTGCCTTCTGTTCCCAGGGCTGCCACACACAAGCTGATAAGAGCAAGCCGTGGGCTCCAAGTGGTTAAAAGCAGCCTCCAAACAAAAGCCCAATAAAAAAATCAACATTACTTTCATGATGAATGGATGGATCAGCTTTCATACACCTAGAGTGCAAGATTAGAAGGACAGCTCAATTCTTTGCAGTTCCCCCCCTGGGATTTTAGAAAGCTGATGCCTAAATGGAGAGCCTGTGTTACAGAGCCTGACTGATGAGCAGGTAATGCTAGCACTTGATCTTTGTTCTAAGTTCAGCAGGTTTCTAAGTTTAGCCCCAGTGCAGGAATGGATCAGTTACAATGAGGAGACAGGAAAGGGGACAGTCTGTGCCATCCCTCATTGCCATGGTCATACAATGCCTCTAAAGGGAAGCAACCCAGATTAAAGAGAATTCAGATCAAAACAGTCCTGAGGAAGCACCCAAGTTTCTTTGGTTGGGTGTTGTATTTTTTTTTTTTCTTTTGTGAGTCCTCTTTTTATTCCCTTTCAAAACCTTTTTTTCTCCCCCTCTGCTATTTCATAAATGCTCAGACCAAAGTGAAAAAACCAAAAAAACCCTGTGGAGATGAGCTGGCCAAAACACTGTGCCAAAAGGTTCCCTTCTTGTTCTCATTAAACCTCGACAAGTGACTGCCAGCTGACACCCATAAATGTGGAAATAATGGATCAGGACCTCTGCTCAGGAACCAGAAACACTCCGGTGCCCCTGAGAGGAGGCACAGCCCAGGTTTGGGGTGAGTGCACCTCACTGATGATACAGAAGGGGGGAAGCCACACAAATCCAGGAGGGAAGGAAGGCAGAGGGCGGAAAAGCGAGAGAGGAGAGCAGAGGAAGCAATACTCAAGAATATTTTGCTCCAGGTTTGAGTCATGTATCAAGTCAGCATTCCAAAACCACCAAGAAACCCTTGAACAAAACAGAGTTTTGCTCACTAGTCACACAGATGTTGAGATGCACAGGAGGTAGGTGAGGTTCCACAAAAAAGGCAGAAAACATCTCACAGACACGAACCCTGCTCCTGTGGATTGTACAGAACTGTCCCCGGGCCCTGTAACAGGGCAGGGCAAAGGAAATCTGGCTTTTCTTCCCCTTCACTGAGACACAGGTGAAATCTCATGGGTGAACACCGGAAATCCAGCTGCTGCAACTAAGAGTGATGACTGTAAACATGTCTAACTGGATGAATAGATTTTAAATACTTCCATTTGAAAACTTTTCTCATTACTCATCTAATTAGTGCATTTTTGGCAGTAATTTAGCTGGTATTTTGACAAGGCTCCTCAAAATACTTGCACAAGGTGTAGTGAAGCTTGATAATTATTGTCATAACCCTCCCACATAACAGCAGGTTAAGGCATTTGTTTTAAACTCCCCTTTGCAGAGTACAGAGAGTTTTATTCAAGCTGCAGTTTGATATTCACAATCAACATCCAATTTAGACAGCTGTTCAGTTATCCATAAATTTCTAGATACACACACACTCTCAGAATTTCATTTATTATACTACAACAATCTATACATCATGAATAAATCTCAGGGGAAATAAAGCAAAAATCTATTTTTTTAAACTAAGAACTCCAACTTTATACCAAGTCCAATGTGTAATTCAGAGCTCAACTCTGCCTATTTATGTGTCTGTACTTTTATATGTAGTAAAAGAGTGATTCATTTTGACACAGCCAGCTAGAAGCCAGTGTGTTACTTTTTACTTATGCAGAGATGCAGCCTCTTCTTCTCCTTCCAGCCTTTCCCATGTTCTGAGAACACAGCATAACCACACACAAAGTCTTCTGCACTTGTACTGAAGGCCATAACTGACCCTTACTACTCTGGAATCTGTATTAAAGGCATGCTAAACACTAGAGACAAAGATAGGAAAAAATTCCCTGTGTATTTCATTACTATTCATGAGTATATTCTTCAACTTGGTAAGTGGCACAAACTATTCCTTATTAATATTTGCTACTGGAATGTGCTGGGCTCCAGAAATCTACACTAAGATGACATGAGACAAGCATTTAAATGCAAAATAAAGCACAGTTCTTGCATGTATCAAGATGATATTCTGTGATTGATTCCAGTGGTGGCTTTATACATGCCACAAAATAATCAAAAGCAAACTAAACCAAACCAACAATAAATATGAAACCACACAATCTAACCACACCCAAACAGCCTCACATGATTAGATATCTGATTAGATATATGGTAGATGTATGATTAAGTATCGCAGTGCAAGACAACTGATGCCAACCTAACAGCACCAATTTAACTTGACCCCCTTTCTCCAGAATTTTCAAACTTCTCCTTTCCAATCCCTTCTTTGGAAAACTGCAGGCTTTGGCATCATTTACAAGGTAGCTTAGTTCTGGCACATGGACAAGCCCTCAGAGCAAAAGGATTTATCCTGTTCAGGTTAGAAACGAGAGTAACCTTGAATTTTACTCATGTTATGTGCCTTCTTATCTACTCTCTTTCTCCTCTCCATCCTTTGAGACTCTTAATCTCTTTAGAAGACAGGATTATTTTACTTATTTTCTAGACATGTTCAAAAAACCCTTGTTGTGTAGTTTAAATCTACTCATTAAAAGTACAGTCAACAGCAATCGTTTTGTTTGCTTAATGCAATCCAAGGACTACTGAAAAAGAAAAAAAAAGGCCCTCAAATGTATCATTCAGAGATGTTATTCTATTTGTAAGCAGCAACCAAGCACATCACTCCAGGTGCAGAGCATGCCAACAAGCAGGTTTCTTTGTTTTCATTCTATCTTGTGCTTACAGGACTGCTGACCCATAATGCTGTGTACCAATGTTTTGTTCTAACACAGGTTACAAAAGCCAACCAAACTGAAATTCTGATCAGTTTTGCTGTTTTGAAATCGCTATCATCTTTGTCAGTATTCTGCATAGGAAATGAACTCAGGTAACTGCAGCTGGAAGGGGAAATAGAGAGATCTGTAATGCAGTTGTGCAGGATGATGCACACAGTTAAAATGAAGTGTCAGAGCTTTTTGAGCAGCTCACTCAAAAGTGGCAGCACAGATCCAAGTGCCAGGGTGGAAACAGTTGGTTTGGGCTCTCTCCACTGAATGATCTGGTTGAGCTCCCTGTCCTCTTGAAAAAAAGAAAAAAAGAGCTGGGGCCAGAACTCCCAAAGACACATCTGGTTTTCTCCCACTCAAATTAAAACTGGATGCCACTTCAAAGCCTCTCTCATGCCCTTTCTGTGCAGCCTTTATTTATGTGTTCCTCAGTGCTAGGACCTTCTCATTTGCTCACTGTCAGTGTGGCCATCAAAGCAAAGGCTGAATACAAAACATCACAAACCAGGACACAACTTTTAGGAGGCCTCCATATCTTTAATTTAGGAACACTGCTCCTTTTGACAAATGAGCACTGAAGAACACATCTCAGAAGAATGCTACACCAAATATCTGCTTCCTAACATTTATTCTATGTCTTAAGATTTACAGGCTGGCAATCTAATCTCTATTGTTTATACACACAACCCCTATTACATCACAAATATACTCAGAGATATTTCTTATGAGGAGCAGTTTTATGCATTTGTCAGGAAAAATACTTTAAAAGATGACAAATAAGGCAAGAAGACCAAGATTACCAGAGCAATAAAGCCATTCTCTCTGCATTAATGCTGAATTTTTGCACTGATATTTCGAGGTAAGGTTCAACTGCAAACAAACATAAGACAAGTCTAAGCCAGTTTTGTTTGGTTTCTGTGCAGCCCTTCATTCCTCACCTGGGCAGGGGGAGTGGGGTGAATCCAACCAGCCATTTCTACCTTGGCAGCTTGCTTTGTACCATAAGAATGTCTCATTTCTAATGGCAATAAATGCAGTTACCTAACAATGAGCTGTCTGAACTCGAAAAAAATTTCAGTAAATGCAGTCCGTACACAACTGCAAGCGAGGATGTGGTCTGTGGCTATACTGACACTTGTATTTTACTAAATCTGTAATGTCACATTTTGCAGTGAACAGCAAATGCAAGCACTTTTTGGCCAGTGCTGTCATGCCCTAGAATTAGGAGCCTTTTTCCAATTAAGGTTTTTAAACCACAAGTTTGGGAACGGGGCTGCACAGCTCCATGGCAAATGAACACCAGGGAGCCCCAGAAAAAGGGGGAAAGCAAGCTACAGTGACAGCAGCTTTGGTATCTGTGCTGCTGCTGTAGGGAAAAGCATCTGGACATTCCTGTACAACTGACTGTACTCCAGCTCTCCATTTATTTCTATTTTCCAAAAGATTAAGCACTGCTGCCCCAAAACTATAACCTTTCCTCTCAGTGGGACCATTCTAACCCCACATTCACATCCCAGTGCAAACAGCCTTTTTTCACCTGAGCAGATATGATTAACATGCCCTCGTGACATATTTCCAGTGTAAAACTAAGTTTACGTGAGCAAACATTACGTAAAGCAAACATTTTAAAAAAAACCAAACCTCTTTCAAAATGCTAGGATGAAGTACTTGCTAAAATAGCATGTACCCTATTACAGATGGAGAAGGTTTTAGCAAAAGACTCCTCTTTCTAATCAAGCACTCAGAACAAGTTACTGTACTTTTCAGAACTCAGAACTTGTGGGAGGTGTCTTTCATTCTGTAGGTAATGTGTCTGGAAAATTGCAAAATTCTGACACTCAGTAAGGGCCACAAAGCCACTGTGGTTATTTGAGAGATGCACCTGCCACATCTCACCAATTTCTGTAACATTTCATTGCATGTGAAGCCCTTTAAACCAATACACTCATTGGTATTTTCTTACGTGTACAGTATCAGAGATTTTCAGAACAAGAAATAAACCTCACCTGAATTTACAAGGGACAAATGAACATTGACTGCATGAGCACAACTGTACAACACTACCAGAAGGGATCCATCACACCAGGTAAATTAGAGAAATTCAGTTCTCTTAGCCACCCCCTCTACAACTGCAAGCATCAAATTCAGTAAAAACTTTTAGCAAATGCTTTCATAGCCACATGCCAACTTTTCCTGTTTTCAAAGCTCAGTAGACAGAGAATTATCTGCACCACAGACCACTAAGCTCAGCCATGCAAGCCCTGGCATTCCTGATTTATTGGAAGCCTGAGTGAGATGTGCTCTTGAGCAAGCATTAGAAAAAAGAAGCAGGAGTTTAAAAGGCAGTTCTGGGTTATGCTTCCATTTCACTGCATGAAAACTGGAGATATTTTACAAGAGAAAGCAACTCTAACAGCAATTCTTCTCAATAATTTTAACATGTTTTGCAATAATTACATCTGTTAAAAGAACACTAAAGATAGTTACAAGAAAAGTGAATGTGGAAAATTTTGGTAGTTTAATACCTATTGATGTGGAAACAGTGGTGCAATTGTTCAAACTCCTCCTACAGAACTACAAAAAAGCAAAGGTCTTGAATTTATTGAGTTACAAATCAAATACATAAAAATAGAAAAACATGTATAATTTCAGTGAATTACAACCTCAAATTCAACAGCAGAATTTCAACAGACATTTGGTCAAACTACAGTGCTGCTCTGCAAATCTCTTTAAGCACACTGGGATCAAAAAACCAATATTCATTAACAGAAGGAGTTAAATACCTTATTTATCTCAAGTTTTCTACCTTTGGTGGCATTTTTATCTTTTTCTTATCTGGTACTATTTATCATTACTCAGGTTTGTTTGCTTTTTGGGATCCCTTTTTTTTTTTTCCGTATTAATGGTGGGTTGGTTTGGTTTTTTTACACTTGGTGTTTTCTTAAGGTTGGGTAAATCACAGCAATCCTTTAATCATCTCATCCAAGGTTATCCAGAAGGGTAGCAGAAAACTACACAACTCTCCTTTTGTGATCACTTCAGATACCTGGCAATTGGCAACGTCCCCACACAATCACACCTCTGCTAAACAGCCGTTTTTATGAAATAAAAACACATTTCTATTAGTAACTCAGCAGAAGTTTTTAAAGAAAACCATGCTTATCAAGCCCTTATCTTAGAATACATCAGGTCATAACTGACCCTTCCTAGATCTGCTGAGAGAGAAAAATGGTCTGGTAAACTTCTGTTAAGTCCTTGTCATCTGGGAAATGATTAGAAACCTTCATTTTAGCAGTATGACAGAAGAAAGTGGCCAAAATGCAGGTGCACCACTTGTCCAGCAGTTGTAACTGTGGAACTCATTCACACACATCCTGTATTTCAAGCTGTCCCTCCCAACAGATCCCATTTTGCAAGAAGTAAGCACCAAGGCTGGGATTTATAAAAACAATTATTTTATAAATGAACAGTCACCACTAAGGCTTTAATCACTGGCCTTCTTGAAGCCATTGTGAGGATTTAATTGAACAATCTTGGTGGCCCACTGACAGAGCACATGCAAATACGTGCAGCAGGCCCCAGAGGATAATTAATTGAAGCATGCAGCATGTGTGGGCCAGCTTTCATCTCAGACAAAGGAGTACCGACCTGTTAAAAATACTCCTTGCCTGTGACGGGAAGTTCAGGCCCAGAGACACAAAGTGTGGCACTGAGCTGGAACACCGAACGTGGCACTTGTCATCTCCAGGGTCCCAGGGCTCAGCTCTCCTTTCTTTCAGTTCATCTGGCTGCAGCTTCAGCAGCTGACCATCTCGGAAAAATAATAATATTACTGCCTTGGAAGAACAGCAGGAAGTTGTCCTACAAGTCTCCTAAAGATTGAAACATCAGCAACAAACAAAATTGGTTTGGGATTTGTTTGACATCACAAGTACATCAGAAATTATCTCAGGATTTTCTCTGACCTCTCACATGCTTTAAAATAGACCCTACAATGTTTTCTTGAAACACCCACACCTAATGTTCATTTGCTCCTAAATCACCTAAGAATCCTGGTGCAGATACAGTTTTTTTAATTTAGAGGTGTGGATGCCAATCAGACTTGTGGGGAAACTTCAAGAACTGATCTGTATACAAAATACCCACAATAAAAGCTATTTTGAGAAAATTAATTGATTTTTAGAACCAGTCTGCCTAACAAATAGCAAAAAAAGTAAGTCAACCTGAATACACTAAAAGATTAAATCCTATTTCCTTAAGAAATGCTTTACTTCTTCCCATCTCAATGCCAAGTTTCTTATAGAATAAACAAAACCACAATTTAGACAGATGGTTGAAGAGGCAGCAACACCAACCCTCACTATCAGGTAAGGAAGCAGAGCAGATGAAGAGTAACACTTTCTCTAATTAAAGTAATTTGGCCTTTTTAAATGAAGAAAAAAATCCATATAATGGGCAAACACTAATTAATTATTTCAAGTGTTACTGTTAATAAAACCCCCAGATTTGCTTTTTAGAATGTGCTTCATGTGCACAGTCTGGTGTTTTAAAAGGTGACTTGGCCAAAATAAGTACCACAAGAAAAGCAGCATGGAGGAAGCAGGATCTATCACCATTCAATTTGCCAGATGAAATTTTAGAACCCATCTGATCGAGAGTTTACGTCTGCCACCCACTGCTTATGTGCAGACTGTCAATCACTCTGATGCCTGCTGGTCTCACATAACCCAGCCCTTGGCTCTTCAAGTTCAGAAATTTCCATTTATCAAAAGCATTTCTTGGCTGCCTCCCCTTGTATTTTCCCATCCTGGATTTCAACACCTACACAGATTGATCTGCATTATTCCTTTTACTCCATAAATGCAGAAGAACAACTACAGTTTATTTACAAAGTGAACTGTCAGCACTTTAGACAGCTCTGTAGGAAAAACACCCAGAAAAAACGTCGTAATTCAGTAGTCCCCTGGTTTTACATCCTGACTCTCACAACTGTATCTTAGCTCACAATATAAGGGAAACAACAATTAATATTTATCATTAAAGGCTTTTGCTGCTTCAGCAAGTGGCACACCAGGCTGCTCTTCCCAAGTTAAAATGCAGCAGCAGAGACAGCCACAGGACACCTCCAGTGACCTTGCCAGAGTTTTCCTCCACTAAACCCACACCTCAGTGACAGAATCTGGAGCTGTTTTTCCTTCTCAGGTGGTTTCTTCCAAGCTCAGGGTAGAGTAGAGTGACATGGAACTCGCTTTTTTGGCAACAGCTGACTACTGTGTAAGAACATCTCCACCCTCCAGCAGGCAAAACCATGTTTTTAGCATGAGAGCAATTCATCTGTACCTGACATTTCTAAGAGTGCAACCACGTGGCAATGAAAAATATCCTGGTGAAGACCCAGTTCACTCAGAAACACCCCATGTGAAGTGAAAATCAGTTTATTTCTTTTGTGCCAGAGCAAGGGGTCAGGGACACAAGAACATTGGGATGGCAGACATGACACTCAGTATCAGTCATTGCTTGTGATTTAAAACGGCCAAGAAAACCCCAGAGCAAACCACCCTCTGTACTGGGTGGGAACAAGATTTTTTATTGACTTCTTTAGGAACTTGTTTAGGTTTTTCTTATGCTGAATCTGGCTTTGGAAACGCTTTTAAAGGACTAGTAAAACTGTATCCAAAGAAATAATATTAACTGCTGTTTACCATATGGAGTATTACTCAATTCTCCTCTTACCAGTAGAAAAGATGAACATAAGGAAGAGATTTGCAAAGCAGGGAATATTCACATGAAGCCCAGAAGTGAAAACTCCCTCTCTCTTATGTTTTTTCCTTTTTTTTTTTTTTCTGTCTGGATTACACATTGTATCAGGAAAGCAGATTTTAGGCTACATTTCAAGACTATAAAACAGGAGGATTTGTAAAGAAGGATGTTTTTACAGTATCTCTCACCTTACACACTCTTTGCAGAATCAGCAACTTGAGAGATGTTCCAGATCTATGCAGTAACAACGCTATGCAGAATTTTTACACATCTCCAGCTACTCAATACTTGTTATGTACCTTCTGACATTCAGTTGTTTCTGTATGGTTTTATTCTGGTGTGCCAAATAAATCTTCTTGCATTCTTTTTTGGGGATCCAGCCTCTGTACGGGTGGAGGGACTCCCAAAGCATGGCAAGTTTTGAGATGTATTTATGGCCAGCAGATTTGGAGTAACACAACACTTTAGAATTTACAAAGGGAAAAAAACCACCACCCCTGGTCATTCCTGGCTGAAAACACCAATATTTATTTGTTTCTTTGCTTTAAGTCCAGATTCCTGGCACCACACAGCTCATGGAACAGGAATCCTGTGTTTAACTCCTTATCATGAGTTTTTACCCTGTTTTGTGCATCCTGCTCTGGTGAAGGTGGCAATGTAATCTCTAGAACTGGCTAGAGCTGTATGGACAGCAATGTTACTCTTCAGTGGTGGGCATCACAATAAAAGAGTCACTTAAAGACTGAGCCTCTGAATGTATTTTTGAATATTGCCCTCCTCCTATGCCATTTGGATCCCATAAAGCAATGAATTTTAACAGAGGAAGGCTGGGAGGGGAAAAGAAAAAGAAAAAAAAAAAAAGAAGACATCAGTTCACCAGCAATTTCTCATTCCACATGAAGAATGGGGACTAGAGTAAGTTTTGCGTGTTGAAAACAAAGTGTCACTTGAATGACTCCTGCATGGAGTAGGAATTCAGGGGGTTTGAGCATCCTGGTGCCCTGGGCTGGGAAGTTTCCCCAGCCTGCTGACTGTGTGGAGTGCTAACACTCGGCACACTCTGACCCAGGGACTCTGAGGATGCTCTGCCAAGGCTGCAAAAAACATCTGCCATGGTCTCCCCCCTCCTCATGCCCTTTGCCTGGAGATAACTGAGCCAAAACCACCCAAACCAAACAATTCAGCCTACTTTACTTTTCAAAGGAACAGAAAATGCACAAGCCAAAATAGACAGTGGTCTAACAACTTCAGATAAAGTTTATTTTCACTTTTTTTCGGAGAGTTTCAACCCTGAAATGACCGGCATTGCCCCACATCTAAAGTTTTTAACAGCTTAATGCCAAGCTAAAAGCTTGATTTCATAGTAAGTATGTTACAGAAGTAAATAAAATGTTAAGTCCAAGCAATAAATTCATCAGCTTCCCCAGAAGCAACTGTGAACAAGCAGTAGTGCCTTGCTGTGAATATTGTTCATATTTTTCCTCATTAGGCAGAAGGTATTTTGAGGTAAAGAATTTGTTCTGTGATCATGGCTCTAAACCACTTCTCTGCTCAGGTGAAATCAGAAGTTTTTACCTTCATCTCTCCACCTCCCAAAATAAACACCACACTTCAAGCTTTTGAAAATTTTTGTCTGCATGACAGTTTTCACTTGTTTACTGCAAAAAAATCTGTTCCTGTGGCTAGATAAGGGAAACTGCAGATCACACTGAATTTTCACATCTGGTGCTCCAGTAGGGATCATATGATTTAGCTAAAACAGTTTCAATAGCAGAAGAACCACATGTAACCCTCTTTTCCCAGTAAAATAGGCAGACTGATACACCTGGCTCAGTTTAGAAGCAAAGGCAGAAGTTTCTTTCAGTCATGTAGCTCAGTGACACACAGCTTTAAATACATCAATATATTCCTCTACCAGCTTATAAGAGGTAGCCACACATTTAAATGAAGATATACTTTAAGGTTTAAAAAACATTGTTCATATTTAACTATATCCTTTTCTCCTAAAAAAAAACCCCACAAAAAAACCAAACCAAAACCAAAACAAAACAACAAAACAAAAAAACAAAAACAAAAAAAAACCCCAAAAAAACCCAAAAAACAAAACAAAAAAAACAAAACAAAAAAACAAAACAAAAAAGACACCCAACCAAATCCTGCAAGAAAATGGGAAACTTATGAGCTAGAATGTGACTTCTATGGGTTGGAAAAGTGACTGGAAAACTCCAGCTATCACCACACTAGCTGTGGCTCCATGCAGTCAACCAGCAAACCCAGGAAGTTTAACATCAGCAACCATGGGCAAGCTGACATATGCAGTAGGCATTTCTAGACCTATACTTAAGAAAGGAACCTCACTCCATCCCCTTTTCTTTTCTGGAAAGAATTTGAGCACATTATTATGTGCTTAACTGATTAACATAAGAGTATGGCTGCATGGGGTTTTTTTTTGCTAAAGGAAAGCAGCAAATTAGAAGTTTATGCACAATCCTAAATTCCTGTCAACAGAACAGCACAACAGCTATTGGTGCTGTTCAATCCACACAATTGCAAACCTAAAATGCTACCAGCACTTCATTTTGGTGCATAGCCTCTGTACTTATTTCCATCTAAAAGTACATTCCATATATCAAAAAGCACAGCGCACTTTAAACATCTTAGAAGACTGTTTGATATAACTGCCTATAAAAACCTATTACAGCTAAGCCCAAATCACACTAAAAAAACCCAACAAAACAAACCAGTGATAAAACTTGTACTTAAATTTAACTTATCAATAAAGTTAACTTATTAAGAAAATAAAAGCAGCAAGTAGGTAAGACAACATCTCACTAAAATGAAACATTAACATTTATCTAAACTCGACAGTAGAATTTATTTGGGAACTATAATGACACAGAAAATACATCTTCTATTGACAAAAACAGAATTTAAAAAGCATTTCCCACAGCTCATTGTTTTTAGTTCTGGGTTGGGAGCCAAACCACCTACATGAAGAGTCAGAGCTACAAAGGAACTTCAGTGCTAACAGTCATCTTCCAAATCACGTAAATCATAAATATTACATCAATCCTGCATCTGCAATGTACCACCACCACCCTGCTGTCCCACAGGAACTGCCAGTTGCTGCATTAATGGAATTACCCAAGGCACCGGTTTCTGGAAGGTGATGCATTACATCCACGTAGCCACCCACAGCTCTGATTCAGAGCAGCCAAATTCAGTCTGGAATTATTTCCTGATGAAAATCAATACACAACTTTTACTGAGATGAGTTGCACTATTCCCCAGAATCTCCAAACAGATGAATAAGACATTTTTGCATGTATTCATCCATCAAGACTTGTCATCCTCAAAGGAACACCAAAAGAAAACAAAACCAAAGTGACAAAGCAAAACCCTGGGCTTCCCTTGCTAAATACCACCTAGATAAGTGTGCTGAAATTTTCTAGCTATAAAAAATAAAAACTTTTTCAAAACTGGAATCTGACAAGATTTCCAAATGTCACAGGACTGCAGCACTTTTACAATGAAGACTTTTAACTGCCAGGGAGGAGAAAAGAAGACATGTATTTTGTATTTCTCCTATGATGAGAAAACAGTTACCTTTAAGTGGAAACTGAAGTGTTTTTCAGTTATTTAAATCCTAAGCTACAATCAGATATAGTTTTATGGACTGGTTGATGTTTTTTTCCGAAATAATTTTTACGCTGATTTTGCAGCTCAATATACGACATGCCTACAGAAATAAACACCCAGTTTTGCAGGTGATACACACAGATCTATACACTGGCTGGAAACATACCTGGCTTTCCATTTTGTGCCCTCACAAACATCTACAAGCCCCAAAATCACATCTGAAAGCTGGCATCCAGTAACACTGCCATATGAGCTGTGGGTTAAAACCAGGTACCTTACAAGTGTCTGCTTGGAAAGTACTCCCCATTCAGCATTGCAGCTAATTAAAAACAGCACAAATTCCTGCTACATTCAATCTCTATGACAGGATTTTGCAGACAAGCATGTCTAAATAAAAATCTTGCAAGTCAGACACAGTTACAGTAAGCAATAAACACAACTTGTACCTACAATTAGGTTTCTGCTTAAAATCTCCAACTTGCTAAAAAAGTTGTATTCTGCTTTGCATATATTGTGAGTTATTGAATGCTGGATTTAAAAAAATCTAAAAAAAAAAGTGGGAGGACATGTCTTAGGAAAAAACAGTCATTAAAATGTACAAGAATTACTCACCAGTCTCCAGAGACATTAATTCTTTACCACAAGCTTGACACACAAACAAGGAAACTCAAAAGGATGTGAGGGATGATCCTTTTCTCTTGGAAGCTGTTTCCCAATGAGCACTGCACGATCCTGACCCAGAGGAAGAGCAACTTAGCTGTCAGGACTGCTAGACTCTGAGAAAGCTGATACCAGAGTGATGTCACTTATTCCTGAAATGTTCCTGCAGCTCCCAACTACTGACTCTCTCCTGCCACTAAAATCTCATCCTCCACACGATGGAAAACAAAATGGGATTTAACAACAGGACTGAGTTTCAACAGGAAATAATTGTACAGATTTTAGCTGCGTATTACGAGCTTAGAAAAACTATTACAGTCAGAGAAAGTGAAAAAACACAAAACCAAAAAAACCCCACAAAACACAAAAAAAGCCCCAGATGTTATCGAAATATGCTCCTCTAATTATCTCTAACCTGTAAAGATTTTCTTTCTGGCAGCAGAAGTCAGAAAACACTTCATGAGATGTAGGGGAAGAGCAAAGACTGAGCACTGGGCATCTGTCTGCAGAACTCAACTAATCCAGCTGAGAAGTCCCTGGCATGGCAGAGGGGCTCTCAGCCAGGTCACCTTTCTCCCTTTTTTTGGCTTCTTTCTGCCCCAAAGTTTGCCCCACAATGGAAGCTCAATCCTCAGGAAGTACGTGCCCAATTCCGTTTGGAAACTTATTTTTTATGGAAAGAAAAGAATAATAATGAGTAAAAACATACTGCTTGTGTGCTAAAATCAGGAACTTGTAATATTGAAATAGATGCATCCAAACTACTAATGCAGCACAAATGAAGCTATAAACACTGTGAAGAACACCCCAGAAAGGAAAGAAATGATCACAACAAGCACTGCAGGAAATTTCTATACGGCAAAGAAAAACCGGGAACTAATGCTCAACTTCAAAAATATAAAGCAAAAAGAGATGAAAAACATGAATAAATTATTTAGTGCATAAAATTCACTTTGGCATGAGTCAAAAGCAGAGTTGCAGTTGAAGGGATGGCTGGGGTTTTCCACAGAATCCCAAATTTTAGACTAAGAGAGCAGTGATCCTTCACATTAAAACCCTACACATCACAGATTATCTTCATGAATATTTTCAAGTTAGCGTCACACACATCTTTAAATATGACAGCCCACAGATTTCCAGCAGTCCTGAGCCAACACCATCCCAATTTAGAGCAGGTTAGTAACCAACAGGGGCACTGTGTGGGCAAAGCACCACCTTCAGTCAACTGCACTGGGGGCACTGCAAGCCTTCCTGCACAGAAAAAACATGGATTTTTGCATATTTAATAGGGAAAATATGTCAGCTACAAAGGGACAAGTCTCACAGAAAAAAGATGCAAATTCACCAAATAAATCGCTACTTTTTAAAAAAATTATCCCAATGTGCAAGATGAGAAATTCTAAGGAATGCATAAAGTAACAAAGTGGAAGGAACACAGAGGCCTTCAAAGTGAAGAAATGGCAACTCAAAACAACAGAAAACATTCTTCTGATCGGAAAGAATAAGGACTGGGAAAATACCCCAAAGTGGCAGGCAGTCAGAAAAGGCTTAAGGTGAGTTATTCCTGAACTCTCAGTGTGAACAGCACCAAAACCAGGAGCTGGGGCAGAAGGAAGTGCACACAAATAAATGCACAGTCCAAGCTGACCTGGGAAGAAGCTGGGTCAAGAGAAGCACCAAGTGCACCAAGGCTGCCAGAGCTGATGGGGAGATCACCAAACCCTTCTGCCCCAAAACCCACCAGAGCAAACCCCCAAGGCAAGGGACCTGCTTTGAAAATTTCTCCTGTCACACTTAGAATAGCAAAAATCTGGAGTGCAAAACCAGTGAAATGCTGTTTTTCCAAAAAAATATAAGACTCGAGCCAAATACTAACAATGCAGAAATGAGCTGGAAAATATGGGAGTTTTACCATCAGTCAAGTGTTAAGTCAATATTAGAGACTGTGCCTCCTTTTCTTGCTTGGCACATTTAATTTACAATACTGATCCACTGCTTGAAATCAAGTTAGCAATCTTCTCCTCCTTTTTTTTGATAGCATATGATAAGTTTTATGGAAGTAATTAATCTCCTGTTAGTTCTGTGGCATTAAAGTCTCTCTTTTTAAGAGCTGTGCTATTTCCAGAAGAATCTAAAATTCATTAATAGCCTCCAGCCCTGAGTTCAGTGCTATGATTTGATGAAGCATTAGCACATGACACTGGAAGACAAAGAACAAAGCAGCCAGAAGAGCAAAGAGCTGCCAGTTTTGAGACATGGTGGCTTGGCAGAATGTAAGAGCTGATTTTGAACGAGAATCTTAATATTTAATTACACCAACTTTCTGTTTCTGTCAGGTTTTCAGTTTCATTAAAAAAAAAAAAAGGTATTTCTGAAGGCCTTCAACATGAGATTATAGTCAGGCTGAAGCACCATAATTTCCAACAAAGGGCTTAACTTCCTGAAAATGTAAGACAGCTAAGACTAACCATAGCAGTCTAAATCAGAGCAGGACAACAGGACACACTTTGTCACTGCTGAACTAGAGAGTTATGGATTGCTCCGCTTCACGTAATTGAATATTTTCAATAAGAAAGATTTTGTTTTTTTCAGCCAAACCAACACAAAGACAAAACAACGTAACTGAGCCAAAGAAACAAGGGAAAATGAAATTGCTCTGGGCACATATGTACAGATAACCACATGGCAATCTCACCTGAATTTTCCACAGAATTTAGGGGTTGATCATCACGTCTGAGTGACTAAGACCTTTAGTAAGTTCTTTACAAAGGTCTTCAGACATCTGATTTAGGGAACATGCTCTTGATTAGCTCAACAGGCTGCCTTACGGACAGCCAGTGTAAATGCTATAACATACAAAAACCTGAGGTCAAAAAGATGAGGCTCACACAAAAATGTCAGATGATCAAGACTCCTGGTGGTCACCAAGTTCAACCTCATGCTTAGAGGTAAATCCAGTGCCAGACCAGATTGCAAAGGCCCTTGTCCAGTTGGGTTCCAAAAATCTTTAAGAAATACATTCTATGCTCAAGAGGCTTGAATTTTTTACTATTATTATTTTAACCTGTTAGAATGTGCTTTATTGCAGTTTATGACCACTCTGCAGAGAGTCTGTCTCATTTATGAAGTCCATGTAGTTAATTTAGTTCCCTATATTCTCTTTCTTGCCCTTTTTTTTTTTAATACAGTAATGTTTGTCCTTTTGCAGTCATCAGGGTTATCCCTGTTGATAAAGATCACTCTTGTTGTGACATCTGTCAGCTCACTCAGCACCCTCAGCTGTTCATGTGCCTAGATTAAGAATCCATGGCTGTTTCAAGCATCAGTCAAGGAATAATATTAAAGTGAATATCATATTTAAAAAAACAACAAAAAGCAACCTAGGAGGGGTAAGGGCCTTAAGGCAGCTTGTATGTGTCAAAGCAAAAAACGAAGAGGTGGAACACAGATGACCCCACAGGAAACACATCACTGGTCCAGGCTGCTGGAATGCTGCAGGATCTACTGGGAGCTGGCACCTGGTGCTTCTGCTGTGAACCTATGACTGAGAGCACCCAAGTGTCACTCAAACACTCCTTCAAGCTTGCTCTGCTTGGTTGCAGCTCTACACGCCATGAGCAGACATGATAATGAATTCTGAAGCAGGAACTTGGACTGCTTGCTGTTGACAGGACAGACAGAACAAGTTTTCCCAACGGGAAAGCCCAACCTTGGCTTGCAACTGGAATGCCTTGTTCTGTCCCAAACATCAAAAAAGCTAAAGACAAGTAATGGAATCTGCAAGCAGCATGAACATTACCAGTCAGCAGGCAAGGCAAGGGCTAAACTGCCCATGGGTTTTGGTTTTTTATTTCCCAATCACAATGACACACAAAGCCACTGACACAGAACCTTAAATGAGCTTGGGAAGAACCAGTCAGCATTTAGAGTTGTAGCCTTTCTGGAATAACTTGTTTATAGTTTATATAAAGCCTTTGATTCTAGGCATTGAAAATGGAAAGAGACAAAGTGAATGTTTCCTCCTTCCCAATGCTTTCAGAGGAAGGGAGCAGCATTTTTAGATTTACTGCTGAAAGACCAGGATTAAAGCAAATGTCTAGTTAAAGAAGGCATTAATTTTACTAACATAAATACATTTCTCAGCTACAGCATCTTTCATTAAAGCAAGCTGCACTCTCATGCTGCAGGAGTTGCCATTGGGCAATAGCTGAAACAAAAGAGCAACCACGAAACCTGATCATGTAAAGATTTTCTTCACTGTAAAAATTTGCCAGCATGTGCAGACGTGAAGGACCCACAGTCTCCCCTTAAGGTCTGAATTTTTGAGATGAGAGGCAGACACTAAATCCATCCCCTGAAGCCTGTCACAGCCTTCTGCTCCCCCCAGTGGCAAAATCCCAAATATAATCCACGAGGAGGCCACTGAAGCAGCATCACACACTCACACAGCACTCTTCTCAGAGGTTCCTCAAACCCAAAATTTCCAGTACGCAGAGGACTTTTGTTCTACAAAAAATAAACAACAGTCTAAACCAGCATTTATCTTGATCTGCGCAAAAAAGGCATTTGGAATTTATAAAGTAGTTGATAATGGAAATATTTAAAATTAATCTATAATCCTAAAATGTTGACAGCAATTTTCTTGGGTTACGATGAAGGAAAAAAAAACACCTTTAAAAATAAAATTATTTTTTAAGTATTAGTAGCTATCTTCTGTTTAAAAAAAAGCCACAAAAAGCTGCTGCCATGCAGACATCACTTGCCTACTCTTATCAGCCTTCTAATGTTTTCCTTCTCTTGAGCTTCAAAAAACTTTTTAAAAAGTGAGCATAATAAGAATACTATTTCCTGAAAGATGAACCAAATGAGTATTTAAAAAATAATTCTGACAGTGTAATTTGAGGATATGTATCTTACATAGAGTAAACACTCTTCTATATTCAAAGACTGACTGCAAAATGACCTTACTTGAAATACTTTTTGGCTTACATTAGTGGCACCTGTGCTTGCTTACCAGTTACCTGCAGTGAGGAATGATAAGAAAAGAACCCCAAGGCTTTTTTTTTTTATTTCATGCTGAATGAGGTCAGACACTGAACTCACATTTGAAGGTCCAAAATGTTAACACAAGACTTTAAGCATCGTATGTAAGAAAGTTACTGAATCTCACCAGTCCAAACTGAACCCATTCCACACAAATACAACTTCATTAAGTTACCCTAAAACCTAATTCTAAAATTTACCTGAGGTTTTATGCAGCCCAAAAGCTTTCCAACACAGGTATTAAAAATCACCTACAGGCTGTGCTGCTCTTAAGTATATTTAAATGTGCAGTATTTACACCAAGTCAAAGCTGTCTAATAGGTTAGAGAAGCCTCAAATAATTTTGCAGTTAATATGGTTTAAAATGCATCTAAAAAACTTGTATGCTGGAGTTTTTCCTCTTATTTCCAAGAATTACTTCTGAAACAGAGAAATAACAGCCTGCAGTACTGTTGCATGCTTTCTGAATTTCCTTTCCATGCTTGTCTTTCAAATGTATTTTGGAGACTTTCCATGAGAATTAAGATCATAGTGTGTGTGACAAGCAGCTAAGGATTTTTTTCTCCACTGTCTTTTAATGATTTTGCAAATATTCATGCCAGTGCACAGCAGCTGCTGAGCTTCACTGGCATAGTTTCTGTAAGTATATTCCAGTCAGGTTAGGTCAGTCATTTTGCTATCTCAAAAATAATCAGCATATCAAATATTCACTACTTGAGCTAAAGAAGACACATTCCCCCCAATAATTGTAACAAGATTCACATTACCAACAGTTCAGCTCTTTGCAGAATGAATTCTGATGACCCACATCTACTGGATACTGCTTGTCAGAAAACATGAATTTGATGTTGTGACAGAAACAGAGCCACTGGTAACCATCTCCAGTGTCATAAAGGACTTGATACACTCTGAAAAAACACCTAGTTAGAAGTGATGAGCTTCTCTATTCTACACACTGGGGGTAGCCGTTTCTAACATAGATGACATGCCAAAGTTATAACTTTAAACCATGAAATTGTAACTTGCGCCTCCAGAGCAAGGACTGTGATGTCAACAGAACCAGCAAAGGAATCTGTTGTTTCAACTAATTTATTTTCTAGATAAAGAGCAGGGTCTTACTGGTTATTATTCCTTATTACTGTAATTCTTCAATTAAAAATGTTTCTTCTGTTTTCATATGATATGAGAAGGCTGCAAAGCAGTGGAAGTGTATTCACCAGTCACAGAGTCTACATTTTTATCAATGAGAATGCTACTGGTGCGTGCAGGAGGTCCCCCGAGTTAAAAGCACAGACTTTTTGCAGACACTCAAATGCTGTTCAGTGAAAAAGGGTCCAGTGCTCAGTGTTCAAATTGTAAACTTTTCTTCAATGCCACAGGGATATCAGAGCTTTGCCAGGAACCAGCTAGAAACATTTTAAAACTACTCAAAGTATTTATCTTCGAATATTTTTCAAGGCAACAGCAGTCCCATTTTCATTTAATCTTTTACATAAAACTATGGAGGTAACAAGAGCCAAAAGACTGAGCCTGGGAAGCCAAAGAGCTTTGTGGGTCATCAAGTCTAGAAGTGTTAGAGAAACTCCAGAGTGGCTGTGGTCAGTTGAAGCAGGGGCTGGACTCACACATTCAGGCATGGGCACACTGCACTGACCCTGACAGTCCTGACTGCTCTTCTCCTCACCGCTCTGCTACTGCTTTTCCACACAGTCCTCTGACTGTTCCAGCTTTACACAGGTGCAGAAGAAGTTTTCATGAATTTCTGCATGAAAATGGAGAAGTGGAATGCAATTGGAAACTCTAAATACCACTTCAACACAGTTGTCAGAAAATGACACATTGCTGCTCTACTAGACATGTCACCATAACATAAAACGAAGAAATTAAATAAATCTAATTCTGTTGAAGTCTCACACTGATTAATACATTTAATAGTCCTGTCTTAACAAAATTGAAACTGTTCTTACTTGGTTTCAACACAGATAAAGCAATGAGATATGAAACTGCATCCAGTGGATGAAATGATCAATCTGAATCTATCCTGTGGATGTGAATCATTACAGGACACAAAGAGACAAGCACATCTTGGTGCTCAGGGGGCTGTGCTGATGAATTTAGGACCTGAAACTTACTGTGTTACAGGGTGGGATACCAGAGCAGACTGGACTGCGAGCCCACTGGAATTCCTCACGGAGTAACGCAAAGCTGGTAGCTAAGGCATGGAAACCAATGCAGCTTCAGGAGGAACAAGTTTCCGTGGGGCTATCTGGCTTTTCTCTCCCTGGGGCAGGGGCAGCTCTGCACTGACAGGATTCCAGTGCCCCAGGTAAGGGACTGACAGCCAGCAGCAGGCTGATGGCAGCAGGGACGTGCCCTGGGCTCAGCTCTCTGCTCCACCTGCCTGCCCTGGGATCCTGCTTACATCAACTGTGCCTCCAACCCCAGCTGGTACTGTCGGGATAGACAACAATAGACAACATTACAAGAACCCCATACGACTCTGAGGGGCTAATGCTGCCATGGAAGGGTGTGGGGAACAGTCTCGACCCACTCTGATCCTTCAGGCAGCTCAGAAATGAAACCCAGCAGCTCCTGCAGGAACCCAGAAGCAGACTGTGCTGGAGACACTTGCAGAGGCAGCAGCAGAGAATCCCTGTGCCAGCCTCCCGAGGGCTGCTGAGGACACCTGCCTGGTCTCTGCTCACACAGAGAACAAACGCAGGGGGCAGAGTGGGCTGGAGCAGATGGCATCACCAAAACCGGCGGTGCTCAAGCCATGCCTTGCCTTCTCTGCTATGACAGCCTTGATGGCTTGGGCTATTTTCTCCAGGAGGGGAAAAAGATAAAATCATCCTACTTCTCAGAACAGTTAAAAAAAAAAAAAAAAAAAAAAAAAAAAAAAAAAAAAAAAAAAAAAAAAAAAAATTAATAAAAAGTCTAACATAGATTTCCCAGGCAAAATACAGTGTCTCATATCAGACAAATTTCTATGGAGTATAATTAAGACTTGCATTGACACCCTGAGTTTCAACAACAGCTCTGAAAACCTTGCTGTATTCCTTGTTTCTCAGTGCAATTTTTCCCCTCCAAAACCTCCATCATATGCTGAACACATCTTGTCAAAAAGAACTGTCCATTTAAAACAATGCAGTACTGCCATTTTGCTGGTTTTGTTTTTAACTCAATCATGGGTCACACTTAAAGTGACCTCAAGACACCACAGCAAATGCTGTTCCATGAAAACTGTGCAGGTCCTTCCACTAAAAATATTACTCAGTGTTGTCAAACACAACACTTTCACTGATTAAAAGGTTTTTATTCAGTTGCCCATATGCTAATGTTCATGCAAATGACATATTTTCTACCAATATGGTTATGTTATGATACCCATATAATTGCCTGTACACATTATTATATATATATTATGGCAAAAGAGGCAAAAGAACCATCTGAAATATAAAGACAGCCAAATATGGGAATAAACTTTAAAGACTGAAAATACTGAAATGCTGATTAAGTTAATAATTTCCATAAAAACAGGGAAGTATAAAACATGGAAACCTTTTGATATTTGAGATTTTTGGGCAGGATATGAATTGCACACATGTACCTTCAAAGCAGCCTGAAGTACATAACAACAAACATTTCCTTTATTTTTCCCCAATGGTCATATTTTCATCAGAAAAAAACTAAGTCACTGGATGGAACATGCTTCCATTAAATCCAGATTAGCTAAAGGAAAGCCCAAAGCAATTCCAGCTTTCTTACAACCAGTGACATGTTTAAATACCAAACCACTGTCTCCTCACCACAGCACTGAAATCTGCATAAGACTGAATATCCTGAAAACATTTTACAATATGGAAGCATGCATAAACATAAGGAAAGTGATGTTGTACTGAAAACACATTGAAAAAATTCAAGCTTATTTATCATTTTGAGAAACATTCCTGTATTTTTTTTTCTTTTTGTTTTCCCTCTTTTCTCTTTCCTATGTTCTTGGAGGGGGGGGATGGAAATTCTGATCTACAAAAAGAAATGTTTTACTTACTCTTGGTCATCTTTTAGGAAATGTCCAAACAACCCCTTTATACAGACAAATTTGCTAATTTTTCATTGGCAGATAGTCCCAATAAATACCTTTTCACTATTAAAGTGACCTAGTGTATTCATGGCAAAAATCTGCCAAAATTCATAGGACTGTATTTAATACCCATTTTAAACCTCAGTACACTGAAAAAGTAGACAATTTTCACCTAATTCAGGAAGGACTTAGCCAACTCATTATTTCCACTCTCTTGGTACAAAAAAAGCCAAAGTTATTTAAAAATAACACAATCCCAAATATTTTAGGTGTTCACTTTAGCAAGCCCATTTCCCAACTTATCCTGGCCACATACAGAGACAATTAATAACGTCTTCTTTATTTTTCCATAAAATCTCAGACTCAATTAGACATGGCTGACATCAGAGCCAATTATTTAAAATGAGTACTGGTGTGCATTTTCTTTTTCACTTGGGAAAGTAAATTTAGCTCATGCCTGTGAAACATTAGCTCCACTCTTTCCTCCACTTTATAAAAAAAGGAAACTAATAAATGGCAATATCAGATTGTAGCAAACTGTCTAAAATAGGTCAAGATCTGATGCAGAATGCTGACAAGGTTTTTGGACACAACCCTCAGCCTAAAATTGTCACAGGCTCTCCATCTGGCACACCAAGTGAGTATGTGCAATTGTCAGCAGTAGTAAAATCTCTTATTTAGAATACAATGTGAATGGAAAAAGGCTGAGCCTTCACTGCCCAAAAGATTTTAATAATTCAAAAAACAGTTGGCAGGCAGCTAAAGTCATACATATACAAAGGTTTCCTTTCACCCCACAACCTTAACTGATTTTTTCCCCTGTACAAGCAATTATATTTATGAAAATTCAAGCAAAAAGTTCATTTAAACATTGTTTCATCAGGGGTGCTCCCTCAAAAGGACTAAAGCCACAACATGGTCTCACTGCTCTCCTGGTGCACACGTGCCACCCAAGTCAGCGACTTTTTATTCATGTCAAAAGCAAAATTAATTTCTTCATCCTCTTCAAGAAATAACTCAACAGGTTGAATTACATTTCTTACATTTTTAGTCACATGAGTTCCTCAAGTTCTCTCCAGAGACCTCCAGTTGCTAAAAATCAGAACATCTACACAGCACAATCCTAGGAACATAAACCTTTCACTCTGGTATTTTATTGCAAGTTACCATATATCGGTCCACAATAAAATGTAAGGAAATCCTAATGAGCAGCTGACATATCTAAAATGACTGAATAGTAACATTCCTTAACATGTAAATGCATCGATTTATTCAATTTCAGCCCTCAATTCAGTGTAATTTAAATGCATTTTGAATAATCTTGTTCAGCCAGCAGCCCCTACACACATTCACCTCCCTCTCTGCATGGTCTCTGTGTGGATATATATATACATATATAAAAATATATATAAATATATATATATGCACATACACATCTAGAAACACAAAGAAATCAACAAAACTAGCACAGAGTAGAACTGCAGCAAAACAAAAGGCAATATATTGTTGTCAAGCTGAGTTCTCAAAATAAACTCTTTATGCACAAGCACCACTAAAATCATAAACACAAGGCAGATTTTTTCCACAAGCTGCCCATGACCCAAAGGGGACACACAAAAAATAAAACGAGTAGAGACAAGAGAAGCTCTGCAGAGGAGACAGTACAAAACTCAGTTAACCTTTCTAGCAATAATGTAAGAATTTAGCTTTTTGGGAAACTAACCAGAGTCAGTACTTACTGCAAAGGAAACAATAAACAAATAAATAACTATTTTTAGGATCAAGGTCATAAAAATAGCTTGAGATGTTGAACACTCACACATTTCTGCTTTCCTTTAGACCACAAACTGGAAATGCTGCGTTAGGGGGCCAAGCCAGCTCATGTTCAGGCGCTCAGGAGTCACACAGCACCCTCCATCCCATCCCTCCTCCAGCCAGGAGTGCCAGGGTGATGATGAGGCTCAAGGGCTCATTGATCCTGCTCCAATAAATCAGGTCAGCTGGGAACACAGCAGGGGCTGTGTTTGGCCCTTTGTCAGACTCAGCAAATTCACTGACAAGCAGCTTTCCCCGTTGTAATTCAAATATTTTATCCAAAAGACTAAAGCGCATATCCACAGCCACAACAGGCTGTCCACTTGCAAAAACAAGCTCCCCTGCCAACCCCAAAATATTTGTGAATGCATTAAGAGCTCCAATCTCACTGCAGCCTTAAAACACACAGGAAGTTCAGTCATGATATTAAAGCATCTTCATTCACCCACAAGTAAGTGAAATCAGGAAGCAACTCTTTTTTTTTTTGGGGAATGGAAGTGGGTGGTGTCAGTTTATCAATTCACTCCTTGCTTTTTATAAACTCAGTTTAGAGGTTTTAAAAATACATTGTCAACTGATTTTCTGCTACAAGTTAAATGCCTTGCATTAAAGAATTTAGACGTTATAATTTGCAGATGTTCTTGGAGAAAAACAAGAGTTTAAATCAAGTGCAAGAACTAAGCCTTGATAATACTTTGAATCATAAATCCTGCTTTGCCCACAGTTAATTAGAAGTTAATTAAATCCTAAGCCGTATCAAGCATTCACCTTAACTACTACAAAGACTATAAATTTGTGCAGAAATTTCTATCATCTTACCAAGGTGCTAAATCTCAGTCATAACAAAGAATCGGGAGATAGCTTTTCCTATTCCTTAGCTGGTTAAAGAAAGAAATACATGCACTGCAGCAAAACTAACATAAAACATCTAACTTACCCTGTTTAGCAATCCATCTTGAAGACAAGTATACTGTAAGTATCTTTCAGCATTGTCTTAAATAAAATTCTCTTTTGCAGGACAACCCCAGCTCCCTCTAAAATATGAGATGCACCAAGTAATCCATGTTTTAAACCAAAATTAGTTTAAAAGAACATAATGAAAAATGGTTGAAGAACTGCTGCTATATTTAGAACAGTTAGCTAATTTGAAGTCAGAAGAAAAAAAAAAAGAATGATGCCCATTTTTCTGCCCAGCCCAGCGCTCCTGTTTAAAAAAAAACCAGTACTTCTCCAGTGAAGAAATTAATATGGACTCACCAGAAGGCACTATGGCTCCCTTCTGCAGCTGCCAGAGGAATCAGAGCAGGGACAGAGGATGGCAGAGCAGGGACAGAGGATGGCAGAGGATGCCAGAGCAGGGACAGAGGATGGCAGAGGATGGCACAGGGCACGCCCTGCCCTCCTCACCCACCTGAGCAGCAGCAGGGAACAGACACTGCAGAACCCCAAACCCAGAGCATGCTCAATTTACCACGGCCTGATGCTTCATCTCAGCAGGAGATGGCCTACTTCCAAACAGCTCCAGAACTCCGAGTCAAATCCAAAATCGTTAACTGGAATGCGCAAAACTCAGCCACCAAGCAGCATTGATTTTTTTTTTTCCTCCCCCTCTCTTTTTTTGTTTTAAATCTGGGCTGATGCACGGATAATTATTTGCACTACTTCCCTGAAGGGCATCCTGAGGCTTAAACACTATCATCATGTGCAACACAGTAATTACATGATGCCACTGGAATAGACTGAAAACCTTTTCAGGATAGGGTATGATCTGAACACTCAGCAGCACGATTCATAAATCAGACAAAGACAACAGATCTGCTGAATACTGTCTGTATTAATTTAGGAATTATCCTACCTGCTGATTTCTGGGCAGATTTTTTTATTATTTATTAATTATTTGTTTTTTAGGGTAGGGGAGTCAAGACAAAAGGCTTGAGAACTGTCTAACAAGTGGTGGCTTGAGAACAGTGTAGCAAATGATTTATATTCCAAAACCATTTACCCTCCACTTAAAGCCTATTTATACATAAAGAAACCACTTAGCTTCTTAATGAAGCAATTTATTTGGATATCAAAAGCCAGGTTATTCACATGCAAAGATCCTGTGAACCAGATATTCACACCTTTTCCCCTCAGGAGATGAACATCTTTTTATACACCCACAGACAAGTGGTACAGAAGTCTTCTCTGTTTTGGTTTTCTCTCTCTCACAGTCCTCTTTCCATATTTATTGCATATTCATTTTTCCAAACAAATACACAAAGTTTTCCTCCTCTTGTGAGAAGAAAAAAGCAGAGCCCCAGGCACTTCTGGTTTTTTAAAAAGCTTTCCTGCTTATCATTTAAGCTGAAAGCAGAGCTGGGCAGGCTACTTCATAAATGCTGTGTTTTAAAGGCTGCTGAATAAAAGAGCAGCACAGCCCTCCCCCTGGTCTGCACCACATCTGAGCATAAAAAGATCTGGAATAAACTCTAATATCAAACCCTCGACTTCCAGTGTGGCAGATGTTGGTTAATACAATGGTTGGGAGAGAAGCACGACATTATTCAGCTTCACTAATGTCTACAAGTAATTAAAAATTGGATTTTCCTATCTATCCAAAAATGCTTCTATTTCCTACGAGGATCTGCAGCTTCAGATACAGGGTTTTGAAGTCCAAGACCTTCACTCTGCACTCCTATGCTTTAAAAACCCTCTTTACTAAGGTGATTATTTTAACACAAATCCTTGCCCCCTTCCTTTGAATTTGCACCAAATGAGAGGATGTGCTTTCACTTCAGCAATTCCTTCCAGCCACAAACCCAGAAGTCAAGGGGCACAACAGAGCTGTGGCACAGCTGAAGCTGATCTCATAAACACACCAAAACATCCCATTCCATATTCCAGAGACACACCAGAAAAAGCAGTTTATTTATAGGCATGCAACACTAACTGCATTCACTTGATTTTTAATCACATATTACCTTGGCAGGTAATTTTCTTACACCAATATATACAAAAAGAATCCTTTATGCCCACATTGCAAAATTCAGATGAATTCTGCAGTCTACCATTAGATGATAAAAGCCATCTTCTTGGTAAGAATTTCAATATTCTTTGCCAGCTAGTGAGCACTTAAAAGAAACAAGTGAAACAAGTACTAAATCATATTACACATTTTTACCTAAGCTTTTATTCTTTCGTCATCTAACTTTTCATCATCTGCTTTGTTACTGCTCTCTGAACTTCCACGTAGATTCTGACTGGTCAGTTAAATTTATTTTAAAATGCAAGGGGTCATGGACATGAGAGTTGCCTCCTGAGTGAGAAATGTTTTCATCCAGGCAGGCAGGCTTGCTCTAGATTAACTCTGAAAACAAAATAAATAAACAAATGCTACTGAAGAAAGATTACTTGGACAAATCCACAGCTCCCTAATCACTAGTTTGGAGTTTCTACATACAGAGGATGAGGAAGGGGAAAAAGAAGCTACTAAAAAAACCCATTAAAATTGAAGTAAACATCGTTCCCTTGTTTGAAGTTCATTCCTCTTCGCCTCCCAAAATCCCATCAAGCAGAGCACAAATTAAGAGAATTTTCTTTGAGCTAGACAACAGTTTTTAAGTTAAAAAAATCTGCACTGAAGTTAAATTTCTGTGGATATATTGCCCCTCAAATGACAAATTTTCATGGAAAAAAAAGAAACCCTCTGCACTTCTTGGACAAGTGCCCAACTTTATGGAAGCATAAGGAAATTTTAGGACAGTTTTGTTTTTTCTCTTGATGAATCTGTATTTTATTATTTTAATGACCTATAAATCATAGTCACAATAATGAAATGCAAGGGGGTCATGAGTAGCACATAAAGCCAAAATACTTTTGATTCCACGACTAATGCAAAGCAGTCTCTTGCTCACCTTGAAAGGGTTGCACTACAATGACATAAATTTGAGTTTCAAGATCTTGATAAGAAGTTTTGCAGTAAATGCGTGTAAATTTGCCAATTTGCCATCCAACAAACATGTCTTGAAAGGAAAAGAAAAATTGAATTAATACATAAGGAGGTAAATGTAGCCTGTACACAGGGCTTCTATGAAAGTAATTCTTCTGAACATGACAAAGCCGGGATTACAATCCAACAGCCCTGGAAACTGAAACATTTTTTCTAGAGTTTCTGCACTGACAGTCAAACCAAGGTCTTGCTGCCACACAAAACACTAAAATCATGCCATACAATGACCCTCAGAGAGCAGGGCAGGAATACAGTCAATTTCACAAAACTCTCTGTTTAGAAGCTAAGTTAGAAAATGACTAATGACTGGAGTGGTGCAGCTGTTTTTTCCCTTCCTTTTAATGTATTTAACAGGTGGTGTGTTGGGGAAAAAACTTGATTTGGACAGCAGGAAATCTTCAGAGAGCATTCACAGAGTCCTCACAGCGGTACATGAATGTCTGTCAGACCTCTTTACTGCAGTAAAGCATACATTTTTATAGGGTTTGTCACAACGATCACGCGAAGCTAGCAAGCATTTAATTGGTTCGTAAGCACTGTCTGCATATTACTTGTTAATTATTGATTGGTTTCACGAGCTTTTACGGCATCTTCCCCACCCCTTGGCTCAAGTAGTCCAGCACCCCGATTTAGTCACATCCTCTCTCCTTCTTTGCTACTTTACTATACTTTCCCTGCACATCTGCTCACTTATTTGCTACTTTAATGTACCTTCTCATTCCTTGCTGTTGCTACTCTCTGATTCTTTCCCATCTACTTACTGTTGCTACTTCATGGTTCTTTCTCATCTATCTCATTCACGGAGAGCTCAATGTCACCATTCTCCCAGTAATATGCAGGGTTGTGCATTTTGGTCTCGAGGAGGAGATTATGCCCTTGTCCAGCCACAATTTCCTCTGCAAGGGTGAATACTTTAAAATCTTTCTCACCAACAGGCCTGCTCTGAGAGCAGAGCAGCTCATTGCAATGAGATGGGTGCTCAGCAGCACATTTAAGTTAATTTTCAGTCTCAGTATCAAACTCACTGCTCTTTCAGAATAAAATATGATGCACTTCCAGAGTTGTAACCAGGCTTTATATGGATTTTGTTAAAGACCTTGACTTATGCAATTGATATTTTTAACAAAATGTGATAAATTCTTCAGTAAATTATATACAGCTGAGTTTCACAAGACTTCCTGGCATCCCAAAAAGAACTCCACAAGGATGTTTCCTACACACGAGCTCTCTCAGGTCTCTTCTCCTCCTTGGCACGGTGACACAAGCAGCTTCCCTGAATTTGGTTGCTAGAAGTAATACCTCAAGATGTTTTTTTCAAATGCTACATCCCATGAAAGAATTCTTCCATTTCTAGATAAAGCTGCATTCTCCAGAAATGTGTGGCAATTTAAAATCTGTTTGCCATTATGCTATTACATCTTACCTATCAGCTGACCTATTCAAGTGGAAAGATTTTTCAAACAAAATGAAGAAAAAGGATATATCTGTGTCTAGACAAGCACAAGGGGAAAATTACATAAGCAAAGGTCAAAAGATGAGTAATTTTTTCTTATTTCTATGGTACAACTTAGATTCTTCTTTCTATTCATAGTTTTGACTGTGCTACATTTTTTCAGTATTTCTGTTGTATAATGTATATTCTCTCTTTTTTGTTATTTTCTAATTATGTCTGCACCTCACTTGAGAATATTGTCATAGTTTACAGCTTTTCTTTCCATCCCATGTCATTTTAGCCTTCTTGAACTTTTCTTTCTCATATTTCCCTTTTAACCCGTGTCCTAACATCTTCAATATTGAGAGAAATTAAATATATGTTGATTCTTTCTCATGGGGCAAGCAGAGCCAAAGGACCCACAAAGTACATGTACATTCAATACATCAGCTGATAAGCGCCTTTTATTTTATTCCTTAAATTACTGCAATCTCCTGACAAATCTGATTGTTAATAGTCTTTCACTCTTCACGTGCTCACAACAGACTGAATTGACAACTGAGCATTCTGATTTCTATTGTAATTTCATTTCTAAACATAGGTTTGCACTCAAGATGCAACAGTTTGTGCTCACGCTCTTGAATAAGTAAAATGAAAAAAATACGGTTTATATCTGCTGTTCACAGCTTATAAAAGCAGGCTGCATGTTGGTCTTGAATATATGACCATAATGATTCATCTGGAAAATTGTATCAGACAGTGTGCCAGAAGATATAAAACTGCCACTGCTGCCCACCCTGCCAGTGTTGTTTCCCAAGTTTAACTATATATATTTATATTAAAAGGGTGTTTGAGACTAAGACCAGGCCTGAACCAAGCACCTTTCAATAACTCAAAGGTGCAGATGTGCTTATCCCAAAGACAAGCTCCAACTGCACATTCAACCCTCTGTCCAGCCTCAGAGTGGAGACAATTCCCCCTCACTCACCATTCTCTTTATACATTTGTTGTCTTTACAAAACAGTCACTAGATTTAGAAATTCAGTATGGGCAAGGGAACAACAGCCCCTGACAAAGGAACTGTGCTTGCTAAGGGTAAATTCTTACTGTTTCAAAAACTTTATTCCCAGACCTGCCATTAAAAGAAATCCAGGAAATGTTTCCATATATGAGTAAGTTTACTTCTGCTGCAAGACTGATGACCTCAGGAATTCCATATGAATACTTCTTAATGCCCAACGCAGTTAAGTTTTCTACAGAATGGTGCTACTGCAAGGGTTGTACAAGTCAAAGAAAATGTTTTAGGGCAACACCACCTGGTCAGCTGAGAACACATCCTTCCACTCTACCTGGCATCAACCAAAGCTGCAGAAAACATTTTCCAGTTTTTGGTGCAACACTGAAGTGAAACCCACCAAATACAAGTTTCTGTGTAAGAAACATTGAAGCTGAGCAGCTCTTTTGTGCTCCAAGATCTATACACATTTCCAAATCCTTATTGAATAACTGTCACAAAGCACAAATCCCTTTTATTAACTGATAAAGCCAGAGTTAAAACTGCTGTGATCCCATCTGGAAAATATCTCAGCTCTCCTCTCAAAGTAACTTTCCAGTCAGCCAAAGCTCCCTGCAGCACTCTTAAACTCATTCTGAATTGCAGCTACATTTGTGCTCATTAAGCTGCTTCTTTCCATTAATGGCAGGAACTGCAGTAAAAATACCCTTCTGTAGAGTTATCAGTTTATAAAAACAAATACAATGAATTTAAAATTAGCTACTTAGAAGAACGTGCTATTCTGACAACTTGCTGACTGTGTAGCCAGAGCAGAATTACAGCCACGAGCACTGGCTGAACCAATCTGAACAAGCACAAGATCTCTGCACCAGCTTCCAAGGCTCTCAATAGGCAAAAATCAAGTTGACAAAATGCTTGCAGTGAAAGAGTGGAGGAAAAACTCTTCTGTATTACAGAAAATGCAATGTATTCCAAGAGAAATGTGAATAACACTCACAATTGACTAAAGCAAAATACACCTCAGCATCAATAAACAGCAAAGTAAGAGAAGTTTACTGAAGCAAAGAAAAATTCTCCAAGTGCTGAAACGGAAAAAGGAAGACAAAGCTCAGTGAAACACAAGCCAAAAAATAAACACACTGCAGGCTCTGAGGAATCACTTGAAAAGGTGCAGAGAGTAAAACGGGGAGAGACAGGTCCATATCTCAAACCTAACACAGCTCACCTTTCAAACTGCAGAAGCAGAAAGCTCTTCAACCAAAAAACCCCCCAAAATATATTTAAAAATGAAAACCTATTTATTTAAATAAATAAAAGAGCTGGTGAGGGATGAGATGAATACAGAAACCCATCAGGGGCAGTCAAATACAAAGATGAGCTCTGACTCCAGCAGTCACTGAACCACAGACAGCTGTGGTTCAGGAATTGGACAGGAATTCTTGTGCAGGTTCTTCAAAAAGCCTCCAAAACAAATCCTCCCCTCTGGCAATTCCTGTTTCTGGCAAATGCTGCAAAAACCAGCGAATAGAGTGTTCAAAAAGCCTTGAACACAGCACATGTCAAACTGCTGGAGATAGCTTCCCCTACATTTGGTCACTTTTCTCAGCTGAAGTGAAGCCCAGCAGGAATGAAGATAAAGCACCAAATTATCAGAAACTAGGCTTTTGTCTTTTCAAACTTACAACTAACTTCTAACTGTTTTTTTCTATTCCCCTTGCTCCTCCACCTTTTCAGGAAGATAGAAAAGGTTCTTCACCTTCTCATGATCCACCCACTCGTGGCACAGAGCTGATTTCACCCCAAATCACACCCAGAGCATCTCCCTGCAGCAGGCAGAGCTTTCCCCACTGCTGCCTGCTTCCCTGCAAACTGATGCAGCATGGATTGGGGAAGGGAGAGCAGAGTAATTCTCAAGCCACAGACACTGGAAGATTATGAGCCCAGTGAGCAGGATAATTAAACTCTGAACGATCCACAGCTAATCTGCAGTGGAACCTCCCTACCCAACACAGGTCTGTAATTACAGATTTCCATCAGATTTCCACGAGCCCTTGTCAGGGGGCGTTCACAGAGAGATGCCTGAAACAGGGATACTATTTATGATACCTGGACAACAAAACTGAGCAGGCAGGGTGCAGCTGTTTAATTTTGCTGTAGCTGAACCGTGGATCCAGCAGAGTGGATTAGCCCTTAATAGCAGAGGCTTTCCTTGTGCCCAAACTGCCCCCAGCCCAGCACTGCCCTCCCCAAGAGCTGCACATCACACACCCACCCTGCAAAGCTGCTGCAAGCAAATCTAATCACAGCCACAGCTCAAATCAAAAACACAGCACAGCGAAAACCGTCATACTCTGGCCTTCCCTTCTGCTAGAATAGATTGCACTGATATAATGAGCTTTATGCTCCCCTCAACGGGGAAAAGCCTACATACATCAGTAAAAACTAGAGGGAGCAACACTTGAAATGCTTTTTTAATTGACTTTTGTTCTCAGGACAACAGCCCAGGGACAAAGGTTCATTATCACTCCAATATTTCCCGTCCTTCAAAAAGTACACAATTTATTCTCAGGATACCATTCAAACATGATTCACAGCAAACAAACTAAAACCAAAACCACAAGAAAATCAACAATTCAGTTGGATTTACATGACTAAGAAAAGTATCTTCAGTTTTGAATCCTTCAGTCCAAAGTTTTTTAAGGTAGTATACACCAAGAATATCTTGCAAGGTGATTATATTTTCTTAGAATACTCATCTTAAAAATTACTAACACTTACATGCAGTCACATGTATTTACAGTACCTTTAAGAACAGTAAAGTAAATACTCGGGCTTTGACTTCCTGTAATTAAGACTATCATCCAAAATACTTAAAAAAAGAGAAAATCACAGGAAATTTGAGAGGTAAAGTAAATGGTATATTACATGCTGAAGCCAAACTACAAAAGCCCAATTAGACCTAAAAGAAAAAAATATTCATGAGCAACATAGCCAATATGTGTGCCTTCAATGCAAGCCAGAGGCAATTCACATTCACAGCTTTACTTTTTCTTTCAAGCAGCCTCTCATGGGTTTTTCTTAAGGCTAAGGTATTACTTAGAAATATATACATACAATCTGAAAATCAAACAGTCACAGAGCAGTAGTGAAAGTGAAAATTAAAAAAAAAAAAAGCAACATTTTGACACCCTACTTGAACAACAGAAAAAAACCAAGAAAGATCAAATGCTTTATTCTACACTGATTATTACTTGAGAACATGACTACTTTAATCCTCTTCCGAGGAGATGAGAAGAACAAATCAGAATTTGCCTGTTTCAAACCTGCTGCTGATGCTGCACCTTTTAAGCCATTTATGACCCAGGATGTCAAAGCAAACTGCTTGAAACTCACAAAGAACACCTAAACAATTGCATAAATAATAATAATAGATGACAAAGTAGTTTTGGTCTTACTTGGAAGTGAAGAAAATTATATAAAAATTCTGAATTACTTTCAATACAGTTTGAGAAACAGCAGCTTGTACAGTGCAAGTTCAGGCACACCATGAGTGTGCAAACAGCACAAGTGGACAAAAGCTGTAAATGTGTTTATTTCAACTTATCTGCAAGTTTCTCTACCCCACAGCAGCCCTGTCTGCTACAGTGCCTCATACACAAACAAGTTTGTGACTGCAAGGGACAGTTTTACAGCCAGTGATTCTGTAGACAGAAGTCCCCATGTCTGACCCACAGAGCCCAACCATGCAGAGCAAACCCTCCTGCACCATCTTTATATCATGGGTAGCTACAAAGTTGTCAGGAAATCATCTCCAGACAAACAAAGGTTTAACATTTTTATCACATGAATTCCTCCTTCTAAAAAAAAAATCTCTGTTGTCCTAAGTGCTTTTAAACAATTTACAAAGAGCTACAGATCCCCATGCAATATCCTATGCTCCACTTCAACCACACCAAATTACATCTGAAAACCCTTGAAACAATAATCTAATTTACTCTGTCTATAAACATGTAGTATTGTAGAGTAATTATGAAAGAGCACTAATTATGGATTAATACTCTTTCTTGGTAAATCCTTAGCTGCTAAGACTGTAATGCTGAGATATTACAGCATTACCAAAATGAATCATTGTGCTCCCAATTGCAGAGGCTTGCCAACAGAGCTGAAATAGCTTGGCAATATCCTGCCACTAGAGAAAAGCAAGAATTGGTGCTATTTCCTCAGCAAAGGGTGTCCTACAGGTGGTGACACCTGCCACATCTTGTCCTTGCAAGGGCTAATGAGACAGCAGTGTGAACTAACCCCCAGCTATTAACTGAGGATTATTAATTGGGTATTAATGGATCTTTTCTTTGTCCACCTACACCAGGGCAGCTCCTGAAGCACATATTTGCAGCTCCCAAGTCACAGCACAGCCCATCAGGACGTGCTGGGATACACAGGACTGCACAGCAGTGCTTGAGCATTCACTGACATCTCTCCCCTATTCGGAATAATCCATTAACACGTGTAAAGCAAGCAAACAAACCACAACCCTTATTCAAAACTCCACACTCAAGAAAACCCAGGGTCTGAAGTTCAGACAGACAAAGAAAAAAGTGCTTTTCCAAAGACTAAGTTTCAATTAATGTGCTAAAACCCTAAGCCCTCTCCCTGATACAAGGTGTGGTCAAACTTGTGTTATTTTTTAAGACTAAATTAGCCCAAGTAAGATACTCACAGTGTTTTTTATTGCACCAAAACAATCTCTGAGCAGCATTAAAAAAGTTCATTCTGCTCTAAGTTTTAAAACAACTCTTTCTATGAAATGTGTTTAAGGCAAAATACTACCATATTCTGAAAGTAACTTTTTGTTCTGGTTAGTATTACCCAATGTATTACTAAAGAATTTATCTTAAATGTAGGAGTTACAGGGTTTATTTTTGCTGGGTTTTTTTGTTGCTTTGTTTTCTAGGTTGGTTTTGTTTGTTTGTTTTTTTTTTTTTTTGAAGCTGCTTATTCTGAAATAGAAGAGGTATGGATGAGGAAGAGTTAATACACAAATTATGGAAATTT